>JADLSH010000214.1:2010000-2680000 GCA_016169945.1 Trachythela sp. YZ-2020
ACAATGTTTCTTCATCAGGAAGTAGTATTGCATGACATGCTTGCGTTTGTTTGATCCTACTTCACTGAACACTGGCTTGAATAGGTTAACAACTTTCTTCAATGTGAGTCCTGTTGATCTACGAGTTAGGATACCCAAGAAGTTAGGTAATTGCACCCCCACCTGAAAATAGATGTTTATGCACAACTGTAAGACATGAAGCACAGTTGGTTGAACAAATAAAATTTTCTGTTTGCTCAAAACACACTTGTTGTTATAACTGTTTAGCAACATGTAAAGAGCCACCTGATATATTCCCAACGTTTTTAAACCCAATCGAAGTTGTTCGAGACAACCCTGCACTGGAGCTGTTGTAAAAACTGTCTTTGCAATTTCGTTGTTCAGGAAATACGGAATTTTACCATCTTGTATGATGCGGAGTCCTGTAAATTACGCAATTAGGTTTCAATGAATTTTAGAAAAGTTACTGCACATTGCTTTTACATGATGTTCATTATTTATAATTGTGGTACAAAGTACAGCCATATCTATTATGCTTGTTAGTTATACATAACCTAAAATCTTTCCAACAACGAAGTAGTCTTCAGCAAGATGTTCCTTTAACCCTTTCTCGAAATACATGTTGTAAATTTCCTTCACAATAAGAGAAAATAACTCCTTTCGCGGACCACCATAGTCTTGTGCTTGCTACACAAAGGGGAAATAAAATAGATACTGTTATAAATCTGTTGCACATGCAGGAACTGTTGTGATTGGTTGGACAGTTAAACTGTCACAGACAAAGTACCACATGCATGTGCTAAACACATACTGTATGAACCTACTTCACCATAGAACTGCACTTCTAGAGTTACTCGCAAGTCTTGTAAAGATTTCACTTCGTCCATCCCAGTTTCCAGCATGTTATATCTGTCCACGTTAATATAGTTGGTTTCTCCTTCTTCAACTTGATTTAGATTTTGAATTTGTAATGCTCGTCCTTTCACCATAACCTTTTGGTAATACCTAAGAACTTCTACAGGACTTTTAACTTGATGTTCCGTGCAATAAGCAACAATTTTTTCCACCAAATCATTTATCACTTTGTCATAATCTTCATCCCTGATGGGGGAACCATCAACAACATCTGGCCTTGGAGAAGGTGAGCATGGTAAACTGGCTGTTTCAAGGACTTCTACTTCGGATGAAGGTTGTGGTTCATGCTGTGACAGGGTGTTTGCTTCATGTTCATCGGTTGAGAATGCTGATTGCATCAAATCTTTCAGGAATATCAACATATGAAACAAAGATCAGTAGAGTACATAATGGCATCTCACAACTACTCTACTTTGTACTATGAAGCAGTGTGCTTTCGTACACACAATATTATATATATATGCAAGATTGTCCGATCTATTTGTTACTATACTGTATTAGTGTACATGTGGTATAAGTTAATATTTAGGGGCTCAGGTGCAATATTAATGATGATTAATGAATAATGAAAACCTTCAAACGTACCGGAATCATTATCACTATTTTGCGACCCATCCAGCAAGCAATAAATCCAGTCTTTTAACTTTAAGTACACAGAACCTTGGGCAGCCAACAATTTTATTTCTTTGTAATCAAAATTTCCACAGTTAACAGGCTTCGTTAATTTCCTTCGGGTCGCTCTTAGAAATTCGAAGTCGGTGTTCGATATCATGCTGAAATTTATTCGCGCAGCCTGTCCTACTTTTTCACGTATATCCGTTTCTTTATCAGTACTGTCAATCTCTATTATGCCGCGCAACAAAACTTTGTCTTCGGACAAACTCCACGGCATTCCTTCGCAATCTCTTACATCAACAATAACAAACTCGTAAACCTTCGTTTGAATCGTTTCGGCTTTCTTTTTTTCCGGTGCTGGTGGACCTGATGTTGCTCGCAGCCTCTCTCGACTGCCAAGTCGAGAAAAGACTCCATTTGATGCTGAACGCGATATCATTGCCCGAGCACGATTCAATACGGATCCAACACTCAAAGTCGAACTAGTAGTTGCGGGGCTCGAAGTTGTAGTCGGCAGTGTTGCAGACACCGAAGTAGAAGGTTGATTTAGCGAAGAATTAGAAGTCTGGATAAAAGTAGCCATGATCGTATTTGCTTCTCTCAGATGGCGAGAAAGATGCTGTAAACGACTTTCTACGTTTTCGTCTGCCATTTTGAAATTATAACCGAGTGACTGAATGGGCCTGGAACCGAGTTTGCTTAGCGACCGCGAGTTATTGAATTGAATATTTTTTTATTGAATTGAATGTTTTTTTTATTTAATTGAATGTTTTTTTTATTTAATTTAATATTTTTTATTGAATTGTATAGAATTGAGAAAAAATATAACTGTGAATTGTCTAAAATGTCTATAAAATTTAATAAAAGTGTTGTTTGAATATTGCTACAAACGGCTTGCCATAGCCGTTCAAATGTCTTCTCTACATGCCCATCTACATCTTTCTTTGAAAATTTTCTTTAAATTTACGTCTAAGGAACAAATTTATGTGAAAAACCGCAAAATATGCCAAAATTCCTGACATTCTTGTTGATTTCTCACGAATATGTGCGAGTCACGAAAAAGTTTCAAACGAGGATTGTGCCACTGACAAAAACGCTACTGTGGGACCCATAGACAGGACCGTTGGTCCGTCAGGGCTCGATATCCTTCGACCAAAAGAGAGAAAAAATGGGTATAGTTCACCACATTTTTCTCGAATTTCTCAACCATTTATATCTAAGGTGACAAGCAGTGCCTTTAGAATGGTAAACATACTATTAGTTCAATAAAAAATATACTGATATTGTTTAAAGAGCGACGAAAACGGAGGGGTCAAGTGTTGTAATTTTTCCGCGCAAATATTTATAGCCTGGAGTCTGGGGACTAACATTCTTACACAATTATGACTCCAGGAGCATTTCGCATAGCAATCGACCATCGTGAAAGTAAGTAGACAATTGAAAAAAGTATGTCACCCAAGTCTGCTTGACTTACATTGAAGTACATTTTATTGGTCACGTACATGTTTCACGAAGCTTTCTTACCATTTTCATCTACAGTACACACTTTTTAACTTAGGCAATGAAATGTATCTCAATCTAGATCTTTTTTTCATAAAAACTTTTGTTTTAAGTTGTAACAAGTTTTAATAACAACTTAACAACCTCTTTACTCTCCTAACATTATCCGCAGATTTCCATACTATAAATTGTATAAAATATTGTACATAACATGGTAATCCTTTCCAGAACCACACTGTGGACTCTTAACTAAGTTTGCTTTTAAATGTATTTGATGGAATGCCAGCATAATTAAAGCAGAACTCTTGTAAGGACAACACAAAAGCCACATAAAATCCGCACAAAACCCACACAATCAAGCAGAGAAATGAAGGCGTGCTGCAGGTGGTAATCTTAAGTTTTTGGGGCCATGACTTAATAACGCTGAGATACAAAAATTAGAACAACTAGGAGAGGAGATGGCTCCAAACAAATCGACATTCGTCTGATAATCGTCCAAATTATTTGTCAAATCGCCATCTGGCCACCAGAGAAAACAGAGTAGGTTCTTTGATGATCAGGTACACACACTTGGTAGAACATCGAGTCCGATGTCAGTGATAAAAGTGACAGGTTTTTTAAGGAATCTTGTGAGCACTCCAATAATTGTGGTGTTAAATCTGGACCTTGGATCAGTTGGTCGTTTAATGATGTCCCATTGAACTTGGCACTACAATTATAAACCTCTTGTATCTTCTCAGGCTTTTTGCCGTGGTAGATTCCATGATGCAGGATATACCATAACATTCATTTGAGCACTTTGCGTGTCATAGAACTTCTTTCATATGTTGAGGTACTTGTTCATGATTGTTCATGTTTATGATGGCATATTTTTTACGAAGCGAAAGTGGGAGCAACTTTGATGCACTTGTTATTTATCACGGCGAGGAATTTTCAATCCTCTGCAGGATGACCAAGGCTGTGACTACTAGGTCTTTCATTTAATTCCAGTCCCATCATCTTATTCAAAGCAGATGGTGTGATAATCTCCTTGACTTTGGTTTCAAATATTAAAGTGATGATTAGTGACAACATCTGAGTTTAATTATTTGATCCTAATTGGTTCTCAATTTGAGAAGATTGCGGTGGTCCAACTACGGTCCATCCGGCTAATGTGTTGATTGCCAAGGGACCATCGGTTGGACAATTGGAACCGATCAACAATCTGATATTGTATTCTTTTGAGATACAGATCAAGAATGTGATAATTTATGTAAATTAGGCATTGTTTGAAGATCTTGGAAAATATTTGCCGTTTAGGAATTATTTTTATATTACAGAAAGAGAAATAAATTTTGGTATATGCATATTTGTTTTATTAAAAACGTACAATCAAATGACAAATTGTAAAGAATTTGACATTAATATTTGTATATATTGCTTCATAAAGAATGCTGTTGTTAAAGGTGACCAATTTCGAATGTGCTAAAAGATTATGCATTGTCACGGACACTGTGGAAGAGCAGTTAAAAAAGGTCAGTACGGACGTACATTATTTAGATGTAGCTGGGTGCAATGGAGGAATATGTCTTAATTTGAGGGATGCACTCACCCACACAAGAAGGAAGGTTGCCTTAAATACCATTGAACTGAAATATACAACTGGAATGCTACCTTGAGATAATGCACCTATGTTTGCTTGAAGCCAAATTTGAGCCCCAGCTGTAGTGTCCAGGACTTCGGGGACGAGAGAGAGAGAAAACATGGCGGCCATATTGTGTTAAATTCTGTATTTATGTTAAGCAATAAATGAGTAATTGTTGAAGTATTTCATTGGTGACGAGGGTAAAAAAAATAATAGCAATGGCAACTAGTTTACCGGATTTTCCACCGTTTGATATGGAGTCAGAGCCGACTTCTCTTGGAATACAGTGGAAAAAATGGGTTTTGCGATTGGAAAATTTGTTCGTGGCGTTAGATATCACGGACAAAGCTCGACAAAAAGCTTTACTTCTTCACTACGGTGGCGCAAATTTCTGTGATATTTACTATACACTAGCTTTGGCGGAGGATAAGGAATACTCACAAGTAAAGGTAAAACTAGATCAGCTCAATTATTCAGCTCAGTTTATCTACAATTATGCAACTGTAGCTGCCCCTTTGTGCGAATTAACCAGAAAGAACGTTCGTTGGACATGGACGGCTAAACATGAGAAGTCTTTCAATGCGATAAAGGAGAACTTGTGTAAGACAGCTCTACTGAATTATTATGATCCTACTCTGAGAACAGAGGTTGTTTGTGACGGTTCACCCGTTGGCATAGGCACTATGCTTGTTCAATATGATTCCACAACGCAGGAACGTCGGGTTATTACATATAATAGCGGGCCCCTGACTGATGTGGAACGACGATACGGACAGATCGAGCGTGAGTCCTTGGCCGTACAATATGGTTGTCTTAGGAATGAACTTTATTTGCTTGGTCAAGATTTCGATGTAGTTACTGACCACAAACCACTGGTTAGTCTCTACAATAATCCACGTCGACCAGGTCCATTTCGGGTTGAGAGAATGCGCCTGAAGTTGCAGGGATTTTCTTTTACAGTTATCTATCGGCCTGGTAAACAGAACCCAGCTGATTATGCATCACAGCATCCGTTGCCTTTATCTCAATGTTCAAAAGAGGAGCTGAAAGCATCAGCTGAGTTAGAAGCACACGTCAATTGGGTTCTTACAATCGACGTGCTCCCATCTTTAAAGCTGCACGAAATTCGATCAGCTACGTATCGTGATCCAGTTCTTCATGATTTGTACCATGCTGTTAAAAATAGACAGACTTTAAACGATGCAAAATTTAAACACTTCAAGAGCATCGCCAAAGAGCTTTCTATTGCTAAAGGGGTAATTTTGCGAGGTACCAAAATTATGAAATTTTGAAGTTGTCAAGATAGCACATGAAGGTCATCAAGGACTTGTTAACCAAACAGTTTTTGAGATCAAGGGTATGGTTCCCCAAAATGGATGAAGTAGTTTCTTCTGTTATTGGTCCTTGTGTTGCGTGCCAAGCTACTGTGAATACTCCTTTGCAAGAACCAGTCAAGTCTACACAGCTTCCAAATGGTCCATGGGAAAGCCTAGCGGTTGATTATTACGGACCACTTCCGTCAGGAGACTACGTGTTGGTCGTCATTGACGAATATTCCAGATTTGCCGAGATTGATTTTACCACGTCGACATCATAACGCAACAATTCGAAATTGGACCGCGTTTTCTCATCGTACGGCATTCCGCTCCATCTAAAGAGTGACAATGGACCTCCATTTAATTCGAAGGCATTTAGTGATTACTGCGAATTTATGGGTATTCAGAAAAAAAACATTACACCCTTACATCCCCGAGCTAACGGATTAGTCGAAAATTTTAACAGAATGATAAACAAGGTAGTTCGTACATCGTCCATTGAGCGGAAATGCTGGAAACAAGAATTATTAAAGTTTCTTCAAATTATTGGGCGACGCCTCACATTACTACAGGTAAATGTCCTACGGATATGCTGTTCCAAACTCGGACATATAGAGTACGGTTGCCAGAACTATTGACGTTTCAGACTGACGATGCCCAGATGCGTGCACGGGACTCAAAGAATAAGTTACAAGCTAAGCAATACGCGGATCAAAAGTCCTATGTGAAAACATCAAAAATTAAAGTCGGCGACTTAGTTCTAGTTCGAAATGAAAAGAAAGGAAAACTAGAGCCAGTATATGACCCTCAACCATATACGGTGACTGAAAAGAAAGGAACGATGGTAACAGCTTCAAGAACCAACCCGAGACATGTTATTACGCGAAACGCATCATTCTTTAAATGACTAAAAGTCCCTAACAACGAGTCTTCAGCTGATATAGGCACTGCTGAAGTGGATGAAATGGACAGTGAATACGATGTGTTAGAGAGCAATGACCAAATCGGAAGGGACAATGTGAAAAACGAGGCTGAGCAAAACGAGGAAAACTGGAATGATGAGCTGGGTAATGCAGAAGATGTAGTTGAACAGAACAATGATCGGGAGGAGAGACGACAAGAGGCAGAGGAGGATGTGCAGCAGGAAGAATTGGATATCGGCGAAGCCGGTCGACCTCAACGACAGCGAAGAGCACCAAGAAGATATGAACAATATGAAATGGGAGATGACTATTAATTAAATACGTTATTGTAGTTCTATCATAAAGACAGTAGAGTAACCAAACTCGAATTTTGAAGTAGTTTGTGTTGTGTTGTTACAGTTGACACCAGAGGAGCGAGAGACTTGCTATCGGTTTAGTGTTGTAGGTTAAAGTTTTATAGCCATTGACTACTGAAAGTTTGGGAGGGATGTAGTGTCCAGGACTTCGGGGACGAAAGAGAGAGAAAACATGGTGGCCATATTGTGGTAAATTCTGTATTTATGTTAAGCAATAAATGAGTAATTGTTGAAGTATTTCACCAGCCACATGGATTTTGACCCCCATGCAGCACAATTTGTGCAATCCATTTGTGTCACAATTTTGTAAAGTTGGAAAATTTGGCTTCAATTTTTTGGCTGGAGGTAGCATTCCAGTTATATTTACCCACACTCCTGAAGTTTTTAGGTTCATACCCCTGAACTATACTCAAATAATTGGTGCCCTTTCATATTTTTGGGGGCCAGACTAAATTAATACTCATTTATGTGACACATTTTAGGGGATGTTCATATGGGCCAGGCTAGGCCTGCAAACTGGGCTAACTAGCCGGCCTAATTTTGTCTTTTGCTTTACATGAAACATGTTAGCCTGGCAAGTTCTAACAATATGTCTATTTATAGATACTGTATTATTGCCTGCATTGCATTGCTTAAGCAAACTCCAGGCAAAGCAGATTTGCCAGCCTTTCATATGAACACAGTCTCAAAAAATATATAAACAATATGAGAGTCTGGATCCCTTTAATTAGTTACAAGCCAGCCTGGTTCATATGAAGCCCCTCGGATGAGAACTGAGTTTTATTGTGCCAACCAAAAATGTCTATTTTATTCAATAAACAAGAAAACTAAAGATGATGCCATACATGTAAATATATATAATTTAATATAATTTGGATGTTTATTATTGTAAATTTATTTAGTTTTCGTTACTCTAACAACTGTATTCTAAAAGCTCACACTCACACTTAAAGAGTGGAGGTTCAGTTTGAGCTTTCCTTGAGTGTTAGTGCTATTTGTAAATAGCTGGAGGGTGAGTACTCGCATAGTATGGTACGGCACTAACCCTCCAGCTATTCAAAAACAGCACTGATGCTCAAGGGAGGCTCAGATTGAACCTCCACTCTTTGAGTGCGAGTGAGCTTTTAGCATGGAGGTGTCTTGAAATGCATAGACATAGCCTGTATGGTTTGTTTACAGCAAATGCAAAAAGAACAGATGGATGTGTTGTAGTGTTGTAGTGTTGGAGGAACATGGAACATTGGTGGATGAAGATGATGTTGTAAAAGAACTAGAAAAGAACACCATGGTTATGGTAATAAATAACCAAAGATGCTTGGAAGCCTGTTGCAAGTGCAGCAACTGTCTAAAGGCAGTAAACGTTGCTGCTACAGCCATTGCAAGAGAGAACCCAATGCTAGTTAACAAAGGTATGTTATTTAGCGATATCTACAGTATATTATTTGGTGATAGTTGTAGAGCATTTCTACAATCATAGTCAAGCTTACAGTTATTGTGAAAAAAGAAGCCAAGGCTTAATGGTACCTCAACTCTGATAAATCTAAGAAGTCATCTTTGAAAAAGACAAAAGTTGCAACAACCAGCCCAAGCTGCCTGATTTGTTCAGGCAAGATTCAACGTCCAGTACAAACACCAATACCTGTCATACCCTCATACTTTATGATTCAGATGAGCTGAGTTTCTAGACCTATACAATTGTGAAAGAAGACAACCAAGAATTGGGTCAAGATCCACCAGTCCCCATTGATGAAACTCGTGCAATGATATATGAAGGCAACCAGGAATTCGGACAAGATCTACCCCAGACACCTGTCCCTATTGATGAAACTCATGCAGTGATAAGGCAACCAGGAATTATGTCAAGATTCAACCCAAGACACCAGTCCTTATTGATGAAACTCGCACAATCGTGGAAGAAAAAAGAAGCAGGATTTTTGTTGAAGCCCTCGCCCCATAGTTACGAAAGAACTGAAGAGGAACAAGAACAGATTAATGTAAATAATGTGAAAACTTACATTGAACAAATAAAACACCCACTGTCAAAGTTTGAGTGTGTCATGTTTCTATTTTTGAAGGGCTTTGTTTAAGTGAGTGTGTCATGTTTCTATTTTTGAAGGGGTTCATTGAATATTATTATGCTCGGAGGTATGCCTGTTGCAAGCGACATATCCAGACCTGTGTTTTGTGTTCCACCATGCTTGAAGTTGCAGAAAAGATACTCGAAGAAGGGTACATGACATTAAAAGATGCATTCGAAACTGTAAGCCCAAATGTTACTTACACGGCTTTGCATGCCTGTACAAAACTTTTACAAATTCCCCTTGCAACTTTGGGGATTGGGGGATATCTGAAGGGAATTATTGTATATTTTTAGTAGAGAAAAATTATGCTGTGCAATGTAATATTTTCAAGTCATTACTGGGTCAGTTGCCAAAGAAAAGAACACTCAGTCCTGAGCAAAGAAACTGTGAACAAACTTTTAAAACTTGCTGAATCAGACAGTGAAAAGCAACGCTTGAAATTTGCAATTGTGGAATCAGCTGGTTTGTCTAGTAGGAAGGCAAAGTCTATTTACGATTTTGACGATATGGCAGCCAAGATAAAAAAAGTAAAAGATGCTCTGGAAGAGGCCACAGCAATTCATGAAGTAATTGAAAATATAGCAAAAAGTAAGGATTGTGCGCTTCTTAACTCTTTCTGGTCGGTCGCATTTTAATTATGTTGTCGCAAGAGCACTATGAAGAACATAAGATCAGTAAAATTGCAAAGTTTGGTTGCGAAATGTTGTAAAATGCGGAAAATATAGCCCGGCAAAGTTTGCAACAAAAGAGAGAGAAATATGATAAATACAAGAATCCATAATTCGTTGCCCCCTTTATGTTCGGTTCATTTCATCAGGTGTATTTGAGCTAGGGATTGATGCGGGTGGTCCGAAAAGGGAGTTTTTTCATTTGCTGATGAAAGAACTTGTCAGAGGCAATTTTGAAGGTGAAACTGGTCACCTCTTACCAATCAATAATTATGAATTGATCTCAAGCCATTTCTATAAAAATGGTTGGGAAGGTGATTTTGCACGCTATAATAAACAAATGTTGAGGAATTCCAGGAATTTCACCTGCTGTTATCAGTTATGTTGTGAGTGGATGTTGTGATAGTGTATTGGGCCACCTTTCCATACAGGATATACCAGACCCTTGTTTGCGCGAAAAACTTAATGAGGTAATTATAATTTCCACTTGTAATCCACCTGGCTATGCTGCTGCCAAAAGCACAAAAAAAATCAATGACAGTCGGTTTTGTTTCTTTTACTACCAAACATTTTCAACCCAATTGTATTGTTTCACTGCACTGAGCAGCGAATTGGCATGTAAGTCTTTCTTGTGTATTTTTAAGCTCCTGACTTGTCCAGATAATCAGCTAAGTAGATTCATGGACCCAAGTGAATCCTGCAATTTGGCTGATGTTCTTCCGCACATACAAGAGTTCTTGCTTATGAGTGCGTGGTGAGATCTGAAGTTATTATCAAACGCCTGCCCGTTCTTGATTACCTCTGTGATGGCTTAAGATCTGAGCAGCCTTAGTCTGTTTGATATTGCTTGTACCCATCAAGAAGTTAAGTCGCTCATTTCCCCCCTGCCTTGCACGAGGATCATGCTGGAAGATCTGAAGCAACTTATCAAGTTTGATGATGCTAGTGACGAGGTGCAGCTCAACTCAAAATGATTGATGGAAAGATACTTAGAAGATCTTGACATTCGAGGTAAAAGTTGTATGTTGCAATAATCTTGATAACTTTAATATGCAACTGGGTAATCAATCTACATGCCATTATTCTATTCAGATTTCTGGTTTGCTCTAGCCTCCAATTTTTAATGCCCAGAAGTTATTTATACTGTAGTGGATTTTTCTGAAGTAAGATTTTTCTGAATAACACTTTTTTTAACATTTCATTTTGTATAAACACAGTATAACCTTTAGAGTATCATTGCATCTGAAGACTTGTGATATCCAATGCTAAACACCAGAGGAGGATGAGGGTCTTCCCGAAATGCAATGCGCGCCGGGGCGGTTTATCATATATACTCAATTTCTCGGCCTGCTCCGTCATTGTTCGATTGTTGCTTGCTGCGTTCGCAACTCAGAGATTAAAAGTAAGATATTAAAAGGCAAGTTTTCGCAGTATTACTGGGATGAAAGCTTCTGAATTAGATGGGCATGAACTTCTTTATGTTCATTGTGTGTCGAAAAACCCTGTGAATATGATCACAGATGGATTACCGTGCGTTCAACTAGAATGCTGCGAGGTTCATTTTCCTATCTCACTTGTCCGCTGGAAAGAAACTGAGCAAAACTAGAGGATTTCCTCAGTATTTATACCCACTGCAACGTAATATACATGAGATACATGTGTCTGTGCTCCGTCAACCGTTACAGGGTAATTTATGGGATTAATTTTACTTCGCATCTCATTATAAGGGTTGTGAATAGTATTCTATTCACAACCCTCTCAGTCATGCTCAGTTAAATTAAGGTATGGGATAATAGTGATCCGCGCTACCTTAGCCTTCTTTCATACAACTCACACAGGCAACACTTCGCCCTCAATTACCAACCAATAATCTATTATTATAGCCCCATTCCTTATCATTAAAACCCCAACCTCACCCAATCTATACCCCAAACTATCCAAAACTATACAATGGTTACTCTTTCTATGCTAATTAGGACTGGTCGTAATGTTGTCGGATAAAAGTTAGGGCACACACAAAGCGTTTAAGTAATTGACGTCCTGCCAAACACGTAAATTGTGACTAGGGCTTTCACGGTTGGAATACTGAATACTGCCAAAGCATCGTCGTATGCTAGTGATGGACTGATGATTTTGAAAGCCTTGACTGGATCCTTTCAAAATTTTCGATAAGTATTGTGGGATGTTATAATGCCAAATTTGGGCGCAATACTCCAAGATTGGTCTGATGCATGTTACGTAGACTTCAATCAAAATTTTTTTGTCAGCGCAAGCTCGCTTAATTTAAGAAGTCTGAGCATGTCAAGACGTTTTGAAGACTTTTCATGATGTAAGTCACGTGGTCGTTCCGTGTCACCACTAAATATTACGCCAAGCAAGTTTGCTGACTTTGCCACCTCAATGGGCTGTTAGCCAACAGTCATCGGAGAGAAGTTTGGATTTGATTTCCAAAAGCAAACAAGGATTTCTGTACACTTCCGAGTGTTTAGAGACATGTGATTATTTTCACACCACTGCTTAATTCCGTTCCATTCAATTAATAAATCATTATCATGAACAGCATCGGACCTAAGACAGTGCCTTGAGGACACCACCGATGACCTGTTTAAAGCTAGAAGTACATTGTCCTATCTTTACTCGCTGTTTTCTGCCAGTCAGGAAACTTCTCACCCAAGCAATCAAGATGGGCTCTATCGCCATTTCGTCCATTTTCTTCATAAGGATATGGTGGTCTATCTGGTCAAAGGCTTTACAGGGCAGTATGATCTCAGCCAAATCAGCTCCAGTGAGTCTAGGAAACACATTCCGCACATTCATGATCTGCGTTCATCTGCTTCAGGTGTATCCGAACGCGCGCCTCAGAAGCGGACGACTTAAATGAAATAAAAACATCAGATATCACCCTTCGTTGTCGGCTGGCAAAATAATTAACTAACCACAGGAAAGGTCGACAAATAACGGCTGTACTATATACATATAACGCTAGATGCCCCTTATAGTCAAATTGCCGTGTGCAGATTGCCACAGACATTGTCCACAGACATTTTGATCAAAATCTTTCCCCAAATGTGATTGGAAATGTCTTGAAATAGGCTTGGTCACAAGCAGAAATATACCTCTTACTGGATAGATGGAAGTGCCGGATACTTTGTGGTAGACCAGACAGGGGTGCCAGATTCTGTGTGATGATCAGAATCATAGTTTCTACCCTTGAACGAACTCTACCGAACGCAACGCACAACGTACTCTTCCTCGGCAAAGACCATACGCAACATTCGTGAGTAATTCGCCGTGCCAAAAAGAGGCTGGGTTGCGAAAAACTAAGTCGCGGACATTTGCCACATAATGCGTTCTACACCCAGAGCTAAGTGGCCATTGGCCACCACCTCCCCGCTGGCATTGGTGGGACTTCCCTGCGAATCAACCCATTTCATTGTAGCATATTTTCCCATCGCTACCTCAATGACCCTAGAATCAAACTGTTCATCACATTCCCAAGGCCAAATTGCACCTGGGATGATTGACCATATCAAACGAACAAAAAATAAGACTAGGAAAGTCCCCAACCAAAGCCAGCGAGGAGATGGCAGCTTAGCCCGGTAAACCGAGAGGGTTTGTTTAGGTACCCATTTCTAAACTGTCACAACTCGCCAGCCAAGGTTAAAAAATATCCCACAAAAATAATATTTTGTTTGTTTTCTTCTGTTTATTTTATAATAATCTTAAACATTCTGTTAGCGCCGCGGCTGCCATATAGGTAAGATCAAGGCATCGTTTGCGCGGGGCGTACGCGGTACATCTGAAATCATAGTTAGATGAAAACAACTGCTGTACACACTTTAACTGTCTAACATTGACATATAGTATCTCAATATAGGAAAATACACGACTCCGCCATTGAGTCTTTATTGTCTGGTATTTGTGATGTGGTTGCCTACAGCTACGGTCTGCACGGCCAAATCTCCTCTGCGTTTCACACCGGCTGAGTTCGATCGAAAAAAGGGCCAGGTTGATGACAATAAAAGCAGCATGAAATGTCAGAGATAGATGTCCGACCACGACCAGCATCAGTTATGCTGGCAGTGCAGTGCAGTGCAGTGAACGTGAACTGGCCTGTGGGCCGCGTTTTACAGAAAAGTTTCTTTGGAAAACTCGCTCGCATCATATTACAATATTAACTGCAATCCCGTGCTGCAATTTACTTTCGAACCATCCCGTCGAAGGAATCATTTTACAGAAAATATACTGGCTCTAGGGAAAAAACTTGACTGACCACATTGACACTACAATATGGACTGTAAATAACGTTCAAACCATCCAACGAAGGAATCACTGTACAGAATCAAAATACTCTGGGGGAAAATGTCGCCCACATGTACAGATGTACACTATGATTGCAATTAACCTTCAAACCATGCCGCGAAGGAATCACTTTACACAGAAAATACTCTGGGGGAATACTCGCCCACATTTCCACCACAATATGGATTGTTATTAACCCTTGAACTATCCCGCGAAGGTAATCCCTTTACAGAGAAATACTCTGGGGAAAACTCGCCCACATGCATGTGTCCCCACATATACACAACCACATTGATTGTAATTAACCTACGAACATTGTGCCGAAGGGACAATTATTCACAATTTTACACACAAAGTATTCTGGCGAAAAACTCGCCCACATAAACCCTACAATATTAACTGCAATCAACCTTCGAACTAACTACAGAAAATATTCCAGCGAAAACTCGTCCACATCACACATGTCTACAATATTAACTGCAATCAACCTTCGAACCATCCCGCCGAAGGAATCACTTTACAGAAAATATTCTGGCGAAAACTCGTCCACATAAACACTACAATATTAACTGCAATCAACCTTCGAACCATCCCGCCGAAGGAATCACTTTACAGAAAATATTCTGGCGCAAACTCGCCCACATACATACTACAATATTAACTGCAATCAACCTTCGAACCATCCCGCCGAAGGAATCACGTTACAGAAAATATTCTGGCGAACACTCGCCCACATACATACTACAATATTAACTGCAATCAACCTTCGAACCATCCCGCCGAAGGAATCACTTTACAGAAAATATTCTGGCGAAAACTCGCCCACATAAACACTACAATATTAACTGCAATCAACCTTCGAACCATCCCGCCGAAGGAATCACTTTACAGAAAATATTCTGGCGAAAACTCGCCCACATAAACACTACAATATTAACTGCAATCAACCTTCGAACCATCCCGCCGAAGGAATCACTTTACAGAAAATATTCTGGCGCAAACTCGCCCACATAAACGTTGGTGGAACAGAACGTACAGTAAGCGTGCAGCGGCCTCTCAATGTTACTTAATGATATACCTCAAGTTCTTGGTTATTGTTGTCAGTACCCACCACGAATTCAACACCGTCCTGGTGCCACCGGTCGTCGTTGATCCTTCACTATAGTTCGTCTTCGCCTTCGGGAAACTGTACGTCTATCATGATTTACGTGTGTCGTAAACGCCAAAGAAAAAAGTTTTCCTTTCTCACTTGTCCGCTGGAAAGAAACTGAGCAAAACTAGAGGATTTCCTCAGTATTTATACCCACTGCAACGTAATATACATGAGATACATGTGTCTGTGCTCCGTCAACCGTTACAGGGTAATTTATGGGATTAATTTTACTTCGCATCTCATTATAAGGGTTGTGAATAGCTTTCAGTTGAACAACAGTTGACACGCTGTATTTATATTTATCTGTATATATACAGCAAGTGCTATAAATGAAACCTTTGTATAATTTTTACCTTTGGTGACATTCCAGGACTCTGAAACAAAGCTTGACTGGATGATGAATTCTCCGTACGTGCAACTCTTCGATCGTGACTTGTTCACAGGTTTTCCCAGCGTATCTCCTTTAGAAATATATGCCCTTCATTTTCCTCATCAACAATGTCAATAATATTATAAACATTGCTGTCGTCAGATTCCATTTTCCCCCGAATTCTATAATAAAATAGAAAAATACAGTCAGTACAGTTAAATATATATTGCAGGTATTAAACAGGAGAATCAAAATATATAGCAACATATAAGCGTATGTTTCTAAATACAATATAAAATAGTGCATCATACACAAGATTCCCTTGCGCCATAATGATCACAACGCGGTCTATTCCCGCCATTTGCGTTAGAATACAGCAAAAATACCCCATTTTCAAACCGCGATTACTCCTCGATTTAGAGGAGCTATTTAAGGTTTTAAAGTACAAATATAAAGAACAAAGCTTGCTGAATATGATGACGTGATTTTTCCCCCGTTTCTGTTTAAAAAAGCTAATTAGCTCCAGCATTGTTTCAAGGTCACTTTTGTGGCGTGTCCTCTGACCCGGAATAAGCACAAATACAATGCGTAATTAACATAACTAAAAATAAATATCTATACCAAACAAGTCAAAAGTAACAAAATTAGATACCTAAACAAAACAATTATTAAAACATAACTTCCAAAAAATCAGATCTTTAGGGATAAAAATCGCAATATATTTCAACAATTTTTCACCTAACTTTGTTGAAAATCGCAAACGTGAATATTAATGAATGCAATGCATTTCGGGAAGACCCTCATTCCTCCTCTGGCTAAACACTGTACTGCTGTAGTACACTGCAATTAAGATTAAAGTAATATTAACTATTTATTTAGACGAACAAGAAGAAACCCTGAAGGACCTAGTCCAGTTCTGGACGGCCTGGCCATCACTTCCTATGTTAAAGGCGAAATGGCAATTGGTTTTCTTCGCAATGAAATAAAGAATGACTTGGCAACTACAGATACTTGCTTTTACAAGCTTATGATTCCCACAGTTCATCATGAATATGCAGAATTCATGAAGTGCATGGACACATCTGTGTCGAATGGCAAACTTGCATTCAGAAAGGTGTAAATCATGGAAAGTTCACAAACTTTGGCTTGACTACAGTTTTGTTGGGTTAAACGTTAGAATAAACATTTCATGGTGTAACTTTAACGTTGGTTATCATAAGCCTGTTTTCAATATAATTGGTACAATTGCTGGTGTATATTTTTGTAGTTTCCATATAATGGTTATTTACAATAAAAAACAGCAAGCGATATAACTTGCGGACTAACAACAGCCTGATGTTGGACTCTCCATCGGCACGGTCCTATGCTACATTGGGTGATAGGGCTTTTCAGCACCCAAGTTATGGAACGCTTTACCTGGTTCGCTGCGAATGAGCGCCTCCATTGATATATTTAAAGTCTCTGAAGACATTTTTATTTAAGAAAGCATTTGTTTGAAGTTTAGACTATAGACCAAGTTTTTAGGAAAATAGGAATTAATCATTTTTACAATATGTATATAACGTTGTTCTTTTAATTTTTGTAATGCGCATTCGAAAATGTACTCCATTGATTTATGCGCAATATAAATTAATAATAATAATAATCTCTGAGGGCCTGATTTGGTTCATATTTCATTGGCAATTGTAATGATTAAATGGAAATGCTTTAAATGTTGTTAATTAAATAATTGTTGAGTTCAGTTCAAAAGTTGCACAATTGTCAAAAGTAGGAATATTTGTTTTTCAAAGCTATATATTATTTTGATATTTATGAAAAGTTTCTTACAGTTTATTGTTCCTCTGCTTGTCCAATATTTACAAATTCACTGATCACATTCAATGCTTCCACATATGTGTTACACCCATGATTTCCATCATCGATCAGTGGATCTATCAAACCTCTTAATTATTGCAACTGCTCCTCTGTCAGGTTCAATTCAAATTCTGGGATTTGAATATCATTATCAGCATTGTGGTAAGGCAAAGGTCCATCATCATCAATGCCCAAGTTATCCCAGTTAGTATCACCTTCCATAATACTATCAATTGCACTGTACTGCGAATTGATTAAAGCTGTAACACTGGAATGCCACAATGATAAAGGAGAACGATTTCCTTCGGTACTCAGAGGATGGTTGTTCCAATCTTCTGTGAACTCATTAAGTACCCTATTAATTCTTGGAGGATAAACAAAATGCAGTGCTAACAAGCGCTTGATCCTCTGATTGTGTACACTTTTTCCTGTTATCATGCTTCCTTTGTTTGTACCACGCTCAGGATGGTGTAACATAAATCTTGCCACATCGACGTTTTCACCACCCAGATCTGATCGTACCCTTGATGGCAATCCAAATCTTTGAACAGCATCTTGAAACAGCTCCAGAACAGTTGCAGCACAATTATTAGGAGAACATTCTAAATAAACAATGCTTCCGCTAAAGCCATCAATGCCACCATGTATTACTAAATGCCATCTTATCAATTTATGATGGCCATCAATATGCCTGAAAATTAAATGCAAAAACAATTGCATAAGTCTTTTAATTCAGGGTTTCCATTCTGCAATTGAGAAAATAATAAAATCACAAGTGTTTTGTTGATTGTTGTTTCATGCACATCGAGGATTTGGAATCTTACAAAATATTTTGTTTGGGGATGTTCCAATGAGTACAGTGAGCGCTGGAGTGGAACCCTGGAATATGTTTAGCACACAGAAGGCTGGTGATCATAATCTAATTATACTTCTGTAGGGCAATTATATTACTGATACCGATTAGTAGAGTGGAAGTCATTGGTGGAACTCCATTCATATGGCCACAAATAGCCACATGGCCGTAATATGGGGGGAGGGCATATTAACGAGGTAGTTGTAAGGTGGGTTTCCACTGTATACTGATGTATGTTCAGGGCTGGACAGAGATCAGAATGTGTTGGATCTAGTTTTTAAAGTATTTGCTGTCTTGATTTTCAGGTACTGTAATCTAGTCCTGTTGTATGCTATAGATTACATATTAAGTTCAACATGCAGTAAGACAAATAGAGGATAACACTAACCATAATGCATTGGACATGGGACATGGTAAACACGGCGTATGATAGCAACACTTCTCCTCATTGCACAACTTAATGGGTCTACAAGTTGAATGGCATTTCTCACTCTCCATCTTTGAATATGAATATTCCTTTGTCTCAATGCACCTTGCACAAACGTTTCACCCACATTTGGCAAAATTTGGAGAACTTCCCTGACTATGTTACAGAAATCAGTTTGCAAAATATTTGTGTATGTGATTCATGGCCCATTTGTACTGCTAACTGGTAAACCAAATTGGTGTTTTGCGTCGCAAAACTTCTTCCCGGGCAACTTGGGACCAATTTTGATGTATTCTGTGCAAGCCTAATATCGCATTTTGTGGAAGAACATATCGCCTTCTTCCAAACCCATCTTCTTCAAGAGGACAAGCGAAATTAATTGAATGATCAGGGCTTACATTTCCTACCCAAAGTTCGCCATATTCGGAGTGCAGAGATTGCAATTCGAAAAGCAATTGGGCAAGATTATCCTGGAGTTGTTGATCGCCAACTTCGTTTCTCTCAACTGAACGCTGCTGAAGAATATTCACCACATACAAACTATCCTCAAGCCGTCTTAGATTAAATTCAAGAACACTGATATTGTCACTGTAGAGTACACACGTAAAAATCTCACATCTTGTTGACAAGTTGTTGGCTCAACAAGCTTGTAGCAAGCTTGTTAACAAGTTGTAGCAAGCTTGTCATTTTATCAAGCTATAGCAAACTTGTTTCATCAAACTTGCTACAACTTGTTGGTTTGCAGACTTGTAGCAAGTTGTTGGAACAACTTGAATCAAGCTTGTTGAAACAAGCCATATCATGCTTGTTAGAACAACTTGTTGACAAGTTGATGTGGTCGTGAAGTTGTAACAAGTCCGTTTCAACAAGCTTGTAGCAAGACTGTTTTAACAAGTATGTACCAAGAGTTGCGAACAACTTGTTACGGCATTGTTATAACAAATCTGTTTCAACAAGCTTGTAGCAAGACTGTTTTAACAAGTATGTACCAGGAGTTGCGAACAACTTGTTACGGCATTGTTATAACAAATCTGTTTCAACAAGCTTGTAGCAAGACTGTTTTAACAAGTATGGACCAAGGCTGCGAACTTGTTACGGCATTGTTGACGGAAAAAGAAATCAGAAATAACTTGGATTGGGATTTGAGAGAAAATGTGCTAAAACCCCTTGCATGATATTTTATAATATGCAGACTTGAAAAGCTATGGCACAGTCTTTTTAATTGGCTGGGCCGGGGATGACCTTCATTGGACCAGCGAGAAAAAGAGATTTCACGTGAGATCACGAAATCGCCATTCCAATGTCACAAGCACAAAATTCCTCCCAAAATGCACAATAATTTATAGCAACCCCACAATAAAATAAATGAATATTATTTGATAATAATTTTAAAACCATTTAACAAACAAATATTAATAATCATTGAATTCATAACATATATTCATTTAACAATTAGTATTTCCAGAAAATTCCTAATAATTCATAGAGATTTATAAATATCAATACAATTGAAATACTTAATAAGGGGTGGACCATTAGATATAGGAGGAGAGGAGGGTTGAAAATGTAACAAATTCATGCAGACTTGAATTTTTAAAAAAAGATCATGCAAGCATTTAGGGAAAGAAAAAATTCCTGCAAATAGTATTTCTATAAAGTTAACCATTAAACAAAAACTCCTAAGTACTGAACTCAAAAACAGAATTCTTGCAACGAAAAAATTTCACACCTTCCCTCCCCTCCCAGGATATCTAATGGTTCACCTCTAAACGTTCATCCTCTAATATGCCATTCATAGACTTGCCATATTTGAAGGCATGTTTGTATTGGGGGGGGGGGGGGGTTGGCTGGTTGGTGCAAGGGAATCAATAGGGCCTAATGTTTGTCTTAACACAGAATATGATTTATTAAATGAAGGGAAAAAGGGGCTGGGATATTTTTCCTAGAATGGAGGCTTAATAGAGGAGGATTTACAAATAATATATAAAAAACTATTTCAATTGATCATGCAGTCATATATTGTCATTCTTCATTGTAGCTCAGTTTATCTTCATGCTCGAGGATATTCCAGTCTTCCAAATCTATTCCATTTGGAAATTTGTTCGTCTTCCATTGGTAGAAAGAAGTCCAGAAATATTTGAGTTTTCGGGCTCTTTCCACGGTTATCTCTCTTATATAGTTACGCTACAGGGAACAAAATAATACTGAGTGAGACATTACACCCTGACAGGTACTGACAGGTATTAAATTGAATAAAAGTACTGCATAATGCCACTTAATGGGTTAAACAAAACTATATGCCATGATTGTGTCTTGTTAACATACTAGCTATTTAGCTGGCAATGCGCCCAGATGGGCCCTATAATTTCTCATTTTACTCTGTCTAAAGCCAGACAATTTTACTTGTCAGAGGTAGAGTACTGCCAGTTAATGGGATAAAGAGGGATCTCAAATTATTCAAGGGCAGAGGATTTATGGTAGCTAAGTGTCCATGTTTGGAACCTGAGTATGGTTTCTGGGTTAGATTCTCAGAGCACTTAATTGCCCCACCTGGGTAACTTTTAACAGCAGCTTTCAGAAATACTTACTGTAAGGACAATTTCCTTTTGCAGTTGTGCTCTGTTGCACCCGCTACTATATTTTTGCCCAATAAGCTGTAAAACCTTGTCGGTCACAGCTTCTGTTGGTGCCAGCAAAAGTGCTTCATAGCCAGTGATACCAAGAAGCTAGATGAAAATATAGCAGTTTTAGATCTTAAATTTGTAATATATGATATTTGTACCACGTTCTGTCTACAAAAGCCTTCAACATTCAATAAATGAAAGCGAATAGTTTCCAAAGAAAATTCTTAAAATCTTAAAATATAATTACCCTCCTCCTCTCTTCACTTCTCCAATATGAAAATTTTGCACTTTCATACTTCTTGAATCGAATTAACAATTCCTGGCAGCTTATTCCAGTTGGAGAGTTTGTAAATTCAACTTTCAAGGCCCTCTATAATGAATTAACAGCAAAGTTTCAACAAAGATATAGATACAATTCTCAAACTCATTAAATAATACTTCATCAGCAAAACACAAAGCAAAACAGCAAGAGAGATTTGGTTGAGAGGCAATGAATGACCATTGATCAACCCACTAACTGGCAGTAACTCTATAACTGACGAGTAAAATCATCTGGCGTTAGACAGAGTATAATACTAAAGTAGGGTGCATCTGGGCGTATTGCCATCTAATGGGAACAAACTGTTCTGTAAATCAGAGAACAAACAGCTTCTCATGTAGTCATGTATTATGTATTACATCAGGGTCAGACAAATCAAAATTTTCTCTCAATCACTAATTTCTTACATGACAGGGGAGCGGCAGGCGGGAAAGAAAAATGTGCAATAAGAAAATAACTTTCATTTCTAAATATAAATTCAATCCAGGATACTTCAAAAAGGTTTATTACAATTTTTATTTTTGCAACGTTTCGGACAGTTTAACTGTCCGTCTTCAGGCTGTTTACAAACGCGTATCATCAACCGTCATTTTCGCTGGCGTAATTCGTTTTTAGAAATGAATGTTATAAACAAAGGTGAAAGTTTTAGAAAAATAAAGAAAATAACTTGGATGAAACTTTACGTCAATGGGATATCCCATTGGCAATTAACCCATGATAACAGAACAAAATTGATTTAAGGTTTATATATCCCACTGGCCTGCAATTTGCCCAGATTAGACATTTTACTCTGTCTAGGAACCAAGGGGTTGGGTTAGAACTGCAAGTCTCTCTCATACATACTGTATGTTACTGAACAATCACATATGGGCACAATAGATCCGGACACGTCTTTTACCATTTCATAAATTAAACAGACCTCTTTATCAGTTGACTCAACCCCATATCTGCCTTTTGTTGTGTAGTACTTGCCAAGAAGTTGGTTGATGTTATCCTATTGCATAATTTTAATAAAACATATATAATATATAATATAATATAACAAAACATCTCACTGTATTAAAATCTCATTATTAATGTTTCAGGCGTGCAAATTTTGCCAAAAACATTGCTATATGCCACTTACGGTGTGACAGCATTTTGCCATGTCAAATTTTTCCGACTCCATGCCACGCTTAATTTTCTTGACAGTGTCCAAAAGTTCTCGCTGAGCTTCGGTCATCAGCTGTAAAGTTCTCTTCATAGACTTCACTTCATTCACCACAGTTTTCATCTGCTCAGTTAACTCTATAAAAAGATAAACAAAATACAAATAAACAACGAGTAAAACAATTCCCCAAAATATTTCATTTTGAAACATAAACAACTCGACAATGGGTAAAACCATCGGCAGACGAAGAAACCACTGCAGAATTTGTAAAAATTTTGTACAAAAAAAATTTGAAGTTGTTTTAAAAGGCCACAAGACCACCGAGAAATCGTTTTCTGCGCCTGGCACACTGGCTGCCATTTTTTAACAAACACGGAAGTTGCATGATTTTAATAGCAAGGGTGGGCGTAAATATTTTTCACAGAGGGGTGACACCAAATTTTAAACAAAGGTTTTAATATAATTATTCAATTAATTATCTGGGAGAAAAAACGGACCTGCGGAACCGGACGTGTTAGTGCGCGACGTGATATTTTCTCGAGACAGACCTAAAAAAGTAGAAACGGGAAACTAAATTATATGTCGTTTGACTTATTTTTACTATAAAAATAAAATTACACATGAAAACACACCTTCTGTGACAGGCTGTCTGTTCCTTACAGCATGAAGGCTTGAAGGTATAGTTGGTGAGTTAGGAAAAGTTAATGTAAATGGCCTGTAGAAAAAATAAGACATAAGACACCTGCCAAAAATAAGCATGGAAAAAGCGGGAAATAAGTACTGTTAGCATTACTTACTCATAATTTTCGTGTGTATCATCATCGTTCTGTGTCTGCGCGAAGATCGTGCAGGACGAAACATTTCCGAAACCAGGCCGAAACTTTCCTTGCGCAAAGACAAAGACAAGGGCACAGGCAAGGGCAAAAAAGAGGCGGGAAAAATTTTGAGCAAGAAAACAATGGATAATATTGACTAACCAATCATATTGCTGCATCTTTCTTTTGTTTTACAAATAAGGAAGTAAACGTTCAGGATTTAAACCAATCACAAGCAAGTTAAAAAATACGACGGGAAAAGGTTCAGTGTTTAAATATAAAAACAAGTTATTTTTATTAAAGACACTTTTAACAAACAATTAACAAAGCAACCTAAACCTATCCACGAAAGTATGAAGAGAAGAAGGGATGCAGTTACATCCTGTTCTAACTGCTCTATGAGCTTCGAGTCAAATGACAGCTATCAGCGACATTTTTCTTCCCGTAATCATTTTCAAACAACACTCGCAATCAAAAATGCATTTATAATGAACTGCGCTGAAGTGGGTACCCAGGAAACAAATAGCAACACAGAAGACAGCGGAAGTGCAGACGAATTTGAAGATGATATGCTGCGTCAATCAGTCGACGAGAATTTGACGGCAAGTGTTGACCAAGAAGGATTTCTGGGAGAACTAGGGCCATTAAATATCGACGATGACAGCAGTGAAGATGGACTGAATTTTCCCCCATTTCCTAGTGAGAAGTTCTTCCTGCTTTACTGTTATGCGCACAGTATTATGAGACCAAAGGTTAGTGTAACCGGTTATATTTTTTAGTAATAAAAATATTTTTATGCATTATTTTATGTGTCTGCTCCAGCGGGTCTGCTGTCTGCAAACCAACAAGTTGTAACAAGCTTGATGAAAACAGTTTGCTACAGCTTGATGTAATAACAAGTTTGTTACAACTTGTTAACAAGCTTGCTACAAGCTTGTTGAGTCAAGGAGATGTGAAATTCCTATATTTGTACATCTAATCTCTTCCAATATGATTGATCATGCAATGGGTCTAAAAATGCATTTATATCGTGCAGGTATGGTGGCGGACTGAAAATTACTCGCATGAGAAAAATAGCCCATGCACAGTTTTTCAGTGATGGTCATTCATCATCTCACTTTGTAACAAAGAGAGACACTGTAAACTATATCTCATCAACTCTCATCCTTGTTTAACCATTCATTTTCCAATGCACTGCAAGCACCACGAGCGTTCTATTTTGTTTTGTTTTTTGTCAAAGCGCCAAGCTGCTGCAAAATTGTAGACATTTTCTATTATATTATCTTTTAATAGTCAAGATCAGATTTAGAATTTCTCTGGATGATGTTGGCACGTTTTGGAGTGTGAATCCCATCATTTTCCACATATACGTACATACTGAAGTATTTCCATTCTTCAAACAGTGTCTGTGTGGCGGAACATACATACCTAATTACTAACATGTCATCAATTTTTATTTAGAGTTACGGAAATGGCCATCCGTTTTATTGGATTGCCCCCTCTGATATAATAAAACTTCAGATGGCAACGCCTTCAGTTGCAGGCCAAATTGCACGATATCCAGAGAAAACGGATCGTTTCATTAATGAACTTTATCAAGTAAGTTAAGTTATATAGCAAGCTCGATCATTGTATACACATAATCAATGTATCTAAAATAAGCAACGAACTATATTGTATTTCAGGGAAGGAGGTGGTGTATAGAAGATCAACTGCAAACAACTTCAGCAAACATCAACGGCCAGACAATTTATGTCAAAGATGTGGTGATCTATAAAATGGGCGAAACGATTTCTTACGGGAAAATAAATGGATTTTACATGAAGGTTGTAAAAATTTGTTAAAATGAACGAGTAATCTATATTTTAGACATCTTTGTCTGCGAGTCATGTAAATTGCAAGGGTCAGTGTTATTATATTGATAACCGTAAGGATCGAGCGCGTTTAGCGTTCGAGCGAGAAACCTACGAAACGGTAAGCGCTGTCTCGTGGAAGAAGTTTTAATTAATGACAACTCGCAACGCAAAAGTTAAATACATGCAAGTACCTTTCGGCCTGGTAATGATCTGAATTTCAAGTAGCGTTAAACGTTGTTCACGATAGAATGCATGTAAATATAGAAAAGATAAAAGGCAAAAGTATAGACAGTTTTCAACAGACTATTGTCTATTGACAACAGGTTATATTATTCAATCGTGCACAGGGATGTAACTGTTCAACGTTTGTCGTTTACACAGAATATTGAAAATTCGTTGGTACAATTTTGCGAAATAACAAAAGCATGAGCCTATGAATCCCAGTCGTTGGTTATAACACAACAAGTGGAAGAGGTACCCATACTGTCGATCAATGGTTTATCAGAGAGCAGAATATCGTTCAAAGAACTAAATGGCGAAACGTTTGAATTAACAATGGAGGTAAAACGAAACTTTTTTGGGGAAAGGTGGTACCGTCCGTCTATATTAAGTATATGTTTCATGTATAAATAATCGTTTGCATCTTTACGTACGACTGATAATCGTGATACTGATTTCTCCCAAGGAAATGGAGGAAATAGAAAGACCACACCCGACTAAGGTAGCAGCTGCTGGCAAACCAACGTTGACTCTACCACTTGTCATATTCTCAGAGGAGACAAGTGGAAACCGGAGTAAGAAATGGAATCAGTTGGAGTCGTACTCGATGTTTCTGGCAGCCCTACCAAGGAAAGAGATTTCAAAGTTTAGCAACATTCATTTCATTTGTGCTTCAAACCTGGTAAATTCAGTAGAACTTAGGAAAGAAATCGCAAACGATTTAAAGGGTATGCCAAACTGTTTTTAAATATTATCTATTACCCAAAAGAGGTCGAGAAATCGGATTAGTAACTACAGTTACCTGCCTGTGGTTAACTTGATATATAGGGTCCGTTCACACGGACGAATTCCGGACCGTAATCAAATTCGCCTCGTCCATTTGCTAACACAAGAATTCGTACGTAAGCGGTGCTCTAATTTGTCCGGTGTTAACAAGTGGAACCTGACGAATTTGCATGAGTACAATCCGGAATTCGTCCAGGCTCGTGTGAACGTAGTTTTAGAAGGCGAGCTTGTGATGCGACAATTCATTGTTTGTTATCTATTCTAGCCCTTGAAGAAGGAATGTCAATGTTTGATGTAGCATCAAACTGCGACGTTTTCGTCCAGTGCCCTGTATTGTTTGTGGCTTGTGACAACCCGAGAGCTTCCGAGTTCTGTCACCACATGGGCAGTTCTGCAACTTTCTTTTGTCGAACATGCGAGGTAAGTTGTCATAGAGTGTTATTATAATATTAGATCTTCGTGTATTGTTGTTGCATGGTCACCGTGACTTTTCAGTTGTTTTACGAATGGACACATTCCTTAAATGTTGATCCCTGCCAGTTATATACAGTAGGACGTCGGACAGACATAAATGGAGTTTAACAAAACACGTGTTACTATACATACAGTAATTGTAGTTGAAAGAATCTATAAGTTGTCATTGATTTATTTTTACCTTGCGGTAGAATTAACATGTATAGCCAAATTTCGTTTTCAACTGAAATATCTTCTCTGTCGATAACAGTTATATGCATGAACATTAAGTCATATCACGGAACAATAATGTAGCCATTCCTCCTGAATTTCTCTAGGCAACAAAAGAAACAGCAACAGTTATTGGTAATGCTAGAACCACGGAAGACATACAAACAACAATCGGAGCAATACATATGGCAAGGTCAGCTGAAAAAGTAATTCTTAATTGAACTATCCTATTTTCTTATTTAATTTATATAAGAAAGGCAGCAAAAAACTTGTTCATTTCATTTAATAGTAACGAAGCTCAGAAGAAGAGAATACGATGATCCAACGGGAATAACAGAGCGTGGTGGACAGTTCGATGTATTATCGGCCTTCCAAGCAGTAAGGTTGGTAAGGCTATACGTTCACACAAGACCGGACGACTTTCGGACCGTACTTAAATTCGTCCGGTTCCACTTGTTCGAACGGGACAAATTCGGGCAGGGCTAGCCATATGAATTTGTGTGAATAAAGATTAAAGGTGGGGTTGGAATTCCTACAGTATATATCCTAGACCCATGTATGTATGTATGTAAAACTTTATTTAATGACGCTAGCCTTGTCAACAAAAGTTGGTTTCCACAAGGGGCGTCGCTAACACAATAAAAACATATTTACAAAGAAATAATAGTATAACTACATAGCTATTTATAAGAGAGAGATATATGTATAAAAAGAAGATTGAATTGGTGTGATCCGGCCATATACTAATATCTATACATGGTTGTTTCTTATTTAACAATTCATTTGTTTAACAATATTTTTGAAAGAGTAAATTGATTCGGCCTCCTTAGCTTCTTGCGAAAGATTATTCCAAAGTTTAGCACCACTGTACTTAAAACTTTTTTTCAGAAATTCGCGTCTCGGTTTTGGAAGAGCCAAATCAGTGTGACAATTTCTGAGGTCATAATTAGTTTGCAAAAGATTCCTCCTGATCAATAATTCTTTCAAATTAGGTGCACTACAATCATTCAGAATTTTATATAATAATGTTGCCTTGGTCATACTTCGTCTGAAATTTTTGTAACTTATCTTTCAATGTCTTGTTGCAAGTATCCCAAAGGGGAGAGCAGTAATCGAAATAGGGTTGTATCAAAGCGTTATAAATCGATTGCAACATGTTTTCAGGAACATAGGGCTTGATGCGTTTTAACATTCGTATACCTGCCCCAACTTTTTTGCAAATCGTTTCAATGTGTTCATCCCAACTTAGTGTTTCATCAAGTGTAACACCCTGACAAGAGATTGAATATACTCTGGGAATAGGTTTGCTATTTAGCATTACAGGAATATCATCATTTATCTTATGAAGATTATGCTTTGATCCAACGTACATGCCTGTCCAAATACATGATTTATTCATTTATTCAAGAAATTTATATTAAACCATTTAGGCAGACACCTGTGGAGGTGCTCCACACCATCCTACTTGGTCCTGTTAAATATTTGGTACAAAAAACAATGAAGAACTTAACGGCAGCGGACAAAAAGAAAGTCAAGGCAAAAATCGAAGCTTACGATTTTTCGGCATTCTCACGACGTATGTCAAGTAGTTTCGTGAAAAACTATGGTTCGTGTGTTGGTCGTGATTTTAAGCTATGGGCCCAAATTTCTGTATTTATTCTTGACGGCTTAATCTCCGATGATGAACTTCAAGTTTGGCTGTATATCAGTGAAGTAAGATATATATATTTATTTTTTTATTTTTTGTGAGTGGGCAATTTGATTGGCTACGTGAGCGGGCTTTTTTTACGATATCTGACCACGGTCAACGGCCGTTTTTGAGACCTCTGGAAAAAATTTTTCCGTACGAACCTCCCATCCGGTAAATAACATATATATATTTTTTATGGGCATAATATATGTATTAACCAATTAGCTTGCAAATCAGCAAATGTGCCCAGACTTGACCTTACTCTAAATTCTGATTTTAATTCTGATTTTACTTGTCAGTGGTAGCATGTGCCCGTGATATGGTTGCATTTTTTTCCAGATGCTCTTGAGTATGTCTTAATGAAAATATGTTCTTTGCTTGAAATTATTTTAATCTACCAATAATGCCATAACTTATTTGTTCAGGGGTCATACAGAAATGGAAGGCTCATTCATGTTGACACATCTGATGTTTTGCCACTTGCAATGAACTCAATTCAAGATGATATCCAAGGACAAAATGTTACTGTACAGCCAAAGTGCATAAAGTTTAAGGCATGTGTTGCACAAGACAAAAACCTTGTTCAAGGAGGAGATGTTTTTGCATACAAAAACTATAACAATGAGGTATATACTGTATACAATGAAACTTAGTACTGTGTGTGTGTGTGTGCATGTGTGTATATATGTATGTAATCATAATACCAACTAGGGATCCAAGGATTGTGCAAAGTTTCAAAGAGCCATAAGTTTTGAGGAAAATGGGAGTGAAAATGGGGGGGAATTCAGTAAGAAAAACGAAAGATTAAGGCCCTGTTTACACTATACCGGATACGCATGGTCACGACATCAAATTGAGCCATATCAAAGCGAGTTTAGCCCCCAAAATTATAATAGTATGATCGATTCAACAAAATCAGCTAACTGGGCAAACTGGCAAAAGCCTAGGGTCAGGGATGCCGTAAAGCGGCTTAAATTGATGTCGTGACGATGCGGATCCGGTATAGTGTAAACGGGGCCTAATATGGAAACACTGAAGTACTCTGCGGCGAAGACATATTTTTGTTGAATTTTGGAATTTGGATCCTGTAACAGCATAATTTACAAGTAATGCAAGTAATTGTTTCAGGAAAATCTCTCCTTGATCCTACAGATAAAGAATATTTCACAACTCGTCGTGGGAAATGTATGCGTATTTATTGCTGACGTAAATAGATGAGTCATGCATGGAATTATAGCTAGTAGCAGTATTTATATGTCAAGATTGTCAAGTTCTCATGACATTTGTTTTTCGAAGGCCTATTTTTAACTTCAATGAATGTTGTGGATGAATAGTTACAGTAAATATTATGTTGTCGTTGTGTTGAAAGAAAAACATTCGTTAATCGTTATGTTTATGACTTATACTCAGTATTAAGTTATAGAAGGACAAAGAGTAAAGAGTAGTTACATGTATGATATAGTTTAGTTTTGTAAATATTACAGGGTTCATATTATTATTAAATGTTGTGTTGAAAATTTTGTTTACAGTAATATGACTACTTTATATGTTTGTACTCTATAATTCCGGACTGTCACTTCAAATTTTGCACATGGGCGGCTATTATATATTAGCCCAAGTGAAACAGTTGATAGTGAAACATTGCGCTTAATAAAAAAGAAAAATTCTATTAGAAGGCGAGCAAAGAAAAATCTTTCAAGTGGACTTTGGTCCGTATTTTCGAGTTTACGTAAACAAGTTAAGAACATTATTGAACGTAAAAGGAGAGAATATTTTTTCTCCATATGTTCAACATTGAAATATAACCCTAAAAGGTTTTGGTCTGCTTTTAAAATAAAGTCGAAGGCATCACAATTACCCTTGAAATTAATTGGAACACATACGGATGCCAATGTAGTTGCTATAACACCTGATGAGAAGGCGACGTTGTTCAACGAATATTTCCATTCGGTTTTTGATAAATCGGAAGAACCTGTTCTCGTGTGTGATAATCCTATGCCAACTGTCGGTACTACAATCACGGAAATTGTTTTAGATCAAATGGAAGTGGAAGCTTTGTTACTATCTATAGATCCTTCCAAGGCACAGGGTCCTGATCAAATCCCAGCTCGACTCCTAAAGGAATGTGCTCAAGAAATATCGGAATCCCTTTGTCTTTTGTTTAATAAGTCATTGCACACTGGAATTTTCCCACAACATTGAAACTAGCCAACATTGTACCAATTCTAAAGAAATGTCCTGCTTCAAATGTGCAAAATTATCGCCCCATTTCTCTGTTGTCAAATATTGGGAAAATCTTTGAAAGGTGCGTCTTTAATCGAGTTATAAATCATATTAGCAATCAGTTACATAACTTCCAACATGGCTTCCTGAAAGGAAAATCTTGTACTACCCATCTGTTACAAGTAATAGACGAAATGCAGGAAGAAGTGGATTGTTGACTTTTAAAGCTTATATATTATTATATATCTTGGCTTTTAACAAATTACGACAACTCTCATTGTTATTGGCCAAAATCAGTGGCTTTGGAATTGGTGTGGTAATTTGTTGATGGTTTGAAAAGTACCTATCAGTCAGCGTCAGCCAAATAACTATCCCTGGATGCGACTTCGGGGTTTGTATCAGTTACAAGTAATAGACGAAATCGGGAAGTTTTGGATTGTGCAGAACAGAGGCGGATATTATATATCTTGACTTTGCAAAAGCATTAAACAAAGTCACACACTCCTTGTGGCCAAAATCAGTCAGTGTGGCTTTGGGTTTTCGTTAATTTGTTGAAATGGTTTGGAAATTACCTCTCTGATCAGCGTCAGCAAGTAACTATCCCGACTTCTCGTTCGGTGCTTGTGTACTCTCTCCTCAGGGGTCGATTTTGGGACCCCTCTTGTTCCTCATGTTTATCAACGATCTCCCTGACAGGGTAATGGAGAATTCGGATGCAAAGATGGTATTGTTTGCCGATGACTCTAAGATTTATAAAACTATCAGGACTACATCGGACTGTATGGACTTGCAAACTAGCATTGACAGAACATTCATATGGAGTTGTGAAAATAAAATGCTTTTAAACAGTAAGAAGTGTACTACAGTAAGTGTAAATCGCAAAACTCAGCCTACTATATTCTCTTATACTCTTGGGGGAATACCTTTGGAAAAAACTAACTGTGAAAAAGATCTTGGGGTGTTAATAAAAAGCGATCTGAAGTGGGACGCGCATGTTTTGTCAATTTCAAACCATTACGTGTAACGAGAAGAAGTAATCCTTCATCAGGTTTAATGTTTGTTATCCCAAAAGTACGTACAGTAACATATCAATCTAGTTATTTCATTCGAACTGCTAGAATTTGGAATGAACTACCATCATCCATACGATTATTAGAAACTTTATGTCAGTTTAAAAACAGTCTATTGAAATACTATAAAGATTGTCTAATAACTATTTATGATACTGACAATCCAAGAACTTGGAAAACTGTATGTCCAAAATGTCATAATTGTTCTGTTCTAAGCACGCAAAAGCAATCACAGTGTTGCTGATTTTATTTTTATTTATATTTTATAACGGGCCACTGTTATTGGGGTTTAACCCTGTTGTTGGTTCCTGACACTTTAAAGTATTTATGTGTGGTATCTGTACGTTTGTAATTTAATTTTTCTTTTTTGTCAAATCGAAATAAAAAAAAAAAAAAAAAAAAAGTCGGAAATCTGAATTGTTTGGTGAAATAGTATAAAAACTAAGGGTGTATAGTCGGCCACTGCCTTCAACTAGAACACCGACACAATTTTTAAGGGGATTTTTTTCAAAGCAGAAATACTGTGTAACTTTCGTTTTCCTAACAATGTCAATGACAATGCATATCTAATATATCACACTTCAAACGTAATTATTTATATCACAGAAAATCAGAATTTACATTTATTTTTAAATATTATACATCCCAATACAATTATATCCCATCAATTCAAGGTATTCTCTAAAGTTTAAATTAACACGACTATTGGGACTGCAGGCTTTGCAGCACGTTTATATGATTCCGTTTTATACCATGGAGGTTATAATATAAATCGGATACTATAGTATACACTGTTTTGATAGTTCATAATACAGATTACAGATCGAATACACGCAGTATACTATATATATCCAGCCAGCGCAGAGGCAGCCAGCGACTTGCACAAGTTTATTGACATTGCCACATTGGCATTGCCCCTTTAGCCAGGCTATAGTTGTATTTGAAATAATATAGCCTTTAAACTGCTACCACATTTACCTTCCTTATCATTTATATAATCTGCAAACTCGCATTTGAGATACAGTCTTTAAATATTTTTGTCATAACCATATTCTCGAAAGCAAATGTCAAATAATATAAATGATGTTCTTGTCGCTAGACTCGCTACACGGCACGTGTACGAATCTCGCAATCACCTCGCGGCCACGCACTTAATAGCGCACTTGCATTTGAGATTGCACAAAAAATCGGGTGTTCCGGGGGAAAGGTCGCCAATTTAATGTCAATTCAACGTCTTCAGCAAATGTTTCAAGTTCAATATAAAGACTCTAATTCAGCATAGTTTGTGTAAAATCGCCATAAGATCAAAAGAATATTTAAAGAAAAATGTGAAGCCCTGTCTTGAAGCACTAAATCACTAAATTATTGTTAATGAAATTTAAAAAGAAACAAATTGTATCACCCCCCGGAAAGTTTACACTATGATGCCTGACTGATATGAATTTTCGCCACTCATCACAATACTGCAAAGTTTCCAAGAAACTTTGCACTAAAAAGCATGTGGAGCTGATAGCAAGCAATACACCAATAGCAATATTGATTTACTATATTGATTACAAGCTGGCTTGTGGTTACTAGCCCCATATTCTATTCTAAACTGCCACATGATCCTTTATTTTAGGGTTGCTTTGGGAAATTTTGTACGTCAGTGCAATTTTCATCAGAGGACATCAAAGAAAATTGGGTTCTCTTTACAAAATGGAATACAATGAAAGATGACAATGGTGAGTTGCTACAAGGAAAATTTGGATCACCTTTACTGGAAGAAACAGAAGAAAAAAGAATAGTGCATGCTACTGCACTACTCGAGAAAGTGAGTGTTGTACACAACTGCGACCACCGTTGTGCATTCATGGATGGAGAGCTGCCTGTTGTAGAGGAAAGAGAGATAACCAGCAAAGAAAGGTATATCTATGAACACGACTTTGGCAATAAGATATATTTATTAAATAGATTCTACCTGGGGGAATCATGGAAGTACATTCTTGACACTTAGATTCCCATTTTGAAAAGGGTCAATTCCTTAATTAATGTTATTTCACACCATAAAACACCAAACACAATTTAAGCTTATTAAATCAACAGGGTCTGAAATTGCTTAAATACTTTCACGGTAAAAGTCACATCCACTGTGAGGTTGGATTTGAGTTGTACATACCTGCATGTAATTGCAGTAATTCAACTGACATTTAAGAAATATAAAACACTTTCCGTGTTTACATACCGTTATATCAACACGAGTGGAAATTGGGAGTGTTTTCACACAATTTCGAGTTTCCCCAATTTCCACGAGTGTTGATATAACTGTATGTAAACACGGAAAGCGTTTTATATTTTTTTTATAATATAGCACTAAGAAATATAAAGTACAACTTTAAAATAATTCTTTAAAAAGGGGCGGGAAATTTACAGGAGTTTAGACATTTATAGTTATGAAAATTAGAGTAAAAAAATATCATGATTGTAATTTGTACGCATGATTAATAAATAGTACTTATAAATTTATATATATTAATAGGCGTTTCGCTTTTGTCAAACTGCGACTCAAATATACTTTATAATAGTCTAAATAGATTCTATCAAAAATTTGTAAATGATAGCATACCTTTATAGTTAAACTCTGCAGTGTAATTATTTACTAATCTTTGTTTTCTTCTTTGAAAATAATATGAAATTCAGTGATATTTCACAACAAGAAGCAAAGTTTGTGTTGTCTGTTTTTTATTGCATCCCCCCCGGAAAATACGCAAGTGAAATCACACACGTGTTTTCTGGATAATAATCGCGGGCTTTTGCGTGGGTTTACACGAGCCGCCATGTTTGCTACAAACTTGTTGAATCTAGCTTGTTACGGATTGATTTCGACAAGCTTGCTACAGCTTCGTATCAACAAACTTGTACCAAGTTGTTGACAGCTTGCTACAACCTTGTTGGCAACAAACCTTGCTACGGCTCTGTCACAACAACCTTGCTGCAAGAACGGGAACAAGTTGTTTCAAGGCTGTTTCAACATCATGGGACAAGCAGTGCGAACACATCTTGTTGACAAGATGTTGATGCAGACTTGCTACAAGTCTGCTGCAGGTTTGTTACAACTTGTGCGTTTTTACGTGTGTAGACGACGAGCCTCTGAAATTATACTAGGAATGTTCTCAAGAAAAGTCTGGATGTTGTCTTGTGGTGTTGCCGCCATTAAAGACAAAAATACAAACAACCCCCCCTGCAGTATTTTTGTGTTCGCGCCATTAAATATGAAACAATATGAAGTATTGACACGCTTGTGATAGATCAGGATCTGTGATATATATATCACGATCAAAGTAATACGTCACGATCCTTACATAATTTGATACTCCACATGAAGCGACGTTAACATATCACACGTCTATTTCTAATGTCTATCACAGATCAATAACGTATCCTTCACTATTTATAATGTCTATCATGCATCACAAGGGGTTTAAAAATCACAAGGGGTTTAAAAATCACAAGGGGTTTAAAACAGAAGTTATAATCGACCAAAGGTATGGAATATATAATTGGTTTACGATATAATAAATATCAGATTACAAAGGTGTTAAAAGTCATGGAGATCTGTAAAACAATGTGTTTAGCGATTTGTTTGGCATTAGCCAAGAACAGGTGTGTTTGCTGAATCGATTGGTGGTATTTTCGTCCGTTTTGGGCGAGGGGCGCCAAAGATACAAGCGCTCAAAGTCATCAACCTTTGGGGTTGATATTCGATGCTGCCGTTTAGAAAGAGTTAATTCGGTTGGCATTTGTGATTCTGACAGTTCAGAAAGCTCTAATAATAGTGAAATAGACAGTGACCAAGAGGATGCAGACGTAATTGGAGGAACCGAGCGCGATGCCCTTGCTAGGAACCTACCTGATGACAAAGAGTTTTTGAACGATGATCAGCTTCTCAGAAAACTGTACCAATGTAGACTTAATTGGTTGGAATTTGTTCATGTTACAGGTGAAATACGAAAGAACCTCCCTATCAGCTCTGTGGATGGTATGCTAAATAATTTTAATAAGTTTAATTTAAAAGAATATCAATAGTATGTTATAAAGCAGTCTCGTCGAGTATACAGTCTTAAAAAATGGCTAAATGAAAAAGAAGATGATGGAATAATTTTGTCTGAATCTGATTGTGAAGACCCATATGAACTCTCAATTATTAAAGATCCTCTGGATGATGAAGCAAAATAAGTCTTGAAAAGAAAGAGAGCTTTTATGAAACGAAAAGCTACCAGGGACATTAAAAAAATGATTGCAGAAAGACGTTTCCTCCAAAGGCGATCAAGTAAAAGGTGAGAAAGTTAGAAGATGAATATCCTGACATTGGAACAACAGAAAGATTGGCGTAGGCGCTGATGCATGGCGGAGGACGGGTGTGTTGACATTCGACGGAAACAGAACCCCAGGGAAAAAGGTTACATTCCGTACAATTCAAGCGCATTTAGAAGCAAAATACCATAGAAAAATCAGCTATGGCACTGTTGGCCAGTTGTGCATACCAAGGAACAAACGTCTTAAATCAGTAGCGCAATATAAGGGACTAGCTGAGGTTACTCAGCGACGTGCAAGAAAAGGGTTCACCTTAAAATACAACCCGGACAGTCACAGGAGTTCAGCTCTCTATTAAGACTTAGATTATATTCAATACAAAGATGGTGGGCACATAATGAATGTTGGGTGTGATGATCAGGCAGGTTTTTTATTAGACACATTGTCAACAAGCAAGCAATTTGGAAATTGGAACGCTTGCATTGAAAGATAACGTACCGTTAACAATCAGAACTGACTATGTAAATCTGTACCCCTCTGTTTTGCAGACAACAAGCTATAATTTTCCTACTACTGGAACCACGGACGAAGTACGTGGTGGAGTGGTAAAAGCGAAGACATTATTTCCCAAAAACCCTGATTTTCCCAAAGATATGAAGCCAGCATGCATGTCCTCTTACCAGAAAGCAGAAAGATATGGAGTGTATTAGGGTTGACGGCGGCGGGATGGGGGTCCTGTCCATGAGGAAGTACAGTATTGGTGGACCAAAAGACACCTAGTTAAAGGGACTAAGGCAATGATGGTGTCCACGAGAAGCAGTGGATACATGTCTATCCTTGGATCATGCTAATCTCTTCATCCCTTCAACATTAAATGGTTCATGTATGGTTTCAGGCCAGGTTAACTCTTTCTAAACAGTAGCGTCGAATATCGGCTTCCAACGCATGATGACTTTGAGCGCTTGTATCTTTGGCGCCCCTCACCCAAAAATATAAATTCTGGGACATATTCTGGCGAACCAATTGCTTAAATTGTTTCGTATCGTATCATATAAAGAAAGAAGAAATAAATGAACGAATGCAAGGGTTAAAAGTTTGTTGGAATGGAACTTAAACCTTTTACTGCATTTTATAGTCTTCATGCCTTCATGGACATGGGAATCGGTTGCATTTCATTTCTACACCTGCTTTAAAGTTGGTTCTCACTTTAGCAAGGAAGCTTGTTTCCCTACAAATTTTACATCCAAATTTGCCCAAAATTTTGACATTTTCAAGAATAATAACTGGTTAACTGCAACTGGCCAACCCACAATCTAATTAAATTGGCCCCCATGTATATTCTCACAGAACCTTTCATAGAAAGATTGGTTGAAAGATTGTCATCTTTGTCCATGTAACTGAAAGATGATCAATACGCAGATATCATAAACTGTATATATATATATATATATATATATATATATATATATATATATATATATATATATATATATATATATATATATATATATATATATATATATATATATATATATATATATATATATATATATATATATATATATATATATATATATATATATATATATATATATACGTGTAGGTTTAGGTCTAAACGCAAAAGAGTGCTCACAACATATAGTTAGAGCAACTTATAGATTTTCGCTTACCTCAAAACTTGTCTGCAACAGGCTGTTTCATCTGGAAAAGAATCATCAGGCAACTGCCTGATGATTCTTTACAGATGAAACAGCCTGTTGCAGAAAAGTTTTGAGGTAACAATATATATATATATATATATATATATATATATCCAGTTTATGTGACAACACTAAACATTAATTGCCACATAAATAGGCTTAGAATAATATTCATCTTTTGAGAATGTTTTAGTGGGGAAACATATCTAATTTAATAAATAAGCCATAAGGCCAGTATGTGATCTGTAAAACATCACACTTTCTATTACAGTAGCTTTGCCTGTGTGGGCAGAGCAAACATGCTTCAACTTTCACATTAGATGTCTGGTGTGAGAGTGATGTTTGCTTTACTCATAGTGTACACACATCCAACTTTCTTGGCATACCTGATTTAAGTTACTCGGAAAGGTGCTTCTCTGTGCAGATAAAACGACTTCCTCTCCATGGAGGAAAATGGATGTTGACCCCCTCCCCTACTAGATGTCCTTGCACATTTTAGAAGTGGAATCTCTCCTTCCAGATGGGTAACGTACCTCCATAGTGGGAGTCTGGCTCTTTTCTAGGTAACCCATTACCCAGAAAGCAGCTAAAGTTTAGCCGATCCAATCAAGTGCAGTTAACCCATTAATTGGCAGTACTCTACCACTGATGAGTAAAATTTGCCAATTAATGGGTTAAGCCAATCCAATCAAGGGGCTGAGCTATTAAAAGTGCACTTTCCCCCAAGAGACCACAGAGTCACACTACAACATATATTGATAAAGATGTTTAATAAATATTTAATTAAAAATGTTAATTCATCTTTCACTGATTGTTCTAGTTTACTTCACTGATAATCTAGATGAAATCACAAACAAATAGTTTAATGGGCTATATAATTTTGAAGTGTATCTCTCTATTTAGGGAATTTTCTCTTAGCCTCCCTAAGGTTCTTCAACATAGGTGGCTAACAAACCAAGGCCTAACTGTAGAAATATGCCTGATACTCAAGTTAAGGTGGTTCCACTAGTGGAACAGTGCATCACTTGGTGATCAACTTTGTGCCAAATACATGTATCAATCAAACATATAGCATCAGTATCTCACTGGCATATAAAACATTTGACATTTACCACATGTGTAGGATAATACAAGACACTGAAAGTCCACATATAAAGTAGGCTGAAGTCTAAAAGTAGAATGGCCTATTAATTTATATTAGTTAAGTACCATAAAGGCATTAAAGTTGTGATAATTTCCACATTGAAACATATATTATTCTATAACAGCACTATGTAATCTCTCAGAGGTAGAAGCACTTCAATTGATTTGTGCGCCAACAAACACTGTTGTACACCGGACATGTCTGGTGCAGAACCTTTCATTCCATACTAACCAAATAATATGCACAGTTAGGTGACATGATTCAACGTTAAATATTTAATATCCAAAGTTCATATGCGCGAATAGACATCATTGCATTTGTTAAAATCACAGCTTACCTGTATTCTGATTCCTGTCCTATGTTGGGACAACTGGGTACATTAGTCTTTGTTTATAGGTCTATAACTATGGTCTGTATTTGCCACCAAATTCGAAGGCAATCTTTTCTATCGTTTTAAAGCCACAATAGGGGATTTATCATCCAAAAAAGGTGTCAGATAGCTAGATATATTACTGTTGGTACTTTCTGTGTAAGATCACACACAAACGAAACATCGTTTAGACAGTCGTTGACTTGGTTTCTTGAAAATAATATTTAATCTGTGCCCGGGGGTAGGGAATTTCTCTTTGATTTGCTCAGTTTTTTATGCCCCAATGTTGAGCATTTGAACATTTTCAATGCCAAAAATTCAAATGCCCCACCTTTGCCTCCCCTCCCTCCTCGTGCTTAACATTGATACCTGCATAAAACGTCCTGATTTTTCGAATCAGACAAAAGTAATACATAATTGACCTAATTTAGTTTAAATGTCAGCTTCCATTCCTAAATAGATCATTAGTTTTTTGACTGAGAATTTTTGGTTTGGGTAAATTTAATAGCACTGACATTTTGCATGTCATGACACCTAATATCTCAAGGACAATTTCTCCATAACCCTACATCAATGGCAAAAAAATTAAATTGCTGGGTTGGTACATATTTGTATTAAAACTAATTTCATTTTTTTTAGGATATAAATTAGAAAATGATAAAAAATTCAAATAAATTCTCTTGAGCTTTATGTTTACAACATAAAATGGCAAACAGTATGTTGTTGTTCAAGGATCAAAAAATCTATAGCCCAAAATGCAGTGTTTGTACATCCTTGAAGTTTTGAATTCACACAAATATTTTTGATAAAACAAATAGTACAAGAATTTATCTATTTTACTATAAACAAAGGATGAAAAAAGAGTGAGAAAATCGGGCATTTGGTGAGGTTTTTTAAACCAGACTTTGACAACCGACATATTCAAATCTGTCTCAAAAAGCAAGGAGTTTGAAATAGGTCTTAAAAAGGAACAATTGTGTAAAATCTTCATACTCTAATGAAATGCACAACTTAATGAACATGCTGCGCCAGTGTGGGTAGAGTATAGCAAATGCAGCGATTCGTCTGGAACAAAGGGCCTTCATTCGAAAGAGGAAGTAAACACGTAGCTGACATATTTTCGCGTGTGCAGTTTTGAAAGAATAAACACCTCAAGGATATAGCTTTTATTTCACAAATTAATTAAATATCGAGTATTATGTCTTTCATATTGAGTATTTAGGCATATTGAGTATTTAGGCATTAAGTGATTCCGCGGTGGTCCACAAGGACCACGGCACAAATCTGTCAATGGGGGCCATTTTGCCTTCAGCATGGTTATTGTCATGGGTTGTCAGCTCGTTTCCAAAGTCGAATTCCTGCCAGCAAAGTGTTCAATGTCAAATGTTGTTCTTTCTTTTTGTCTTGTGGCTGATCATCGCATTGCTCCTAATCGTTCGTAGTCCCTTGTTGTCTCGCCTTCGTTCTCTTCAAATAATCGTTGTCATTTAGAACAGCCTCGTTTGCTGTCTTGCCAAGAACCTCAAGCTTCTGGAGCAATGTAGATTGCCAAATCTGACAAACACTGATGTCAGCAAAAAAACACAAAACCGATGGGGCTATCCTAACTATAAAATCGAATTTTCTATGGTGGAAAGGCTCAAAGTAAGTTTCTTACTTGCAAAAACAATTAAACGAATTTCCTAATATTGCTACAACCTTAAGGGGCCTGTTTATATGATCCTGGCTAGGCAGGACGGGATAGTTGCCGAGATCCCGCTTGTAATAGAAACTCTAATAAGTGTTTATATGATCCCGCTTCTTTCCCGCCTAGGCGCGATCCATCTGTTGCTGGGATCTCGCCTAGCAGGGACAAAAAATTCCCATATAAACACTCGATCTCGGCCAGGCGGGATGAACTTTTCTTCTGAGCATGCATAAATCCCTTTCTTGCAAGAAAATATGATGTCAAGCACTTAACTGGCTTCATCCCAGAATGTATTTTGTGCATATAAACACGCCATCCCTAGGTGAGTTTCCTGATCAGAATCATATAAACAGGCCCTAAGTTATATAATTGTAAAATGATGAATGGTTTATTAAGTTTCTTGATTCCCCCTCTATCTATTTCATTTCTCAGTTAAAAATATATATAATAACCATTTGTAAAATTTTTCTCATATTTTGTAACAGGTACTATTTTCTGCTATTTCAGGTATGGTTTCTCTCAAAAAGTGTCTTTTGCATCAGGCCGGTGCTTTGTGTGAATATTGTGGTAGTTGTCAATACAGAATATCAGAAACTGGTTATATGGGCACATGCCCAGAGCCAAAACATAAATACAAGATACATTAATTTTGCCCACATTACAAGGCAGGATTCCCTTTCTTGAAAATGTATATACTAGATGTATATCACAACCACCCTCAACCTCACCTCCCCCCTTCTCATCCGACAAGGTTTGCTTGTGTAGCAGGCTATACAGCACAACTACGCCACAAATCCCTCCTTGGCTTGAGAGCCTTGTTCTCATGAATAGTCTTGGTTCATAAGAGCAAGGGTCTTAGGGCAACAAATAATTTGACTCTAATATCAAAATGATGGATTTGGATGTGGTAAAATTTATAGGTCTGTTAATTTTTAATGCTTTGGTAAAAAATAATCATATTAATGAACTAAAGAGTACTTCTGTGCCCTCCAACAAAAGCTGTAGAAATTTGCAGAGCTGGATTATAATTCCCCCCTGTGCATAATACTCCTTAATACAATAATACTATTAATAAAGGTTGCCTCATATGGCTGCTATACACAGGTTATACTAAAAACAGTAGATTTTACTGTAGTAAATCATATTGTACTGTTGTACCAAAGTTAAATATCTTCCCTGTTTTAGAGTAACTTGTGTTTTGCCACTCAAATTAAAAATAATAATTAACGCATCAGCTAGCAATGCATCCTACTTTAGTATTTTACTGTCTAATGCCAAATAATTTTACTTCTCAGTGGTAGTGTACTGCCAGTTAATGGGTTAATATTGTTGGCTATAAAACCTTCTGTAAAGTTGTAGCACTTGATTTTGAGCACTTGCATAATAGAAAAGTTACAGTTAAACTCACCTGGCTTTGTATAGTTTTCTCCACATCTGCAAGATTTCTTCCAAAAAATTCAGTAACCTTACTTTTATTTGTGCCATGTAATGCAAAGTTGGTTAATTTTATGCAAGACTGTTTTTATCCAATTCTGCCTCCATGTAGATCTCTAAAACATTTGTCACAGGGCCCCACTGAAAATCACTGTTTGTGCTTTCAGATTGTGTTTTCTTGTTTTATTTGGAACAGTAATGATGTTACAGTCGTTAAGTTATGAAACTGGGAGAAAAGGTATGTAAAAAATACAAAATCTGGCAAAGATACATGTATGTTACTTCTCAAATAATCGATCATCTTTTAGGTTGTTATGTATGGTTGCCGAATTGTAGCAAAATTCAATACAGGCATTCATATTCAATAAACTTGTTTTATATTTGATGATCGCCGAAATATTCAATATATTCTCTAAAACATCAATAACTGCGTTAAATATTCAATACGACATGTGAAATATTCAGTAGCTTTTGAACAGCGGTGTACTGCAAAAAAAATAACATCCACCACCTGTAGTTTAACTCCCGTAGATTGCCAATTGGTTACGGGGCTATATACGGTCATTGTTGTTGATAGTGTGATGCTTCCCTTCCATGTTCCCTTCGCGGTGGATTCTACAGTATAAATTTACATTTTTAATCGATGGATAGAAGATCTGAAATACGCAGAATAGTGGAGGAAGTTATCTCCGAAAGGAGTAGAGATAGTACTGGAAACCGTCCTCATACTTCTGTGAGTGGTGGGCTGCCGTCGACTAGGCATCTTGCTGTTGAAAGTGATAGTCGGCCCACGGGTCAGACTCGTCTTGGTATGTCAACTATGTTATATAAAAGTATTAACACAGCAAACTACATTAACTTACAGTATAAAATCATTGCAAGTCAAACAGCTTATGTACAGTGTTTATACATTTAAGAGGCTGTCTCCGTAAAAACCTCCTGGTCAATATGTGGCTCAAAAATGATTTCTCTCATACTCTGGTGTTTTGAAGGTCTATCCTTGGGAACAACTAAAATCGATTTAATTTGACTCAAATTTCTGTTAAATTATTTTGGGGGGCGATTGATGTTCGATCGGCTGGTGACCAACTTGAACTCCGAATGAGGCAAAATATCAACACATTTTCACCGCTATTTTTTTAAATCAAATTCATACCTAAATTTTAATATTTTTGCACAGAAATATGGACTTATCCTTCTATTTTCGTTGGTGATATGACTTAGATAATTATTCTTTTGTATAAAATAGAAAACAGCGCAATCATTGACCCTCCTGCACAGAAAACGGATATCTTCTCAAAATATACCAACTTTGAAACCTTATTTCAAAATCGTGGCACTTGATTGGCACATGACCTTAGCTTTTCTATAAACTACTAACATTAGTCAACACAAATTGCTAATAAAATATTTCTGCTTTAGCATTTGACAAAAATGACAAGCGCTCAAACTTTGTAAAATTTGAAAATGTGTCGAAATCAAGCATATTTAACAGTAAACCTTTTTATTGATATTAACAGATGAAATCACCTACACGGAATGAAACTTGATTATGTAAATATATGTTGTTCATCATTATTCTTTAGCTTTTGCTTTGAATGTTTCGTTGCTCTCTGGCTTCTCTTTCTTCGTATTGCATTAAGTTTTTAACTTTAGTTCAAAGTTGAAAAAATGACATATCGTCAATTTGGTAGATGGAAACAAGTGGCAACCTTTATAAACTGCTGCATGGTCCAAGATGATGAATTGAGCATCATTTCCTGCATTTGGGTTCCGGGGTCATTTCTGGTTAATAAAAACACCATTTCCCATATTCTGAGACAAGTTTTAAACACAATAGATCAAATTTATTCGTTTATTAGCTCACCTATTTGCCCCCCCGCAATATCTCTCCAGATTTGAACTTTTCACGAGACCTGTTTTGACCACTGGGGGGGGGTGACCTCCCCCCTTGGCTACACCACTGAGTCTTCATCACTCGTAAACTTGTATAAAAACAAACCTATTGAGTTCCATCCCCCCTAACATATTATTGGCCTCCTTGAAGGCTAAGTGGCTTCACCTAAATTGCAAATTACCTTTTGTGTACACAAATTACCTTTTCCTTCTTAATCTTTCAGACACACGAAATGTAACTGGGGTGGTGTTACTACATCTGTCTCCTCAAATGTATCATTACCAAAGCGTCGTCGGGTAAGCAATTCGTATGCGAAAGAGACGAGAAAAAACTCCTGAACAAAAAACGTTTGAACTTATATGCCTCAATCATGTTTCTCAATTAGCCGAGGAAGAATCTTTGGAATCTGATATTATTCCTAACTACTCAATATCCAAAGATGATGTTCTATTTAGTGGAACTGTAGATGTCATGACGGATGACAATGAACAGCTAATAAGAGAAAAAATATGTAAAGTCATTAGTGTTCGCCTCCGAAATGTTACAGAAGTTGACTTTGACTTTGTGAAAGTGATTGCTGCATGGTCAAGGGAAACTTTATGTACGTTTGAATCAGTCAATTGATCTCTCTTAGAGCTTCCAATATTCACAAATATGGTTCTGCAGATTCATCTAGTTCCAGTCATAGTAACATAGATCAATTTCTGACCTGGGTTTTCTCGGAAACATCATGCAAAGTATTATCGAATAATCTTGATGACATACACATTGCAATAGCGGATCTTCTGGATGATGATGTTGAACTTGTTGAAGGACTGCATACTACAACTGAAAGTGAAGGTACTGTGTGTTTATAATAACTTGTTACTCATACGAAATACCTAGTAATTGTAATTGTAATGGTTATTGTTGTTCCAATGGATTTGTGGACAGTACACTGTCACATGTAAAATTAAAATCTTGGTATATAAGCATCCAAATTTTGATCCTACACATCCATTCATTGTCCAATACAAACAACAACCAGCTGTGGGCACTGGTGGCATTCTTCGTGAGTTTTAGTCAGACGTTTTTAAGGAATTTGTTAACAATCCATCAGTTTGTATCTTTGAAGGCCCTCCTGATAAGCTGCAATTCTACTACAACCACACTGCCGTGACATGTGGTATGCCTAAAATGTTAGGCACAATGATTGCACACAGTCGGTGTCAAAATGGACCAGGGTTTCCATATTTTGCACCTTCCCAATATTATTACATTGCTACTGGAGATATCAATAAAGCCATTGCATATGCATCTATCCATGATGTTCGTGATTAAGAGATAAAGACTTGCATTGAACAGGTATAAATATTAGAATTGCAGTTATTACACATAGTAACGAATATATTGTGTTGTATTTAGTATAAAGCATATACAGTACAGTAGTTCATCATATTGAGAAATAATATGTTCTAATTTGGTTGACTATAAGCCAGCACGTTATTTTTCCAATGAAAATCCATGATGCAAATCAGGACAATTTCCTTCGCTTGTCTCAGTTACAAGCATATGTTTTGCACACAAATATATTTCCTTTCACCTTTGGTGATAAGCTTTGTATACTTTTGTTTGTTATATCATATGTACTTCATTTTATGTTACTGGTAAACCTCTAATCTACTGGTGTATACTTTTGTTTGTTATATCATATGTACTTCATTTTATGTTACTGGTAAACCCCTAATCAACTGGTACTCCACTAGACAGTGCGTTTGGTATTTCGATTAGATAATGACGTCTACCAAGCCTGACTTAGACCAGTCAACAGGGTTTCAGAGTCTTCTTGCAAACTCTGGATTGCAATGTCAAGTCACAGTAAGTTTTGATTTTAGTTCAACTGCATGTAACATTTCATATTCAGTAAACTGATATAGTTATTGCAGTTATATAAGGGAATATTTGGCTATATTGAAGACCATCGTAGAACAAACTTTGTATCATATTCCCAGCGATTATTTCTGTATGCAGCTCAACTTTTAGTTTTAAAGGTCTTGCATCGAAAGTATTGTTTTGCCGCAGAATATCAAATGAATAGGATAAGTAAACAATTGGTCTAGTGTATGCTACACTATTAAACCAAGTACAGTACAGCACTAACATCGTTACTGGTATTCTACATTTTATGATATTTTAATTAATTATCATTATATAGGAAGAAAATAGGCTTGCTGTTATTCAAGCAATAATTGCACATTGTGCAGTGGTGAAAAAAGTTCCAACGTTGGAGCAGTTTGTTAATGGTCTGAAAACACTTGGTGTCATTGATGTTATCAGACGTTATCCAGACCAGTTTCTAAAGCTATTTGTCCACTGTGCCAAGTTTAAAGGAGATAATTTAAAGGAGTTATTAATGCTGAAAAAGCTAGGAATGATGAAAAGTGTCTGAAAGTGTTTAACATGATATTGAAATTTATGGAAGAGTGCTCTGAATAAGGTAATTACGTGTAAAGTGTTGAATAGGCAGGTACTCAGAGACAACCAAAAACAGCGTAGAACAATTAGAGATTAAAACTTAACGAGACATTAACAATTCAAAAAAGTATATCAACAATGGTACTTTTTTTAGATATTGATAAGTTCATGAAATTTTCAACAGGGTGTTCGGACGTCCATCCCTCACCAGCGGAAAATATCGTCATAGAGGTGTCACCATATGCAGCAAGTATTTTTGCGTCCACCTGCCTGTTTTTCCATTAAGGTTCAGCCAAGAAAGTTGTTTAAAGCAGCAGTTTCAGCTGTAATTTCTACCAGCAAGAAGGATAAATCGTTCTGTGTTCCGTGAAATGTGGGTAAACTTCTTGGTGGTATTGATGAAATAACCAGTTCTAATTTCCTAGTATAAAGTAGTTCCAGTTTTTTTTATGTTGAGATTATGTTAAGTTACTGGCTTCTGACAACAACTGTAATGCAGTCTTGAATGTCCAGAAAGACATCAACTGTATCTGTATAATTTTAAAGAGTTCTGTTGTTTTAATATTGTTAAGTATAATTTACTCCGTACTTGTTGGGAAAGAGGATTAAGTACATTGCACTATGCTGAGTAATAATGCAGCATATATATTATACCGTACACCATAAATTGTTGTGGATTGGGATATCCCAAACCCACAATTTGTCTTGTTGTGTTGTACATGTACAGTATATAGCACGCTCCATTTAAAGTGGCTTGATACAGTTTTCAAAAAATTGTGTATGTAACAGTTCGACATTATTGGATTTTGTTTTTTAAGGTTTTCTTAACCGAAATTTGGGTTTTACAGATTTTCGATTCTGTTACGTTTAGTAACATATAATCAGTTGCTACAGCAACATACATGTACCAAATTCACCTAAAAATGACTTATTGCTTTGTTTATTTGAAAAAAAAGCACGGTGACCCCCCGTCACCGTGACGTGACGGTGCATCCTTTTCCACCAGACGTAGAAAATCAATAGGCAAAATATAAAAAAATTCTGTAATGCCAATTTCTTTAAAAATGCAAAAATATTGTTTCCGTCCGTAAATGTCCTTTGCCATTACAGAGTTTTTTTTTATTTTTGGTATTATAAAAGATTTTCGCAGTACAAAATAGTGTGCAAAATCACCGTACAAAATATTGAAATATAGCGCATTGTTTTTCGAAAATTGAATATTCTAATGACGTCAGCAATTGACCCTCATCACGCGGAGTGACTCAGAATGATGTAAGCAACTCACAACATCATGTGGTTTGTGCGTTTTAATTGGTTAACTTTCCTGCCAATGCAAACTGTCACGCAAGATTGTTGATATAGTGTGATTTATTTGCAATTTCTGCATGGGAAATGATACCGTGAACATTTTTATGTATCGAGCCACCTTAACTTAATTTGTATTTGCTGTTGTTATTTTGTATTTGGTGAATGCTTTTGTGGTATCAAAATATAGCCACACTTTGCATTTACAATAGTTGATCTCATAGTCAATAAATTGCATTTTAGAGAATGGTTGGGTTTTAAAACAATGGAGACATGAATTCCTAATCTGAATTTGAGAAGAAATTATATACTTTTACAGATCCCCCTAACCATATATTGTATACTTTGTGGTGCGATAAGTGCATTCATCCGTGCAATCATATATTACTGCAATAAATTAACATAGTTGTGTTATTCAAACAGTTCATTTAGAAAGTTTTTTGTTTGTGTAAACAGTTCTATACCATAGTTATTGGATTGTTGTAGTGGATTAACATGATCTTGAAGCTGATGAAGGTACTCAACTGGAAATGGACGGTTTGGTGGTTCAACCTCCACAATGTTTTGATTCTCTGTAGGAACAGGACCATTGCAGTCAACACCATTTCAGTTCTCATTGGGTGATTGTTAAAGGCTGCTGCAAACTCTTGAAGAGCATGATTAATTCTCGGTAAATATATGTAATGCAGTACAAACAGATCAACGTTATTGTTCAAATCAAGAACACCACTTTCTTTCAGGGCATAGAACGGACAATAAAATAAATATATAAACAGCAACGAAATACCTCCCTCCACAGTCTCTCTGTTCTCTGATTCCTTGTTGATGGCCCAGCAATAAAACTGCCTCTCCCTTCACCTCTCTCCCTTTCCATTAACCTTGAAACTTGTACATTTTCCCCTCCATTATCTCCTAACTCTGGATGGATAACCAAATTCGTCAGTGGCTGCAGCAAAAACATTTACCACAGTGTGTGAGCAGTTGTTGTCTGCACAGAGAAGGTAAATTATCCGCCTGGAAAACCATCTATGCACCCATGCACGACAAACTTCCATTGAATCAAATCATGATTACCATCTATATGCCAGAGAACATTTGGCCATGGAACACTATAAACTCTCCTGGTAATGACACATGCTCAACGAAGTGCAGTATTTTCAGGATCAACTAGTGTTAGAGAAGAACGTACCGTGTCTCGCTGAACACGAACACCTTGAGATCTAATGAAGCCAATAACGTATGATTCACCAGTGGTATTACCATGCCTGGATATATAGCCCATGATTAGCTGGTCTAGTTCATCATCAGATATGTACGAAAACCTGTCTAGGTGATGCAAGTTATATTCTCGTACCCTCCGGTTTAATTTCTTAGGTCTTCAAGAATTTCCTTCGGAATAGACAATGATGGCCTGCCTCGATCACCCGACATGCTGACATTTTCGATTCTTAAATTAGGCAGAGTGACCGTCGCTCGCCTTATATTAGGGAGTTTAAGCTTCACGTTTGAGGGCAACGGCAAACAGCAAAGTCGAATTTTCTTAGCAGAATTTTCGCTTAACTTCTTCGCTCCATATTTTCTTTCTTATCTCAAAGTACTCATCATACATTACAGTTTTAAAATAGCATGCTAATTTTCCCGTTATTGCCTTATAGCGTAAAACTTTTCTTCGCCTGGCGTTTGTCGTTTGACGTACGAACGCGAAGCTTAAACTCTCTATTAACTATTCTAGTTGCCCAGTAATTGTGTAGTTCAGTTAGACACTGGGAAAGCTGCAGCAGGACCAACGATTTTTAAGTTTAGATATAGGTAATGAGAACCATAATGGTGGTGTATCAAACACGAGTGTAACAACAGTCCCTGAGTAAGCTGTGAAATAGTAAAAATTAAGTGTGAAATATGATCATGTATTGGCAACATGTTGGTCGCAAAATTTATTGTCATATGTAAAAAACTATAAAAGTAAAATGTTTATATGAATGTAAACCTAAAAAAATGAGAGTATGTGAGAAGTAAAAATTAAAGGTTGAGCTTGTAGTGTATGTAAGGTTTATGTGTGTTTTATAAGTGTAAATTGTGGTGTATAAAAAAATTGTGTGCCCCAGGCTCATACGAGACTGGTCACGCTGTACTGAAAAGCTTGTATAGAGGCATGTAATTATTAGGTAAAGAGAAGGAAATATATATGTATGTATTTCAGAATCCCCGTACGCGTTTCGTCCCTCATGGACTCATCAGTGGGGATTTTTAAGTTTAGATATTTAAGGGATATCAATGGTAAGATCATAGGCGTACGGGCACAACTTTCTTTGGGGGGGCAGCCAAAATTTTGCCCGAATTTTAAAGCTTAGCCAAATTGCCCGAATTTCGATAACAACATCTTGATAACAATAATAACCACTTTTAATTATCTTATAAACCATAATTTTGTCAACAAGACGCAAACAATATAAATAAACAGTACTGTAAATTATAAAATTTTGTTTAAATTCAGACTAAATAAATCTATTTTGCCCGAATATTCGTTAACCATTTGTCCGAATTACTTCAATCTCCAAATTTTTGGGGGGGCAGGTGCCCCCCCTGCCCCCACGTCCCATACGCCTATGGGTAAGATACAATTCCTTATCATTGATGTATAAACAGATTAATCAAAGTGTCAAATGATTAAAATATAACACCATCCCAACAAATAAGGTAATTAAAAACTTATCGCAGCAACTGATCGGTCAATTATCGGTGTGATACTGTGATCGCCGTTGTAGCCTGTTGTTTAGATTTGTCGCTAGATGTTTGTAATATCGTCAGTATTCTTAACTAAATGGTCCAACGTTTAAATATCATCTTATCCTTGCCATGTTGGCCTCCATGGACGAGTCGACGAGTCTGGTACTCTGGTTCATTTCACTTCACTCCTGGCACTCGTTAACACGACACAAAACATTTGTTTACTCCTGGATTCAGGGTTAAAAGTCTTCAAATTACTTCTCAAAGCATTCATGAAATATATTATTTTCCTGGGATAAGGTTTGTTTCAGTCCAAGATGAGAAACGAAAACTACATATTCAGTAATAGAAATATATAGAAATCTGCTGCCAAGTGAGGCCATATAACATGGCCGCTGCAGCCTTCCGGCTTCAACCCTAAACAATAGATGCACTGTCCAGTCTTAGTACAGATCAGTGGCTCTAACCCCTGTGATTTAATTACAATACAAAATTGTATTGTTAAGGTAAGTTGAACAGGGGGTAGGGTTTGTAGATTGGCAATGAAAATTTGGCAAATCCCTGAGGGAGCCTGGAAGGATTGAACGATGCATATAAATATCAAGTGCTTTTACATTCATTATCTTTATGTATCAAATACACTTTAGCCATTTTTTGTATTTAAAATGAAAATAAGGTCACATGTTACAGTCGATTTCACAAAACCTTTGTAAAAATATTCCGAAGTTTGTAAATTTGTTGCAAAGTTAAAAAGTTCATAATAATTCACAAACAGGTTTGTAAACTCAGCATTTGATTGGCTACCTTTGTTTTTGTACATTCTACATTTGAATATTCTACAATTCTATTTGGCCCTAAATTGTATAAGTTACACATATTTTGTACAAAAACATACACTTCGTTCAACCAGTAACTCGTAAAGAATAAGAGATTGATGTTTAACCCATTAATTGGCAATACCCTACTACTAACAAGTAAAATCGTGTTAGGCAGAGTATTGCCTGGCATTAGAAAGAGTAAAATCCTAAAGTAGGGTGCATCTTAGACTTGCTCCAAGTCTGTCTCTTAAAGGGGTTTTTATTGGGGAGTTATAAAGGGTGGGAGGAAATTAAGGCGGGCAGGCGGGAGGCGAGAATATTGGGAGAGGAGAGACATTTTCTCGTCTCCTGCCTGCCCGTTGCCCACCTAAATTTCCCCAATAAAAAACCCTTTAAGAGACAGACTTGGAGCAAGTCTAGGTGGATCTGTGCTTGCCAGCTAATGGGTTAAAACAATCAAGCTTGCTTGTTCAGTTTTTCACTCAGGTCTCTTCGGGGCCTGTTTTATTTATTGGCCTAAATGGTCGATTTTAGCAGTGTGCATGCGCACTGTTTTGCGACCAGGGGAGGTGCAGTAGTCCAGAGCTCTCGGCCTGTTGTAGGAACCAACAGGAGATGGACGACCTTCCCAAGATGTTTTCCCTGCATGTCGTTGTATTGTCTCCTTTGGGGGGCTGACCTTGTCAGGTGCTTGTAGAACAAGGTTTTCATATTAATTGTTAAATGGGGTTGATGATTTACAGTGTCAGACAGTTTAGTACATATGACAAATAAAATGGCTGATATAAACTTCTCTAGCAGAGACTTCTATAACATAGCATAACATAACAAAGATTTTATTTCATTTTATGTCATTGCTGAAACATGTTAGGTTCACAGTCTTCTCGATAGTCCATAATATACTACAATCAGGTATGGGTTTTGTAGATGGAAGATTATTGAGTGTAAATTATATACATTTATTAGACCTAACCAGGAACAGCTGCGAAAAATGCAACTATAGGTCCCTGGCAGGAATCAAACCTGCGGCCCTGTGATTCCAGTGCAGCGCTCTAATCAACTGAGCTACAGAGTCCAGTTGTCAAGCTCTAACCACAAGTTCATGTATATATCCTAGGGTACTACCCTAGTGAGATGCCGACAAAATCTTGATATTTGCCTACAATCAGGTATGTGAGAATATTGTAGATGCATGGATGTTGTCAGAATACCAGGTGTCGCTAACACACCCTCGCACAGTTTCAGAAGCCTTTTTAAACACATTGATACACAACTTCAACATGTGGTATTCAGGGATGGAGGAACACAAATTAACTAGCAAATAGGTCATATTATTGAAGTCCATTCATCAGTAGCGAATGTTAACAATGTTGAAAATCAGGAGTATAATTTAACACATGTATATAGTCTGTGAATAGAATGTATAAAGTATATATATACACAACATTGGCTACAATTGACTAGTCAAAGCTGCAGTGTTCCGTGTTTGTTTGTTCATGCTACAATACAAATATTGAGAGTGATGTGTAAAGTACAGGCAAATGATTGCTTGAAAATACATTAAATATAAGCGATTTAGATTTTAGAGAATTTGCCTATGGATATGGATACGAATTTCTATTATGAAATGTCATGCCAAAATGAGTATTGTACAGTCTTATCTTTCACCGTCTTAACTATTATATACTATAAACAAGACTATATTTGTACACAATATTTTATTTAAAGAAATGTGACCACTATAAAATGTGGAATTGCTAAATGTGAAATTAAAATGTGGGATTAGCTAGTATTCATGTAGGTCAAATTTACTTTAGTATTGAAAACTTATATGCAGAAACAAGATGCTATATTTTACAATTTACGCGTCAATGTTATATCAATATGTTGTAGTATTTCTTACCTTGATCTTCGTCCTTCAATAGTTCGACTGTTCACTTTTTCACTGTTTAGTTTTCCTTCAGAAATAGAACCACTAAATTTTGAAGCATTCTTTCCGGTTTATCCATAGGTCTATCTTCGTATTTCCCATATGTACATACCGTACGTATTCCATATAAGGTAACCGATTGCATAATATCTGATAATATGTATGAGCAAATACATGACCAGTGCTCTCACTTTTAAGGAATTATCCTTAAAAATAGGAATTTTGAATGGTTTTAAGGATTTTTTTAAGGAATTTAGGTTTTTGAGGAATTTTTTAAGGAATTTCCGAAACATTTTGTCCTGGACTCAAAACATTGGACGGAGGATAACCACGCTAAGCAAATGAGATTTAAACTTAAAGTAGCAACATACGCACATAATTACATATATTCGAATGTTCTCTATGTATATATGGCTGTCTTTCCATTAAAATTCTCAAATTCTTTGTCAGTATATGCTGTTTCTTTTCGAAGCTCTTCATGCAGCAAATGTTTAAAAAACGTATTAAACGAAACAAAACTAAACAATTGACTTAGCTTGCTGTCCAAAACACCCATACTCAATAGATATAAACATTATATACAAAAATCCAAACATTATTTGGCTTTCTAGCTTGATAGCTCTTGCATAATAAGTTCATGTGATTCGTCGTCTGTAGCGTTGCTTTTAACACCTTTCAAACATCGCAAAAGTTCCACATTCATACTAAGCTTGTGAGCAGGGCAAGAGTCCGCTCTTAGACCTTCCTTAGTGTGGATAACACCGACCAAACTTTCCCGCTTCAATGAGTTTCTAGTGTCAGTTTTGACAAGTTTCAACACACTAAACAACCTTTCCACTGCAGCATTTGAGGCAGGTAGAGACATGACACAACCAACGACTTTCAGCAGGTTAGGATATTTCAACTTCTGATCAAATGTACGCGTGTCCAAACGATTCTGCCAGAATTGTAATGAAGATTGATTGGTCTTCATTAATCTCATGCGATTCTTCCAATGCTTGTTTTCTCCATTCTATGTCCACAAGCATTTTATCGGCAACGTTTTGTCAGATACGGGAATCTAACAAAAAGTGCTTGTAGAGACGGAGGATAGCATCTCACAGCATTTACAGGAAAGATGAACTCGAGTAATTTGTATGCTGAATCATTTAGATCAAACCGGGATCGGATTTGCTTCACTAGCTCCACCATAAACTCACGGCAGGCCTTCTTGATCTTCCGCCCAGCTTGCAAATCTGCACATTCACTCAAAGTTGTCGTTGCAAGGATGCCCAGGTAAATTTGGTCATCATCGACATTAAATTCTGGATTATCGATAGGTAGAGTGAATGGATCACAGGTCCTGACAACATCCATCTTCACAAAATCCGATAAGATATTTTTCAGCAGCTTATGCAATTCATCGCGAAGAAGATGAAGGACAGGATCTTCCGACTGGAATAAGGTGTTGAACTCATTCAGCCGATGCAATTGCACGCTAAGGAATTCAAGTTGAGCTTTCAAGTACTTGTTTGAGAGACCATCAAGTATAGAGTCCGTCGTGTAAGATGGATCCTTTTTCTCTGCGACAACACCAGTAAAATAAAGATGAAGTGCAGCCCATTGCTCTAATACCCTACTTACGCATGACTCCAAAGACAACCACCTAGTTTGACCAATTCCGAGAAGCTTGTGTGGCTCAACTCCGACAAATGCTTGAAACTCTTCAAGCTCCTTTTGTCTCAAGCTTGATCTACTGAAATATGAATAAATATTTCTACATAGATCTTCGAGTGTCTTCGATAATTTAAGACAAGCATGAGACGCGCACAAATGTATCATGTGACAACTACATTTCACGGCAAGAACATGGGGGGCATCTTTCTTCAGCAAAGCAATGACACTTTGGTGCTCACCAAACATTACATTTGTCGTGTCCGATGAGTATCCAATTATGTTCTTGATCGGGATTTTCTCTTCCTCAAAAGAACCTTTAATCGCCTTGTAAAGACCAGTTGCGGTGCAGTTCTCTACCTCCACCATGTCAAAAAACCTCGTTACCGATCGCACTGATTTTTCGTCAAAGTACGAAACGCAAATTCCCAGCTGTTTTTCTGTAGAAACATCTGTAGTTTCGGGGATGATGCTGAAATACGTTTCCCGCAGTATCTCAACAAGATGCTTTGAAAAATATAATCCAAGACCTTGTCTCAAGAGATTTGTGCATTTAGTTGCTGAGAGATGAATGCCCTTCAGCACATCGACTTCTCTGGGATTAGTAGGTATTGTTGACTTCAACAAGCTCATTAATGGGTTTACTATGGTAAATGGGAGGTTGTGTTCTGCAAGGAAAGCGCATACACGAGCTTCCGTCGTGGTCGAGAACGAGCTTGTTTCCTCCTGCCGTCGTAAACATTGCACTAGATTTCCTTGTCATTGTCGCCCATCCATTCGGTTGGATTGCACAGCCCTTTTATGCATGGCGGTTTCTGCGTGTCTTATCAACGATGTTTTAGAACAAGACACAGACCTTTGGCATGCTTTGCACGTAACGCTTGATTCTCCAGCAGAAGGGCGAACCAACCAATCTTTAAAGGCTGGGTCTTCTAGCCACTGGTGCCTGAATTTTTGGGAATATTTTTTTTCCCCGAAGACTAACTTTTGCCATAATCATCCACGTCAATTGCCTCAGTGGACGAGTCTGATTCTGAGTCAGCCATTTATAAACGATCAAAAATACATCATGTTGGATGTGTTCTTTATGGCTTTATGTTAACAATCAAATTTTTTCAGTTTTTAGTGCTTAGAAACAAGTTGAAAAACAGCAAAAACGAAGAAAAAAAACACTTTTGCAACTATGTGACCAGCCCTGTAGTAATTTTATCAATTTAAGGAAATCTGAGGAATTTTCGAGTTTTTTCTAAGGAATTCGAAAATTTGATTGTGAGAGCACTGTACATGACGCTGACGAGCAAATACACGACGCGATACTTGCCCCAAGACTCCTATGTAAACACTCTCAAATTTAGAAAATGGCGGGCTCCAGGAATGGTGGAATTAAGTGTTGTTTCGTGTTTGCTGTCGAAATACCTTTGTATGTTTTAGTTTGTGTATGTGCTGAGGTGAAATTAATGTCAAGATATATATACGCTAAACGGTAAGAACGCAATCATAACATATTTTCTTTATTTCAATTTGTACAAGCTTGGCCTTCACCAGATTTTATATGGCTGTATAAAATATGTTATGTATATTCTATTAAGAAGCTCTATATAACTATATATTTAACATTAGGTGACAAGAGGCCAGTTGTTCGAAATCTTAGTAACTTAACTTAGGAAATATATACTTAAGTTTTACTGTAGACCCTGTAGTTTTAACATTAAATGTTAATATGTAGCAATCTTTCTATATAAAACAACATGTGTGTAAACTATGAAATTAATATCTTCAAATGTTCTCTTGTTCAAAATTTTATTTTCCCAAGCTTTTGAAATGGATATCAAATTTATTTACGTTTCTGGCAGATAAAAATGCCCAAGAAAATATACCATTTTAATAACCCAGGTATAGCCAGATTACCAATACTCTAAAAGCCAAAAATCCATTTAGTTTATTAACATTTTATTATCTAAGAGTATGTTCTAGTACACCTCCATAATAGTGTGTACTGTAGTCATGGTAAGGAACAATGCTGTAATAGACACATGTTTATGTAGCAGCTGTGCTTTACCCAATTTATATTATGAACTAAAACACATCATAAATTATATTTTGAAATACTTCTAAAAACATACATTCAAAGAACACTGCATGGTCTTTAACCCATTTAGTGCCACGCTGCCAGCACTCTCCCCTTGACGACTAAAATTGCCTGGTGTTAGATAGAGTTAAATGACAAAGTAGGGTGCATTGGGTCATAATACCGCTTAAAAGGTTAACATATTGTTTCAAAATTGTTGTTGTCTTATTGTAATTTCAAAATAGTTAATGATTAATATCTTATTGTACATAAGGCAAACACAGTGTGTCATTTGGGTCATGAAATTGTGTTTAAATGAATTTTTCAGTTAATGTTTGCCTTATAATATGACCTCTTTGAACCAAGAAACATCAAAAGACTAATGATTTAAAATGACAACCATAGTTCTTACATTAAAATTTGCATCAGTCAAACACAATTAGAATTTGGGTGTTGGGAAAGTGCATGCAGTCCATTATTATACGTAGGTATACTAATGATGATCAATATTAATAGATGTCCATGAGGCTGTTCATACAGTGTTTTAAAATATTAACATTATCCTCTTGCCAAGTAAAATTGTCTGGTTTTAGATGGAGTAAACAATAAACTAGGGATTTATTAAGAATTTATATTATTCTCTCTGTGTTTTTGTTTTGTCCATATTACTACCATGCATTAAGTCCATTATTATAACTTCTAAAAATGTTTTGTATATCACCATGTATGTTACTAATGTAGACTAACACTTGACTATGTTGCTTGCTGTAGTAATGATAAACCAATTTGTGATCCTATATATCTTTTATAAATCCATTTAATATGTTACTGTTCAAAAAAGTATCTATTTCACACACAAGGCTAGACAGAATAAATAATATAAAGAGTATATTAAGGCTCTTTGCCACTTATTGGGTTAATAAGGGTTCAACCTCAATATGAGGATTGTCTTTGGGTGTATTGCTTATTTGCAATTAAATGATAGTGTCCATTAGAAGGGTCCCTTGTCTTTTATATCATGATGTGATTTTACTCCCCAAGACAGGAGTGTTAATGGCTTAATTTAACACTGTCTTGCATGCATTTTGCTGACCCAATAATTTTTATACTTTAACCCAAGGGAATTGAGTTATAGTATGAGAGTATTACCCAAGTGGTTCTGGACGACTAGACCTGATAAAACACATGATGTAAATGTATTTAGAAAATTCAATAACAAATCTTCAAAACTAATTATGTTTAGGAGGTTTCTCCTGTTGAAGGACTTTACTTTAAAACATCATAGTTGGTTGAAGTGTTTTTAATCTTTCAGGTAGTTCAGACACAACCAAACTAATTATAATATTTTATTTAATTGCATGAAATGTTTAATTGGAAAATTTAATTACACGAAATAGCAATTCACATAGTGTACAATAGCATAGGTATTAATCAAACATTGCATGAGAATCATCATAATGACCTCAATGAGTTTCTTGTCAATTGGCTGAATTTGGTCCTATGCCCAACCGTTGATGTCATTATGATGACAAATCCGTTTCCAATGCACGGACAGATTCTTGACATCCGTCCACGTTTTCACTCATCAAAACGTACTGTAGACATTACATTGGGCATTTTATTAATTACATGGAGAATAATGCTCTGGGAAACTCTAAGATTTAGTAAGAGAAAGACATACGAATATTTCAATTTCGTTTCATGAACTATTAAAAATTCTGATATTATAGAACTCTAACATGCCATATTGGACAGCAGACAATCATAAATAAGGAAGTAACAGTTCAGTATTTACAACTCGAGCAGTTTCTTTAGATTGTTAGTAGACTTTAGAGGACACAAGGCATTCTCCTGCCAGATGTACTTCTTGTGTTTTCTCGTTGCTTTTAGTATGTAATTGTTACTGGTATGCTATAGAAACGTTTCATCTTTAGCTGTTTCTGGCTGTGTCATTTTGTTTAAATATTGTATCCATTACTGTAAAGTTCCTGTATAGGGTGTGATCAAGGCTTTTCCAATGAGATCGTTTAGTAAATTATAATTCATTTAATGTTCATAGTGTAATAAGTGAGGATCTCCTCCTTTTATAGGTAAAATAAAAGATTATAGTCAGAGTAACACGGCCTCAGTAAAGGAGAGAAGTGGTTGCTAATGCATACTGGTAAGTAAAGTAATATTAATGTTAGATTTTGAGTTTGAAAATGGTCATTTTAGTATATAATATGACTCTTCGCTATTGATAGATGCATTTTGTCAGATACACTACACTTTATGTTAGGCAGTTAGCACGATTTTATCACCACAAACATTTTTTTATATACAGCCATCTTAAATATGCTGACGCGATAAATCACTTACATCATTAGAAAGCTGGAGGAAAACCACTACATGGACTTAATGTATGAGGCATTTAAGCACGTGTCTAATTGAAGAAGAAGGGCCCAGTAACTACTTCTCAAAACTGTAGGAAATAACGTCAAAATCCACAGTTGTGTTTGAGTGCAAGTTTGTACATGTTAAATACATGTGAAACTGACCATGTAGGGATGAAGTTGATTTAAAAATCAAGGATGCAATGCGACATCAAGTCGTATGGGGTTCCTTAGCGTAAATAACAATGTTTATGAGAAAAATCTGTAAACTTGCGTTGGTTGCGGTGAAGATAACAAAAACGTCCGTGGATTTCGCATCCGCTAGAAAGAGATAAATGCTTATTAGAGCTCCGTGCAAATTATTGCCATGTAGGCTGAAGTGCACTTTATATATACCTGCACTTTATCCATCATAAGAATCGGGCAATCATTCACTCCCGAAGAAAGAGCATTCATGACACTTTGCTCTCGTGAAATAAGAAGTACAGGGACAAGGAAAGCCTTTAGGAGATTTAAAATCTTGACCGAGCTTAAATAATTTGGACAAGTTCCAATTTTCGATGTTGCTTCTACAATAAATGACTGCAGGAAGCGCATGTTGTACTGTAAATGAATTAAAATGATTACTTCTTGCATTATAGTTAAAGTATAGGTGCTCCTCAATTCATGGATGTGGGACCATTTTCTGGGACGTCCGGTATTACGCAAGATTGATTTGGGAAATCAATGAAATTGGTTAGACTTGCATTTTTCATAGGCACTGTTTTGAACCTTGTAGATTTTTTCTATTCAGGTATTTAACCAATTCGTCATCTTTGTTCAGATGGTGATATTGCGTCCGTAACTTCTGCATGGAACTTGACAGCAACTTCACAACAATTCTAGCAACGCAATTAGCCAATGATTTTATCTATCTAGTTTTTTACGCTGAATCCGGCCGAAATTTACTTAATTGTTAACTTGAATCCAGAATATCAACTTTTTCGAAGGTTTGCACTTGATTTGCTTATGTCCAAAGAAGTCATCTTATAACTAAACTAGCTTGATTGTTCCCGTACTCTGTGGCCTAAATTTTTATAAAGATACGTTCGAACATTTCCCACCTCAGTCTGTAAAAGCGTTCTTAAAATATATAGTACTCAACTCTACAGTACATCTGTTAACTATAGCGTTGATTGGAAGTAGCACTTCTATGCAATAGTGCATGTAACTTCTAGTCACATAATATGTGGTGTGCAACCAATCCCAGTATATTCAAAGGAAAATGATTTTGGTGGTGGTGTTGGATGAAATTAACCCTCCTCTGTTCTGAAATACTCCTCCAAATTGTTAACCTCCTCTGTTCTGAAATACTCCTCTATGATTGGCTGAGGGTGTGCGAGTATTGTCTCATTCACTACTATCATTTTTGTGCATTGAAGTTACGACCATTCACGCGATGCCCGGTAAGAAATCATGCTTGCCTGTTTCAAATCATCACAGTATGAATACGTTCATGCAGTATCATTTCGTTCCGTCACGGTTTCATAACGTTACTGTTCAAATCGTCACGGTTAGTTGTCATGTGGACGCAAGGTCTATTAAAACCGACTTTGTTACGGTTTCATTTTGTGCCGGCATGGTGTGAACAGGGTCTAAACCAGCTAGCGTTTATGTTTTAAGTAGTAATCATTGTAAATTGTTGCTGTTCAAAAGAGCATAATGGTTTGCTTTTTCAAGCATATGGGTTCGATTCCTGTAATGCTCCCACCCATGTTGAAAGTCGCAACAACTTACAAATTAAAGCCTGCGTGGTTTCCATATGACGCCGACATAGTCCCGACTGTCCCCGATTTGGAAGCTTAACTCGCGCGGTACGTAATTAATTCGTTTGTGATGTTTGTGACTGAATTTCCTTCTGACGCCATTTGGAAAGTGGCTTAGTCGGCGGCAACGCAGATTGGCCTTTCCATATCGAAAATTCACCGCGACAAGTCGGTGAACCCTGCCCGACTTTCCCGACTCCTGTTGGGAATTATCCAGGCGCGGGTCGCCGATGTCGCAGACAATGTGTTTCCATATACTGCCGATCTGCCGTGCTCTAGTTGTCGTGTGGAAACCAGGCTTAACACTTTTCGAATATTAGTATAGGTAATCACACAGGAAGGAGTGCATGAATTAATGATCAATACTACGAGCGATATTTGAAAAAGTTGCGCAACTCAACTTCTTCGTGTGACTTTTACGACTTTCTTTTATGTATTTATTATATGAATGATAAAATTATAGTTTCGTTCACAACTTTGCCTTTTTAAAACTTTTCAAGAACTTTATCCAAGTATTGAGGTCAATAATTTTTCATTTCAACGTCGTAATCACGTCAGAAAACTCATTAATTTCCACTAGCTATTTGGTGGGATAGCTATTTTGTGGAATCTTTTTAAGTGGAAGTTTTATGCATGCTACATAGTTACTGTGGGATGCATTTCTACTCAACTAAACAGCTCTGATACTTTTTATAAAACTGACAAAATGTACAAAAAGTCTATTTCAAATGTGTGAAATGTCATCTAAGTTGGTACTGTTACTCATCACTAAATGACCTTTCTTGCAATAATGGCAGAAGTCAACTTAAATGGCTCTATGTTGTTTTATTCCAGAAAAATCTGGAATAACTAAATGTTTAATCAGGTAATTTTCACCAAACTTCACAGACATGTTAAACACAGCATACTGGGTTGGTTTGCGTGGGTGACCGGGATCAACTTAAGGTGGCACAACGTGCTTGAAATTGATCGAATAGACAGTAATGCTCCGATGACCCAGTGGAAGGGTTACGTAGTAGCTGTTCATCATCGGATTTTCGAACTTCATTTGTGTCGTGTTATGTTAATAATGTCCACCTTTGAACCCTTGTCACTGACGTTTAAACTCCTAGCAATCTCTCTTATCACCGGGACCTGTCAAGTACAAAACAAATTTAAATTGTATAATCATACTGTACTTCCTATACGGTACTTCCGTTACAGAGCGTAACATACTTTCCCTTCACAGAACATATCCATCAGCTTTTCAATAGAACAGTCGTCAGATGTTGCACGAACAGACTCGAGGTCTTCCTTATGATTGGCTTTCATAAATTCTGAGTTAAAAAGCGTCCGTCCTCTTCGACATTTAGAGCCAACAAACGGAGCCCAAAAATTATATGTCAGCTTGATTTCTAAGGGGTTCTTTTCAGTACCTGAATGCAAATCAAATCAAGCTCAAAATCATTTTAAAATGGCCACGCCATTGATACACTAAGAAAAGTAATTATATTACACATACTGACAATACACATAACACACGAATACATACAAAAACTAGTAAGGTACCTTTCAGTATGCCCCTGTATAATATCCCAAGATTGACTTGTTGCCAGAACTTCTCAGCATCGACTTTGTCAGGAGTTGTATCAGATTGCATGTCTGGTAGCTCAAGTTCACTCACTATAATAAAAAAATAAAAATGCAGCGAATAAACCCCAAATGTTGACAACCAAAGGAAATCCAGACTAAAACCCATAAAATTAAATTTAATAATTATCAAAGTCAAAACACTTGTGACTTGGCACAGTTTGCAATATTTCATCTTTAATTATAAATTCATCTTTTCTTTCAAGCAATAATTGATTGACACAAGCAAGCTTGAATGATGAAAATTACCTGCCAGTTCAAAGACTCCTTTCTTGTCCACATCTAAAGTTAACAGTAGAGGAAAGTGACCACACAAAACGCACGAAAAGCCATAGCTATGATCGGACAGAGCTTCGAAGTGAAGGTAGGCGTTCATCATTGGACCACGAGGTAATTGAAACGGCCGCAACTGCATTAACTTCGACATTAATGAAACAAAAATTGCGGATTCAATGGAGAAAATTATTCAAAAACACTGTACAGGTAAGAGTTATTAACTTTTCACATATTTAACTTACTTCTAGCTAATTTTACGGATAATAAACACTGACATATTATGCACAACAAAACAATTAGTTGACAGTAATCAATGCCTATGTTTGTGTTATAGACTTGGGCAACGGTTTCCAAATAAGGTCCAGCTTCAAATGTTATCTTCCATTAACTGCCTGTCAATTAGTAAATCACTTCGACGTTTCGAGCTAAGGCTCTTCCCGAAACCCATAGTACGTTTGTGTTATCTGCTCCAGCATGACAACATCTGGCATACATAACCAGAAAAGTTGAGAATAATAAATAGAACTGGTATACATGCATAGATATTCCTATTACTGATAGCACACCTGTAGATGCTTTCTGATCATATCACATAATCCAATACTCAGAATCCAGTTGTCATTGAAATTATGAACTCCATCAGAAAACTCCTGATATCTATACGGTAGCTTGCAGTTACAACAAAATTTTGCAAATAGAGAAATTCCTAAAATACAAAAATAAGTATATGTACTGTCAATTGTTTTTCAGCATAGCAATGTCAACATTACAGCATGGGATTGCTGCAAACTTTATGATCCAGTGCATGGCAGCGGAAGCATTTGTTTGTTATTATTGTACAGTACCTTCAACTATCCCCTTCATAGTCACTAATTTTCCATTTCTTGTTATGCAGTATGGCTCGGTTAGTGGTGATTTGCAATAAAAACAATTTGTCTCCGCTGGAACGTAACTAAAAACAGGAAAACATATATATGCATATAAGTATGTTCAGTAACTGTCCAACCCAAGCCTAGAAAGAAACAGAACTGGTGGCATTTCCACAAGAAACCAAACATTGCTTTAGTTAAAGCATAAATATTCTGATAAGATTTCTTGACTAAACTAATGACACAGTTTTGACACGTTTTACACTGTACACGCACAAAATGCCAGCAATAATCGAAATTCCAAACGTCTAGTTGTAAGAACAAAACCTGATTAATACTAGAAGTCCCACTTATAACTCGTTTATTAGTCACAGGCTAATTTTAATCCATTGTGGAATCCGTTCGACGAGTAACATTATCTGGCTCATAAATAATAAAACAGGTGATCATGTCTGGTGCAGAGAGATCAATGGATGAAGTGGGATATTTTACATAATAATTGCATATATGGTAATAGATAATTTACATCCGGTTGCCATTGGGAAAAAAATATGGATGAGATAACAACCTGAACATAACAGTTTACCTTGTAGGAAAATCTTCTTTCTGAACTGTTAATGACAAGGGAAGATCTGCAGGAATTTTCTTTTCATTCAACAAGTATTCCACAAACTGGACCGCAACATCCCCAACTGGAGGATAAAACATACCGCCAGGAATGGAAACATTTTCTTGATCTTCATCTAAAAGTTCATCAGCAGTAATTTCTTCAGTTGCAGGGAACTCTACGTTATCACCAATTTCTTCATCCGGTTGCAATACCATAGATGTACCAATAACAGAAGGATGCCACTGTCCAATTGCCCACTTGACAATACATTTATGCATGCAGGATCGACGAGAGGGGCAGCACTTGCAATGGAAGGATGAGCTTTCGTTATCAAATGAAACCACCACACGTTTACAAAATGACCAGTAATGATCTCGCTTAATGTTGCCAAATACTGAGAAATGGAAGAAACGATTGGAAGAATCAGGGGTGACAGGCATTTGAACAACAAGAGGGGTATTGTTCTCATCAGCTTGTTTCTGCCACTGCAGACATTCTGATCTCCGTTCCAATTTCAACCATTTTACAATACTCACAACATGATCAAGAGAATCTTCTCTTAACTTAACGCCACAATTGAAGTCCCAATAAACTGGGTAGACTTCAGATGATCACAGAGAAAATTAGCTTGACTACTTCTAGAAGCAGTGTTGCTCAGCTGACGACACGTATCCACACTGCACGTGATGGAAGCAGAATTCCTCTCAGTTGTTTCCGGACCAGGTATACACCATTTATGGAATCAACACAAGTCCCATTCAAGTATCTTGTTGAAGATATTCCCTTCCTTTCATCTGTAGCATGCTTGGTCTTAATGTGGCTTGAGATGGAATTTGGATGAAATTCTTTTCCACAATCAGAGAATGGACACTTAACTCTAGGCAGTTGTTGTCACATTGACCTTGATTGAGCAGGCATAAAACAAAACTCCTGAAATGACTGATTATCTAATGGTTGTTGCTGTTGTTGCTGTTGCTGCTGTTGTTGTTGTTGTTGTTGCTGCTGTTGTTGTTGTTGTTGCTGTTGTTGCTGCTGCTGTTGTTGCCGCTGCTGTTGTTGTTGTTGTTGTTGCTGTTGCAGCTGCTGTTGTTGTTGCTGCTGTTGTTGTTGCTGCTGCTGCTGTTGTTGCTGTGGTTGTTGCTGCTGTTGTTGCTGCTGTTGCTGTTGTTGCTGCTGTTGTTGTTGTTGCTGTTGTTGCTGTTGTTGTTGTTGCTGTTGCTGCTGTTGTAGTTGTTGTTGTTGCTGTTGCTGTTGTTGTTGTTGCTGCTGCTGCTGTTGCTGTTGTTGTTGTGGTAAGAGCACATTATGTACAGCCTACAGGGTTTTTCTTATTTTGTTCATTGTTTCACTGAATTAATATAAAACCAGTAGGAGAATAGAGTCCGTAAAATATCATAGTATATCAGAGAAACGTTATTTAATGTTATTTATTGATTTATTTGACTGCAAAACACACATACATACACACATATGACACATGTATATATTTTACAAATTAGAAATAATTCTACATATCTCGACTGCAGTATATTTACAGCACCTTTACTTCCAGCAGCTTTAAAATAATATATTATTTTATAGCTATAGCTTTATACATTATGCACGTCATTTAATGATGCATAAAATTAATAAATTACATGATTACCTTGAAATTCATGAATCCTGTTTTCCCAGTGAACGTGTTTAAAGTGTTCCTTTACTCGCGAAGGAATTGCTTTTGCACATTTGCTTGGAGGACACAAAGGGCAGTGATACATATTTCCATTGCAATTTTCAGTCCCACAGTTAATTCGACCACAACGCACAATCAGACTGTAATCACAATTTGCACGGTCCGGATAAATAGAAGGATGTGCCAGTGGATGTGCATGGCTGCTTCTTTGTTCCGCCATTTTGCAAACTTTAGCGCTACCGAGCGTTGCGGGAGGACTAGGAACGTCATGTATTTGCTCGTCAGCGTCATGTATATGCTCTTCAGCGTCGTGTATTTGCTCATACATATTATGCAACCGATTACCTTATATGGAATACGTACTATAAGTGCCTATCGTATTTCCACGTTTTTATATAAATTAACGACATTTTGTCAATCGCCATGTTGAATTTTAAGATCTAGCCTGCGAACAGGCAAAATTGAATGATGTAATGGCCTTGGAGAACATTACATCATTGCATTGTAAGCCACTTGCTGATTGGTTATCAATTTAAATAAGCTCGTCGCTGAATGGCTATAAGCTAACCGCTAACAGCACAATGACAATATATATACAAAAACTTACAGATGCTAATTGCGTCACTGTTTGTCCGGGTTCTTCCCACAGTTGAGCTGCCGTCATGTCTCTGCGTCTTTTCCAGCTGGTGCCAATTGCTGCCACAATCTTCTTACAAGTTCCCAATGAACGCTTGACTCCTTAATTCATTTGCCAGAGCGTTAGTGATTGCCAAATGAAGATTGTGACCAAAACATGACACATTAAGATTGTGACCAAAACATGACACATTGGTCCAATTGTTGTCCTTACAGGCTTCTTGACATTCGCCCCATTGTCCGTTGTTATGTCAACTTGTTTGGATTTGTCAAGCTTCCAATACGAAAGTATATCTTGCATGTTCTCTGCAAGGTTGTTGGCAGTATGGTTTTCTGGGACATATCTGGTTCCAAGATTCCTGGTATTCAATATATATAGGGTATCAAGCCTTGGGATGACCATATGCCTATGCTACTTAGCTCTTCATAACCGATTCCCTTGTTGAGTCATACATTTTTTAACTGCTTTGTTCTTGGAAAATGTAGTTTTGCTTGGTTCTGAAAACCTGGTCTTCTCACAGCGTTGAAGGCCACGTTATCTTTACAAAAGAACTGCATGATGGCATCTGTAATGGCTTGATACTGCTGGTTGCTGCTTTCAAACGGAGTACTTTTATAGAATGCGCTCTTGATTGTAGGCTGCGATGATGAAGGGAATCCCACTGTCTCATCGGTTTCTTTCTACGCTTGAGAATTGACCTTACGCTTTGGGTTTATGGTAGCATACTGCATGGGATGATTTCGCTGCAAATGATCGCCAAGTTTGACGTATTACCACATTTGTTTTTCACCGTACGCACACAGATTTGGCAAATTGAGCCATAATCGTTGCCCTTCTTAAAAACTTCCAAACTGAACTGGTAGTTTCTGACATTCCAGCGGTTTAAACGTAAGAAATATACTACAAAATAGGCTACAAAACAAACTATGTAAATCTGAATAACATGCACACTAAGATAGATCCCTGATTGGCTGTCGCTGTCATGCATGGGATGCCGCATGCCCACGAGTGTGCTGAGTCATACGCTATTCAAGGAAGTACGCTGACCGCGCAGACATTAGCATTTTACCTCGTTTTTCCAGTTTTTCGGTGCTTGGACTTTGGTATACTGAAAAGCCGCCCCAGTCTACGTACAAGTCCTATCGGCAGAAAAAGGGTTCAGGCATTTGTACATATCCTAGTTTCAAAACCAAATGTCAATAGACAAAATCACCAAACACATAAATGCCAGTTTATAACCAGTTTACTTCTTAGGATATTCTCAAATGCTGTTTCACAGTGGCAGACATTGAAAGTTTGAGGTGGTGGGGCAAAGCTTAGTAAATTTCCGACAAGTTTCTATGGATTTTCCAAGTAACCACTTTTTGTACTAACGACAATTGACTACTAGAAGAAGCAAAAGTGTTTTACATTTTTCCAAACAGAGTTAACTCATCAATATAGTAGACAAATAAACCCTTCTTTTTTCAATGGCACAGTAAAACCCTTTAACAGGCAAATATTCATTTTTCATGAAATATAACCTACACAGGGGTGCAATAATCTAAAAATGAAAAAAAAATTCACTCAACCCATAATCCTCTCGGGTTTTATAATTTGTAGCAGAAATGCTAGATTGCCTCACTACGGTGATAAAACAACCAAAAAATCAGAAATGGTTATTCCTTAACTGGGATCCAAGGATTGTGCAAAGTTTCAAAGAGCCATAAGTTTTGAGGAAAATGGGAGTGAAAATGGGGGGAAATTCAGTAAGGAAAACAAAAGATTAATATGGAAGCACTGAAGTACTCTGCGGCGAAGACATATTTTTGTTGAATTTTGGATCCTGTAACACCATAATTTACAAGTAAATGCAAGTAATGTTGCAGGAAAATCTGTCCTTGATCCTACAGATAAAGAATATTTCACAATTCGCTGTGCGAAGTGTATGCGTATTTACTGCTGACTAAAAAAAATGAGTCATGCATGGAATTATAGCTAGCAGTATTTATATGACATTTGTTTTTCGAAGGCCTATTATTAACTTCGCTTTTGAAAATCGTGTTTTTAATGCCAAGCGTAAACATATGCAGGCAAATTATGCCTCATTTATAATTACTTGTAACAAGAGATGGACCCTACCAACCTTTCCAAGAAAATGATCATTGAAACGTTGCTTTTAGTAAAAAAGATTTTATTTGTAATCTTAAAGAGAGGACAAAGTTATCAAGGCAATGAATGTTGTGGATGAATAGTTACAGTAAATATTACGTTGTCGTTGTGTTGAAAGAAAAACATTCGTTAATCGTTATGTTTATGACTTATATTCAGTATTAAGTTATAGAAGGACAAAGAGTAAGGAGTAGTTACATGTATGATATAGTTTAGTTTTGTAAATTTACAGGGTTCATATTATTAAATGGTTGTGTTGAAAATTTTGTTTACAGTAAGATGACTCTACTGTATATGTTTGCACTCTATAATTCCGGACTGTCACTTCAAATTTTGCACATGGGCGCCTATTATATATTAGCTCAAGTTAAGTAAATCCAGGTCGGAAATCTGAATTGTTTGGTGAAATAGTATAAAAACTAAGGGTGTATAGTCGGCCACTGCCTTCAACTAGAACACCAACACAATTTTTAAGGGGATTTTTTTCAAAAGGGGACTGTTTTGATAGTTCATAATACAGATTACAGATCGATATCCAGCCATCGACTTGCACATGTTTATTGGCATTGACCCTATAGTTCATAAGGCTATAGTTGTATTTGAAATAACACAGCCTTTAATCTTTTCATTTATATAATTTGCAAACTCGCATTTGAGATAGTCTTTAAATATTTTGTCATAATCATATTCTTGAAAGCAAATGTCAAATAATAATGCTCGCGAAGCGAAAATAAGTGAATTTTTACAATCCTTCCCGTTGATTATCCAGTACTGAAGGCAAGTTGGTAAGTCAGTTATAATGACTGATTTCTCTCCGGTTCATCGACATACTTATAGTTATATTATATATTGATAATTTGATATCATAATGTTCTTGTCGCTAGACTCGCTACATGGCAAGTGTATGAATCTCACAGTCACCTCGCGACCATGCACTTGATAGCGCACATGCATTTGTGATTGCACAAATCACAGGCCGAAAATGTTCAATATAAAGACTCTAATTCGGCATAGTTTGTGTAAAGTCGCCATAAGATCAAACGAATATTTAAAGAAAAATGTGAAGCCCTGTCTTGAAGCACTAAATGTTAATGCAATTTAAAAAGAAACATAAATTATATGCACCCCCACGTATATATGCACCCGATAAATTATATGCACTATGATTGAATGAATGAATGACTGACTCGTTTGAATTTTCGCCACTCACCACAATACTGCAAAGTTTCTTTGGGTTGTACTGCATATTCCACTGTACTTTGTCTTAGCAGGGATAATTTGCTCATCAACTGAGTGGCACTCTTCAGGGAAAACAATCAGAAATTGTTTTCGCACATGTTCGATTACTGGTTGAATCTTGGCTGGCAGAAACACCAGCTTGATGAGTGTTATTGTCAACAAAATGAAGTGAGGATCTCAGTTTCACATACCATTTCAAAGGCATGGCATCGGCAACAAGAGGATATCGCATCCTCTGTGACCAGTACATCCTGTATGAAGGCAGTTTCATGATACCAATCTTCATTTGCATGCCAATCTTCATTTGCATGCCAATAAGCTTCTCAATTTCAGACTTTCTTGTATTTACAGAAATGGTAGTGTTTTGAGTGCTATATAAGTTGGGTGCTATAAGTTTGGTGTGGCAATGTAGCAGATATGCTAAAAATACATTTTCTCTCTAAATGGTCAATTTACAAACAGATTGACGGTGTCTCAATGGTTCGCCACTTGGCCCCACTCTTGCTAACATAATTATGACTGAATTTGAAGAACTAATAGTAAAACCATAAACCTTCAGATATAACTAACATACTAATAAATTCAACTCTTTTGACTCAAACATCCAATTTGCTGTTGACGAATTTACTGACAATGACCTCCATTTTCTTGACATCCAAATTAATTCTTCTGGTACTTCTGTTTAGCGAAAACCTACTCACACTGGCCAATACCAACATATATCCAGTTTCTCTCTGTGGTCAAGAAAAGTAGCCTGGATACGAGCTCTTGTCCACCATGCACATAAAATCTGCAGTACTGAAAACCTTTTGAAAGATGAACTACAACACATCAAAAACTTTATGTCATGGAATGGTTTCCCTCGAAAACTAACACAAAAACTAATAGAACAATTTAAACCGTCTTTAACAACACCTAACAACCAGGATATCCACCAAAATAACCCTGATACTGATCCAACTAACGCTGTCCCTAAAATTTGGCTACCTTTACCCTATCTTGGTAAATATGGTTCCAGACGAACCCGCTCATTTATACGCAGAATAACGCCTCTCCTGAGACGAAAATGCAAATTTATCATTAATTGGAAAACTACTAACAGCAACTCCTTCCTTTCCAACAAAGACAAGACACCGACAAAATACCACAACTCTGTAGTATACGAATTTACCTGCCCTGGATGTAGAAGTAGATATATCGGTAAAACAGATTGTTGCTTCTATGCCAGAATCAAAGAACACTCACTGGACGATAAATCTGAAGTTTTTAACCACATACAATCATGCGAACAGTTCCAACATATCAAGTCCATTATATTACATCCTTAATACTACCAGAATTTATATTTAACAACTCAAAGGTTATTGATAGAGCTGATCACTGGTCCTTATTGCTTTTTAAAGAATCACTCTCCATTCGACGCCTTAAACCTGAACTTAATCATGGAACAAAAGCATCGAAAGAACTGATAATATTTAACTAGTCTTGTATATAACTATATATCAAATTACTCTTAATCTTATCTTCACTATATATATCTATGTAATGTAACCTTGCATCATTCCTGATGATGACTAAAACATAGTCGAAAGCTCGATCTATTAAAATGTTTATTTTCGGAGTTACCATTGTTCTATATTTTATCAAAATACTCAGTGGTTCTCGTACTTTTTGACACAACATTTAAAGCTAATATGTATCGACATAAAAAACAAATTATTTAATAACAGTTATTATTAACAATTATCAATTATATTCCTTATGGTGACTTGTTTAGAAATTCGCGAAATTTAATTTCTGTTTCCTATTTTTGCCTATCAAAATAGCGAAAATAAAGTCTCACAAAATATTGCCTGGAAAAAATCGTGCAATTAAGTACGCGCTAAATTAAGTAAGAATAAGGTATTTTGTAAGCGTTGGTTAATGGATATTGGACGTTCATTTTAACAAGATGTAAAACTGGGTTATTTAAACTGGCTAATTAATTGTTCTCGAAAACAAAAAGTGATTAAATTTCATTTACGCCACGCCAACTTGGTACATCAAAATTTGGAAAACTTTTAAGCAAAATTTTGCGTAATTGGAAAAAACAGAATTTAGTATGCAACAATCTCTTTATTGGTGCGTGGACTCTCAATAAGACATGGTCACAGGTACAATTGAGGAATTAAATATTGATCTTATTTAAAGAAAACCTAAAACAGTAAACGAGTAAGTACTGTATTTCTTTATTAATTCTTTTGACAGTTTCTAACAATCGCACAAGGTGATATGACTTTGTTCTTTCACCATTGCTGCGAACGTTTATACGAACCGGAGTAACCCACTAACCCTGTTAGTGAATGTTTATATGGGGAAAATTGTCTCGTCCTGTGTGCTTTGACACAGGTTGATTTTATGTCTTTCTGAATGTTCTGAGACATATTTTCCCATAGAACTTTGATTTTCTATTAGTTTAATATTCGTCTTTAGTTAGGGACTGGTCGTTTATTACGTCTCAGGGGGGCGGTGGCTTTTTAGAAAAGGAAGTCAATAAAATTTGAACCCCCCCCCACAATTTTTTGTAATGAAAAAAATACCCCCGTTGTTTAACTGTATAAATAAAAAATTAACCCCCCCCCAATTTAATATTGCACACTTGTCATTAAATGAGGTCAGTTAAAGAACTGGGTACTAGTCTGGATCTGTCTGACAATATGGCGGCCGTTTTTAAGGTTCTAAGTTCATGTTATGCACACAATAGGGTTAGGGATTTGGTCGGGATTGGGGTAAGATCAAAGAGAAATATTCGTAACATGGCCTTATAACCTATTTTACACCCCCAGACATCTACAAAGGTGTCATCCACATCCCCAATCTCACTCTTAACTTCTCTGCAAAGTTGAGAGGTCTGTTGTTAAGCTTTGTTAAAGTGGAGTAAAATCTGTGTTGTTCAATGGTGCGGTTTGTTTACATAGATTCGTTTGAAAGAGATATTACTTTCCCAAAATTTCATCACAGGTTAGGGTTAGGATTAAGGTTGTGGTTAAGGTTAGGATCAAGGTTGTTAATATGGAAATTGAGCCGATTTAATAAACAACCAGAAGTTACTACCGCAAGGAATGTGCTGCCGAAGCAGCAATAAATGCCAGAGGGCAAAGGCTGCAGAAGCATCTGAGAAGTACGGGAGGCACAGCCAAATAGGAACACCTATCAGTTGCATAGCCACTATTGGGGGGGGATATATTTAATGATAATGTAAAGAACAAGCATTGTAGGTGGGTCTGATGTGATCCCCCCAGAAAAGATGGTCTTTGCAGCACCATTTCCTGCATTCTGAGGCAATTTTAGCCCCAATCTAATTTAAGTTATAAGTACATAAGTACTGATTAAAGGGGTACTTTCAAACCAGAAAATATGGTAGTTTCATTTCAGAAAAGGGGCACCTTTTCCATTTTGGAAAAAGTAGGGGGGGACAGTGCCCTCCCACAGTCCAGAGGCTTCTGCCAGGAAAGACAATTGGCATGAATTCTACTAGCATGCATATAACTACGTAATTTCTTTCTATACATTGGTCTTGTGATATTGTGAATAATCAATAACTTTTCCAAAATAGACAAATACGACTGGAAATTATAATTAACACCTCTTCAAACAACCAATGAAAAAATACTGCGGAAATTAATGATGATTGAGTGTAAATGCTCCGAAAGAACAGCAAGCGCTTCTCGACCAAATAGCAGTTCAGTATCTGATTTTTGCTGTTCCAGTTTAAGAATAACTTCATAACCTAAACGCTCTAATAATTTGCACACTGCTCCCGCAGTACAGAACGCCTGCCACACAGGCTAAAGCGAGGGTTAATTCTGGGGAAACTTTAGCACATGAAGAATAGTGTGCTGCCTTAACTTGCTGAGGCTTGGTAGCAATTATAGTAATATAGCGTTATTTTAATGAAATTAAGTATATTTTAAACAATTGCATCATAGACCATACATGATAACATGTTTAAATAGTACCGTAATCTCTCTAATAAGCCCTCCTCTCAAATATGCCCCTCTCTAATAAGCCCCCCCCTTTTAGATGAAGAAATATATTAAGTCCCCCCTTCTATAATATGCCCTCCTCTAATAAGCCCCCCTCCATTCACACAAAAACAAGTGTTTTGATAAGATTTTTTAATCAGCCACAAATCAGACTTTTTAATTGAATTATGTATAGACCATTTGAAGAATTGCTGGAGGTGTGGAGCATAGCATTATACTGTACATGCATAGCCTCAACTTCATTTGTTGATTTTTGAATTACACATTCATGCTTATGTAATCCTTGAAGTTTCTGGCTGTTTTCGAATAAATTATATCGAGCTGTTATAAGTGTATCATAGTATGCTACAGCAGTAGGCTAGGGTGTATTGTTTAATAAAACAAAATATGTAAACAAGACATGTGCATGAGCTGAACAGACTTTACTGCTTCTTTAACATTTTAGAGATGAAATATATATTTAGCATATGACCCAGGACATACATCTACCGCTTTGGTAATAGTGTTATCTACTTTTAGTTTTGACTTTGTAAAGGCAGTTGGAAACACTGTTACAAAAGTTACACTGCCAGAAGGACATGAGGCTAGAACAATAAAGCATATTGCTGGCAATGGACCCATTTATATTAGAGCTTGTAAAGATATTGTTTTAGATGCCAATGAGGAAGTAAGTGAATTCGGTACCAACTGTATGATACTGAAATTATAAGTATAATCAAGTAAAAGTATAACTAACTTTGACTAAGTTTCTTGAAGACTAACAAAATATTATTAGTCTGAAGGAGACGTGGTAATAATGGCTAATATATGTCATTTGATTTGTCATTTGATATAGTTAAATATACAATAGACATTCAATAACATCATCGTTTTATAGCAGAAATTTAATTTGAATAATTTTGTCGCTAAAGTAACTTTTTAAAGGCGCCGGTTCACGTTTGAGTGCGCTCCGTGTTAATCAATTCACAACTACACAAAATTTACATTTAATTTTGTAAATTATATATCAAAAGAAAGATAAAGACCTGGTGCATCTGTTCATTTAACTATTAGATTGGATTTGTGAAGTTGTAGAAAGTTATTTGGAATTTATTGTCGTGTTTTCTGTTGTTTGTTGTGTCCGCCCGCTACGAAATTGGAATTTTGGTTTTCTTATTATACTATATAAACCAGTGGACGGATTTATTTGGAATTTTCTGTGTGGATAGTGATTTGTATTCGTATATGGTTGCAAGTTATTTGGGTTTTTTTTTGTAATTTGACCGTTAATATACATTTGAATTTTAATTGTGTCTGGAACACTTGTGTTATTGTTTGTATCCATTGAATTCTCGTCCCGTATGTCTCGTTTATGGAATTAACTGTTATAACTATATTTATCTCGTCGCTGTCAACATTTTGATATATATTTCGTACAGTTTGGTAGAATATTTCGTGATTTATCAGTACTTTGGTGTTTGTAGCGTACAGCCTATTTGTTTAATTCCCGTCGGATTTATGTGGAACACTTTATTTTATTTTTTTTGGCTTCGCTTCTTACAAAAAGAAAGCTGGGACACCACAACAGCTTAACGCCAATTACAGTAGTACCTTTAGTTAAAGTAAAAAGTCAAATTAATGAAAATATGAAACAGTCAGAATAACTAATAACAGCAGGTTAATGATTGGATGAGACTTCTGCTTGCGTTGCATTTGAGGCAAACAGTTTTCCAAGTTCGTGGATCATCAAGAGTGTAGCTGGATCGTAAGGCAATAGAATAATAGTTCAAAAGTGCTTTTTTAAATTGAGTAATAGATAAGTTATCAAGCCTTAAATGTTCAGGGAGGGAGTTCCAAGTTCTAGTTGTTCTAAGAAAAAATGAGCGATGATAAGTAGTTGTTTTGCATTTACGTTGACGGAATGAGATTGCGTTGAGATTTGTAGATGATCTAGTTACCCTGACAGGAATAATACGTTCAGGTAAAGTACTTTTAGAAATGACTACAATGCCAGTAATGGCCTTGAAGAAGAAGAGTAAGTCAAGGTATTCATGCCAATATGAGACGGGAAGTAGTTCTGTGGAAATGAGTCGGTCTCTGTAGGATATTTCGCACATAAATGGCAGGCTCAGAATAAATTTTGTAGCTCGGCGTTGGATGCGTTCTGTCCGGCTAATAAGCTCGACCGACTGCGGGGACCAGACCTGAGTAGCATAACCCAGGGCAGGTCGTACAACTGCCAAATACAATGTGCGGCGGATTTTTTTATTATTGATTTCCGTTGCAGATCTGCGCAGGAAACCTAGCATCTTGTTAGCCGCACCGCATTGATCAAGGGTGTGTTTTGACCATGTCAGATTGCACTTATCTTGATTGCACTTATCATCACTTGCACTTATCTTGATTAAAGACAAGTCCCGAAGTAGTAGACCAATTTTCCAGACTACTAAGATCTCTTTGAATCAAGACAGCATCTGTGAGAGAATCGACACACTTAAATACTTTTGTGTCGTCGGCGAAAGAGGCAACTTTTGAATGATTTACTACATCGGGTAGGTCGTTTACATAGAGAAGAAAAAGTATAGGACCCAGGATAGAACCCTGTGGGACTCCAGACATAACAGGTTTTTCAGATGAAGTTGCTCCTAGGACAGTAACACGTTGCCTTCGGTTCAACAAGTAGGAACAGAACCAACCAAGCAGACTTCCTGAGATACCAAAACAATTGTAAAGTTTGCTAATGAGAACTTGATGGTCGACTTTATCAAAGGCTTTGGACATATCCATGTATATGACGTCAGTTTGTTTTCCAGCATCCAGCAAGGATCCTATATAATCGTGCACTTCTACCAACTGGGTTGTACAAGATTTTCCCGGAATAAAACCGTGTTGGGAGTCGTTGATTAATGCTACCAAGTGATCTTTGATGTTGCTAAGAACACAGCGCTCAAGGACTTTAGAAACTACCGAGAGGAGAGAAATTGGGCGGTAATTTTCAACTTGATGCTTTTCTCCATTCTTGTATACAGGCACAATGTTTGCTAACTTCCAATCATTAGGTAGAACTCCACAACTAAGGGATTTATTAAAAAGTTTAGTAAGTGATGGTGCGATCTGGTGGGCAGTTATTTTAGGTAATTTTGGAGAGATATCGTCAGGGCCAGTCGCCTTGTTAGTATCAAGCGCTAGAAGTGTTTGAAGAATTTCTTCTCTTGTTAACTGGACGTTTGATAGTGCTGAAGTTGGTGGTTGGGAAAAAGGCAAATGTGTAGGAGAATCGCCGCTCGTGAAAACAGATGTGAAATAATTATTGAATATTTCCGCGATGGTAGCAGGAGTAGAAGCTGTTACAGTTTGTGATATAGCAGGACTATTAGTCTTACCCATTGACATAGTCTCCGGTATGCTGGACTCTTTACTGCTGAGTTTAAATATTGACCAAAATCTTTTTGGGTTTAGCTGGAAGTTAACATCAAGAGATGATGTATTCGTATGTGTATTCGTTGAATTAACGTCTCATATGTTTTGTTTATAGAATTAACTATTATAACTATATTTATCTCGTCGCTGTGAACATTTTAATGTACGATTTGTACAGTTGGGTGGAGTAATTCGTGATTTATCAGTACTTTGGTGGTTGTATCGTACAGTCTATATAGTAATTTGTTTAGTTCCAGGCAGATTTATATTTTGCTTATAACTTTCGCTCTTTGTGAGCTATTTGGCTGAAACTTTGTCTATATATACATATTTGGAGCATCATCATATCCAGAAAGTTTGGTATTAATAACACTAAAGGAATTTCAATTATATGGATTTTTGAATATTCCAACAGTCGATTGATTCAAATCTAGAAACTAATTAATATTCCGATTTCAAAAAAACTACTATAAGGGAATTCCCCGCGTTGATGTCAATTCTAAATCTCATTTATAGTCTATTGCTGGTGACACAGTATGGTGCGATTTTCAGCAGCTCTCAATTATTTTGTTTATTTGCTTCTTCTGGCAACCCTGTGTAATGGGTATCATGTTTTTAAAGATAGCAATCGCTCGTGGCAAGATTGCAAAGCAGAAGCACATGTAGATATTGCAATCATCACAGAAACGTTATGCTCAAGTAAAGTGCCTGACTCGTTCTATGCCATATCCGGTTACAACATCTATCGGAAAGATAGAATTGGAAAAGTTGGTGGCGGAATACTAGCTTATGTTAAAAATTCACTTAATGCGAAGCATCGTGTTGATCTGGAAGCGAGCGATCTTGAAGCACTCTGGCTAGAGGTTTGTCCATATAATTCAAATATGGCATTTATCGTCCACCATCTTATAAAGTGGGTGAGGATAAGAAATTAGTAAAGAATATCGAGAACGTTTATCTTTTAAATAAAGAAATGATTTTGCTGGGTGATTTCAATGTTGATTATACTTGCGCAGGGGGCTTTCGCAAACACAAGCTTATAAAAACACTGACTAATTTGAATATGACACAACTTGTTAATGACATTACAAGACCAGTGTCCAAAAGTTGCTTGGATCATATTTGGTGCAGTCACCCGGAACGTTTAAGAAATGTACAAGTAAAAAAACTCTGGAATGTCGGACCATTTACCTATTTTTGCAACTAGGATTTACAAACGAAACAAGCCAAATGACAATTCCCATCATGTCATTAACTTCAGAAATATGAAGCAACTAGACACAGGTAAATTCATTTCTGCGCTCAAAATGGCCCCGTGGGATTGTGCCTTTTTGTTTGAAGACATTGATGAAGTACTTGACACCTGGTATGATATATTCAATTCTATTATCGATGAATATTTACCATTGCAACAAAAGCGTGTAAAGCGTGAAGTCCAGCCCAAGTGGTTTACAGACAAGATCTCACAGGAGATAAAAAACCGCGATAAATCGCTAAAGAGAGCCCGTAAGAGCAATTTAGTAACTGATTGGAATGTCTATAAGAAAGTAAAAAACAATGTTACCAGCCTGATTAGAAATGCTAAACAAAACTATTTTAAATACAAGTTTTCTGAACACAAGAACAATTCAAGTAAGCTTTGGAACCTTATTAAGTGTTTGTCTAAAGACGGTGGTGAAAATAAAAGCGGAATCTCTCAGGTTGTAGAAAACGGAGTTGTGATAACGGACAGTACTAGCAATGCAGAGATTTTTAATAGCTACTGTATTGACATACCTACGAAATATCTTGCCTCGTTTGGCGAATATCAAGGATTGACTGATGTCTCCTCCGAAACGAGTATCAATTGTTAATGTCAGTTCCATCCCACAATGGTGATGACGGAATAGGTATAAAGATCCTTAAGATTGCCGCACCTGCAATAGTACCCTCTCTCACAAGAGTACTATATTTGTGCTTGACTAAGAAACACTTTCCAAGAACATGGAAAATAGCAAAGGTTTTCACCGATTTTTAAAGGAAATGGAAGCAGAAATGAAAAAGAATGCTTTCGCCCAATACAAGTACTCCCAATTCTATCAAAACTATTGGAAAAACTGATCTGTCGTTCAATGAACAAATTTCTCAGTGAAAATAACATTCTACATAAATTCCAGTCTGGTTTCAGGAAAGCGTTCTCTACTGAAACAGCGTTAGTAAGACTCGTAGACCAACTTTTGTTCGACCTTGACAAAAACTGTCTCGGGAATTGTTTTTGTGGATTATAAGAAAGCGTTTGACCTAATAGATCATCAACTGCTATTACGAAAACTCAAAGTACTTGGCATTGGTGAGGATTATCTTCCTCTATTTATCAGTTTCCTGAGCGATCTAAAACAATACGTAAACGTTAAAATTCATTATAGTATTTCACCTCAAGCTATTAGTAATGGCATCCAAACGGATATAAATTAACTACAAAATTGGTCGAATAAAAATCGAATGACACTAAACGAAAGAAAGACGAAATCTATGCTCATTACAGGAAAACGGCTAGATAAAAAGCTGGCAAGTTTGGACTTGCAAATTGAATTAAACAACACTACTATTGAACAAGTTGATGTTTTCAGTTTGCTGGGACTAAAGATAGATTGACATTTGACGAACATGTCGACGCTCTTTGCAACAAGCTGTCACAGCGAATTGGCGTCCTACGAAAGATCGAGGCTTTTCTTCCCCTCAAGAAAAGGATTCTCTACTATAACGCCATGATTAAACAACTGATGATGTATGGCTCAACTGTCTGGTCTGCGTGCTCTCGTGAGAATTTAGAAAAGGTTCTGAGACTGCAAAAGCGAGCTGCAAGGGTCATATTAGACGCTGACATGCGAGCGAATAGTGTTGAGCTCTTCAAAGAACTAAAGTGGTTGCCTTTCTTCTGTGAAATTAAAATTCAGATGTGTGTTTTGGTTCACAAACGTCTTCATGGCGAATGCCCTGCTTATATTAAGGATGCTTTGAGGGTAAACTCAGATATCTATAATCGAACAAGTCGTTATGGCTCATTAAACATAGTTTGCCCACCTTTCAATAGAGAAACTGAAAGTGGACGGACATTCTCAGTCAGAATGTCAAGATTATGGAACAGCCTGCCAAATGAACTGAAGTCCATTAAGAGTATAAATGTTTTTAAGATCTCTTTAAGAACCTTTTATATTGACATTTTAAAGGATATGGCCCATTGTAAAGTATTTTAAATTTTTACTAGATTAATAGTATTTTATCTTAAATTCCTACTAAATATATGCATGCCTATGTGCGGCCATTTATTCTGTAAACATATGTTTGTATCAATCAAATTGTCTTTGCTTAACGTCTTGTACCTCCATTAGTCCAATGCAAGACGATTTTACATTATGGCCTACGGGTAAATTCTTGCGTGTAAATGCGAATGTGGTAAACATCCTATTGTTCATGTGAAGATATAGCAATTATGTTCAACTGGGAATGTTATGTATATAACTCCGTACCTCAAAATCTGATTTGATCGAAGGGCAAACATGTACTATATCATACGCATATATTGGCAATTAAAAGTATTTGACAAAATTGTGTGCGTATCCATGTGGTATAAAGTTAACATGGTTTGGCGCGACACTTCTACATTAATCCATTTCAGGAAGATATTTGTCCGTTTTCTTTTTCTAGCTGCGACACTAAGTGATTTACTGATGTTTTCGACTGGTTGTCCGCAATTCCTCCAATGGGTTTCCGTTTCCCCTCAGCCATCACAATATTACAGCATGAATCAAGTTGTCCAAGAACTTGAGTTACCAGGTCTTGATTCAGCTTTGGCAATACAGAGAAAGTAGGCTTCGGAATAATTTAATTTTGCAGTAATACTATTGCTGTATGGATTGTTACATCCAGGGGTGGAAAAAGTATCGGAACCTGGGAACCTAGTTCCCAGAAATTCTTTTGGATTGAGAGTTTCACAGAAAATTTTCCAGAAAATATTTCAACATTTTGAGATAACTCTGTTTGTTTACTCAACTATTCTACTTTATTTACACAATAACATCAGCAGCCTTTTAAATATTTGAAAAGTCAGAAATTAATTCTGTTACCCATCAGGATGAGGGTGAATATTATATATGCTCTGTAAGGTCTCCAAATAAATGCAAATTAAATAGTAAACATGGCGACTGGCCACGAGTAAATGAAATAAGCTTCAAGTTCCAGTTCTATTATTATCTTGCTATAATAAATAATAATACAGTACCTTCAATTTAACTATTTACGTAGAATAAATTAATTTAATAGAGACACTCCATCACACAGTGATATATTTCGGTTGTTCGATCTTTCTTCACAACTTACACACACAAATATACTGTTTATATCGGTGACATACATGTAAACACCTGTCAATGCGACAATGCAGAATCAAAATTTCAGGCGGCCATTTTGAATTTCAAATTTAAAACTTTGCGCTTCTGACATGAAGTACTGCTACCACACAGGCTGGCTGCTGACTTTTACTGAACTGACTAAAGCACATGATATAGTTACATATTCCAAAACTATTTTTTCTGTAATGTATCATTATGTCCAAAACGAGTTTTCGAAGTGAATGTGCCGAGACAAAGTGTTGTGTTTGTTGTAAAACTTTACTACAAAAGAATTACAAAGATCATATAAAAGCAAAACATCCACAGGAGGATCATACAGACACGACTCCTTTTGGACAGAGAAAGCTTACCACTTCCTTTTTCAAGAAAGTAGAAACAAGTAAAAAACGATGCAGTGACAGTGATTTACAAGAGTCCTCAGAAATTCTGCCAAAGAGAACACACATTGATGAAGGTGAGGCATGCAATTCTCCTATCCCAGTCGATCAGGAATTTCAGACTCCTTATTCAACCAAAGAAATTGAATACGAATGTGTTGATCGGGACACGGGAGGGATTAGTGAGAAAGCCAAACTAGACATGATTCTAGAAAAGTTATCAAATATCCCTGCTAGCACAAATGATAACATTGTATTGACAAAACTTGACAAGATACAGGATCAACTAACAGAGTTGCAAAGCCAAAATGAAGTAAATGTGGAGAAAGCAAATAAACAGCCAAACAAAAGCTCAGCCTCTGCTACAAATGCTACATCTGCCGACAACACGGATGATATTAGAATAATTAATACGATCAGGTCCCTTAAAGAACTCCTTGATCTTGGTTTCACGTATGATAGTAACACTTCAGAGCTAACGTGTGTTGTTTGCCATCAAAGCTGCTATTCAAACAATGCGAACTCGGGGACAGAAAAGGCAACAGGCCCAACAGATGGTGTATTTACATATCCATATGATTTAGACCAAAATTTTGATGATCACGAATATCTTCCAAGAGCATTCATTAATTTAAAGAAAGTGTCGAACGTCATCTCATTGACTCTATCAGTCATCAGAAAAACGTGAAAGCTGAAGAAGAAAGAAAGGCAAAACAAAATTTGTTGGAAAAAAAGAATGAGAATGCTGGGATGAATTTAGGAAGATTATGCATGAAACTTTACTTAAAAGGGCGCCCCTAAGCCGACTACAAGGATGATGTTCTTGTGCAGAAGATGAACGGGACAGGTGTTGGAGAGCTAAACCATTCACGCAAATTTCCAGCAGCATTCAGACCTTTTGTCAGCAAGGCAATAGTGCGAAGAGTTAGCAGATTCATTGGCAGGATGCTTCCTCAGACCGGACATCTTCCAGCTGTAAACATTACCGCAGATAAGGCAACATATAAGCACAATACCAGACAGTTTTTGTCTTGTGTTACAGTGATGCCTGGTGCAAAAGAACTGCTACAGGTGATTAGTTTCGGTCAGCCTATTGTCAAAGGTCACACAGGCATTGAGTTAGCTATGATATCAAACAGGGGATGGACCAATTCAACATAAAATCATGCCAGATTGAAGGAGGGTCGTTCGATGGTCAGTATTTTCATCTTGGTGTTCAGAAGCCTTAGAATCACCAACTGTCTATGATCTACCGCCAAATACTGTTTTCTAGGCTTGGGACGCCCTGCACAAAAGTGGTCTCGTCGATACCCACCTGTGTAAGGAACAAAGATTCCAATGGCTAGTCGACGATACAGATGTGTGTTCCCAGCTTTTTAGAATGTTTAATTGGGGACAGAATCATGAAAAGCTGGTAGAAGCGTTGGTGCTTTGGAAGCTCCACTTGAAAGAGTTGGTAAAGTTTTCAGAAACAAGGTTTGCCAACAGTCGTCGCCAGGTGTACATTAATATCCACCATGACTTACCTGCTATTATAGCATGTCTAGAAGAAAAATTTATACTTTCCCAACAAAATCCATCACATGGGAAATTGAGAGAAAAGGCAAGTGAAGCAAAGAAGTTGAAAGGGAAATTGCTGAATGTACGATTTCTGTTAACCCTGGCCGGTTGCGCTGATATTTATGATCAATATGGGAAGATAGTGAATGTAACACAAATTGTTAATCTTCTACCGCATGAACGCCTTGAGCTTTTCACGAAAGAGGTCAATGTGCTACAAGCGATGGCAAAGTGTCTTACCGACCATGAGAACTGTGAGAAATTTGTCGATGAAAAGGCCGAAGTAAAGTGCCTTTTTCCGCCTTTTCATGATGACAAAGATTCCCTGAGCACCAAAGGTGAGATTCGCAATGTTCCTGTTCTAGACCAGAATGCTGTTGTTGCTGCAGATTTACCAAGCCGGACACGCAACATGAGGAGGCAAGCAACAATTTTGCAAGGTGTAAACACAGAGAAACAAGTTGAGGAGAGATTATCAATGCTCGTTTCAACACTGTATTCAGGTCTGAAAGACGAAGTGTTTGATGAAGAAGCAGTCACTACAATTGGCCACACTAAAACGGTACTGAATTTACCAGACATTGCCTGTAGATTGAAAGGGCCAGATGGAGGACACATTAAGATCGCGGTTACTCAGGGTCCTGTTTTTGTGAATGCTGTCCGTGAAGTCCCTGTTCGATCTCTCAACATTGTGTCCAATGACGATTTAAAGAAACAGTACAGAGAATTCTTGAAACGATTGGAGGAATCAATGCGGCAATACTCTATTGAACAGCTACGCGAAATAGATCCAAAGGATATCCTAAAGCTGTTTTTCGATCCAGAGAGTGGTCTCTTTGTTGATATTGAAATGGTCATGCAAGCTATTAGCGTGTGCTGTGTCAAAATATCTTGCGAGTCTGTATTGGAATCTCTTGTGTCGGTTTTCGAGAACCATTTTGATCCCATGAGGAATATGAAGGAGGAAAGCACAACAGAGGAATTCATGATCGCTGTCAATGGACCTAGTCTTGGTCATGCTGATGCAGTTATCAGAGAAGCAATGAATTCTTACTGGAAGTCCAAAGCCCAAAAAAGTGGTGGGAGTACTTCGTGGCATTTTTTTAGAACAACAGTTTTGGAGCAGTTGAGGGAACATAGTGGTGGCTCTAAAGTTCTAGACAGAATGCTGAAGAGACACAGCAAACTTCCTTTCATGGATACGTAATGTCTCAACAAATTGAGCTCATTGGCTGGCATTTTGGCTGCATTAATCACAATATCATTAGTTATTAATGCTAAATATCAATGGACAGAATTGCTACTAAAGTATAACTGTTCATTTATATAAATTTATAATACTGCAGTCAGTAGATAAAAGCTATCAATTATGAAATACTAAAACAGCACAATGTAACATAACAAGAAAATGCAAATCAGACAAAAAGTCAGGTGATGGAATAAATAAGATTATGGGACACATAGTTAAGCATTAGATCATTACTGATTACTAGTTGGTCATAACTCATAACTGTGGTATACTGGTATATAACAGACAACCAATGCGATGTACGACCATACGAAAACCAGCCTAAAGCCTATTACATGTATTACAATACAATTAGAATAACTATGCATTTATGGTTTGTTTTGTTATTTTTTGTAATTGTAACATTGCAAATTTCACAGAAAATTTCTAGCCCTTGACCCAGGTTCCCAGAAAGAAAAAAAAATTTTCCACCCCTGGTTACATCCTACATTCATTGTTCGTGTTTTGTTAATTGGTATACAGTACATGCGTTGCATATCGGAATACCTGGAACTTACTAGGTAGAGATCCATGTTCCGTGGTAGCACGGTCAACACTATACGTCCATGCATGAATAATTCGTTTTGTGTATTATTTTAAATGTGTATGTTTGAAACATACCGGCAAAAGAACAAAAATAGCTGGAGTGTGTGGTGCCAGTGTGTAGCGTCTATACGCGATAAGCTGCTGGTCTTTAGAATCAAACTACCTGAAAAATTCAACAAGAACTTTATCGTTTCGAGTGAATGCTTATCGTCTTGAAGTTACAGCGGATTCCGGTTGACTGCAAAACAACAACAGTTACAAACGTGTGTTGAGTCGTTTCAATTTAGACGTTTCCAAGGTCATTTTCATTGGTTTCCAAGGTTTCCATCGTCGTTAAGAACGCTCTTTGTTGCTGTGTGTCCAGAATTTGCCGAATGAAGCATTCCCTGAACCCAAAGTTGTCTTGGCGATAGGTTGTGTTCTGTGCTTAGAGAATGGCAATTCCAGCTCAATGTCAGTTGCTCTAAGGCTTCATTTATCACAGCAGATATGCTACTTGTAAAGCAAACAAATTATTCTCATTCGTTGTGTCAAGGCAGATTCTTTCAAGACCAACAAAAATGTTTTGACGTGAACAAACAATGCTGTTTACTTCATGCCATAATCTTTCTATGCGCTGGTTGTGCACTGATGTCCCTGTGATAATACTCCCACAATTTACACCCGCGTATATTCACCATGAACCTTGCTACTTGAATGTTTTCCAATCCCAAATCTGTCCGTACACGAGAAGGAATATTGTATTGTGCGACAGCCTCCTGAAAAGCATTCAAGACGGTTGATGCTCTGTTGTTATCCGACGCTTTTAAAAAGACAATTAACCTGGAATATCGATAAGGCTGTATCAATTTGTGGTTTCCATCCAGGTGCCTAAAAAATTAGATTTAACATAAAATATGTGAAATACTGCGATTTTCGCTAAAGCTTGGACTCAAAAAGTTTTATTACAACATTTTGATGTTCAAACGTGCATGTTACGACTGTGAAACTTTAACGTTTCCATGTGTTACGTCGCATATTTACATTGAAGATTTCCAACGTTTTGACCAATCATATTGCAAGGCTTTGATAGCCATGCCTATTAAATGGTAATAAAAATTTGAATTTTGAAAAGTATGTAAGTTACAGATTTTTAGGCTGTTTATATTGGCTATGATATTGGTGAATCAGAAACGATATTGTAATATAACTGAATAAAACTGAATAATGGAAAAAGTCAGCAAAAGAAGGAGAACATACGTCAATGGCAAAGCACTGGGGAACGATTTACGATCGCTAATTGTTGACGAAATAATTATGAACGAAAGAGGAAATATTGAAACGGGAGAGTACATTGGAAGTATTGCTGCTGTAGCAAACAAATTGTCAGTATCTAAATCTACTGTTAAAAATGTGTGGAGAAATTTGTGCGAGAAGGGGACGATATCTCCTCAAAAGGGAAACAGAGGAAATCCAGGCAAGTTGACCGTGGGTGATTTGAAATTAATAGAGACTTTGATGGCGATACGGCCAACGATTAGTCTGATCGAATTAAAACAATAAATCGAGTTGTATAGCCAACATACAATATCCATATCGGCCATTTCAAAAGCATTGAAAAACCGAATGCTGTCTGGCTTTAAATATTCTCGAAAAAAAGTTAACAAAGTAGCCATTGAGAAATTTACTCCAGTAAATATGATTTATACCCAGATGTTTGTTGACTACTTGCACTCGAAAAACCCACACAAGTTAAAGTTTTTTGACGAAGAGGGTTTAAAAATGCCTCATCATGGAACAAGATACTACGGACACGCTCTTGTAGGGCAAAGGTGTATTGAGATGATTCGTTATCATCAAAGTGCATATGTTACTCTTAACCTATTGGCTGGTTTAGAAGGAGTTGCTTATGCGAACATTGTGAATGGTTCTTCCACGACTTTGGAAGTGTTAAGGTTCTTTGGTGAGGCATCACAGGCAGGAAATTATGTAACAGGCCGACCAGCGATCGAATATGGCGATATTATAATAATGGACAACTGCCCAACCCATCACCACGAAGGTGGCCAAGTATTAAACGAGTATTTTAACGACATAGGCGTGGAATTAGTGTACACTCCCACTTATTTGCCCAACTTCAATCCAGCCGAATTTGTGTTCGCTAAAATTCGAACTGAAATGCGATATAATCTTTGGAAAGTGACAAATGCAAATTTGAAACTATCGGTATTTGAAGCAATTGACAGAGTTACTGCGCAAGACATGATTGGCTTTTTTAAGGCAACCTCGTATATTTAGTTTTATTGCTATTATAAGTAACAGTATCAGTAATTAAAACATTTAGTAAAAAATATCAATTACAATATCAATGCTTTTACTAATTAGTGTTTGTTATTAATATCAATAAATATTACATATTATATAACAAAAATAAACTACTGTCAACGCTTTCAGTTTGCATTGTTTGTTTGTTTGCAGTACATAAAGCATCACTGACTTTCAAGACAAAACTAGATGCGAAATATAGGATAAAATAAAACCTGCATTTTGCAAAGTTACTATCAGTTTCTATACCATTTTTCATATACTGTAGATACAAATATAGAAAGTGTCTAAACACACCAACACAACAAAACATTTCAGACGGAATGAAATATTTGAATAATATAAAAGGGTTTACAAACTGTTCAGTCCAATAGAACTCCCAATATCCCCTCATCATCTGAATCGGTTACTGATAAAGCAGCAGAAGCCAAGATATCCAGACTTGCATTTTCTGAATGCCGTGTTGCAGGATCAAGTGTACTTTTACTATAGTTTGTATTAGTATAAAATGACTTGGTGACATTTTGATCTACGGCTACGCACTGTAAAGAACAATCAGGTGGTGGATCACAAAACGTATTCTGCTTATATTCAGGAGACTGGCAAAGAGATCGACCAGGGGTTGAAGTTGATGTTGTAGCGCATGTATTGCTGTTATTAATATAAGAATTTTGCAAGTCTATTGCTAACTTGAAATCCTCTTCCTCCTGTAAGGTCTGAAAGGGAAAGGCTTCCCTTTGCAAAATTGCAGCAAATGACTCTTGCAATTTTGCATGAGCGTTTTCTGCTGATCGTTGCGTTTCTTGTATGGTCTTAAAATGGGTCTCGATTGTTGAAATTTCATTTATTAATCCTTTACGTATCGCTTTTTCGTCAATGTGTTTGTCAATCATGCCGCATGATTTGACTGTATTACAAACTTCAAAAATTTAAAGTTTCGTCATATGTCCTTCACGCAAATGACATTTCCCGCATACGAGACGATTCCCTTTATTCTGGTTTGCAGCTTTAGCTATGGCATCGTCCATCCTTTGTAATTCTTGAGTTATCAATATCTTCGTCCCTTTTCTTGAACAATCTTTCAACAGGTGTAAGGATGGCTTCTTCGGTCATAAAGTTCCTCTGATTTTTACAATGACCTCGCAATTGGTCTGGAAATTTTGTCTGCTGCATACTTGAAGTCGAACTGCCGTCTTCAATTACATGTTTTTTTGAAGCGGGAATATGCATTGAATTTATTTCTGCCGCCTTTAGTTTAATACGCTTATAGTTACTGTCGGCCACACACAGTGCATTGTTCCACATTTCATGATAGCCAGTTTCATCACCGTATTCAAGATTGATATAATGTCCTTTGTCGTCAAAATATCGTATCTGAATTGTAGTTGTTGTTAAATGGCCCAGAGATGGGCATCTCTTTAATATATCATCTACGAGATTTGCAAATTTATAACTACCGCAAAACACATCTGCAGTATTAACAAAGAAGCTTATGTATTTATCTTGCAAATATTCTACCTTAATCTGGTATACACTAGTTGCATCCATGTTTGTATTTGTGATACTGCTTAATTGCGACTAATTTTAGCGCTGACTTTTTACCTTATGGACAACGCCTTGTGATGTGATTGGTCAAAACGTTGGAAATCTTCACTGTAAACATGCCAAACTTTGAGTCCAAGCTTTAGTGAAAATTGCAGTATATGGCCTTGTAGAATCACCCTCACGGCACAGAATAAGAATTAACCAGAAGGTTCACTCGGCGAAAATCTGTCCTCGAGCTAAACAAGTGTAATGCAACCTCGTACCCAGTTCACTCCTATACTATCTCCTATTAAAATGCGCAGCCCGCGCTCGCTTCAGATCCCTAAACAAGTGTAGCAAGCGTGAAAAAGCGTGACTAGTCTTTAGTATTAGAGTGAACCTTCTGGTTTATTCTGTGCTCACGGGGAGTCACAGATAACTTTTCTTTTCACAATATAATAGGAAACCTCAACCATTCACTACATGGTTGGCACATTGACATTTTAGTTTAAGAAAATATGGCGATTTTGATGATTTGAAATCTTCAGTCACTAGCTGGCAGAAGAGAGAGTATAAATATAGGATGGTTCAAAACCCCACGAGTCCCAATTCTCCCATATATGGCTGCATCAAAAACATTACAACCCTTTCCCTTTTTGCGAGTTTTAAGCAGCAAATGTCTGGCTTTCACATGCGATGCGCCATAACGAATTCGCTAAACAAAATGCAAACATGAAAACGGTGTCGTAAGTAGAAGTAAATAGAAGTAAATGTTCGTTATACAAGGTTTCCTGCAAGACTACACAATAAATGTTTATTATAGAGCTGTCTTTGATACAGACACTCCTGCCATATGAAATAGGCAGACACATGAAGAAACGATTTTTAATACCGTTCTCATACTATTGCTTCAGTTATGGTGCCTCGTTTACTACATGTCTTCACATGCTAGAGGGTGTTTCCACTGAAAACTGCATATTACTACCATACTCTATAGTATACACTTACCCTAACGCATTTGGACAGGGAACTGAGTATCGACAACGGATAATGGTTCTAGATGCACATAATGTTGCACTAATTGGATAAATTATTTGCAATGATTGAAGAACGCGCCATCTCTGAATTCGATATCCGCGCTGGCACAAGGCGCCCTGCACCAATATGTACCCAATCCCTGGAGTGACGTGCAAAATTTGTCTTACTAGATGATCGAGCTGTGCATTTTGCACATCGGAAAATTGCTAATTAGTACCAGTACTCATGCCATACTGTTGTCGGCATCGCCTCAAAGTTCTTTCCGATCTCCCAAATTTCGTGCAATGTCCACCCAATGAAACCCAGCTCCATTATGGAGACCTTGGAGATTGTTCTCTGATTGTTCTCTGACTGACACAGAACTTGTATTCTGTTCATCTTCGTAAAAAATACTAGGAAATGAAAGAGCCTGGAAGTACTGCCTTCGTTCACTTACATTCTGTAACAACATATTAAGATCCGACACCAGTTGATTTTCAGTTGGATATGCTTCACAGATTATTTGAAAAAGCACGCTCAAAGTTCTCCTTGCATGCTCAAAGCACCGTGATAAATACTCATCAGAATCAAATGATCTATTTTCTAAGGACAATGTTAATATATTTTGTAACGACCTAAAAAATTCTTCAACCTGAAAATTTCTCAAAATTCTGTTGGCCATAGAAAATTTTAGATGGTACTTTATGTTACTATTATAATATTACCTTGTTCTTGTTTTACTTCCGCAGTAACCGGATATTGCTGTTACCGTTTCCGGCATTTTCGAATGCTTTTGTGCGAAGTTGATATTTTGTTGTAGAATTTGGTATATTTTTACACGGGTGCATTTTGATATTTTTATGCTTGGTTTGATATTTGTCAGACGTGTTTTAATATAAGTAGTTTATGACATTCATATTACGTTTGACGATTAGTTATCATTTTCGGCCGATTCGTATTTGCGTTGGGAGGTTTGATATTTTAACATTCACTTTGATAGTTTATCTAGAACATTCATAATTTTGTCCGTAACGGAACGCCATATTTCAACAAGAACGTCACCAAAATACTCAGACACTGGACCAAATTTTCTATGTTGAACTCTTGAAATCCTTGAGGGTTGATTACGAGGGTTGATTATGGCCATGTGTAGAGCTCAGCATTTTAGATCAGTTTATGATATAAAACTATACTCTTAGTGAAATTATTTTTGTCTGCAAAGGACTGCTCAATGATCATTTTCCAGGGTTGCTTATGTGGCCATGTGTTGAGCTCCGAATTATATATCACTTTACGATTTAAAACTTTACTCGTAGTGAAATGCTTTTTGTTGGCAAGGGACCATTTAATGATAATTTATGAGAGTTGATTATGTCTATATGTGTTGAGCTCAGAATTTGATACCACAATTAAGTGGGTATTTCCCCAACTATAAAGAAAATAGAATATAAAAATAGGTACGGAACACATACATGTGGCTAGCCAAAATTTGTTACTAACAAATAAATGTTTTTATGACAGTGCATATAAATTCCAAGTTCAGGATAGTTCAGGATAACTCTGATTTTTTTTCTGGACAGTGTCATATACAATATGGAGTTCATCATTATCTGCTATCAAATTATTGGTAAGCTGTTTTGATGTCATTTGATCTAGGGAGTCGTCAAAGGACATCTAGGAATATGTAGTAATATATTCCTGCGTGCATAAACATGTCAATTAATTCTTGGTGTTGACCAATTAAATTATACGTTAAAAAATTGAACAGCGTTTACTCACGAAAGGCGGGTTTTCCCTTCCAATGAGGGCCGGCCACACAGGCTACGTCCCACAGCGTTTGTTTGACATTCCTTCTTGAATAATGTGTGAATCCGTCCGACCATGTGCTATGCTCGAAGGTGCACATGGATTTTCTTGTGATACTTTGAGTAATTAAATAATTATGCATCAAAGTCGACCCAGGATTACTCAAAGTACTGGCCTTTCCCGCTGACCAACAATTAAATAAATTCAAAATGGAGGAAATCAGTTTCTATCAACGAATATAAACATCGATTGTTTTTTAATAAAAACGTTTATTTTCGAGTAAGAAATGAGTTCTGACTCTTTAATGAGATAATAGTTTGAGACAAAATATAGAAAAATGATGTATTTTTGCTTAATTTGCTTTGTTTACAAATAATCATCACTCCTGCGTGGCATGTTAGCCACACATTTCAAGACGTCAAATATGTCACTAAAATTGAGATCTGATCGCGCGGGCACCCTGGTTTGAGGAAAAATTTGGCCCATGCATTAACTCACCTGAGTATGCACATCCATGTCAACTGCTAATTATACATCACATAACTTCATATACCTTAGAAAGGCTATATTTTCTTATTTCCTAAATCTTTTTGTCATAGGATAAAAAAGTATACTTATTTCAATATAATACTAAAAGATTTCATGAGGGTTGATATTGTTTTGTCGAGATATAATACAGTTAATTTTACTTACCCCCAAACACAATTTCAGCCACACTTTGCAGTTTTATTTGCTTTTATCACAGAGCCTCGCAAATATTATCCACAAGTTGTACTTGAACATAATGATAGTTTACTAAAGAATAATCCAAGTTTTCATCAGGTTTTGAAGTAGTGCAGTGTGTTTATCTTCGATATTTGTAGAATCAATGTTTATCGCTCCAGTGCAATATCTCGCCGCTTCTCTTCTTGATTGATCACATTTTTTCTTCTTCAAACGTGTTTAGATCACAGTATCGAAAAATAATCGATTGTAGAACAGTTCCAATCGAAAAATTGAATATAAAGCTCCAAATATCTTGGAACAAACGACCCCAAGAGTTTTTTTAACATTAATCAAAAATATAATGTTAGAAGTAATTTCTAGATGACAAGGCGTGTGAAAAATTCTCACAAGTAGTTGAAACTATAGTTGGATTTGATAAACGATTTTGTAAGTTCCTCCTATATATTGTATTTTCTGGTTTTCTTAAGCTAAACAGAAGCCAGAAATTTACAAAATCTTTTTAAATCAAAATCTCAAAGGTTTTCTATGCTTCAAATGATAGTTTCAACTTTCAACTATCGATTTCAAATAATCGTGAGAATTTCACCCCCCCTGTTATTTAGCCCACACACTGTTTTCGTGAAGATTGTGTGCGATTTTCAAAGTCCAGTAGTAAACTCAAACGGTTTGGAAGCTCTGTGTTTAATTTTTTATTGGAATCTTTGTACAATCAAGTATTTTTGGATACTGTAATCTAAATACTTTGAGATGAAAGATGTGATAAATCGAGGAAAACATCGATTCTACAAGTATCAAAGATAAACACACTGCACTACTTCAAAACTTGACGAAACTTGGTTGGATTATTCTTTAGTCAACTATCATTATGTTCAAGTACAACTTGTGGATAATATTTGTGAGGCTCGGTGATAAAAAGCCAATAAAAGTTCAAAGTATGGCTGAAATCCTGTTTTGCAAGAGGTAAGTTAAATTAACTGTATTATATCTCAACAAAACCATATAAACCCACATGAAATCTTTTAGTATTATATTGAAATACGTATGGTTTTTTATCCTATGATAAAAATATGTAGGAAATGAGAAAATATAGCCTTTCTAAGGTTTATGAAGTTATGTGATGTATAATTAGCAGTTGACTTGAAATGGTGCATAGTCATTTTCTTGTAAAATATTATACCTAGCCACATTTCACTCTCCCATGACCACCCTTAAAGTGACCACTCTAAACACTATAAGCACTTCAGAAAGTCTAGCTTTCGTGGTTCAGGGGCCGGTTGTTGTTTAATAGTTGAAAGCTTTGTGGATTTCACAAGTTGAATAAACCTTCAAATAATACAAATTAAGTTGAAATGTTAAAAGTTTTAAGGTTATCCGACAGATAGTTAAACGCGATGCTAAACAGGCTTTCTGCAACACAATTTTATTTGCCTGTTAACTAAACATAGGAACGTACAAGTACAAGTATCACGCTGGGCTGAAACACCTGGAAAATCCACGTTACCCACGCGTGCGGGTGGAAATAATATGGCGTTGCTGATTGTGAACTTTTGCAAGCTCACAGAACATTATATAAAACGAGCAAAAAACAAAGATTTTGGCGGGAAAATATGTTCTGAAATTATCCTTCCATCTAAGGAAGTGGTCAAGAAATATTTGTGGGAAGGAGAAGATGCTTGCATGTTTTATGTTGCTCCAATATACCCAATTTTATTGAAGGAATTGATGCGTTAGAATAACAGTGTCAAGAGAAGAATGAAGGCTATAACGTCGTTAGCTCGTCCATGGAGTGTTTGATTTGCTAAAGCACACAATTTTAAAGGCAAAGTTGCAAGGAGCACATGTTGTGTCAATAACCTTGAAGTGACCCTTGCCATTGCTTGGATGTTGCATGTAATACACAAAAACAATTCCACAATACAAGGGGAGGATATTTTCAATAGAGACATTTAGATTTTCGTTTTTTTGCTGAAACGTCAAACCGCAAACGTCAAGAGACCACCTGACTACGTCCCAACGGTTGCATTTGCCGTATATTCTATTTTTGTTGGTATACCTTTAGTCTTTAAATACAAATAATGATTGAGGTCGATTCAATCTTTTAAGCATGTTGATTTCTCGAATATCGTGTATTCAAAATGGCTGCCATATATTGACAAGATATATTATATTTAGTGTTGTATTGCATTTTAACACGAAGATATTCTAGCCACTAAAAGTGTAGGAAGAGCTTCTTGTTATTAGAAATGCTATTTCAGCAGTTAATAAATGTCAATTGAATTTCATTGTTTGATCTTATAATATAAATTTGTTTGTTTTATTTATAGTAATAACAAAGATTCCAAATGGCCTATGTTGCAACACAATGTTGATTTAGCAAAGGAAGTTGTGGCAACCAGACCTGAAAAACCTAGCGTCTTATCACATCTTATTGGAATGCAAACTGCAAAAAGATGAGTGCTCTTCTATCATTCTGCATCAACTGCTATAGGACAATGGAGAAATTGGAAAAAGCAAAAGAAACCCTAATGAGAGAGTTAACAAAATTTAAAATATCGCACAATCAGACTTGCTTCTCGCATAGTTGAAACAACATGTCACAATTCAAGTGTTGCCACAGTGACTCTCCCCTCAGCGCAGAAAAACCTTTCAAGAAGCAAGTTCGTAGCACAGAGGTTTGTAGCATAAAGAACAAAGTCAAGCTCGTTTTCCCATCACTCAGTGAGCCTACCCAAACATTGCCTGTGTCCTCCTCGGTTGGGATTCCAACTTTCTCCAAAACAAAAGATTTGACGTCTGACAGTATAAATAGCGACACTGCTCTGGCATTACTTACAATGAAAATGAACATCCAATTTTGGGATGTTTTCAATACGATGTTATTGACCCACTACCTGCCAAACAATCAACAGTAGTGAAGGTAAGATTTTTCTATGGCTTTTTTGCAGCATTTTCTTTTTTGTTTTAATTATGTTTTTGTGTTGCAATTGATTTATTTAAAAAATATTATTAGTCCTAATCTAATTGCCTGGCTGTGGGGCATGTTTGTCACAATCACATGTATTCTTTGTATTCGAGACGTACTATTAGATCTTTTTATGTATGTAGTTTTAAAAGAAAAATAATAAGCGCATGTTTATGTTCTGAATTTTCGAAAGAAGGTTATATAGTTATGTAAATTTTATATTAACATCAACTCGGAAATTTTCCTGCCAATATTTAACCATACAAACAAATAACCCGCAATTGGAGCTTTAATCCCCGAGCCGGCGCGAAGCGCCGTGCGAGGGTACTAATTCCGCTCGGAGATTTACACCCGGGTATGTGAAAACAATGTGGAATGCAAAGTCGTCCGCCATTTTTTTTGTCATGGACGGGACGGTTTTGTAAGTTATGCGCATGCGCAAGTTCAAGCCGAGAGAAGACTCAGAAGACTTCCATCACAGACCATTTTGCAAACTTTTTTCAAAAATAGTTTGCACTCATTTTATAAGTAAGTCTCTATGTATGTAAACAAGATAAATGAAAATTACTTAGAGGACAAATTAACAAGAGGAAAAACAGTCGAAAGACCGAAAAAGGAGCGTTTTAAACAGGCAAGTGTCTATTTTGCATGTTTGCTTTGCCGATTTTTTAACATAGCATTGCGTATAGTTTGTGAATTCGAAAATGTGTAGATCATTCTGCGTGGTCAATACAACATTGATTGATCGTTAAGAGCATTTTAGTATTGATTCAAATATGTTATAGATATACTTGCAAAAGCAAGTGCGAAGTATAAAAATACTCCTCGAAAAGCAGTTGAAGTTTTTTTAAAATTTCGAAACGTTTTGTGAACGTCTAAGGTTGAATGTTACAGTAAATCAAAGCTAAAAGAGTACATAATAGCATATACCCACTTTATATAGTTGGCAATTGATAATTTTATAGTTAAAAACAATATTTTGTACAAATTAAAATATAAAAAATATACAATGTTGCGTGTTACCATGGTTACATTCGTTGACTCAGTACTTCATGTTACAATAACTTTTGGGGAGTAAATTGTTTGGTTCAAATGGGCGAGGGGTTCTGCATGCATGTATTTCTAGTATAACAATTATAGTATTTCACATTTTCACTGTTCTATTGTAGGTAAATATCCAGTATCCTTCAAAGTTTGTGAAGAAGGTTATTCACGGTAATGATGCCAATATTGTGAAAAATATCGCCATTGGAAAGTGTGGGTATACAGCAAAAGTTATGATGGCTAATGCAGAGATGAAAGCAGTAGCATTCCAATGTTTTGAAGCAGATATCAAAGTGGAGTTTAAGCACTTGTGTTCAAGGAAGACAGAATCTATATTCAGCAACAGAAGTCCTGAAAACACTGTGAACCAGCTTACAGCTAAACGAATGGAAGATGAGATCAGCTAAAGCCCCAACATTTTATGGAGAAATCATGCAAGAAAAGATAGACTGGAACTGAAACAAAGAGGAGAAAGGATGTTTCGTTTCCTTGTGCAGCAAGCAATATATATATATAGGAAGGTTGGTTGCAAGGAATACAGTGCTCTATGGAGCCTGTCCAGAGCTTGGATAAAATAAAAAGAAACCAAAGTCTTAAAAATAGCATAATTTCATTACTACGTAGTTTCGTACAGACTAGCTGCACTCGTCAGACTAAAATGCTAAAATACTAATAACATGTTTATGTAGTGAATAACAGTAAGTGTCTAAAGTTACTTTGTGTCCCTAGGGTAGGATTACTCTATTAGAATATATGTCTATTATACAATTGTCTAAATTTTCCTAATTAAAAATTGCCTAATTGAAAAATAGTCATAGTTATATTTTATAAAATATCTAAGGATAAAAATACTTGCATGCGGAAACAAGCACATTTGTTTAAAGTGGACAATTCGGGTTAGCAAATTATTATTTTTCACATGTTGGTGGCAGGGTCGTATGGTTTCGCATGCTTCAGGATTTTCCAGGTGATGCTGTATTTGATCTTGTTATCATTTAATTCCCAAATATGTTTACTAAGTTCTGTGCTTGATTTCTTCTTTTTGTTGTTGAATGAACATTTGTGGTTGTTGAATCTCGTCTTAAAAGTGTTAGCAGTGAGGCCGATGTAGGTTTGGTCATGGTTGTTTTCGGTATTGGTTACTGTAGCTTGATAGATGACTGACTCTTATATATAATTACAGTATATCCTATATATATAAAAGTGTTTTCAATTTACGAGAAGAGAAGAGTGTTCAATACCGTAAAGATAGAGCAAATGTAACTTAACAGGTGGTTTACCTTGCAATGTATAGTGCCACTACTAACAGTTTCACACTGGGCGATCTTCAGGAGACGTTGACAGAGCTGAAGATCGCCCAGCGCGAAACTGTCAGTAGTGGCACTATATATGTAAATATATATACGTGTAGGTTTAGGTCTACGAAACGCAAAGAGTGCTCAACAACATATAGTTAGAGCAAATTATAGATTTTCGCTTACCTCAAAACTTGTCTGCAACAGGCTGTTTCATCTGTAAAATAATCATCAGGCAGTTTACAAGTATCAAAAGAAATGACTGCTTATATGCTTCCTGCCGGAGCGTGGGGGTGTATGTGGGAGACAATGTGTGCATGCATGGCTTTGTTTGCGTTGTTTACACAAAATTTATTACGATGACGACACTGTGAAATTATTTCAGCTCTTTTGTTGAGTAAACAATGCTTGTTTTTTTCTTTCAAAATACAAAATTTTTCTTCTAAACATAAATTGCATCGTTTTTCTTGCAATTTATCGATTCATCGACGCAAATAAAATGATCGAGCGGAATGAAACAGACAAAAATAAAATAATCACTTGCTCACCCTGAACAATGTTCAATTCGTTCTGCAACTCTATGCATTTGGCATCGGCTTCCAAGTAATTCTCTTTCAAAAGTTTTCGCTTACATACCAGTTCACCAATGGGAAATCGCTTCCATGATGCAGCTTTATCAGTAGACATCATTCAAGGAAAAACATGGGTACATGAGAGCAATTGAATTCTCTTTAACTCTTTCTGGTCAGTCGCATTTTAATTATGTTGTCGCAAGTTGTCGCAAGAGCACTTTGAGTACGATCTCCTTTGCAAAATATTTACCCCCTGGCAATGAAATTAACACCTAAGCTAAATTTTTATGCTAAATATTGAACTTCAATCACATTTTAATGTAAATATATTTACAAAAGTTTGGTTGTGGTTAATGTTATTTTTTTCTGCCATTTGGTCCATGGCATCTCTAATTTTCAAAAGCACACCATCCATATCTTTGGCTTTATTTGACGGAGATGTGATACTGGCAAGGTATCACAGCTCCTCCCCCACGTGTTTGTACAGCCGGCCATGGGTAGAAGCTTTGGCATGGTTCTCCTGTCTTTAGGCTGCAAAATGTGATCATTTATTGGTTAATACAATGGTATGTACAAGGACTGTGTATCATTTGTATTAAATTTTGTGTTTGCTTAGTGATGGGAAGGTACAAAGTGGGAGGAGGTCGAATCTGGAAAACGTGATATCCTTTCACAACTGCATTACCAATAATTTTAACCATTCTATTGGGTAAGAAAAACAGTACATTTATATCACAATAGTTTTTCAGCTGACGTTCTACCCCTTTCTACCCCCTTTTGGGATAATTATATTTAATCAAAAAAGCTTGTCATTATATTAGATCGCACTTAAAGAACAATTTTTTTAATATTATATATCCACTCCTTATTTATAGTCTGTTATTATTATTACATACAACTTAAAACATTTCAGCCATTGTACATTCCAGTCACTGTATAAAATTATATAGTTATCAACTCAACATTATTTTGTTCTGATTTAATAGTCATGGCAAAAGAACCGTTCGTATTTGTCAATCGGAGTTAAATCAACACCAATTGGAATGCATTCAATATGCATCCAAAAGTTGCATCCATCACACATAACCCAAAGGGAAATCTTCATTGTCAGTTAGCATGTACTGTGCAAGACATATTTTGCATGTGTTCTCATCACATTCCATCCTCTCTTGAACTTTAGTAACCTTCCGTTTTGCATTTGTTTTCTTAGGTTTCTTCAAGATTTTCTTTTCTTCCATTTTCCTTTTCTTCATATGGCTTTTCCTTTTCTTCGTATGGCTATGTCAAGATGACAGATTACAGGCGGAAGGACAAGAAGGACAAGATCTGGGAAGAGCAAGCCCAGCAAATGGACAAGACAGCTGACACCCTCAAGGGCTGGTTCAGGTCATTGCGTGACACCCACACACGCCTTGATAAGAAAAAGAGAGGTGATAGTACACCAAACCTGACTGAGAGAGAGCAGTGGATCCTCTCAAAGTTTGCTTTTCTGAAGACGGTCACTCGCCACCGTCCAGAGCCCATGCAGAGTGTAAGTTGACAACTATTCGATCTTTATGGAACTCATTAATTTCATGATGTATATATATATAAATCATTTTTGCAATCATGTACTTGTGATGTTATTTTTTGTCTTTGCAGGTGACAGCAACCATCCAACGGCACAGAGGAGACCTTGATGCAGCCGAGAGCACCTGCGCTGACATGCAGATTGACCTGGATGAAATCACTCCTATACCCTCATCTACCCCTTCATCCTCACGCAAGCGACCTCGGGACCCAGACAGCGACGTCCTTGATTCCCTACAGCAGAGACTTTCTGAGTCTGGCACCATCCTCAAGGAGCTCTCCAAAGCCCAGCAACATCCCATCACAGCCCGAACTGCCTTTGCCAACTACGTTAAAGACAGCCTGCTGACCATGTCCAAGCCCAAGTACAAGAAGGCAAGGTCCTCCATCAACAGGTTACTGTCAGAACTGATGGATGAGGATAGCGATTATGATATTCCAAGTGCCATGGAGGCTCCACACATCAAACAAACCCAGCAGGCCAGCCACTCTCAACCACCCCACCCCCAGCGCCCCATTTCAGCACCTCCCTTCTGCTCATTCACCTCCTCAGCACCATCCTTCTCCGAGCATTATCAGACACCTCCCTACATGTCAATAAACGAGCCTCCTGCATCATCAGTGTGGGGTTCACAGTCCATGGAGTACATGGACCAGTTTCACCAGCCAATCGTCCAGCATCAACATCACCACAGGACTCCCACTCCTCTAGAGCAGATGATGGCTCCTCCTCAACAACTTGCTCAGCAACCTCCTCAGCAAACTCAACAGCAGCAGCAACAGTGCACTCCCACCCCCGCCCCAGTTTGTGACTCCTTGGGTTCTGCTGCACAGGTACTGAGGGAAAAGCCAGGGCCAACGCAGCATGTTGCAGGCTCAGCCTTCGAGCACAACCTCCCGAACATTTGCACTAGATCCACCCTCTCAGGATTTCATTTGACTCAGTGTTTAAGAAGGTTCCTCTGTTTCTTTCCTTTGTTGGTGGAGGTGTTCCCTCCAGCAACTGTATGTGTGTCGTGTAAATTCCTGTCCTGTCTCCATGCTCCAGGGATGAAGTCACTGTTCATGTTCTCAGCACGGTCTACATGCTGGTTCTGTAGTTCAGGGTACCGTAACCTCATGAGATTGTGCAGGACAATGCAAGCTTTCACGATGAGCTTGACAGTGGAGGGGTGATGCTGCATGGTAGTTAGCAGAACCTGGAATCGGTTCGCCAGGATGCCGAAGGCATTTTCAACCACCCTTCTGGCGCGGGAAAGCCTGTAGTTAAATATCCTCTCTGCGTTGGTCAGACCGCGGCGGCTGTATGGCTTCATCATGGTCTCTCGGAGGGCGAAGGCATCGTCGCCGATGAAGAAGTAAGGGGCATTCTGGTAGTCATTGGGTAGAGCATCAGGGGCGGGGACTCCTATGGTGCCGCCTTCAGCCAATTCCTTGATTTCAGAATTATTGTAGATCTGTGCGTCTGATGATGACCCTTTACCACCGATATCTGCCCAGATGAACTTGTAATCTGCATCTACAAGGCCCATGAGTACAACAGAGTAGAATCCCTTGTAGTTGAAGTATTGGGATCCACTTTTTGGAGGACACTTGCAGGCAATGTGCTTCCCATCTAGTGCACCACATGTATGGGGGAAGTTCCATCTCTTGAGGAACTTGTCAGATATGGCATGCCATCTCTCTGGGGTGGTTGGACAGGTCATGACATCGGACATGTATTCGTCGATGATGGCTTGGCAGACCTCTCCGACGATGAGTGACTGGGTGTTGTGGGGTACCCTCCATCCGTACTTCATGGCTGAATACGTGCTCCCAGAGGCAAGATGACGCAAAGTCAGTGCGAGCTTCAGGCCTGGCTCCAGGGGCTGCCTATACCAGGTATGTTGTTTGGTGATCCTGGGACTGACTCTGGCCAGCAGCTCATCGAACATCTCGGGGGCCATCCGCATGAAGTTCTTGAAGCATTGTTGGTCCTCGTTTCGGAGCTCCACCAGAAGCTGGTCATACATGCCAAACTGCCTTCGCCTGCCGATCCATGATCTCATCCAGATTCCACGTCTTTTTCTTCTTCTCTTCTTTCTTCTGTTATGTTAGATGTGATGAATTGCCAAATCTATGAGATCATACTGATGTTGGAGAACAGCTAACTCCATCGTTCATACCCGGAGATCCAAGAAGATATGAAGAACAGCTAAAAATGGGAGCCTATATATACACTTTCTCAACATGCGGGCAATACGCTGGGGATACGATGGCCAGACGTCACTCATACGCAAATTGTACGGCAAATACATTACTAAATCGTCTGCCATACGCCAAGATATCTATGGAAGTTGCACATACGTCACACATACGTTAGACGTACGTTACTCATGTGCTATCAACACACTAGCTGTACGGTATGCCTTCATGCCCGCGTATGACTAGCGTACTCGACCTATTAGTACCGAACATCTAGCGTCCCTCTACCGTATTCAGCGTATGCCTAGAGTATGCTTACCGTATAAACCATACGTCCGAATACGCACAAAATTTTTGAGCATGCTTAAAAAAAATTTTCTGCCTCGCCGTATGCCAGCGTATGCCACCGTATGCGACCGTGCTTTAACAGGAACTGGAAATGAGAAAAAAAGAACATGAAGAAAGGGTAAGTCGTCAGCAAGATTCCACTAAATTACAAGAACAGACATTGCAACAAATGCACAACATGAATATGGCAATGTTGCAACAACAACAGCAACAAAGCCAAAAACCTTTAACTTGCTGCAGACGTTTGCTGGCAAGTAGGTTTTTTGCTCTTATGTTGATAAAGAGTAATTTTGTTCTGACATTTTTGTTTGGTTTTGTTATCTTGAAAGATAGGTTTATACACTTAGTGTAATATAATTTTGTGAACTACTCTTGCTGTGTCCATCCCCCCTGATTTCTAGGTAGGTACACACATTAATGCATTAGTCAATTGAACACCCCCTGGCATATGCAGAGTTTTAACAGGAATTTGTGGGAAATACAGAGTTTTAACAAAACATGAGGGCCGCTGGGCCGGGGTAAAATTGCGGGGGATTTAACTAAGTTAGATGCTGGAAAATAATTAACTACAGCCATTCCCTTTATTTTTTGCTTTGATAGCTCCCTGAAACAGCTTGTATACCCTACAAATATATTATGAAAATTTGGAAAGCTGGATGTTGGGCCTGGCCAGCTGGGTAAGTTAACAAATGGACACCATTTTAGGCTGGGATTTTAAACACTCAGGGGCCGGTTTTTCAAAGCTCAATTAGCGCTAACCCTTATGTATTTCTGCATGTCTGTTCATTTCAAAATTTTAGATAATAAAACTTCTATTGATCCAGAAAAGATTTCTGAAAAAAAAACATATTAAACTTTGTAAACAAGTTGTTGGAAAGTTTGATTTGAAGATTTTCGCTAACCTAGGGTTAGGCTAACCAGCTTTTAAACAACTGACCCCAGAAATGTTAAATTCCCTCCTTACTCCGAGGGGGGGGGGGGGTGGTTAAATTGACTAGTGCATAAAGAGATGATGTAGAGTATCTGCTGTGCTTGTATTCTATTTCAAGTCATTTTTGTGTTAGCTTGATTTTGAAAATCATTCTATGTGCAACAACAAATTCATTGATTATACATGCATTTATATATTTTGAAAGTTCTTGCTTTAGCAAGAATATTATTAGAAAGTTGCTTAGCCAAAAACTATTTAAAGGCCCCTGGGTGACCTAGGAGAATGGGCATAGCCAATTGACTTAATTTTTATACATTAAACTTCATGTACACTATTTAACTGAATGTTGTGTTAAAAAAATTAATTGGTAAGCCCAACAAATGACTCTTGTTGTGTTATAGAATTACAGTTATTTTAGTAAGTAAAAATATAATGAAAATGTAAATAAAAATAGATAATAAAGTAATAAATTCTGGTTAACTTTCAGTATATAGTTTGAATTACCATTCCCATCAGAAATATGTATATTTTGGAACACAATAATTACATTTACTTAACATATTTACCTAGGGAATCATCCATTTAGTATGTATGCAAAAACTTTTGAAAATTGTACCCCCCCCTCCCTTCCCCTTGTACGAAAAGAAGAACAGGAATGACGTCACATAAACAATAGGTGTATGCCAAAACTGCAAAAAGCTTGACCCCTTAGTTGCGTACAGGCTAAATGGATGATCCCTAGAGATATCCACAGATGAATGTTATTGAAAATATTCATCAATTGTTGGTGGGTAAATGCCAAAAAACTTTGATGTTGTTGATCCATACAACATGGCTCTTGCGTTGTGTAGTAATGCACAGGTGACATACATTTTCCCCACAGCACTTAAGTGAATCTTTAAATATTTCTTAAAGTCAACAAATTTAAAGTAATTCACAATGTCACCGAAAATCCACTCCACTGAAATTCTAACTTGGCTCATGGACTTATTCCATTCTTTTTGGATTTCAGTTAACATGGCGCCTCAAAAAGGGCCTTGAATTTGTTGCATTAGTGGGTAGGCTGGATCACTATATATGCAAAGTACAGTGCGATCAGTATCCAATGAATGGTTTTGAAGTTGCCGAAAAACTTGTGATTGTGGTAACATCCCATTATCGTGGCGTTTTCCTTCCACTGGTCCAAATAGATTCGCAATTAAGCCATTTGGTGCAACAATGGATTGAAATTTAATTGCATGAACTTTCTTATGTCCATTGTATACCACTCTTTGGTGCTTCCCAGGCCTGGATATGGATCTGACAGTACCATCTATAAAGCCCCAGCAGTTGCTTAAAGCTGCACCTTTCAGATAAATTGCCTCTGCAAAACTTTCCAATTTTGGACGATCCAACCAGGGTTGTTCAAACGTTGTGAACACATTATGCCAGGTATCGTAAATTATATCCATCATTCTATTTGCAATCATGCACAATTGAGGCTCTGGTTTAACAAATCGAAGTATTAAATTCGCGTACCTACATGGATAGGCAAAACGCTTCAAAAATATACACATTGCTTCAACCGAGTTAACTTTTTAAGGCCATTGTAACAAGTCAACTCAGCTGGTATACGATGAACATCGATCAAATTGTAAATATCATTTCGATAAAATCGAAACTCTGTCTTGCATTCATCATCAGTCATATTATCTAGATTGAAGTCGTCGTAGGCAAAATACGGAATATCAGGATTTTTTGGCTTGCTGGCATCAAATAGAAGTGCATATTCTACGTCGTTTATTGCGTTACATCCATAAGCAAACACAATTGCGTCTCTAAGCTTTGGCATCTCGAAGTAAATTGTCCGAGGGTCAAATAGCTGTTTTAATTTTCATAAAAAATACAAAAAAAGTCCCAAAGAACAAACAATTAAAAAAGGAAAACAAATACCAATAAGACCACAAAACAATGACAAAAAAATTCAGAAATCACAAAATCTCGAACACGTTTTAGGAGTGATTAGTCCTTCGCAATTGTAAAGTTAAAATAGACGTACAGGACGTGCTGCGTGTAGAATCGTTAGGTTGAATTTTGGCGGGAGACGGCAATGTCAGCGCACGGTCATTCCAGTCCCTAGACGTTCCTGTTGCTGTTGGCGTCATATAATCGTAAGGTCTCTATTGTTTGTTCTACGGCAGCTTCATGCAGCAAGTTCACATACTGATCCACAAGGATGTGGGTTTTTACGTTTTGACGAGGCTTACAGATTGTACAGTGGTTTCTTCGAGGTACCCATACAAAAAGAAGAATTTCGTGATCATCTTCTTCATTCAGAATATGGCTTGCTGGTATTCATTTGTTCCATTCAGGGCACAAGGTAATATAAACAGAAACAAAGTGTCCATTTATAGACAGCTGTCAGGTTTTAAAAAGAGTACTGCCAGTCATATAGTGACTATACTTAATATTAAAACAAAATAATATAAATATTAATTTAAAAATTCTGCCAAGTAATTATTTATATTTCATTATTATGTGCCCGCGGTGCAGCTCCTTAATACTTCATGACAGGTTGACAACATGGAGGATCATGATCGATCGATATTGTATTGAAGTGAGTTTCATGTGAGTATTAAAAAATCATGCTGTATATAAAATTTTTAGCTGAATTTTCTCTTTGGTATGTTCAGTCAAACGTTGCCACGCGATAACGTTGAGAGCTCGACGTAAAAACCCACCCACTCTTAACGTCAATTCGACGTTTTGTGTGGCAACATGAATATGGACTCGACCCCTAATTATATATTCAGTACCTTTGGTCGATTATAACTTCTGTTTTAAAAACCATGTGATCTTCGCTAATACACCATTTTATAGAGCTTTAAAAACAGTACATACTGACCAACTTGCAAAGAAACACAATAAAAATTGCCCAAACACAAACAAAGACTGTTGCTATGGTTTTTTAAGTGGCCGGAATGAATTCCCCAGGGTACAATACCCTATATAAGATCTTTTTGTCAGGACTGAAGCGTGTGGGCAAACCATATATAGTCAAACTACGGCAAGCGCGTGCATGCTGGAAAATTCCCGATAAATAAAAAAAGTTCAAAATAAATATTTCTAAAAGCCGTATCGAAGGCACGTTATACAGCCTAAAGAAACAGATAAAAAGCTAAATTTCGACCATTAGAAGTCTTTCAAGATATTAAAAGATATTAAAGATTGTTTGAGTTGAACTGAAGTATGACTGGAGGTATGTTTGGGATTAAACTTTTAGTATTTTTGATTCTGTAATGTTTAGTCGGCAAAATAGCCCACTGCTAAAAAGCTTATTTTGTAAGGATTCCAATGGTGTTAATTTCATTGCCAGGGGGTAAATATTTTGCAAAGGAGATCGTACTCAAAGTGCTCTTGCGACAGCTTGCGACAACATAATTAAAATGCGACCGACCAGAAAGAGTTAATAAGCTTGGAAGAAGAGGACTTAGTATTTCTTACCTGAAAAGTCTGTCAGTAACCCAAATGTTAAATTTGGGGGGAAATTGTGCAACAGAAGACGACTGCTGCAGAAATTTACAATTTCAATCTGGACATGACATGGTCGGGCAAAAAAAACGTTTTTTTAATAGTATGTATTAAATGTTTAAAAATTGTCATGGCAGATATTTTTTAAATCTGCTTAATATACTGAAAGAAAGCATTTTATGAAATTAAATATGAAATAATATAATATGAAGTCTGCCAGGCCTCTTACTTCTCGCTTTGCAAATCCCAGTCACTGCACGAACATTTCAAATGTTCTTTAATTTTCTAAACTTCATTATTTGATACCCGTTAGGTATGTCATTTTAGAGAATGATTTTACTGATATTGGATGGTTAATAAAGGATTTAGAGGAAAATGACAAGAACGTGTCCGTTCGCTATCAACTAACATCATCAAATCCTAAAAGTATTCTTAGCTCTATGGATACTGAATATGATAAAAATGCTTTAAAAGCTGTACTTTTTGCAACAAGAAGCCGCAAAGACATTACTGATCTTGGTATTAAAGCAGACAATGCAGTCAATTTTTTACAGATAACTGTAACAGCAGCTCACGAATGCAAGAATGCTCTGGAAGCTGCAGAAGATATGGTATGTATGAGAATGTCTCGAAAAAGGAAGCTTATTGAAACAAATATTAATAAAATTGATGCGAAGATATCAAGGCTTGGTGAACTACTGCCTCAAAATAGGAAAAAAGACCTATTGGCAGAGAAAGACATGCTCACAGAACGATCTTCCACTATTCAGAAGCAGCAAAACCATGAAGACAAGGAGAGCAAGCAACGTTTTAATCAGTGTAAAAGAAGACTATCAAACAATCTTGTAGAAGAAAACCGAGTTAAACGGCGGAGAGTGAGCAGTGGCACAGTATAGAGACGACTATATTAGGGAAAGGATGTGCATCAAAACGTTTCTGTGCCAAGAAGCCACCAAAGACGGAACAGGAAGACAACGAATGCACACACCATCAGAGAAAGCATATTAAAAATGCCAAATCCGATCTGTTTTCCAAAGATGGCCTTGTTATCTCCATGGATGATAAAGCATATCTGCTTCCGGGGACCAATTGTTGGATTTTGCAACACTAAATCGGGAAAAATATATGATGTTTCAGACAGCGAGAAGTCCAGAAAACTTCCACAGCATGACTTCAGTATGATGTCACACCTTCATCATTTATGGCTGGGCATGAAGAAGTTATAGATGGAAACCTTCATTTGGTAAATGATACTGATCAGACAATTGTGACTGTTAGGCCTAAATACTTCATAGGTAGTTCGGGAAGTGTCTGGGCCTCAGAAACGATGATGCTTAGGAAAGAGCTCCCTCCCTCAGCTATTTGAAGTCACGAAAGGTCCTTATCGGTATAGTAGTATTCATTTACGACGATTTTACAGCAATGTTCACGATTGTGTTTTCTATTTTCATGACACAAATATGTATGATGATATATTATGGCTGTGACAGAAAGCTCTGACTGTGAGTTTCGCAAATATGAAATGACTCGTTTGACATGGCTCAAGAATGAGCTAAGTGAAGCACTACAAAGATGGGATGAGGATAAACTTGATATTCAACCCGAGTATGTTGCTTATGGAAACGAGTTAAAGGATGCAGTCACTATTTTATTTGACGACATGGATCAGGATCTAAGCAACATAACCAGTACAAACAACGATTTGTGGGAAGTGTATGAAGATTTCCTGAGAAAACTTGACAATGTTTTGAGACAGATTGCAGAACTGGGATTACCACCAGCAAAACCTGACATTTTCAAGGCTACAGATGCAGGTCCCGGTGTAGGAAGCAATAATCTAGAAGGAAAATATGGAAATGCAGAAATGGCCAGAATTTTAAATTCTGACCGTGTTAATCGAATTCATAGAGCAAGAAATGACAGTGGCCAGAATGAAGCCAAACGGTCTAACGCATGTATTGGTGAAGCATTAGTTGATGGTGGCTCACTGAAATGGAAGTCCTATGACACACTCGATGGACTGACAAAAGATGAAAGAGAAGTGCTATCCCTTGAAGATATTAAATATCTCGAAGAACTGACAATGGAGGGCAATGCTTGGAAGGTTGCTAAAGAGGTGGCGGAAAGAATCAACCATGAACCAGGACCAGCCGGAGATTTTATGCACTCATTTCTGACGCCCAAACGAAATTCACAGTTCTTTTTCAACACACAGCAACTCAGGCAGTTTGCTTCATCTTCTGAGGCCAGACAGAATGACGTTCCTGGAGCAGCGTATTTTAAGAAAATAACTGTATTTATAGAAGAACATATGGAAGTTGGGGAACTGTACTTAGAATATATTAAGAGAAACTGTCAGGAAACCAAAGGAACCATGTGTGAATTTTGTACCAAATTTCCTCCATCTGTTCAAGGCTTACAAAGGGTGCCACGGCCAAATGCCAGATGAAAGCGCTCTGTCAGATTTGTGCTACTTGCCTTATGATAAGACTCCAACAGTAAAGTTAAATGGTTCCACTCGAGATGTGGATCACTATCAGCCACGGGCTCAAATAAGAAATACATTTGACGATGGCACACTTTCATTAGATGATGCAGAGTCTATTGCAAAGTTTTCGAAAACATACACTGTTAAGGAAACTGCCATTAGAAAATATCTAGAGCATCTGGATTATTTACGAATGAAAAAAAGCAAAGCGCACTGAGGATAGAAGAAGGAAGAAGTCAGAAGATCTTAACAAATCATACAATGACTTTCCCTGGATGGAAATGTTTCACCAAGGAACTCTCTCGAAACTACTTGTCCCTATTCTCAATATATTTTTGGATCACCATCATCTGGCCAATAATAAAAAAATGACAAAGAAAGAAAGGCTACAAGTAATCATCGCTTGGTTGGCCAATTCAGAAATAAAAGATTTAAACCAGAATACAGATCACAAGGATGATGAAAACCAGGATAATGATAGTGAAAATGATTCTGCAGAAGAACTGTGTAGTAGTGATTCTGCAGAAGAACTGTGTAGTAGTGATTCTGAAGATGAAGATGTGGTCTTGCAGGAGGTGGGCGAGTAATTCCAGAAGTGGGAGACCTTTCACAACTTACTTGAGTCGTCATTTTTATAGTGATTCTGACTGACCCGCATTTCTTTTTACTTTGAACACAAGTATTCATATGATACTAGTGACTGAACTATATATTCTTGAGAAAAATACTGCATTAAAAACTAAAAGTTGACTTGGGTGGCATTTGATAGAGGTTTGACTTGAAGGAACATGTTCGTCGTGACTGTTTGTCGCTGTACCAATTGAGCTACAAGTAATCTAGAGAGTGCGCAATTAACAATTCATATGTAAGCACACAATACACAATATTATTGTCATTGACATAAAACAAAAAAATAGCTTGAAATTACTAGTAAAATAAAATGCACTATATGTGGAAAGTTCCAAAGAATTGCCTTTTTGTAACAATTGCACCATTTAGCTATTGTATTACAAAATTATCTGGCAATAGTTGACAGCTCTCGCTTTTCTGAAAGGGTGGGTCATGATTTTTATGCAACGATTAAGGCCCACAAGGGTGGGCTACAGGTTTTCGTGCAGCTATTAAGGGGTGGGCTACGAAAAATGCAGACACCATATATTTGATTTTCCCAGTGTTGATATTTTTATATTATGTATTTACACGAGCAATTTTTATTTGGCAATTATTTTTACCTTTACTATTTTTATTTGCCCTTGAAAATTGATGAAATGTGACAAGATTTTGAAAAGCTAGCATGCCAGTTTTTCAACAAGTACAGTTGTCAATGAAAAGTTTGTAATATTTCATCATTCTGATTTCTAAATTCGCAATGAGTGATTTATGTTTTTGCCAATATATTATAGTAAGCAGATAAAATTGTCTTTTGTTTACGGTTGCAATATTTGATTAGTTTTATTCAACTAATTACAAATATGTCAACTCAACTTCGATTATTTCAAATTTTATTTATTTATTATTTCATCGTGTATATAAAATTTCGAGAGTACTGTTGTACACAGACTACTAAAATAAACTAAGGCTAAGCAAAACTAGAAAGTATATAGAATGCATCATACATCATAGTTATATATACAGGCGCATCCTCACCAAAATGCCATTCGCATTTCTAAACAACTGCCCCGTCAACAGAAATGTGTTCTATTAATATTGCATAACAAATGTCAAATTTCAGTTCATACTACAGTCTACTACTCTAGTGACTCTACAAATTACACTCTATGAGTCTACGGCCAGAGTATAGAAACTTCTACTATCTATAAAATTCGCCAGAAACAATACAGTAGCCGTATTAATGACAATGTGTATAAATTGTACGCAAGTTGACTTACCTTAGATCGCTGGTAATATCCAATGCTGTATACTATAACTAACATATTCGATATTTACGGTAAGGCCAAAGGGATCTCATCTGGTCTTGAATCTTGTATTTGAATTTTTTTTATATATAACCAGCACCAACTACCAAGTCCAAAATATGTGACATGTTTGAGGAGAAACTTACACTTCGGAATTTATAAAAATATTGCTATAATGAATATTCGACCCATTCAGTATTGTCTATTGAATATATAAACGACAAAACGCACTACTAATCCAAAAGGCCAAAATGAAAACGTTTATTTATAAATTTGATCGCATTTCCATCACATTCCCACTCCCAGCTGCCACCATTGTGCAGTAAATATTTCGAAATTTCGTGTTTTCGTTCCGTGATATTATTAGATCAGTGGACTTGAACGTATGTGTTCATAGCTACCGAGGGAATTAACAACCCAATATTACATATAAAACGATTGCTATGATGTAGACGTTTAATACTACAATCCAAATGTTGTTCGTAAATCTAATTAAACACTACATGAATACAACCGAATTGAGCTATAAGATAACTTCAAAGTGCTTAAAAAAGTTTTAACCCCGGAAAGTTTACACTATGATGTATGTATCTATGATAGCTCATGTGAATTTTCGCCCCTCATCACAATACTGCCAAGTTAAAAACTTTGCACTAAAAATGGCATAAATATTCAAGAGCTCATTACGTCGTAAATATTTGAAAAATGGCGCAATTTACCTCAAATAAAAATTAAGCCTTTTATCTCTATTTCAATTGAAAATCATTGCAGTTTTCTTGACGGATTTCTAAGAATTTAGTTCTTCAAGTGCAACACTACATTTACCGCACCGTAAACTACCCAATTTTAGAAAAATAATTTTTGACTTACCTTCACTAAAAATTATAAAGCTCTAAGAAAAACAATTTAAAAACGGCACCAAAACCACAAAATCTTCACAACATATTGGCAATCATCGGAAGCTACCGTTCTATTTTTTTATTTTTGTTTACAAAGAAACATTTTGCATGAAATTTAACTGTCCTGAAACTGGTACTGTCCCGAAACTGGACAACATACTGTAGTGTTTTTTGCATTTTACATCCATTTTTATATGAAATATATAAATAGTCTTATGCTACAAAACCGAAACAACCTCAGCGAAACATTGACGTATAACTATTTTTTAAAGTTTATACTTCGGCAGTTTGCACAATTTTCCACACGATAATACTTATTAAATGTTTGACTTGCCTTGTCTGTTGGCTGGCAAGCTAGCCACGAGAGAGGGTAAGAGTATGTGTATTTGAAGGTACTGTTGACACTCAGTTATTAAGTAAAATTGGCTGCAGAAAAAACAAACAAGGCAAGACACCCATAAATTGTGCTCGATTTTTAATAATATGATGTATCACTTTATAACAGGCAATAAACCAAGAGAAAGGATGGACAATACAACAGATCCAAATGAAAAACTACAAAAGAAGTATATAATTATTGATATTATATTCACTAAATTGTACTTTGTTTCAAATACTGTACCTAATAAAATTGTAAAAATCAGTGACATAATTTAAAATTTATAATATTCTGCTTACAGTAATATACATTTACATGTAAATCTTGCTAAGCCAGCTATGGTATGGAATGAAGAGATGGATAAAAAATTATGCTTCAGGAGACAGTAGCTGAAGGTGTTCTTCATCACAAATCGAACTTGAGAAGCAGAGGAATATCATGGCAAAGTGTTGTTAAGGTGAATGCTCCGCCAAGCTTTGAGGTCAATGTACGAGATCGTACGAGATCGTACAAGATCAATTTAAACCCATGGCAAAGTTAAAATGGGAAAACAAGAGCGGGGGTGTAGACCTAAGCGGAAATTTGTTGTAAGACTTGATTGGAATCGAAGATGACACAAACCAGAGAGCTGAAGAAGAATGCAAAGCAAAAAAAATCAATGAGGATGAAGACCGGGTGAAAGCATTGGAGATGAGGAAGAGGGCAATGGAGAGTATAGGAGAGACAAAAGAGAGATTGGGGCAGACATCTGGTGAAGAAAAGAAAGGACGATCAGCAAAAACGTTGATGGAGTTTTGGAGAAGACAATTGAGAAAAAGCAACAAATGCAAGAGGAAGGCAAAAGAGGAGGAGCGCCAAGAGCAACATGCAGTACAAATAGAATTTTGAAGGCAATTTGAGGCTAGCATTCAACAACTAACTGCACAGCATACAATGACAGAGCAGCATCTGTTACAGAGCCTGACCATGCAGCAACAACAGCAGCAGCAACAACAGCAGCAGCAACAAATGCATCAGTTTGCAGCTATGCAAAATAAACAGATGGAACAGCAGCAGCAACAATCTGAAATGATAATGGAACTCCTCGAAAATACAACCAAATAGATTTATTGATGCCATATCATTGTTAAACTATTATTGTTTATATTCAGCAAACAATTTTGAATAACTAAATTTTGATTAATGTTTCTCTAATATTAAATTTTACGCATTTTTGCACATGTCCAACACATTATGTCTACATGGACATTGTCACATATGTTCTGGACTTCAGCATATGCTTTGCTGTCTGCATCACCAAATTATTCAGTATACTGGAGCTTTTCTGTCTCCATGGATGGTGCCAAGCCTGTATGGTTTATCTTGCAATGTTCAACATGTTTCTCCTTCATTGTAGCTTTCTTATCATCATTCTTTCAATTCTCCGATAACCATGGCAGACTCTGGTCAAAACTTAGACATCTAAGCACTTGCTGGTAAGCATTGATAGGGTTGTCACACAACCATTTAGGGAGGAATGTCCACGCCTTTGCCATGTACCATTGCACGACACTGCACATTTGTTAATTTCCTTCTCCTGGTCACATTGCAACTCATTAGCTGCACTGCTCATTGAAGCCCACTGCTACTGCCTTGGCTGCTTTTGATAAAGCAATGTTGCATGCTTGATTGTACTTGGTCTGGGAGGAGGTGGCATGTTCATCAAGCCACATAATCGTTTGGCAGATGAGCGACCTTTCCCATTACTTCTCATAGCATAAACGAATCACCTATTCACATCATAAAGTTTTCCTATTTTCTTTGAAGTGTGAAATGTGTATACCCAAGAGCAATTTTGGCAACATACACAAAGATAGGAACACATACCTTTTCATTGACAAGGGCCGTCTTCAAGAATGATGTCAGAATTGTCGCATTGTTTACAGCCCATCTCACCAATGACTTCAAGCAAAATTGCCATGTCGATGAGTCTGTAGCCAGTTATATTATTATTAACAGTATTGCCATATTCATTGCCATCTAAATCCCCAATCTTTCTAGCAGAGGCAGATAGGTTTAGAACATCTTTGTTCGAGGAAGAAACATCAGCTTGCTCAGCACACATGTTGTCTTCTGTTGTTGTGTGCCTTCAATTCAGCATTTTTTTGCCAAACTTACATAGCGATTGCCACAAACCATTCGTTTTTTCGATCTTTTAAAATCTTTTGGCAGTGTTAAGGACAAAATACCAATGAGTTTGGGAGAAAATGAGGATATATTTGAAATAATATAGAAGCAACCACTAAGGGAAAGAGTCCAATTTAGGAAAGATTTTCAAACTGCAAAAACGCATCATGCGAATAATAATGAATGCCGGATATAGGGACCACACAAAACCCCTGTTTTCAAAATTAAAATTATTAAACGTATTTGATATAAACAAGTTTGTAGTCGGATCCTTTATTTTTAAGTGTCTGAACAACTCTGCATCCTTACCTCCTACCTTGAGGAACTATTTTTTACTAAATTGTGAGGTGCACAGGTACCATACCAGAAGTGTCAACAAGATTCATGTCAGAAAAGCCAGAACAACTACCAGAAAAATGACTCTTAAATGTAGTGGGACCAAGTTATGGAACTCACTCGCTGACGAGATTACTAAATCGAAATCTCTGAAATTGTTAAAAAAAAACTAAAATCACTATTATTTACCGAACTAAATGAAAGCTAAGTACGTTTTAGAGTTATCTCATTGCTTATCAATCTGCATATCTAGTTTGCATTACAAATATTCTTCAACATCATATTGCTATACTTGCATTGACTTATGATGCTGGTGATTGGTGTTTTTCACAAACGCATTAGAATTTCTTAACCAATCTACCATGTATACTTATTTTGTGATGTATTATTAATACAAAACATTAATATTACATTGTACATGATTATACGTAACTGGTAACATAATATATTCCTGTGTGTTTTCCTTTTTTTGGTATATAAGAATAAAGTTTCATTTCATAAGGGAAAGAGTCACTGAATTTTCAATCGACGAATGTTAAGTCACAACATTTCTTCTCCCAACTTAAGATGCATGCTGAATGTGGCGTGCTTGCTGGCGAACAAGGGCCTTTGTGCACAATTCTGGATCAAATTCCGAATTTGACATCAATAAACTCAAACTGACGAGACTCTGCCAGTTTGTCTTCCACTAGTTCCAGTTTTGTATCCTACAATACCGAGTCCTATGTCTGACCACTGACAAAGAGAAAGCTTGAACAGGCTGTTGATATTTCAGATGAACTGCATAGACCGAATTCCCTTGGCATTAAATCTTTCTAAACGGTAGCGTCGAATATCAATCACCAAAGCATGATGACTTTGAGCGCTTGTATCTTTGGCGCCCCTCACCCAAAACGGACGAAAATACCACCAATCGATTCAGCAAACACACCTGTTCTTGGCTAATGCCAAACAAATCGCAAAACACATTGTTTTACAGATCTCCGTGAGTTTTAACACCTTTGTAATCTGATATTTATTATTATCGTAAACTAAGGGTCCATATTCATGTTGCCACGCAAAACTTCGAATTGACGTTATCGTCTGTACCCAATTACATAACGTCGACAGTGGCAGTCATATTTAATCCCTATAATAAACATTTTAACATCTTTGTTCAACTACCTCAAAATATCTATACATACGGCAGTTACTAACATTGGAAAAGGAAACACCAACGAGCACAGTAAACCAGGCAGTTCAGACAAATTAAATGTATATCTATATTCTACAGTAATATCGTCGGCAGCCCAAAACTCTGTTTGTAAGCAATATTAAAATATTCAATTAAAATTGTGATTCATTCATAATCATAGTAGTACCTAGTCCTTTCTGTAGCTTGTACAACGCCTTACTTGGGAATTAATTTTCCAACCCCAATCAACCCAAATTGTGATATAATAGCCGCTGACTGATTGAGTTGAAACCGATCGCTCATCGCTCTGCCTCTTCGAAAGGTATTAATCGTCGTTGGGCACGCTAGAGAGAAGTGATTCCTCACATTATGTCGGTCCCCTTTCCAATGAAGGCAAGAGAAAATGTATTCAATATGCATGATATATCACTTTATTAAATATAACTTTCAAAACTTCTATTCTTCTAGAAGTTACAAATAAAATAAATGTGCCAAAGGCTTTTAACGCATTAAATCATTGTCTTCAAACGTGCTGAATGATGTCTGATTGTTTGCATGGCTGGCAAATGAAATCTAAGTGATCTAAAATGGCATCTGTGAGATCCTCTAACCCTACACAGTAATCATGATACCATGCATCACACTGCACCCATCGGAATCGCCTTGCAGTTGCGGAATGGACTTTACAGTCTTCAGAGGTACATGGTTCATCAAGTCTTACTCGTGACTTGCCTTAACATGTCAGAGATTGACGATTGATGCGACTTCTTGCGTTTGGGCGTCTTGGTGTTGGTTGCCGTACTGTGGTTTGGCTTATCTCTGGCTCGATGCTTCTCCTTTGTCTGATGGCGACTGAGTGCTGGTTGCAACCCAAAACTTTTGCTGCATCCTTCAGATTGACAATAGACCAATTGATCTTCTTTGGCTGTTGCCTTTTGGCGGCGATGAAACATTGCTCCATCTCTTTTTTTTCAGTTTTCGATTTGAAGGAAAAGGCTCGACAATGCTGACAGCTACCAAGGGCCTTCTCTTCCGCATTGGGTTGCCCTGTATCACCAAAGCGCTGCTTCTCATTGATTGCTTCCAGGCGATCCATATGGCGATGCATTTCTTTGAATTCGTCAACGATGTACTTGTATTCGTGAAGAGATCTCAAAGGACACTTAAGGCATTCTTGGACACGACTGTAATCATCAAATAACAGCTGATCCTCATTCACAGGTATTGGTTGAGTCACCACTGGGAAGCCATCAAAGGTGAGACCATGCCAATGTTGATCAGCCATGTTGCATGCATTCCCCGATCGAAGATAACCTTCTCTTTCTGCTGTAGGGTTTAGTTGTCCAAAGAGCTCTGTAAAACAGGGGCAACTGTGTCATCGCCATCTAATGCAGAAAAAATCACACTTGCAAGTTTATCACTCGCTGGAGACCAGCAGTGTTCAATTGGATTGAATGCTGAGTAACGAGCAGCGTATGTCATTACATCCAGTAAATCAGCATCAAGTTTTTTGAACAGTCTATAATAAAACAATGCGTTGGCAAGATGCGAAGGGTTAAAATCGGGACCTCCATCAGCGAGAAACATAAAAATTGATTTTTCCTCTTTTTGGCATTCCAGAATGTTATAAAGGTCTGTAACATGAGTTGCTGCTGTCGTGGAATTATACTTGTGAGAGCGAATCATAAGATGTGTTGGGCCTGAATATGGCGTTTCAAGATGGCGACCAAGTCCATCATATTTCACTTTTTCCGTTGCCAAATTAATGGTATGTTTAAACTTGTCGGCGTTTTCTTTGGGAATGACACTTGGAAAAACTGGCCAGTATATTTTCATTGAATCCATAATATATCGGCGATTCCTTCGAACATGATGCATATCTTCCTTTGAACACTTCCTTGTTCCCATTCGATCTCAATCTAATAAGTCAGAAGATGGAAATATGCAACGTATCTGGTGGTACCTCGAAACAGCCGGTGCACCCACTTTTACTTTTGCCATGTCGTCCATACTTATAATGGAGGCATCGGACTCAAACAAAGTACAGAACTCCCTGCGTTGTTTATTTCATGCGAACAAGTAATGACTGTCCGGGTGGTACTCACGGTAGCCGTTTTTCTTGGTGCCAACTCTTGCATCAATTAGAGCTTTGTACCTATGACTAGCAATATTGGCCTTGTTTGGCACACAGAACAACAGTCTTGTTGTTGTCAATGATATACCATGTTCTCTTAGACAAGGCATGTTATCCAGTAGGTGTTTGCGAATGTCCGCCCCTGAAACGCCAGAACTAGTTCCAACTTCAGTGCGCCGGCAACTTTGGGCAGCAAACCCATGCTGTTTCACAAAATCGGCAGTCACGTTAATTATCTCAGGGAACTTATTCGCGACGGAAGGTTGCCCACGACTAGCTTCGGAAGTTGGTGGAGGTTTGTCATCTGTATTTCCATCCTCAACCGTAGGAGACTCTGTGCTTTGATCGTCGTGAGTATCATTTGGACCTTGTTCAGAACACAGCAATAATGTTTCAATGGCTCCCGGTGTATAGACAAACTTGTGCAGGTTGAGAATGATATCATTATTTTTCCTTTTTAAAAGCATCACAGGCTTAATTTTTAAGATCTGGAGAAGTGTCTCGTTGGTGATGTCGCAATCTAGTTCTGCTGGTGTCGTTACAATGTTCTCACATACAATGCTGTCAATGGCTTTTAGTTGACTTGCTGACAAAGGTTGTTGGCAGATTCCTGAGTTTTCCATATCAACTATGCTGTCGAATGTCTCTTCCCAAGTCAAATGAGCATTATTGTAGCAATAGCATTCGTGTAGCTCATCTGGTTTGTGTCGCAAGATGTCTGGCTTACTTTCATCTTGTTGCTTAATGCGGCGGCGAAGATCAGATAAAAAGATTCTATCTGAAATTTTGAGATTAATTTCCCCAAATTTAAAAAAACAGTTATTTGATTACAGACAGTTTTTGCAAATACGTCTGGCTTAGGAGAGCGACGTCCATCGAGGGAAGTGTTTTCATCTCCGCGCATTTTAATCAACTTAATGTAATTATGTTTTTAAAACAGAGTTCCGTTTCCTTTGATTTGAATCCTGCTAAGATTTTCGCAATGAAGAAAAAATATTCCAGGAATATGATAGAGAAGCAATGGTCTTCATCAAAGATTTGTCGCTAATGATGTCATCGGAGAAGAACTCTTCATGATCTGTAAACCCTATTTCTGTCATTAACGACTTTGCCAGCTCATATTCTTGCGACTTTAAGTATACATCGCGAGCAGAAGGCTCTGAAGGAAAGTTTGGTAGGAGTGTGATGTTTGATGGTAATAGTGCTTGTTGTAGATGCAGGCTTTGATAGGGTGGCAGCAGAAGAATTGGTCGTAATTGTACGTTGAATGAAACTGGAACGCACTACTTTAGCTGGAGATGGACAATGTTTCAAATATGTATGCACAGCATCTGGATTGTCCTTGACTCCATCCCATTCCTTCAAGACCGCTTGTAGAATGTCTTGTTTTCTTCCGTAAACGTCATGAGTTTCTTCCCATTTTTTGTTAACAAACCGCTCGTAATCATTTTTTGGGTTTTTGAAATATTTTTCTACTGATGCTCGTTTTCCGAATAATGTTAGCTGCTTTGACATAATTCTTTATTAAAATCAAAGAAAAGACATAATTCATAACAAGCACTGGTCACCATTGACGACTCTCACATGGTATAGTCACACTATGAATTTTTAGTCAGGCTGTCACAAACATACTGTGATTAAATCTTTTGTGTGGAAAAGAGTGAAAAGAAACTATATAAATATTAAAGTGCACAAGTATAAAAAAAGAAAAAGTCAGTACAATGCTTACCAAAATCGGACTGCAAATATTATGTCACCACAAAGACATTCCTCTGTAATATGAAAAAGCTTCAAAAAAGACTATTGCATTCGAAAAACCACTGAATTTGACAAAGTAATTATTTATATTTCATTATTATGTGCCCGCGGTGCAGCTCCTTAATACTTGATGACAGGTTGACAACATGGAGGATCATGATCGATCGATATTGTATTGAAGTGAGTTTCATGTGAGTATTAAAAAAATGCTGTGTATATAAAATTTAGCTAGAATTTTCTCTTTGGTATGTTCAGTCAAACGTTGCCACGCGATAACGTTGAGAGCTCGACGTAAAAACCCACCCACTCTTAACGTCAATTCGACGTTTTGTGTGGCAACATGAATATGGACTCGACCCCTAATTATATATTCAGTACCTTTGGTCGATTATAACTTCTGTTTTAAAAACCGTGTGATCTTCGCTAATACACCGTTTTATAGAGCTTTAAAACAGTACATACTGACCAACTTGCAAAGAAACACAATAAAAATTGCCCAAACACAAACCAAGACTGTTGCTATGGTTTTTAAGTGGCGGAATGAATTCCCAGGGTACAATACCTATATAAGATCTTTTGTCGGGACTGAAGTGTGGGCAAACCATATATAGTCAAACTACGACAAGCGCGTGCATGCTGGAAAATTCCCGATAAATAAAAAAAAGTTCAAAATAAATATTTCTAAAACCCGTATCGAAGGCACGTTTTACAGCCTAAAGAAACAGATAAAAAGCTAAATTTCGACCATTAGAAGTCTTTCAAGATATTAAAAGATATTAAAGATTGTTTGAGTTGAACTGAAGTATGACTGGAGGTATGTTTGGGATTAAACTTTTAGTATTTTTGATTCTGTAATGTTTAGTCGGCAAAATAGCCCACTGCTAAAAAGCTTATTTTGTAAGGATTCCAATGGTGTTAATTTCATTGCCAGGGGGTAAATATTTTGCAGAGGAGATCGTACTCAAAGTGCTCTTGCGACAACTTGCGACAACATAATTAAAATGCGACCGACCAGAAAGAGTTAATAAGCTTGGAAGAAGAGGACTTAGTATTTCTTACCTGAAAAGTCTGTCAGTAACCCAAATGTTACATTTGGGGGGAAATTGTGCAACAGAAGACGACTGCTGCAGAAATTTACAATTTCAATCTGGACATGACATGGTCGTCTTATAGCAGAGAAAGTAGAACTTCTCATTGAGCAGTATGGGAATCCATTTCGGCCAAAAGGTGATCGAGTTTAAAAATCTCTGCCGAGAAAGCAATTGTCAATCAAGAAACACATGTTTCTATTCGAGTTTCAGCAATTGTTGAACAAGTTTAGCAAATGTATGGTGAGAAAAATAATTTCCTGCCCAAAACACTAAACGGTATCGTTGAGAAAAATAATATTCCCGGTCAAGAAGTTTGGGGGAAAAAACCCACTATAGAAATTAAAAGAAAATACCCGGTCGATATTTTGAATGAATTATAATTCATTCTTAAGTTATTTAAATAATTAAATTTCATGGCAAAAATATGCAATTTCGTTTCCAAACTCTTACAATATGACGGCGGTTGACTGTTGTGTAATACTACCTGAAAAATACAATGAGAACTTCATTCTCATACAATGATTAACTGTTGCTGTGGTCATGTACCGTGAAAATGATGCAAATAACGTAGCAGTTTCAACAACTACAGCATTTTACAATGCTTAAGACCATGTAATTTACATTCGCCTTTGTCTTTGAGGATCAATGCTTTTGTTGATGAGCATGTTGTCATTGCCGTTCGCAGTTGCCAAGCTTCAGCTGACTGTCAAAGGCGATATTTTCCAGCATTAAATCATAACAAAAGATTTCTAAACAGCTCCACAAGTCACAGAACAGCAAAAAAACCCGAAACCTAGTGGTCATTTATACGAGATATTATTCTCCTGGCAGGACCCAATGTGAACATCGTGCCCAGGCAAGATGCTAGAGTACAGCTGATGGGAAATGGTTATATTATATGTGGATTTGAGTTAATGAAAGAATGGAAAAACTATGATGTGGAATTGCACATTAGAAGTGCATTTGGTGATAAATTGGCTGATGATGTAGACATTGAAATTATGATGTCTGTACACAATATCTTGCACCCTCATAGTCTACCTCCAAACCAAACTCTGAGTGGCTTTATGATGCACAAAGACAAACCAATTTACATTAGACCATCAGTGAACAAACATTGTTGATCATGATGAATTGAATGCCATAAAGGTAAGCTGATTTTGTTGCAAGTACTTATCATAATGGCTCTTGTAAAAATTCAATGCACCTATCAATGTTAAGCCGGAGGGGGGGGGGTGGCTCACAAATGTGGGACATGGGTTTGACGTATACCTGTGTCTCCATTGTGCAGAGTTTGACTTTACATTTCGTCATGTTTACAGACTTTATAATATTGACTTTATTTTTTCACGATAGTCTACATGGCTGGAATTTGATCACAATCTTCAACCCATGGTTCAGGCATTATATCCATTTTTTCTAAAAAAAATTCAAATGATGCTCCTCTGCAGTCCCTCTCCTCCTTCCAACTTCAAATTGATATGGTTAGCCAAGCCTAATGCACGTAAAGCATTCTGTAGGACTAGGCGAGTGTAGCAAGCTGTGGTAAATAAGACTCATCTGGGTGTGTCGCATCATTTGCCACGGCACAGGCCATAGATTACTATTCCAAATGCAGTCATGCGTAACATTGGCTATAAAACAATGATATCTCATTAAGTCGGGATCAGTTTGTTAAACGAGGCGCCCGGGAGTGTAGGTGGGAAATCCTAGGCAATTGGCCATTGGGGCTGGTATATGAAATAACCTATATCCCTGTGTGATTGTATATATTTGGGCCGAAAGCCTAAATAGTACACTTATCTACACAGTTGATGAGGAATAAGACATTGCAATAATTTTGTGTATGACAGGTTCGGTTGACTGTATTAGTCGTTTTTCCCCACCTCCCCTCCCATAATAGAGCATTCACTGCCTCGCTCCTCGGCTCACGGGCTTGCATTTCCCAAAACTCTCTGCCTGTAAGCCAATGGGAGCAGGAGTGCATTTGGAATAGATTACAATGTAATGTACTCTATTTGTAAAAAGTCCTTTTTGTTAAAAACTTTAAAATATGTGTTAAAGTATATTTAACAAGTGTTTATTACCAAAATGTACAAATTTTTTACACAATCTTTTTGTATGTTTCAATTTAAACCTTGTCATTCTCATCTATCTTCAGTGTGTCTTTTTAAAGTTAATTATACCTTTGTTAAAAAAGAACAATAACTTAAACAATTAAAAATACTTAAAACGCTGAGTCATCATTTGAATAACCTGGCAGTAGATAGAGTAAAATAACAAAGTAGGGTGCTCCATGGTGCATTGCATCTTAATCGGTTAGTTAAAACTCAAATTGAAATTGTTTGACATACCATAGAGTGATGCAAGTGATGATGAGTTAATGAGATCTGCTTTCCAACTTGAGCCTCCTGGTACCCAACATCCAGGAATCCACCATCTTTCTTTGCAACCTATTGATAACCAACCTTTTACCCATCCTCCTGTTTTCCAACCTCCTGCTATATCCAACCTCCTGCTATCCAGTCTCCTGATATCCAATCTCCTGATATCCCAATCTCGTCCCCCGAGTCTGCGATCCTTTGGGAAGAATCGTAAGCTCTGGGATAATCCATAACCGGAAGTTAATATGATTGGTCGTTGATACGGAATGGATGTCACAATAATGCAACAATAAATTATTAACCGGGTAAATTATATATACAAGATGGCTGCTGTTTAGGAGTGTGCAAAGGAATATAAATATTTGTTTTAATTTCAAATTCGAATTTTAAGCGGAATTTTAACAGTGCAAAGAATACTTTCAGTTACAACACTATGCTAGAACTAAAAATTGATGATATAAAGGATATAAAGGATATAAATTGTGGTATGCAACTGCTGTGAATTTGTACATTAATAACGAATTTGGATATTGACAACATTCTATATTGATATACTCCTTATTTTGTAAATAACTTAAAATACTTATATAATTATCTTTTACATGCCCCTGTGGAAATCAGCTTCGGTTGATGGGGTTAGCATGTATAAATAAAGTTATTCTATCTATCTATCTATCTATATATCTTCTATCTAGATATGAATATGGGTGTTTATATATAGACTATATTTTTGAGATGAAGAACTTTATGAACATGGGTGTAATATAGTTTATAGGATGAATTTATATTGTTATCATTTGAGAGTTTATGCAGTATAGCTGGATTCATGCATTGTGCTTTCCTTTCACTAGTATAAACTGCTTTGTGAAAGTAATGCACTGCATGACCCCTGGGAATTTTGTCAAAATGGTGTAAAGGCACCATGGTGAGGATCAACAACAGGTGATAATGCCCTGTGGTCAGTGACAAATTCCCCACCTGGGGGAAACTATTCCACTTTTCAAAGAGAATATTATTACAAAAAATGAGCACTTTAATGGTACAAGGCACAACTACATAGCAAATACTAATAATTGTATACACATGTACTGTATGTTAAAAAGCTGTATCAAATTGGGGTTGTGTCCATATTAAGAACAAACCATGCTTCATTAGAAGCAAGATAATGTGTAATATTGTAGCCCAAGTATTTCCATTTGGCACAATGGTAAAATGTCCAATGCCCCACCCCTGTGTAATGATCAGCGTTTATACCTGATCATGCATGTGCAATAATTAAATATTCATATTAGAGATGTGTGTAATTCGGACACCATTAAACTAAAATATATATTATTTGTGTTGTGTTTTGAATCCTTATTAATCCTTGAGTTATACAAGGAATATGACACCCGGGCAAACATTAGCTTTCAAATCCCCAACCACAAGGAGGAGCCAAATCTGCATTTGACTAACTCATAACAGCCCTTAAAAATATTCCCAAAGGCTTTGTTAAGGTGAACAAAGTTTTAAAGATTAAAGTTGTTTATTGTTTATGTTGATAATGCTACCAATTGATGCTAGCTAACCACATGAACTATATGCTATTTTAACTTTTAACCTAAGTAAATAGAAGTGCATATTTATATAGGCTTATGCTATACACCTCGCATTTTGTTAATTTGAAAAGTAATTTTTGAGTAAAGTTTTGTTTATAAATACATTTTTGTGAAATAAAGTTGACTGCTGCAAAATATATTTTTGTTGAACAAAATTGTCATTTGTCTATTGTTCAAAACACTGCAGCTCACATAAATCAACAATATAGGTGAGACCGATTTTCCGAAGCTAATTAACACAACTAATGCCAATCAATGTTGTTTGGCGACTCTGTTTTCGGAACATATTGCAACAGGTGTATGAATTGCTCTGCACGCACACACAGGGTCTTAAATGATAAAAGCTATGACATCCTCCACTCCTAAAAAATCAGTGTCAGAAAAAAATTCAAATTTGTGCCATTGCTGCAGCAGTGACAATACTTCTCATCGCGTTAATCTTTATGGCGCTAAATCTAAGGAGAACGATCTTGTATCAACGATTTTTCACTTGACGGGTATAGAAATTTTCGAAAACGATAATTTTTCGAAATGGGTTTGCTGTTCATGCACGCTAAAGATAGAGACATTGAAGAAGAAAGTGGACGAGTTTAAGACTGTTTTTGAGGAGACAAGACGAAGACAAGAAGAAGAATTCACAACCTCAAGGACAAAACGAGGCAGGAAAGACACACACACAGTTAATCAGTCACCAACGTCCTCACCAAATGCTTTGCCCGTACCAAAACGAACGCAAATGGCTGAAAGTCGTGCGTCACGGTCGTTGACCAAGCGTTTTCAGGCAATTGCTCCAAGGCCAACAGATAGTCAACCAACAAATTCGTTATCTTGTAATGACCTTCAGTCAACCAACACGCAACAACGAAGAACTCTACCTGCGTCTTTCCCACAAACTAATGAAAATCAAACCACCAACAGCCCTCCACCTGCGCAATCTGAAGAAGTTACCCTTTTATCCACCTGCGGATTGCAAGCACTTAAGGTAAATAAACTCACAATAATTTTCTTTGTCTTGTTGCAAATCTATCCATTTATATCCATACTCGCTAAGTTGATCATTTAGTGTAACGTCATTCTGTATATTCCGTACTGGTATTACTCTCAGTCTTATTACTGGTAACTGCATGTGTTTAAATGTAGAATCTTGTGCTGTTTTACCCTGTCCAAGGACATAAATTTTGGGGATGGAGGGGTGGGGTGTTGAGGAACATTTTCCAGTTTTCTAGTCACATCCTACATCGGCTTTGTTCAAATGAACATTTGGACATATCTAAACATCCATTGACCGCCTTTGTTCCTCTATCACTCTCTGATATCTATTGATACCTCTTGGCTGAGTTAGAGCGCCCTGATCAACTGTTTTAATTGCGCGTTTCTATTTTACGCACCCTAAATATATCGACGGAATACGGCCTTTACTGAAGCACATTTTTTGCGCAGATTATCATTTGGTGCAGTTTAAACTTTGAGGACGTAAAGTCTGCTTTACAACTTATTGTGACACTGCGCAATTTATATAAATGTAATATATCTACGAAAAGAATCAAACAATTTCCCATTAGTAATTAACACATTTGCTGATTAGTTAATATTGGTATTAGATCTCTGAACATACTGAATGACTCATGACTTATATCACATTGTCATATGATGCATAAAATAGGAGAAGACTTTTCCTAAAATTGCTATAGTACGCGTACCATCGTACCGCGTTTATTGTTGATGTTATGGTACAAAACATTTTAATTTGCCACAGAAACAAAACTATGCACCGCCGTACCCGTACTGCCAAAAATAAGTACAATTCCTGCAGAAACAAAACTATGCCAGTGTGCCGTACCCGTACTGCCAAAAATAAGTACAATTCCTGCAGAAACAAAACTGTGCCAGTGTGCCGTACCCAAATACGTTGCGATTTCATCATTATACTTTAGATTTAAATTGTTATTCTTGCCTGTAAATGCAAGTTAAACGTAAGAGGATATTTCATAGTTCGGATGATGAACCTCTAGTTACCATACGTTTCCAGTTCGAGTGATTTACAATACAGTTGGAGGGGAGGGAAGTCGCGAGTCAGCCGAGTGCCCTGGCCATAACATTATTATTAATAACAGCGCAGCCCCCGTTCAAGTGAGGAAATTGTCAGCGATAATGGTCTAAAATCAAAGAACGAGTATGCCAGCCCACATAAAAGTTATCCAAACGACGATTAAAGATGAATTTCGACGATTAAAGATGAATTTCGACGATTAAAGACGAATTTCACAAGAAACCGAAGCGATACACTTGTTTCACCATGATTTTAACAAGGATATAAAATACGCATGCCGCGCGCTCGCCGGAAAAAAACTTTGAAACAGCGGAAGTACTAAATTTACTGGCCAATCAGAACCCGGAGCTATTCATGCACAGAAAATGAGAAAACGACGGGTCACATGTAAATTTTGCGCTGGGCAACGAATGTTTATTGTAAAAACCTGTGTTTAATCATGGTTTAATCTGCAGTGAACATGTCGCACAAGCAGCCCAAGAGGAAAAAGCCATCTGGAATGTTCTCTATGGAAGCAGTGGAAGCAAGGATTAACGCGAAAACCACACTGCTTCGTGGCATTCGCGAGCATATTCAGGCGCTTAAAGAAGTGGATTTGAAGATACTCCTCGAAACTCATTTTCCCGAACTGCGGGAAGACGAAGCCATCCACCTACTTACGAGCAAGATCAGCATACAAGGTCTTGTTTATTTGAAACTGGCTGCCAAACATGTTCCAAAGAACATTACTCGACGTGTTAATGGTGTCTCTCTGCGAATATCATTAATATGTAAAATATTTAATGAAGTTACTTCGTGTGAAATACCGAAACTATCGATTGAAGAAGTTGACCTGTATTTGTCGTTTGCCGAGAAATACTGCCCCAATTTTCTTTTCTCTGAAGAATCAATGGAAGAATTGTGGAACCTTTCTCAACCAGAAGATCTATTTTTCACGAGATTCCTAACGCCGCCGGTCTCAACATGTCTGCGTTGTGATAAGAATTTGGCAATGCACAACGACCCTTCAAAAGCGAAGTTTTTTACCCTCGATGGACCAATTCCTTGCACTAAAATAAAACTCGAATGCAAAGAATGTTCAATTCAATATGGTGTAACAAAATTCACTGATGATGTTGGAAGTCACTTCTACTCTTCCGAATTTGACATCGACTTACAAGCAGCCCAAGAGGAAAAAGCCATCTGGAATGTTCTCTATGGAAGCAGTGGAAGCAAGGATTAACGCGAAAACCACACTGCTTCGTGGCATTCGCGAGCATATTCAGGCGCTTAAAGAAGTGGATTTGAAGATACTCCTCGAAACTCATTTTCCCGAACTGCGGGAAGACGAAGCCATCCACCTACTTACGAGCAAGATCAGCATACAAGGTCTTGTTTATTTGAAACTGGCTGCCAAACATGTTCCAAAGAACATTACTCGACGTGTTAATGGTGTCTCTCTGCGAATATCATTAATATGTAAAATATTTAATGAAGTTACTTCGTGTGAAATACCGAAACTATCGATTGAAGAAGTTGACCTGTATTTGTCGTTTGCCGAGAAATACTGCCCCAATTTTCTTTTCTCTGAAGAATCAATGGAAGAATTGTGGAACCTTTCTCAACCAGAAGATCTATTTTTCACGAGATTCCTAACGCCGCCGGTCTCAACATGTCTGCGTTGTGATAAGAATTTGGCAATGCACAACGACCCTTCAAAAGCGAAGTTTTTTACCCTCGATGGACCAATTCCTTGCACTAAAATAAAACTCGAATGCAAAGAATGTTCAATTCAATATGGTGTAACAAAATTCACTGATGATGTTGGAAGTCACTTCTACTCTTCCGAATTTGACATCGACTTCGTCGAAGTCAGCAATGTTACTTACGTTGATTTGAGATTGTACCGTTGGATGCCATCTCTTAGGTAAGTAGAATTGTTTTACCACATTATATATTTGATTTATCATTATTTCTTGGGGGTTTTTGTCTTCACAAAGCTACAACACTCAGTCCTCAGAATATTTTCTTAAATTTCTTCTGTAGTAATCACTGTTGGGTATCATTCAGTGGCTTTTCTGAAGCATACAACGATGTCTACGAAAAAGAGATTATTAAATATTGTAATGTGGCAGGTTCGTTCATTTTTAGACCATCACTTTATTTTTGTTGTTTATATGCACCTGGCTAGTAGGGCTACACATGGGTGGTTGGATGAATTGTTTTGGTGTTCGTTACAGAGGAAAACCAAGAATCCCTGGGTGGGAGGTCTGGGGCATTCTCCTGAAACCTTGAGGCTTGAACACCTACCTAGAATAGGTTTTTCCATCCTCATTGTAAAATTACTGGTGAGCTACAGCATTTATTTTCAAGGTAGTGACTAACTACTGTGGTTTCTCGCTTCTTTCATACTTCAGCCAGAGAAACTCAATAATTAACCTTTGCCATTTTCATCCAATTGATATTGCAGACAAAATAGAATTGTGTATGTTGTAAATATTATTCTTGGCTTTGCAGTATATACCATATCCTCTGTTTCTACAGGAGTTTCATTTCATTATTAAAACATTAATTACTGATGTGTCTGGCTTAATCAGTTAAAATGTTCTTTGCCAATTGATAAATACAATTTTCCTTACCAATATTCCCTGACAAATTAGCCTGCTAATACAGACTCTTCTTCACGCCCGGCCTCTGTATCAACAGGCTACCCACAAATTTTCCCTAAAGGGGAGCCTAGGGCTAACCAACAAGGGGGCTGTAGCCCCCCTCTAGCACCACCCCTATGTTCATAATAATGGTTCACAGGATGTTGATATACTAAGTTGATGATACCTGAATAAATAGTTGTTTATTATAAATATTTTTATATGTAATTCTAATGCATTGTTAAAATTAATTTGTCTAATAATATTTATCAGTTCATTTCTTTTCATTTATTTACATAACTAAGGTATTCTTAGAAATATTTTTCTACTTCTAAAGGTTCATTTAAAGTTGATAGTGAAGAGACAGGTGAAGAAACCAACATAAAGTCAGGTTTGTAGCTGTTCAGTGAATTAATGTAATTATTGCTTAGTGTGCTGAACATTTTGTATGAGCAAGCATTATTAAAAACTTGTGGATTGAAAATAATTTTCTTTTTTTTCCACTACGTCTTTCTGGTTTTAGTCTTTCACCCGATTCTCTTGAAAAACCAAATACTCTCCTACAGTACTCCCAGTTTGTATTTCTCTCCATTGAAAATTGGAGCACAACCAATAGACATTTGCAAGCAGAATCGATTTCAATGTATTCTTGAAAGTTAAGGTACATGTAATGGTCTTTTAAATGCTATTCTTGTTTGCATGCAGGTGCATCAGGTGGGGAGTTATCAGCCAAGACAGTGGCAAAATGCTTTTGGCTCCGTGAGGTAGAAGAGGAACTTCAAAGTAATGGCATGCGTGAAAAATGGGTGTTTTCTACTAAAAAGGATGGAGAATTTAGTGGCACAAATGATGATGCAATGGAAGCTCTGGATAGGAAACGTTGTGATGAGCTATATTCTCACAATTGTGCTGATCATTGCAAACAAAAAGGTATGTTTCATATATATGCACTATATAATACACATAGTGTATACTTAAGTATATAATATTGTAAAATTCATTAATAATTCATGAGGAAAATTCAAAAGAAATGAATGTTTAATCAGCATCTCTAACTACGGATAAAACATTGATTAATAAAACATCAAGGTTTTATCAAAGTTAATAGGCGCCAGTGCCTCAAATTCAGCTTTTTCTGAGTTCAAATAATTTTTTTTACCGTTTCTACAACTTACAAACAAACTATGTATCATATATACTATTCATTTCACAAGAAAGTTAAAATATTCGCATCCGATCTTTATGGGCATCTACAATGGCTCGCCTTCGGCTCGCCATTGTAAATGCCCATAAAGATTGGCCGCTCATATTTTAACTATTACTTAAAAGGTGGCTAGTGTCCTCAGCTGTTCTTAGTATCGGTCCTGCTCTCCTTCCAGAACTGATAATAAGAATGCTGCAAAGGAGACTAAAAGGTGGCATGAAGATAATTTTTATGGACTGCATCTTTGAGTGGTGAAAATTCTAGTTATTCTATTTTTCTCAATCCCCTTTATATCACAGGTTGTGGATGCCTCTATGTTGCTGATGGGAATTGGAAACTCCGGTATGCCCATTGCATGTGGAAAGTTCCTATAAAATTAGCTGGATTTGGTGACATAAATTATCCATGCATTTGTCCTATTTCACCAAAACGTGGGCATGCATTTTGTGAAGAGCACTGTGAGAAAGCTGAATTGCTTGGATATCCAACAGAATTGCGGAAGTTTCTGAAAAGATGTGGCATATCTGATGGGGGTGTTACTGAAGGTTTGTGTTCACATAATTATTTTGTGTTTCATAAAGTGATATTACGATAAATAAAACATTTGTATTACAGCTGTAACAAATATTTGGTGTTCATCATAAATTATAATTAATGAGTTGTCTCAAAGGTTGTTCATGCATGGTTCCCTTTAATTACCTGTATGCATAGTATCACCATAGAAGATGTGGTGAAGAAAAACATTTAATAACCAGTTCCTTTATACCTCACTTTGATTTGTTCTGCACACATTGTATTTTCAGTTCTTGATGAAATTTCATCACAGGCACTTTTGACAGGTAAATAATATGTGGGTGTATTGCAGTTAAAATGGAAATACCTTCCCACTTCTGCAGTTGGTTGTGTATTACTGTAGCCACTACAGAAAAGTGAGAAAAATCTAGCGATAAGAGTCCTTATTCTTGATTTCTATTTGTTTGTTGGTATTGATTTGGGAGAAACATTTGTTATATTAATTATGATAAAATTCCATGATATCTAAATTATACTTCTTATTCACATTTTCTGACAAAAAAAATTTCATACACTGGTGACTACAGAAATACACAACAAACTACAGAAGTGGAAGTGGGAAGGTATTTCCATTTTGACCATTACTGCTTATTAACCTAGAGTGGTCATTACAGAGAAATATCAAACTGAGGACTGGCTTGACAGTCCATATGGACCAAGCTCAACTGCTCGTAGGGCAATCTGATATTTTCCATTTTGACATGCAAGCAGTTGAGGTGAATAAGGAGTTTATTGTATGGCTTTTTGAAACATACTTTAAATTATTCCCTTTTGGAATGCTAAAACTCACTTGCTAATTGCTCATGGTTCAACTTATAGGTACATGTACTGTACATGATTTAGTTGTTAGGTTATTGAACTCACAAAATTTTTGCAGTTTTCTGTTGTTGTTCTTATGTATTAATAACCAAAATGGTTTGCAAAACCTGTATTGAATGAAAATAATCAACCTGGCACGTGAGAGAACTCCGAGCCAATGAGAATGCAACATTATGTGGAAGTAACACGAGTTACATACAGTACTCCATTAAAACTGTGTGTTCTCATTGCTGTTTTTAGCATAAATTTGAATCTTTTGTTGGCATGGTATTTGTTATTAAAAATACTGTATTATAATAATCAATAAATTACCCAATTAATTATTATGCAAATTAACATTAAAAAAGTGTACTACATTCATGAAACTGCAACTATTATGTTTAGAAACTTCACTACAGTCTGTAAATAATTGCCTTGAGGAATACTCCAAACTTGACAGTGTGAATGAATCATGTAATGCGTCCACATTCCAAGGTAGGTACACTATTATGAGTAGCACTCAACTGTAAAATTTTATCTTAATATCTGAAACAGAATTATTACACAGGAAAGGTGTGCTTATTTTTCCAAAGAGGAAAAATGTACACTCACTCTTGTACAGTATTATTACATTGTATAAATTTTAGTTTAAATTCAGGTACTACAGCTTTTCTAACATCAAATCCTGGCTTTGTAGAAGATCAAACACAGGAGGATGATACTTTTTGCAATAAGGATACTGGGGGGCTGAAAAGCCTTCAGTGTTGGTCCAGGGGGATGTTTTTTATTGTGAGCGCAGGTGGACACATTGACTATTGGCAACCACTGTACAGGTATTAGTTATTGTCAATTTATAGGCAGCGTTGAAATGTTGCTTCAAAATTAATTGTACTTATTGTACCTGCTTATTTGAGTTATATTTTTTGGTTTTATTTTCATTGTTTTATTTTCATTGTTTACTTTTAGATCCGAGTCTCCAACACAAGCTTATATTGTGATGGTGTTGTGGTTGTACCGAAAATTCAGCTTGCTCTTAGAACAAGGGCACAGTGATGAGGCAATAAGTGAGTCAATATTGTCCACATGTTTAGCATATGATAACATGTGTCATGTCGACAGCTTAAAACTTTCAAAGAAGGATTTGCCATTTCCAAAACCTTTAAACAAGGCCTGGAAGTTATTACCAAAGGTAATTGACAGGCTCCATTTACGAAATCACGTGGATCCCAAATGTAAGAAGCTGTATAATGCTGACGACAAACTCCCACCAAGTTTCAACACCATGGCCTGTGAGCAAACATTTATATGGGCCAGTCGGTATAAAAAAATAATGTGTGCCATGCCACGCTTGCATCAATTTTTCTTTTTGCACAGAATTGTGAAATACAGAAACAAATATACCGAAACCTGTCATTTAAACCATAAAGACCCTGTACTTCCTAAATTTGGAAAGAATACCAATCTTTCATGAAATGGTTGCACAATAGCCTTAACAATTTTTACTATTCTGCAGTGCTGTTAAAGTTAATACAGTAGTTACAGTTACATTGTCGCAAAAGTAACTAGTTACCGTAATACCGTTACAAGTTACAATGGAAGAAAAGTAACTAGTTACAGTTACAAAGTTACTTTAAAAAAATTGTAACTAGTTATAAAGTTATACTCCTTCGTCCTATTTCTCATTTCAAAGTGCCTGAGTACCATAATTATATTCATATGAGCCAAATATAGCTATGAATACACAGAAATAGTCAAATTGAACATTAATACATTTATTATTATATCAAAACCATTATCATGCATTTTTTTCAACTGGAAATTAGTAACTAGTTACATACCTAAACCATATTATTGTAACTAGTTACAGTTACTTGTTCAAAAAGTAACTAGTTACAGTCACTTGTTCAAAAAAGTAACTAGTTACAGTTACTTGTTTAGAAAAAGTAACTAGTTACAGTTACTTAAAATGTAACTAGTTACTGTAACTAGTTACTTGTAACGAAGTTACTCACAGCACTGCTATTCTGTTATTAAATATAAACCAGATAACTGTCTAGTGAGTATCATATCTACGACTACATGTAACACTGTATCACAAACAATAAGACATTGTATACGATGTGACTTTTGTGCGATGAAATGTAATTTAATAACATAAATTCCTCATCAGCACCCATGTCTGAAATATACGAAGTAGCTAAAAAGCATGCTGTATCAGTTGTCATAATAATCTTTTATGAGATTTTGAAAAAGATGGTGATAAAGTATTAATCCTGTTTCACTTAGGCTCTGATGCTTGCCTATGATTTTTTTATTTGGCCTTTTGCAAAATTTACAATATTGTTTATATCCCCTACTCTGATCATTTTATTAATAAAAAAACGAGTTCTTCATTGCCAAAGAAGACATAGATAAGCTGTATCCTAATTGTTTTTTTTCAGTATACAGTATGGTAATATGTAGTTTGGGTACTGTAATTACAATTTTCACAGAAGCACATTTAGAATAAAAACATAAAAAAATAATCACATGATTGTTCTCTGGCCTATTTGTTTTGAGTTAAAGTTGTGAACTTCTTAAGTGCCTAAAATCCTAAACTAGCTGTGTAGTTTGCATTAAATTAACTTTTCTCTTTGCAACTTCCACAAACAAATGTGTCTTTGATGTTGTTTGCATCCTTTAGAAGCTGTCCAGCGCATGAAAAATGTTGCCATTGGCCACAATTGTTGCACTTCAATGTGCCAGAGACTTTCCTTTTTCTGCACAAGTTGCATCTCTTTTTAGACCCACTGTCTTTTGCAGGCCTCTTATTATTCAAATGAGGTGTTTCATCTACATAAGAATATACATAGTATTATGGTCTAATCAATACGGTACAACAGAAGTACATATTAAAATTTGTCAAAGAACATGATTGTGAAATATTGAATAAAAAAAATGTACACAGTACCTTCTTTGGGGACCATGTCATTACCAATTCCTAACATAGTATGTTAAATGACAAATGAAAGTAAGAATGGGTGAAAGTTATACCTATTACTAGAAGCTACTATTGCAAGTCACGTAGCACAGAATAAATGTGGCCCAATTCCCTCCCTGGCCTTGCCCACTCCACCCAAGTTTACACTATTATTATAGATCTGTGCACTGTTTTTTGAACTAATGGTTTCCTGCAAGCACTTGTTAAGTACCAGTGATGTTTTAATGCAGAATTACATGAAAGAGATATCAATAAACTTGAATAACTGATTAATGAATAATTATTTATGTTCACCCATAGTTTTGTCAATTTTACATTAAAACAATACTAACCAGAGTCGTTGAGATCTTTTTCTTTGGAGTTTGTATCTAAAGAGCTGCATGATGCTACACTTGTTTTCGTCACATTTTCTGGAATACAAATTATTTATGTATGTTGCCACTTGATACAAACTTGCATTAGATATAGATAGATATATATGCATCGATTGTAAAAAAACGGTATGTCTTTAAGGTCATGTCAGTTGTCACACAAGGCATTTTTCCTTGCAACTTGCTGACTTGCAACGCAATTTTTATCGAAAAAAAAAATATCGGAAGTTGCAGTGGGGATGTCACACGCTGCAACTTGTCTCGCAGCATTGCGAAAAGAAGAAGCTGTTTCTACTTTCTCTGCAACTCGCAACGCAATTTTTCGTTGTAAGACTAGTTGCAAACATGGGGTGTCACACGAGGAAATCTTTCTTGCAACTTGCAATACAACGCCATTGCGTTGCAAGGAAAATTGCCTCGTGATATGGCCTTTACTACCCATGTGATGTGTACATACGTTTGAACAGAAACACAGTCACAGTGTAATTACCGACTATCCTAGCGATGGATTGGACAACAGTTGTGCCTGCCAAATTACTTTTATTTTCTTCCGCATGCCTCCTTTTCAATATTCCTACTTCTTCCTTGCTGTTCTTTGCCAGTTCACGGAAAAATCTGACTTCTCGCTTAAGTTGTTCATTTTCCTTCTCAACGTTTTCCAGGTTGCCTCTTTCTTTCTCGCAAATGGCTGAAATTTCATTCTGGTGGCTTTCTTTCATTTTAGCTAGATTAATTTCCATCCTTCTCTGACAACTCTCCAGTTCAGCATCCTTTTCAGTGCACTTTGTGCAAGTTTTCACTTCTTCGCACGTTGGGTTTATAGTCGCATCTTGGTTGATGTTGTCATTTATTCCAGCTACTAATATGAAAAGTTTAAGTGAAACATTAATTTATGTACACCCGGCAAAAAGAAAGATTTCATTACTCCATGGACATTGGAGACATTTGGAGTGTACATTTACTCTTATAATGAAATTAAGGTTCGTTTGACGTCATTTCAACACGAAAGGAGTTGGAAGAGTAGAAGGTTGGAAGAGGCGAGTGCCTTTACAATTCTTTCATGTTCAAATGACGTCAAACGAACCTTTATAAGAAAGAGTACATATGCACAGGGGCGATATGGTTTTTTTTAAAAAAATAACTTGGACAGTTTCACTGAAAGCTGTTTAAGCTAAAAGTTGGACAGTTTCACTGAAAGCTGTTTAAGCTGAAATCTAAATTATAAAATATATAAAACTGGTTTTATAGTTGTTTTGTTGATCATTATTACAATTAGTCTTTCTGAAAATTGAGTTGATACAACTATTCCTTATCATAATTTTTCAATGTCTATAAAAGCTTAGCCACTTTGTACACACAATTTGACATACAAAATTAATTAGTCAAGTCTAATCGCATCTGTTATACAATCTGAAAATTCGAAAATTCTGGTTGAAATTTTATGCTTAACATACTAGCATTTTCTTTGGCTGCCATATTTGTGGATCTTGCATGGGTTCTACTCAGGTACACAAATATAACAGCTGCCAAAAAACAAATGCTCATCAGAATAGCTGTGTCAAATGAATATTTTCCAGAAAGACTCATGTTGATCTACCAAATAATTTTAAAAAACAATCAGCATTATAGGTTTTATAATTCAAATTTTAGAATTTTGTGACATCACATACCGATATGCTTAGCATGCCTGTTTGCTTGACTAATTCTATTGTTTCAATTGTAATAAACAATTAATTAGTCGAGTAATTAAAAATTAATTATCAATTACCAAAATTAATTCTGCCATGCTTTCTCGACTTACTTGTATCGATTATCTGAAGAATATCGTGAGACAGTATCTCTCGAGGAAGCTTCAGACAGCAGACTTTTCCAGTTTGATTTCTAAAACGGGAACGATGGTCACTTGTGGCACCAGGTAGCATGTTGACAAGATCTCTAACATTTCTGTCAGTTGGTGGAGTGGAACCAGACTCTTGAATAACTTTCAATGCTTGTGACAGGATAAAAACAATGTATCGTTGACCATTAATTCCTTTCACACTTGGCCTCATCCATGATGCAAGCTAAACAACAAATTGGATCATTCACATGCATTTTAGATTTTTTCCTAAAACAATTAGGAAAGAAAGTGGGGTGGGTCATTTTCCTTTACATGTATCCTATCTATACCTTCCTGCAGCTCCTAAAATGACATAAACAATCCTCATATTTACCTCAGAAGCTGTTGTATTGTTTTTCTCCATTGCCTTAAGTAGCATCTTGAAGAACTCATCTGTGCTAGTTATGCATTTCACAGTCCCATCATACAATGATTGGACATATGGTATAAATTGAACATTTAAGTATGTATCCAGCATATCAGTAGTGATAATGCATGGATCGTTGGCCAACTTTACCATCTTAATATAAATTAAATTCACATTTTAAAAAATATTTGAGAAGATTGTAATTTTGCATAAATCTTTTACTTGGTTGACTTCTGGTTCCCTGCACTTAAAGTGCCTATGTCATCTTCAGGGACTTTACATATGTATACTAATTGGAACATTCTGAGAAGATTTGTAATATATCTTCTCAGGTGAAAATCTCATCTTCATGGACTTTTTTTGCTGTTAAAGTTGATGGAAATGACGTCAAAGGAGGAATTTGTCTGTAAAAAAAACACTTTACAAATTCCTCCTTTGACGTCACTTCTGTCAACTTTAACAGCAAAAAAGTCCATGAAGATGAGATTTTAGAAAAGGAAGATACTGTATATTAAAAATCTTCTCAGGTCCCAAATATCCTAAATATGTAAAATCTCCAACCATGATATAGGCACTTTAAAATGTAATAGCTAAAAATAAAAATTTATTAAAGAATGAAGTATAGGGAATTAACTATTCAATTGTTATTTCACTATCTGGATAGTCTTTATACCTAACCGATTAAACTAGTATAAAAACACTAACCTCAAAAGCAAATAACCTGTATACTGCGTAACTCTCTGACAGTCGAGATGGAAGACCATTGAGATTGCTCTTAAAGAAAGATACATGTTTCAGAAGTTCTTCCTTGTTCAATGAAGAGCCAAGCTTTATGATATCAATCATAGAATTAGTTGAACAGAGGGAGGACATCTCTTGCCGTGCATCAATGAAATTTTTATCTTCTGCTTTTTCATTTATGAACCTGTCGAACCATATTGGTGTTGTTCGTTCAAAAGATCTTAAAAATTTGCAAAGATTAATAAATTTGATGATTGAATTAATTCATACACATTACCCATACATTATGATATATGTGACTCACTATCGCATATAATTGATCCAATATTAGTATGTATATTTTAATATTATTTAATTATACTCAGCACCTGATTTTTTTTTCAGTGCTCTATTGGCACACATTTTTTAACAATATTCTATACGAATTACAATACAATGAACTTTAATTAAAGAGGGTTAATACATCTTAACCAATTACAGTTATCTAACAGATGGCCCTCTACATGGACTGTCCCAAAACGTCATTACATAAAGTCCCTTCTTCTCTTTCTCTCTTTTTTCTCTTCCTCTCTTTTTTCTCTTCCTCTCTAATTAAGATTCCTCTCTTCAATTTAACATTTATTACCTCATATCATCTTCCATCTTAAAGTTGATTGTTAACAGGAATGTTGTCAATGGTTTTTCATTGCCTCTACCTTTGGTCTGGTTGCCAACACCATTGAAAACCGAGACCAATGGTTGGCGAAGAATGTTTGGGTGAGCAGGGTCATCCCAACATAGAGGGATTGTTGTCTTTGCCAGGTCAGAGACAACAAACTCTGCTGAAGATTGGGACACAGTATGCATTCCTACCAGTTGACCAATTAGTTTAAGGGCAGTAGATTTCCCACTTGCCGTGTCCCCAATGGCAGTTGACACAGGACATGAACCTGTATAATACAAAGGTTTTGGATTGTTTATTTAAGACAATATGTAATGAGATATTGACACAATATTTACTATACACTTATCAAATCATTAATAATTCATAAGGAAAATTCATAAGGAAAATTCAAAAGAAATGAATGTTTGATGAATATTTGTAAACTCTGTTTAAACATTGATTAATAAAACATCAATGTTAGTTATAAGACACTAGTGGCTTAAATTCAGCTTTTTCTGACTTAATAAAATGATTTTATCTAACCTTTCCTATGACTCAAACAAAGTGTTCATCATTTACATTACAATTTAATAAGTAAGTTAAAATACATGTATTTGCATCCAATCTTTATTGTAAATGCCCTTCAAAAACTCAATAGTTCATGAGGCAAACACAAAGGAAAATCATAAGCCTATTTTCTTCGATTTTGCAGATTCGTGCTGATTTACATAAACTTTTCGTTCAATTTTCTCAGCTAATACAACTTGTTTCTTTAAAATAGTTGATAAACATAAACATTTATATGTATTCGTTTCATAAGCAATATAAAACATTTGTATTCAATCTTTATCTGATATACAACGGTCGCCTTCGGCTTGTGTCTGTATATCAGATAAAGATCGGCTACTCATGTTTTATATATATATTACTTATTATCATGATTATTATTATTGTAATATTACTCTTATTATGATTATTGTTATTACTTATTATCATTATATTATTGTTATCATTATCATTATTATTATTATACTAGTACATTATTCTTATTTTATTATTTAATTATTATTATTGTAAGTATCATTGTTGTTATTATTTATTATTATTATTAATATATTATTATGATTATCATTTATCAGCATTGTAATATATACAGTACATATATATAATTTAAATGGCCTTACCTCAAAATGTTGAGTGTTTCAACTGTCGGTTTCATGTGGGGTGATCTTCAGGTGACCTGAAGATCGCCCGCGTGAAACTGACAGTTGCAACACTCAACATTTTGAGGAAAGGCCATTTAAACTATACTATATTCGCTCTACCTTTATGGCATTGAGCGCTTCCTGACATTCTGTGAACAAAAACACACGTGCTCATTTGTATATATAATTATATATATATATATATACTTACCCATAATGCTTAGAATTTTTGAATAGTGGAAGGCACAAATTCCTCCACTGAGAAGCATAATGAATGGCATGAAGTTCTGCTTGAAAAATACTTTTGCTTTTCCAATTAACAAGTGCCAGTCAAACTGCAGTATTGCCGGTTGCTCCAAATAAATTGGATAGCCATCAAGAAAGTTCTTCATATTCTTGTCAGCTAAAGCTGTTGGCATGGTCCTTAAAAATGGCACCATCCATCGATGTGTCCATTTTGCTTGAGGGATAATACCATCTCTGTTTAACTAAAATAAATAAATATGACAAGAATCATGTTAACATCCACAACATTTAATACCAATATTTTTATTCATATCTTTATGCCAATGGGCACATTCTAAACTGCTCACCTGTAAATGCTCATTGAGGATGTAAACAGCAGTGTCAAAGTCATCTGTTTCTCTGTATGAACCAGCATCGTCTTCTTTGTCCACGAACTCCCCAGTTTGACTGTTCATCCTCCTAGGGTTTGGCTGGCGACCAATGGTAACACTACCAAATACCTGACTACCACCATCTGTTGAAAAATCTTCTATAATGTCCATGATATAAGTGGTAAGTTGGTGGTCACTTATTCCTTGCCATAAAACCCCGCCCTTCTCACTGAAGGTACGATTAATAGCAGTCTTAAATTTCTTGGCCACCTCCATTTCCTCGCATGTTACAAAACATTCCCTGGAAAATTAAAGCAAAGATTAATTTTAAAATATGCCTAACTCTGATTATCTTACATGGAAAAGTAATTAAGAAAAATATTCCACCCATTTAGCAGGATCGTACTGTTACAGTTTTGCCGAAAAAGTTGGGTTAGGCGAAATTTGGAGAACAAAGAGCTGTGTTTTGAGCCAAAACGTCTGAGTGAAACGTTTTTAAATACATGTCCAAAAAGTATTTTTTTTCTTTCGGATTTCCAAAACGCTCCTCTTCGCGGACGACCAAAATCACGAAAAAAGGAAATGAGGCTTATGAAGTTCCGTTGCACCACTCATTCAAGTTTTCCGATATACTTTGCCTCGTCCTGGGACGTCATATAACTGATAATTATGACTGCACTCCGCTACGGGGACAACTCCTGCCCCGAAAGTGTCAGCTATAACTAGATTTAGAGTCTCGCACAGCAAATTAATGTCTGTGTATATATTTTATGTTGTCAGCATGCTCAGTCCAAGGTGTGTGGTGGCGCCAAGAACTTGAAAGGTTCAAGACCCCCACAAAGCTGGTAATAACTGATTCACACCTCACTTTTCAAAACATGTGTAGCGTCGGTATAGCCTTTGTTTGTGTGCCTTTAAGGCACAGCGTCAGGTGTTAAATTACCGCTTAATAGTTTTGCGCGAGACAAATTATATTTCTGTATGTGCAAAGGAAAGGAATATTTTTAAAACGACTATTTAGTCCAAGTTTTGACTTGTGTTATATTCGCGATAATTTGAATTTGTCCACGAAATTTTTCAAGTTTGCGTCATAGTTACACTGTGCTTTTAATTCGTTTAACCACAGGTTTAACAGGTTCTTTTAACTGAATTTCTGAAACTGAAAGGTCAGAGTCCAAAAATCAAAATTTATTGAAAAACGCAAAAACAGAATGAAATATACACAGAGTTAATAAACAGTCTATATATGTATTGTTACACTCTGCATTCTCGCCTATTTTCGCTCGTTATTAATATTTCGTTTATTTCAGAGGCCTAAGTGTGGTATCAACGTGATCTAGGAAACGAAAAAAATTGCTACTCAATCCCGCGTGGAAATATAGTGAAAAACTCTTCAGACTTCATACAATAATTACGCTTGGTTGTATACATGTATAAGAAGATTTCATATTCTTAATCTTACCAAGTGAATACACGGCTGCTAAATTTCTGGTGCGTCAAACGGAAATTGTCAAAACTACATGTCGAAGAATGTGTAAATCATGTTGCGGTCTTTCATTTCTTACTAAAATTATACCATGTAAGTATAGCAAGCGGACAACCCTCCCAAAAAAGAAAATGATTACTGGCTTAGAAATCTAATGACGCGGCTGTCGTTCTATATTCTGTAACCCAAATTACGGTATTAGTACCACACGTATACGTCACAACTTATTTATTGAATACTTACATAGACACACCATCTGTACGGGAAACATTTAAAATATACCCATTATATTTGCTATACGTAGACGGGAATCTCACGAACATTTCCACACTAAAGTAAAAATTAGCTATACAGCGGTACCGGTTTTTACCAATCTTAGTGTGTAAGGCCCGAGAACCAGATGCATCTTCTCGCACTGAAAGAGTCTTCAACGGTGAGCCTGGTCTTTGAGTCACTTCGGTCATCTAACAAGTTGTCAAAAAAACGTGATTAGTATCGCCGTAAAACGCGACAATAGTGGGTTCAAAAAGAATGAAACACGACAAATTAAGATAACTTACATTGTTAAGCACTTGTTGTGAACAGAAGTTTGCAACCACCGAGTAGAATGCTATTCGCCTTGTCAGAAAACGTGTTAATGAACCTTACCGTAACCGACGGTAAGCTGGAAAATAGAAGTGTGCGACGGATCGGATTGCCTCGGCCCTTTTATAATCAGAGGGTTGGCCTAAACTGTCAATTAAACTGTCAATTTTAACATTACAAATTTCGTGAAGGTATTCTTCAAATCTAAAATTATTCTTAACTTGTACGAGAGTTCTTAGTTTACCATTAGAACGACTTTGTTGAATCTGACCTTTCCAAAAATCAGTAAAGTAATCAACTAGTTTATTTTTGGTATATTTACCCAAATTTTTTAAACTTTTAAGTTCAAAAGAAATATCGTCTAGCGATCTCAAATCACTTAATTTTAATATATAGTTAATGAAAATAACGGCCCGAGAATTAGATTGAATATTAAAGCTTGCTGCTTTTCCCACCAGAATGTTTATATAACCAGGGGTTTTAATACGTAACCAGTATTTGTAACTAGAGTAGAGATCTGTACTATCAAAGGGACTCTACCTAGTTCACCATAAACAGCCAAATGTAATTGTAAAACATTTCGTTCTATGGCTAACATATCTCAATTGCTGATACGATGGTACTATCCTTGCCATATTCTTATATTTCAAATCAATTGCTATATGATAGGATACCATATTCTTATTTCTCAACTGCTGTGGTGCGATAGTACGGCGGTGCAGTACTATCCTTGCCATATTCTTATACCTTGAATGCTATATGGTGCGATAGTACGGCGGTGCGGTACTATCCTTGCCATATTCTTATGTTTCAATTGCTATGCCTATGGTACGATAGTGCGGCACTATCCTTGCCATATTCTTATGTTTCAATTGCTATGCCTATTATGGTACGATAGTACGGCGGTACGGCACTATCCTTGCCATATTCTTATGTTTCAATTCCTATGGTGCGATAGTACGGCGATGCGGTACTATCCTTGCCATATTCTTATGTTTCAATTCCTGTATGGTACGATAGTGCGATGCGGTACTATCCTTGCCATATTCTTATGTTTCAATTCCTGTTGTACGATAGTACGGCGATGCAGTACTATCCTTGCCATATTCCTATGTTTCAATTCCTATGGTGCGATAGTGCGGCGATACGGTACTATCCTTGCCATATTCTTATGTTTCAATTCCTGTTATGCGATAGTGCGATGCAGTACTATCCTTGCCATATTCTTATGTTTCAATTATATTGCCATATTTGATTATATATATATATATATTATAAATAAAACAAGGTTTTGAAAAATGCCGAAACAGAGAACTTAGAAATCTAACGTTTGAGAAGGCCCTCGTTTCGACAGTTTGCAAACCTTGTTTTATTCGATTGTTGTTTCAACACTACCTACATAGCACACTACTTTTATCTCTATATTATATATATATATATATATTTATATGTGTGTATGTATAATTTAATATAAGCAATTTCTGCTTTATCATGGTACGATAGTACGCGTACCCTAAAGTTTTTTTAGAAACCTCTGTCCTATTTCAGGCATGGTATACACATTGTCACAGTAAATGCATTATATAGATTGATTTATACAATTCCTAAGAATATTAGCATTCATTGCAAAACTTTACATCTACAGAGTAAAACTGAGTCAACTTCCAGCCTTAATTCAACTCAAAAGAATAAGTTGATTGAAGAAATTGTTAAAGGATCTCCAACTTTCCTTGCGAGAACTGTAACGGAAATTCCCCAATTGAAGAAATGTGTGACGGTTTTGTTTCTTGAAGACATCAATGAGAAATACAAAAAACTTTGCGCCAAAACTAAAGAAAAACCTTCGGTTTTACGAGTTACGCGGGAGCAGCAAAGAAATCTTGCGGATTTTAAATGGATTTCTCTACTACGTGAGATGAAGGAAAGGGTGCCCGAGGTTCTCAATATTTTGATGGCTATAGCAGCACCTCGTTTGAAAAATGATAACTCGCAAGTGGCTCCATTATGTACTGCATTTGGAATACTGATGAATTTACGTTCCAGAGAGTTATCCCTAGTGCAGAAACTTAACACTGTTGTCATTGGAGCAGGAAATGCTACGAAAAAGGTATTGGTTGCAATGTTCTTTTGAACAGTACACTTCCTATAACAGATAAGTGCTAAGAGTTTTAAAAGAACGTAATTATGACGATAATTGATGCATTTGATAGTATAAACAATGGCACCGTTCCAGGTGCGCACAAAGAAAATTAGAATGGCCTTAATTCTTTGACGCATTATCCGTCTACATAATTTGAGAAAGCACTAGCTTGAAGTTCCTCTGGTTATGCGTCTTCAGTCTAATAGGGAATTTAAGATATGCTTAATCAGTTAATCTACGACGCGGACGTAACGAAAAACAGCGCTATGGTAAAACTATGGGCTCCGGTTGTAAACAAAGTCGGTGACGCGAGAAAAACAAATAAAACTGGTCTCAAAACATTAGCGAGTGCTTTTTCGTCACGTCCGCGTCGTTGTGCATTAAGCATATCTTAAAGTCCCCAATTAGGGGGACAAGAAGTAGTTTTCGTCTGGACGATCTTTCACCGTTTGAGCGTCACTCAAAAGAAACTACGAAACATATAACGCATAATACGTCTTGTGCGCGTATTTATTCTGAAGACTATTAACATGGAAAATACGGAGTTTATATAGTCTGACAAGATGTAAACATGTAGAATCGCAGTTGGCTTGTACTTTTAAAATGATAACTTATTTCAAATGACTAAAGTCATGTGGTTTTGCAAGTCAGTGTTGATAATTATCGATGTGCCTGTCGGGAAGGGCGAAATTCTTAAGAGAGGGCGAATTAAATTCTTAAATGAAAGGTGAAGTTTCCCAGGGGGCGAAATTGTGTGTGTGTGGGAGGGGCGAAATTCCTGGGACACCGGTATTCAATAACAATTTGCGCAACATGCAGTTGCTTATAATAGCACGAGCTTTGAAAAACCGAAATTTTATAGTCAGGCTTATATTTAAGCCATACTCCCTGTTTTCTAATATATCACGTTGACAATACGTCAGACTTATTTTTTCATATTTTTCTCTGAAGTCAGATTCCGCGTTTTTCATTTATGACGCGAGACTCCGGACTCCTACTCCGTGTTTTCCATGTCACCATTAAGGCAGTTTTCCTCTTCAAACGTATCGTAACGTACCGTAGTATTGTAAAGTCACGCATTGTTGGTATGCCAATTGTTCCTTACAATCAGACAAAGCATTCGGATGTTTGCCAGTATTTGGAATATGTCGAAAACTTCCTGGTTGACGTGTTCAGACCGAAGAGCGAGCCAGAGATCTTGGCGAAGCGAAGCAGAAAGATCGAGTATTGAAGGATATTGAGCTGCCGCTTTGCGGAGCGAAGAAAACTCAGATGGGGTGTGATTATGAGACGGAAAGATTTGACAACATCATTGAAAACGTTGCTCAGTGGCACACAAAGCAGTCATTCTTGGGGGTAAGATCAATTTGTTCGTATAAATTTAATGAATGTCATGTAATGCAACTATAGTTCCTGACACTTAATTCCATTCCTCACACTTTAACTCTTTCTGGACGGTCGCATTTTAATTATGTTGTCGCAAGTTGTCGCAAGTTGTCGCAAGAGCACTTTAAGTACGATCTCCTTTGCAAAATATTTACCCCCTGGCAATGAAATTAACACCATTGGAATCCTTACAAAATAAGCTTTTTAACAGTGGGCTATTTTGCCGACTAAACATTACAGAATCAAAAATACTAAAAGTTTAATCCCAAACATACCTCCAGTCATACAACAGTTCAAATCAAACAATCTTTAATATCTTTTAATATCTTTAATATCTTGAAAGACTTCTAATGGTCGAAATTTAGCTTTTTATCTGTTTCTTTAGACTGTAAAACGTGCCTTCCATACGGCTTTTAGAAATATTTATTTTGAATTTTTTTTATTTATCGGGAATTTTCCAGCATGCACGCGCTTGCCGTAGTTTGACTATATATGGTTTGCCCACGCGCTTCAGTCCCGACAAAAATATCTTATATAGGGTATTGTACCCTGGGGAATTCATTCCGGCCACTTAAAAAACCATAGCAACAGTCTTTGTTTGTGTTTGGACCTTTTCTGGTTGTTTTTGCCTGAAATTCCGGTTTGACCCGTACGCTACATTTCAAATGTCGCCGTAACTTTGTCAATTTTTATTGTGTTTCTTTGCAACTTGGTCAGTATGTACTGTTTTTAAAGCTCTATAAAACGGTGTATTAGCGAAGATCACACGGTTTTTAAAACAGAAGTTATAATCGACCAAAGGTACTGAATATATAATTAGTTTACGATAATAATAAATATCAGATTACAAAGGTGTTAAAACTCACGGAGATCTGTAAAACAATGTGTTTAGCAATTTGGTTGGCATTAGCCAAGAACAGGTGTGTTTGCTGAATCGATTGGTGATCGATTGGTGGTATTTTCGTCCGTTTTGGGTGAGGGGTGCCAAAGATACAAGCGCTAAAACCTCAAGTTAAAACCTCAATACATACACATACAATTGTTACAAACGAGATTATGGAGGTTAAAATGTCTAAAGTATTTAAAAAAACGTGTTGCAACTATGCATGCATGTGTGCAGTGGTGTAGAAGGGGGGGGGGGGGGGGGTGCTTTTGGGTAGAGCTCCCCTTCATCGAGCTATGGGGGCTCAACCCCCCCCCCTTCCTTCCTTTGTTGCAAGATGCTTGAAAATATATAACTTTTCCATAGTTTGCATTCTCCAAGCATGACTATGACTATTTCAGGCATTATGACTATTTCAGGTATTAAAATCGGATAAAGATGCGAATGGCACTGCATGTGTGTGACAAACAAACTGCGGAGTACAGCATTTAAGTATCAGCTATATAATAATTGCTAAGTAAATGCTAACAAAATGTTGCTAAATTTTAAACAAATATATGGTGATCGGATTATACTAGGTTTGTAAATGATAACTAAGACGTCTCAATTGAGTGCGACTGGATATCTTGAACGCAAATGAACATGTTGAGGCTGTTTTCCACTTCAACTGTATCATAAGGTACCGTAGAATTTTCTCTTGTGTTTAAGTCATTAGTTCCGTCCTATAGTGTCAGGAAACAGATAAATACAGCTCTTAGTTTTGGTACGATACAGTTGAAGTAGAAAACAGCCTTAGGCATGTAGCATGGATGCGATCATGTCCGCATGATACATGAAATAATATGAGAATAAAAAGTTGTGTACCAATCTCGTTTTGTAGCTAAATGTATGTAGAGTCGTGCTGCAAATTGCTAAATTGAAATTTATGTCACTAACATTGATGAACATCTCATTTTTGTAATATTTGCAGTACACGTGGGAGAATCTTTACCAAGCGACTCCAGTTTCTGGAAGGGAAGAAGACACGCTCTACAATTTCAGACAGCAGTTTAGCATGACCAACGTGTAGAAGGACGTGAAGAAGAACTACAAGAGTGCTGAACATCTCATGCTCTGTAGTACCAAGGCATATGTGTGTAGTGCTTTCATGACATGGGCAGGATTGGAAAACCTCGACGACGATCCTGAAGACTTAGTTATCCCACCAAAGTACTCGAAGAAAGCGGAGAAACAGGAATTTATCGACAGAGAAATTGGTAGTTTTGTTGAGCAGTACGTTCTTTCAGAATTTGATGTCGAAAAAGCTCGAAGGGAGGAAATCGAAAAGATGAAAGAAAAGGAAAGTACAGAGCGACAGGCAAGAGGTGAAACTGCTGAAGCTAGTCAAAATAATTTCAATTCAGGTACAAATGTGTTGTTTTGGTTATATCGACAACAAATTACAAGAAGGTAAGGCCGTTTTCAACTTCAAATGTATCGTAACATACAGTGGCATTTTCGTTTGTCTTTATTTCTACACAAGCGCTCAGGAAGCAAAGAAATACACAACAATTCGGTACGATACGCTTGAAGCGGAAAACAGCCTTTAATGACCACTTGCGTTAATAACCAATCAAATCATACATTTTCTGTAAAGGACTATCATTAAAGATAGTAAAATGATTGATTCAGTCATTAATAAGACACAATCATTAATAATCCATGGTATAATCCAAGCTGGATGCTTATTTGTCTTTTCCCGTTTTGAATATAGCTATCCAAAATGACAGACGTTTTGTTCTCTATTGATTCAAATCTAAGTGATTCAAAATGCTCGGTTTACCAATTCGCTATCTTTTTAATCATAGGAGATATCGTCAGAATGGTACACAAAGACGATGTTACAAAGAGAGACTACCATTATCTTGGTATGGGCAAGGTGGTTGAACCTCCTGTATTTAATACCACAGACCAACCAGAAGATGCGGTGTTCTTGCATGTGCTTGCAGTCGGGAACGCAGCAACTACACTTGTCAAAGTGGGTCAAGTTGTTTTATGGCCAAAGATCAACCTGGCCCTGCCACTTCAACAAAGTGCTCTGTCCCGTTCTGAAAGTACTATGGACGTGCCAGAACAACAAACCAGTGATGATAGAGTCATGAACTACGCTCTGCAATGCATACAGTTGGGCATTATGCTCATGCAACTGAATGATACGGAGAAAGAAGGGGACGGTGAGCGATGTCTGATGAACTGGAAACTATTGATGCTCTATTTCAGGTCACAAAAGCGTGGCATGAAATATGCATTTGAAGCTATGCGGTTGCTAACATGCACAAAAGCTTTATTTACAGAACAAATGGCTTATCGGATTATCCATGGGAAATTTATAAATGCAAAAAGAGGGCCTGGAAATAATTACTCCAATGATCTAAAGATGGAAACATTGGCAAAAGACCATAAAGTAATTTTGAAAGGATTGTGTGGAGTGTACAAATGCAGTGTATGGATTGAAAAGTGTGGTGGAAGCAATTGACAGGGAAAGTAATGTGACACCCGGACTCTACAAAACATACACATGCCAGTTCTAACAAGATTGTGGAGGAAATTATCAAGGTGTTAAAAGGTACAGCCTTTCCACGAGCAACCTGGAAGAATGCTGCTGTCATATCCTGATATCTCTAAGAGCCCACTCGATCGTCTAAATGTAACTGCCTTGAACAAATGGTTGACCCACAACAAATATAGACTATTTGCAAACGCATTTGTATCAAGTGACGATGTAGAAGATGATGTAGAAGATGATGTAGAAGATGATGCAGAAGAGACAATGCAACATAATGGTGAAAGTGATGATGAGAGGCAACGTGAAAGCGAAGACGAATTGAACGTTTCTCTGGTATAAAGCAGAATAAGGTGAGTTACCAAATATTTAATAAATTACTTTTGCAAGATGATATTCCGACTGAAACTATTTTATAATGTCCTATACAAACGAATTCTGCATTAGTCTGACAAAATATATGATACAGTAAGTTGTTTTGTTAGCAAATATATATTTATACAGATTATATTATGAGTATATTGCACTATCTACATGTATTGCCAGACAATTTTACTTGTCATAAAAACAACACTTTCCCCAAAAGTACTGGCAAGTACAATTTTCTGGCATTAGGGAACATAATAATGGTAAAACAAGGATTAATGTGCCTTCTAGCAAAATTGAGTAATTAAATTATCTGCGCTCAATTGCCATTAAAGCCTTAATTTGGCTCTGTGAAGGAGAGATAATCCATATATCATATGGAATTATGAATTAGGCCACACCTTTTTGCCAAATTATGACTGTTCTAACCTTGTATTTTTAAAAACTGGATATAATATTGGTGAGCAAAATCTGTAATCTAACAAAAAGGTGTGGCCTATAATTATGTACATACACATAACTTGGTATGTAGTTTAAGCCATGATACTTTAAAGATGGTTATAAACAGTTACATATACACATGCATATATCAGTTAATGCACACAGTGCTATTCTCCAATTCATGTAGTTCTCATATAGTGTTGTAAATGTTCCAGCTGAGAGTAGAAAATGTGCAGCCTGAGGGGTACATGTAATGTAGTAAGATTAAAGTATTATATCTTAATACTTGATAATATAATCAATTTAGTGATGAATTTTTAACACTCTTCAAAATTTCAAAAATTACACAGGCATGGTTATCGTCAAACAATGGCAGTTTTGACTTTACCTCATCAAGGGATGTCAGCTCACTTGCATTTTCAACAACAGCATCAATAAGTTCCAAGCTAAACCCAGTACAGAGTCCAACACTACCAACACAACTTTTCCCATAGCCATGAAGGAACTGTCTGTAACTTAACAAGTGTCCCTTGAGCAAATCGTTCTGTTTAGTAGTAAAAGGAACACATCTTTCTACATCCATGTCAACAGAGTAAGCAGCATCACAACTTACATCAGAACTAACAAGCTCCATCATTTCAGCAGCTGGTGTGTCATCTTATAACTTCACCGATTGAAAATATTCATCATTATCAATTGTAGCAATAATTGCTAGACAAATTGCAGCATGTAAGGATACTGTACCTTAACTCAAAAACTTTAACCCATTAATGTGTAACAAACACACAGAAATAGCATATATGCTGTATTATATTTTGTTCTGTGTTTACTCAATTTAAATTTAACAGTGTGAGGTGGGAAATTCTTGACTGATCAATGCTCGCATACTATAAATATATCATGAAAAGTAACAAAAATTACCATTGGGGCAATATGATTATCCAGACTGGAAAATCGAGCAGTTTTCGACGAGATCTCGGGGGCGCAAAAGCTATTGAATCCAAGGGCAGGGGCGCAAAACCTGCCCCAAGGCCGGACTCAAGGGCAGCCAGGGACGCAAAAATGTACCCATCGATACCTTTTTTAGAAGACATTTTAGTTGGGGGCGGCATTGCCCCGATTTTCCAGTCTGGATGATTATAAATGGAAATTCTTACCATTCTTCTACTAGATGTGCTTCGTCAATAACAATAGCTTTCACAGAATCTTGGTATGCTTTTGACTTCAAAATATTCTGAAAAATTTTCTTATCTTCCAACAAGGCTTCAGGGTGAGCAAATGTTAATTGGCTCGGGTGAACAATCTGATCATATGTGGCTCCCATCTCCGACCGCACGCTATCACGATTTGTTTCCCTGCTGGCCTTTAAAACGCTAACATCCATATGTTTTTTTAGCTTCGTTATCTGATCAACCATTAAGGCGTTTAGTGGCGAAATTACAATGACACTTGAATTGGTATTTTCGTGACCCAAGTAAGCGTCAAAGACGAAAGGAAGAAGCTGGTATATGAGAGACTTTCCATAGCCAGTGGGCAAGATACAAACTGTATCTTTTCGATCAACGACAACAGCCTTTACTGCTTCGTATTGACACTCTTTCAATTGAATATCTTGCTTACCTAGTCGCTCTAACGCTTCTTCCAATCCACAATGAAATAAACCAATACTCTCCACTGACATTTTATAAAAAATACAGTTGCAAAAAGCTACGAAACTTCTGTGAAACGATAGTAAAATTTTCAATGGATCTGACGCATGCACAGTTTGGTCGAGGTACAGTTTTCTGTACCTCGGAGTCGGATTATCCCAGAGCCTCCGTTCCTTCTCCCGAAGGATCGCGGGCTCGGGGTACGAGATTGCTGATATCCAATCTCCTGATATCCAACCTGGTATCCAGACTCCTTATAGACAATCTACTGCTATTCAACTTGATGGAATCCATCCTGATGGAATCTAACCTGATAATCAACCTGTTGCTCTTCAACATTCTGTTATTCGCCATCTTGGTGATGAAATTCCTGGAATCCAACTTCCTTGTATTCAAAATGGTATCGAATCAAGTAATTCTGAAGATCCTTCTAGTGTTGCCGCTGATCAGTCAAACTTTGACAATGCACCAGGTTGGTTTCATTCAAAGAGAACAAATATTTTATGTTATGATCTACAAACTTCTATATACTTTTTGGTGCAATTTGAGCACTTTTCTATATGCTACTGTATTTTAGTTGTCGTTGAAACTGCTGCGACTGAAGAAATTTCACTTGTAGAAGATGTTCAGATAAATAATGTTGTTGTACATCTGGGCTAAACTGAAGGAAGATTTAATCAGCAATTTTCGTGATACAAATATCTTAAAGGTTATGGTAGTGGTTAATGTAATTAATGAAAGGGGTGAGTTTGAAAAGGGGTGAAGGTGGTGGGGGTACTCTGTGACATTTTTACAGAGTTTTGGAATCTACTATTCATATCTGCTGCTGTAGGAGTCACTCAAAAAGTACCAGCAATAAGACCAGCAATATGATTTTCAAAGTGAAGAATGGGAGGCAATAGCAAGAATACTTGTTTATGGTTACACTGGGGAGGGTTACTTCCCCATTCAGTTTGGCAAATGTAGTATCACACAAATCGTTTTGGTAGAATCATTTAAGGCATATTTATCTATGGGGAAACAAGAAATTGTGAATGATGTTTTGAGTGGTAAGCTTAACCCAATGGATGAGGAAGTTTTAGATTTTTTAAGTAGCTACAAGTGTTTCAAAGCTCCTAATGAAAAAAACATTGAAAGTATTATTTGGCAATTGGCACACCAGGAAATTATCCAGAAACCTTGTTGCGTAGCTAACTGCTGGGGCCGCATAGTTTCCATACTTGAGGCTTATCTGCCATTTCAATCACCTGATAATATAGGTAGTTTATTCAATGAGAAAAGGCCAAATGGAAAGAAGGTTCTAAAAATGCAAGATGCTCACCCAAACAATGATGCAGAAAGGGAATGTCTTAGCCATCTTAAGATCAATTGAAGGAAATATTGGCTGTTTTTTGCATTTCACAACTGGTAGTAATATACTTGTTTCTCAGAAAATAAGTATCATCTTTAATAAGTTAGATGGGAAGATTAGAAGATTGATTGCTCATACATGTGCACTCTCATTGGAAATCTCTAGCACATACCAGTCATGCAATTAACTGGCAGAGGAATTCTCAAATGTGTTAAGACAAAAAAGTTCATGGGAATTTGACATTGTACAGAAACATTGGATTTATACAGTATGTGTTGGGTTAAACTCTTTAGTTGAAGACCATTGTGTAGCATTTGAGAAGGAGTGTGCAACAATACCTGGCCGCATATTGCCAGCTGATATACAGTGTGATAACGCTTCCAGGGTTTGAAATAGACTGTCTATAGAACAAGATTTTTATTCTGAACGTTTTTGGCAGGTCAAATAAATTGCCTTATTCAAAAAGAAAAGTAAATGGAATGAAACAAATCTGCAGAATTTTCGAATTTGCTTGCCATTTTATCTTTGTTTTGGCTTTTCAAAATAATTTCCACCTGCCATTCTTCAAAGATGGACCTGCGTTTGGCAACCTTCTATTTTGAGCCCTGTAATGTCTAGAACCCGTCCACATAGTTGTACTATAATGCATGCTATGTAGTGGAGATTTATAATTTTCTGTTGCACTTGTTACATGTTAATTTTCATGCAAATATTGTAGACATCTGAAGACATCTGAATATAAGCCCAGTGGCATATATTTGTGGTAAGCATTTTTGGTTGGGTATTGACATGGAGTGACTTCTATATGGACAATTATATGGTTTGGATTTTTTATTTATTTACATGTTTGGGTGCTGTGTTTTCAGAATATTGCACACACCTTTTTCCATTTCAAATTTCAAAAAGATGTTGCATTCAAATGACTATTAGGGTAAAAAGAAAATAGATCTGGGACTTGATACCTCAGATGATCACGCTAAATTCCAATGTTATTTTTTGCCATGAAGAACCCTATGGGCTTACAATCGGAACAGCCAAAGTTTGAGTAAATTGTCGGTATGCATGCATACATACATACAGTAGCGTTTATATTTGGGGAGGTGTCTTGTGTTATTTTGTAGCTTTATAGTAATCGCTTGTATTCATAGCTTTCCTGCAAACATTTATCGATAATCAGCACTAGTTATCCGAGTCACCCCTTTATTTATGTAAATATAATACTTTACTGTATTACTTTGTGTTGAAATTGAAGTTGAGTTTTTTTTTAAAAGCACATGCTTGAAATTTGTTTTCAATTTTTCATTAGCATCTATCCAAGTAGAAACTATAAAAGTTGTTCAAGGACTCTGCAATACAGAGTTTCAAGGACTCTGCAATACAGAGTTTCAAGGACTCTGCAATACAGAGTTTCAAGGACTCTGCAATACAGAGTTTCAAGGACTCTGCAATACAAATTTATGCCCAATTTCCATCATATGCTAAGGGTCTGGTATGATACTTTGTATTGTAGCCTGCTCTTCATCTGACAGGACGATGGTGCATTCTGGAACAAGTTTCAATATCAGGGACTTCTCCATCATACTCCACACCATAGGATGCTAAATCATTTATTGGAACATCTTGTTGATTTTGAATATTTCTGGAGTACCACTATGCCATAGATGACTGGTAACCAACTGTTCTAACTCCATGGTAGTTCCATTGGTTTTCAAATTCATTCAAGGAAGCATTAATTATGGGTACATATACAATTTCTAAAGCCAATAAATGGACTTCTTTATCTACATCCAACATACCATTATTTTCCATAACAATAAAAAGATCCTTGTATATAGTGCACCTAATACTCTATTCACTTCTCGCCACAACCTTTCAATGCGTTGATTATGTGCCCTGTTTCCTGTGATGAAACTTGCAATCAGCTCGAACACGTAATGATAAACCAAAATTTTCAGTTCCCTCAAAGACTTCGAGAGCAGTAGCAGCATCAATACAACCATGGACAACAAATTTCCATTGAATAAGCTTGTGGTTTGAATCAATGTGCCACAGGTGGCTGGGGGCGGCAACGCTGTATAGTCGTCTTTGGATGGTGACACATTGTCTTATTACTCTTCCGATGGGATCAAGTGAACGAGTACTTTCTCGTACCCTATACCTTTGCACCAAATGTTTTTGAACAACCAGGCTTTTCCTCGCACATACGTTTCCCCAACATATGGAGTTTGCTGGAGTGTACTTGCAATGGTGGCTTTAGTTCAGTATCAATTATATTGGAAAATGTTTCTGGCAGGTTAAGTTCTTCACCGTGCCTGAACAGAGTCCTATCACTGATGCCTAGCATTTGTGCGATTGACTTCCAGTTCATACCAGCATCTCTTAATGTCTCGATTTGTTCTTTGGTTACAATATACTTGGGCCTTCCTCCTGTACCATGTTGTTCATTTAGTCTGAATTTGTTAAGTTGAGTATGTTGTTCAACTTGAGACAGCAGCTCGTTTAACACTTTGTGTAATACCCCCACTAAATTTTCAAATAAATATTTGAGCCCCTCGAGGCCAATTTCAGACTGCATGATCGAATTAAGTGCTAGTACAATCTGTAAATAATCTTCCAATCTTAAATGCAAATGATCTTGCATATTTGGATCTTACATCTTTTTAAAGACGAAAAAATTCAAGCGAAACGATGTGTGGAAATTTCGCGATCTGTCAATAAACCGTCTGCAAAAGTGTGACTACGCGACGACAAAGTATTGACTTCAATGTTGCAGCCGAAAAATCTCCACATCCAGTAAGTGTTCATCAAATATTAAAGCTTCTGCTGTCATTTAATATCTTTAGTTAATTATTTTCTCCATATAATTTTTTGAACATCATATTTCTAGTGAGTATTTTCTTGAATATTTTGCGTCATTTTAATAATCATGAATGTATTAATTGTGGTCATGAATGAATTCATTCATGCATAAACAAAACAATGGTCCAATTTTAATACAGTATTATACTCATATTTGATTTAATATCGTTTTGTGCTTTATGGTTTTACTTTAAACCTTTCAGAAACCTTTCAAAATATATCATTGTTTGGTATACAATAGCATGAAATTGTTTGATTGAAAATATTGACAGTGTGACAATGTTTTAAGGTCGAAACTTTTGATGCATCATCATCACAAGTTCTCAATGAGGCAAACAAAGAACTCCTTGAAGTGGCAAGGTATAATGGGTTATCTTCTGAGGGTTGGATGTCTGAAGTTATAGAGGAGATGGCAACCAGGTGTCCGATGGTGCATAAAATCCTATCTGGTCTCTTGGAAAGCACCATCTATCCGGCGAAGAAGAATCCTGCAATCTGCTTGATTTATGCCATTACCATACTCCAGTTATCAATTTCGAAATACTCTAGTTATCAATTTCGTGCAGTGGCCGAGCCTGCAGTAAAAAAAGTCAAAATAGCGGTTATCTGCACGAGTTTTTACTAATCTGAGGTGGATTCTAGCCATTTGATTGGCCCATTTGAATTTTGACTAAAGTTTGCGGGGGTCTGACTCATTTGGGCAATATTCGAGCTTTCTGATTGGCTGGTTAAGGAAATATTCTCCTTTCTCATTGGCTCGATTTGTTTGACTAATTTGCTCCTTGGGGTATTCAGCAGCACTCCTTGGGGTATTCAGCAGTCTTCAGTCAATATGAAATGAAAATAAAGTCTTTCTGATTGCTACTTGACTGCAAAAGTTCAAATTGGTTTGAGTTGGAGACATCGAGTACACTGTGATTGTTTTATACAAGATTTATAAAGTGTCAATTTATGAAACTGTTCAGTCTGAGTTTCAAAGTGACGATGTAAAGGTTCTGGAAGAGGTGAACACAGATCTGTTCAAGCAAATGCACATTTTGAATACAAGATCTGTGCAAGAGCTGTTAGATTCTATCAATGATCCCGATGACAGTCTGTCGAGAAATTTTGGCGCAGAAATTTTCATACCAAGAGTTGCTCGTCAACAAAAGACGAAGTGTACAGCGATAAGGTATTAAAAGGTTTCTATTTATGTTAGTTTATAGTCTGATACTGATTCTATTACTGAGTATTACTAAGTTCAAAGTGTGTCTATTTCACGGTAAAAGCCGCTTGGCTGAATTAGCATATATTTGCGGTCGGTCAAAAGGTCATTCATATTATTATATAGTCGTTTATATTGCCATTTGTTGTATTATTTGTATCAGCCAAGGTATTGCTGATGTATTTTATCGACCGAACCAAATATTATTACTACATTAATGATTAATAGATAACAAACTGTCTTGTCGAAATTTTGAGTCGTTGACCGCGTGGTTCGGTGTTATGCTGTGATGTAATACGATATCTAGAAGCCCATTGTGTGATATATAATTTTTGTTTGTCTTTAAATTTTAGATCTGAAGTTTCTGGCAACTGTTTGTATAGTTCTGTGTCTTTGGTACTGGTAGGTGACAATAGTTTAGTGCAAAGTTTGAGGATATTAACCTCAATTGAGCTTTTCATGAATGCTAATTTTTATTCTCAACACCCTTGCTTTTTGTCAGTTGCCACTGAGCATAGTGAATACTTTGGGAAAACTGTCAATAACCTGTTACCTTTGTCTGTGTCTAAAGAGTGTTTAGATACCGGTTTAACCAAGGATGACTTGGTAAAGCAAGAAGCCATTTCAAATTGTACTGATAGGAAATGGTCATCATTTTTATGTATTCTAGGCCTTTCTTCTGTTTTATGTAGAAATATTTCTACTTATTACCCTGATTTTGGTGACAATAGATATAGATTACTATTTAACCGACATGTTCAGCCACGCCACCATGCTCAGAAAGGTGTGGATGATATCCATATTCTGTTAGAATGAAGGTACTATCAAGGCTGGAGAGACCTTTCAGCCGAATCATTTTGTTCTCTTCTTTTTCATTCACTTCAGCAGAAACGAAAATCTGCTACTGGTTCTAGGGCTTCAACAGCAACCAAGAAGCAAAAACTAACATCTCTTAAATTGCCTAAGAAAGCATCAAAAGCTGATGCTAATATTTTAGATTTTTTCCCTAAAACAGAAAAGCCCATTGTTGATCTAACATCTCAGAAGGCCCCTAATGAGACTTTTTCCTCTGCCGCAGCACTTGCCACTCACAAATTAGATAAGCTTACAACACCTAGCACTTCAGTACATTCTTCAACTAAACTACCCCAGAGTACTACAGATACAGTATCCACTGTTGAAGAAGTAAAACATGATTTTACCAATAAGTTTGATGTTGCATTGTATAGGGAAAAGGTTAAAGGTATGGATACCTCTGAAATTTGTCATTTAATTAAAAATGTTTTTAAGCCAGACCAGCATTACTCTTTTCCTAAGACCATTGGTAGAAGCTTTAGATATGATTGGTTAAAATTATAATCCTTGGCTGTTATTCACCTTGTAACGATGGTGCATACTGCTTGTCATGTGTACTCTTTGGAGATCGCTTTCCCGGTAAGGCTGGGAAAATCCATAAATTATTTTCTGAACCCCTTAGCTATTGGAATAATGCTGCCTATACTTTTAAACACCATACTCTGGACATGGCACAGGAGGGGAAATGGGATTGCATGCTTGTACATTTCCAATTTTAACTTCTTTGCTTGCACAAATGTCAGGAGCAGCACAACCCATTGAAGTAATTGTAGATGCCAACCTTAAAAAAGAGGTTGAGGAAAATAGGAGTAAACTTGCTCCTATTATTGATACTGTTGTCTTTTGTGGCCGCCTTGGTTTGCCATTGCGTGGGCATCGTGATGATGCCAAATATCACCCAGAAGTGGGCAGCTACTCCACTGGGGGTGTTGGTAATTTTGTTGAATCCCTTAATTTTAGAGTTTGAGCAGGCGATAACATTTTAGAAGACCATTTAAGGACTTGTGGTAAGAACAAAAGTTATATTTCTAAGACAAATCAAAATAAGATAATTAAATGTTGTAGCCAGGTGACCAGTGGGAAGATTATCCAGGATGTGAAGGAAAGTAGGTTTTTTACTATCATTGCTGATGAGGCTTCAGATATTTCCCGTAAAGAGCAAATGTCCCTTGTGTTATGTTTTGTTGATTCTGATATGAATATCAGAGAGGAATTTATTGCATTTATGCACTGTAAATGGGGGTTAAGTGGTGCCCAGCTTTCTAAACTAATTTTAGAAGCTTTGAATGACTTAACTTTATCTATTGATGATTGTAGGGGACAAGGGTATGATGGGGCAGGTGCTGTAGTGGGGCATATCAATGGTTTGGCTGCTCAGATTTTGAGGCTAAACATGAAAGCCCTTTACACTCACTGTTACAGTCAGAGACTTAATTTATCTGTTTGTGACTCTTTAGCTATAGTTGAAGTAAAGAACATGTTGAAACATGTAAATGAGGTTTCACATTTTATTAATATTGCTCAGACACGTAATATGCCTTTTGAAGAAAGCATTAAAGCCCATAGTTCTGATACGGAAAGCAGAAAGACCAAGTTGGTTGATGTTTGTAGAACAAGATGGGTTGAACGTATAGAAGGTTTAAATACATTTGAGGAGCTTTTTGTGCCATTATATCATACACTTGATATGACTACTAACATAGATCGTGAGTTTAACCCTCTTTCTAGCGATGCATCCAAAGTTTGATTTTGTTGTAGCATTAGTTATTACCAGACATGTTCTTGATGCAACACTTTCTGTAACCCAATTATTGCAAGGAAAGAGTATAGATATAATGGATGGCATTCACATGATTCATAGTTTAAAGAATAACATGATTCTTATGAGGAATTCTGTAGATAAACAGCATGATATGTGGTATGAAGAAGCTTTGACGTTGGCAAATAAAGTTGGCATTAAAGAGTCAAAGTCAAGGACAGTGGGTAAACAAACTACTAGGGCAAATCACCCATACAAGACCATCTCAGAGTATTATAAACGAATTATTACTATTCCTCTCATTGACCATCTTAATCTCATTTGACATTGATAGTGTTAATGTTTATAGAGGGTTAAGTATTGTACCAACCAAACTATTGTCTTTAACTAGTGAGGGGATTGACTGGAAAGAGCATTTTAAGACTGTTGCCACTTTCTATTATGATGATTTGCCCAATCCCTTAGCGTTAGATGCTGAGCTGTCGTTGTGGAACACGTATTGGGAGACCTATACGGGACCCCGCCCATCTAACATTGCCACAACTTTGAAAGCTGTTTCTTTTGATGGCTTTGAAAATATTAAAGTTATACTTCGCATTTTAGGAACACTTCCTATTACTTCTTGTGAGTGTGAGCGATCTATTTCAGCACTTAGGATACTCAAGAATTATCAGCGAAGTACTATGGTTGAAGAACGTTTGAATGGTCTAGCCTTGATGAAGATTCATCAAGAAATTGTTCCAGATACGGACAAAGTGATTAATAACTTTTCTGTTGGAAACACTAGGTTAAAATTTCATTGAAATTTTTGTTGCTAAACTCAATTACAATTCTAAAGACCATCCATGCAACAGTTTAGGACAAATCTCCTTAATATCTGATTTACCTTCATTTTATATACACATTAGAACCGTGAAGGGAAAAACAAGATATAGTTCAATTAGTACGTATCTTTGATACACACATGATAACTATTAGTAATCTTTTTTCGTATAATCTTTTTGGAATCAAATGTAATCTTGTTACGTAGATTCATCATTCCCTTTCTAAACACCATTATACACATTAGAACCGGGAAGGGATGTAGAAGATGTAGCTCAATTATTAACATTACAATTAATTTTGCTTAGTATAATCTTTTTTGGAATCACACATAATCCTGTTGCGTAGATTCATCATTCTGTGTCTAAAGACCATTCCATGTAAGAGGAAAAAGTCTCCTTAATAGCTGAACTGCATTATATAAACCCATTCAACAATATTACCTCAATAGGACTTTGAATATTACTTCAATAGGACTTTCGGTTAGGCTAGGTTTTAGGTTAGGACTTAGGGGGGTAAAGGGTTAGAATTGACTGGGATGATGTGCAAAATTGAGCAATTGTATGTCCATGAAATGCCCCATATAGTCACCCTTTTCTAACCAAACTCCTTGCAAGCCAAGGTGTGAAAGGCGGGTAGCTGGCGCCTTAAAACCAGTTAGCTCATTTTCGGCCTCCCAAAGGCTGTCCATGTCGGAATTACATGACTGCCATAATATATGGCAATTTGTGTTTCCTAGGCATGCTGATGAGGCCTGATATGGGGCGAAACAGTCATTTTATTGCGTAGCCAAAAACAATGACGCCCCTCCCCACCGAAAAAAATTACCAAAAATATTTGACTAACATACGAAAATTCCTAGATCCTCCCCTGGAATGGATAATTCTCATCCATTAAATATTACAAGTAAAAAGAAACCGGTCTTTCATACAGTATATGGCGGATCATATGCAAAAGCAGTTTTAATATATTTTCTATATGATGATGTAAACCTCCAATTTAACCAATGTTATTGGAGTTTGATGGAACACTAGAAATAAGGATTAACTAGTTATTCCAGCATATAGATCTGCCTCTGGTCAAAAAACTTTTGCCTGTCGAGGAGTTTCAACCTGGAACTCATTACCGAGTTTAAATAACTTGATTCAATTTAAGAAAGATCTCAAAATCTCTATTTGACTATTTGTACTTTGGTTCTTTGATATGTACCATGTTTTAATTGTTTCTAATATTATCATGTAAAAGCCTTCTGGGAGAGTTCATAATTTTAAATAAATAAGATTAAAGCTGTGGCTTGCATTTCAGCAAATTGAGAATTTCAATTCTAGAAAGAACAGCTACTTTGTTACAAAGCAAAATGTGATCTCTTTCTTTCACCTTCTTTGAAGTACTCTGACTGCCTTAGTGCATAAGAGCTACGTTTGGATCCAGTTTGGGGTTATTACATGTATCTTAGTATCTATTTTTGACACAAAAATGTAAACAAAACAGTGTGTGACCAGAATGGATTTGCCTGGTATTTAATAGTATATTATGCTTGAGCTCATGAATGTGTCCTTATACTTTCCATATTCTTTCAGCTGATTGCTCGCTTGAATAAGTATGGTCTGTGCCTTGAACCCACAAAGAAATACTCAATTCTGGATGACATTGGAAAACAATTAATTGACCATGCTGCAGATTTGGTAAAGTCTGGACATAAATTTGTCTATGTATTTAGACAACATTGACTGGGAGGAGAAAGCTCATGACATGAGACAGAATGTGAAAACAATGCTGTGGCAACAAGTATTGTATTTAAGGGACTGGTCATAATTTAGTAGGGGGGTTGGGGAGGTGGAAACAGGAGGGGTCACATATTATTTGGCCGTAAAAAAAGGGGTTTTATATAATATTGAACAGTTAGAGAGGGTCTCCTGTTTCAGTGCTGCATTAGTTAACACGTGTTTTTGAAAGGCAAAAGCAATGTATGGCTTTTTGTGTTTTGAAAGCCCCGCTATTGCTTCAAGGTTCAAATCATCTGGATGAATAGGATCTTCAACGGACAATTCATGTTGAGGAGCAATCGTTTGCAGTACAGCTTTGTAGTTGAATTCCATTCTTGTTTCTTTCGTTCTTTTTGCCTTTCTCCTGTTTTCTTTCAGTTTTCTTTTTCTACTCCATGGTTTTGAAAAGGTATATGTAAACAAGCGTTTACATTTTTCGTGTAAAGATTCAAGTTTTCCTTTAATATTTCCAGCTTGGGTTCTGAGATTATAGACTTGGCCAATATACTTCTCAAATTCCTTGTGAGAACAATTTTCACCACTCTTCAATTTCATGAAGCACCTGTTCTAATTGGTTTTATAATTTTCTGGACTCTTTCAATGTTCTGCCTGATTCTAATACTGTCACTTGGTATGACAGCATAATCTTCTTCAAGAAGTGTTCCTGCTGCAGCGGGATTTTTAGCGTTCAATACTGAATCAATATTTTTGCCAAGATTATCAATTCTCTGTTTCATCTGATATATTTGCCTTCCGGTGGAGTGAAACTGAACGCCAAAATCTTTGGCATTTCTGCAGTGCTTAAATTTTGAATTAAAGAAGTCTGGTAGTAGGGAGTTCATAAAACAAGCTCGTTCAGTTGTAGCTTGGGGTACATACCCCATTGCTGGCACTTTCCATTGCGGAGGTGACACATATGGCTTCAATGGGTTCAAGGAATGCTGCAACACCTTTTCAGAGTTGCTCCTACTTGGAGTGATAGTATCTCCAACGTTAACTGTAGTACCACTTGAACATCTTTAAGATGATCGATCTTACTCAAGTTAGACGTTTCAACCTCTTTGTATTTTTCCAAGTCCGCATATTCTAAAAATACTGTGATATCTTCATTTGCATACGCATATTTATTGTTCGAAATCTCATCTAATCGTTCCGCCATCTTGATTTTTGACGCGGTACAAGAGCAGTACTTCATGTTTCATGGATATAATGGTTTGGGTGTTACTTCGTCTTGAAATGAATTATTGGGGTGATAATGTGATTACAGCGCTGAACAAAAATTCCAAAGACACATGAAATATGACGTCCTGGTCGGAATTCTGAGGTGATAATGCTTCGATTCAATCAACTCACTATATTCAAAGCGTAAAATGTCAAGCGAAAACTGCCGATAAGTTACTTTCAAATTCTACATTCAAACCGATGAAGGTCAATTTACAGACCTGTTTTATAGACAGTTGCGAACACTTAGTAGTAGTAGATTTATTCAACCTCCCCGTAAGGCTTTTCAGGTTTAAATTACAATGTTACATCTTGAAATTTACAATGTAGAAAACGAATATCTATTATAAGTTATTACAAATATTAAAATATTAAAAGTACATTAAGAACCGTGTATACATAATAAAATCTAAAAATAAGTTCCTTTCAAAGTTGAAATGTTTGAAATCTTTTCATGAAGACGTTTCTTCACTGCTTTCTTAAATTGGGGTAAGGATTTTAATTGCTTCTCCTGTTCTTCAAGCGTATTCCAAAGTTTGCACGCCCTAAATATAAGAGCGTTCAGTGCTTTTTATACGACATTTAGGTGGTCTCAATTTGTCCTTGCTTCTTGTATTATAAGCTCTATTCTTAATCCTACAAGAGTCAAGATTTGAGGATAGATATTCCGGTACAAGATTATTGATACACTTGTAAGTCATAACTGTCTCTCTTAGATAGATTATCTCAGGGATAGGAATCCAGGATAAATTGTGCAATATAGGTGTAATATGACAGAATTTGGGTTCTCCAGTAATTATCCGGGCAGCAAAGTTTTGAATATATTGTAGTTTTTGGATGTTCAACCTACTTGTTGAAGACCATACTGTCGAGCAATAGAGCAGTTTACTCAAAACGAGTGACTGAATTACAAGTTCTAACTTTGCTTTATCAAGTAGATGTTTAACTCGACGTATTTGAAACAGCTTAAAATGGCATGATGATACAGTTTCATTTATGTGGCTGGAATAAGATAAAGATTGATCTAGAGTGATTCCCAAATCTTTAACGTGACCAGCAGGTTTAAGAATTTTGTCAAGGAATGGAAGTCCAACGTTTGATGGAACATGGCACAAAAGTTGATTGACACCAAACAAGATAAACTGAGTCTTATCTGGATTTATTAAGAGTTGGTTTGTACTGCACCATCCCGTAACTTTATTCAAGTCCTCCTTCAGTCCAAGAAGACCATCGTTCGGTTCTTTCAATGGGAAAGCGAGATAGAGTTTAGTATCGTCGAAGTAGGATTTAACAGATGCATTAGAGGTTACGGAGCAAAGTTCATTAGTGTAGATGTTAACCCTTTAAGTGGCAAATATTTAATTGCAAAATTAACCTACATATGAACCTAGAAATCCAATTAAAAAAAAATGGCCTTGAAATTTTAGGGGGGTAAATAATTTGTAGCAGATATGCTACATTGCTGCAAAAGGGTAAAAAAGACTAGACAATATATTTTCTTGAAAAACCATGAGATTTTTTGTTGGTTTTATCACACCACAGTCAAAATTTATCTTTCTCCAGATATATATGCATTTTCCTTGAATTAAATAGTATACAGTATTATAGTATATATAAAAAGTATAATAAAAAGTTATATAAATTATATATATTTGCAACATTAGATATAAATATAGAAAAAAGTTCAGTAAAAATTATTTACAATTATGGTAGTCCCGAAAACAGTTTTTCCTCTCTCTCAAGCAGAGACAAATTTTACATTTGCTGCAAACGATTTTGGAGAACCCATCTTTGCAATAGCGACACCGACTGCGACTTCCTTCTGTGGGGTTTGGCCAATGTCCAAGTTGGTCATACCGTGCATCGTTTGATGGTAATAGTGTGGTGGGTTTGCAACCAACCTTTGCCACTGGTGATGGACCTGCTGCTTCTGAAGTTCTTCGCTTGCTTGGTCTGCCTGGATTGCCACCTGTCTGAAATATTCAAGCGGTGGCTTGGTCTCTTCAAGCCTCCTGATCAAAACTGTCATCAGATGTTATGATATCTTTCTTTCTCCATCAAAATGTTTTATTTTCTTTTGGTTGGGTTTGTGCCACTGTTAGACCTCCACTGTCACCATTTTCCTCACTGTCATCATCACCATCATTCTTCAGATAATTTTAGAATTTTCTCTTGTCATTTTCTAAAAATACATACATACATTACATTATTCAGCTCACTTGCTACTACATTATAGCTATATATTTGTAACAACAATTATGATAGTACTTCCCTGTCAACTTTTCCTGTGGTAGGCGTGGTATTCGACTTGAATACCATGCCCCGGGAAACGACTCAGGGTACAAGTTGCCCGGGGCATGGTATTCGCTGAAAAATACCACGGTCATGTGGTACAAGTATAGTTCTCTGATTGGACAAACTTATTGTGAGGTATAATATATATATATATATATATACACGTGTAGGTTTAGGTCTACGAAACGCAAAGAGTGCTCGACAACATATAGTTAGAGCAAATTATAGTTTTTCGCTTACCTCAAAACTTGTCTGCAACAGGCTGTTTCATCTGTAAAAGAATCATCAGGCAGAAACAACTGCCTGATGATTCTTTTACAGATGAAACAGCCTGTTGCAGACAAGTTTTGAGGTAAGCGAAAAAAAATAAATATATATATATATATATAAATAAATTAGTACTTCGATAATTTCTATCAGACAGTGCTCAATACTATTGTAGAGCGGTGATATTAATAAGGTTCGGAGTCTTTAAATTCTTGGTTGATTCATTTATTACTCATATTCATTTATTAGAGTAATAAATGAATCAACCAATAATTTAAAGACTCCGAACCTTATTAATATATATATATATATATATTAGTAACACACAGTATATAATACATATATAATACATATATAATACATATATAATACATATATAATACATATATAATACATATATAATACATATATAATACATATATAATACATATATAATACATCGACATTAAGATCGCCACCTTGGGTCATAAAATGCTTGGTTCTGCATGTGGCAAACGTTCATTTGTAGAAGAATTTGTAAAGATGAAAGTAGAAGAATGGAAAGAAGAAATCCTGACGCTATCGAAAATTGCAGAAATGTATCCACATGCTGCATATGCCGCCTTTTCACATTCCATTATTGGGAAATGGCAATATGTTATGCGAACGATCAATGACATTGGTAATCTGCCAGGTCCATTGGAGAATGTAATCAACGAAAACTTCATCCCAGCATTATCTGGCAGAGGACCTTGTTCAAATGAAGAAAGAGCACTACTGTCTCTACCTGCACGTTTTGGTGGTCTCAATGTCCCTAATCCCATGGATTGGGCAAACTTTCATCGCGAATCATCCATGAAGATCACTGATCCTTTGAAGAAGATGATTATTGACCAAACCACTACGTACAAGAAAGTAGATCTACGAGAGATCAAGGCCAACCTGCGTAAGCAAAAGAATCTACACCACCTACAATCAGCGTCGCAAATCAGAGAAAGTTTACCCCCAACCAAACAACGGGTTATGGATTTGCTGAAGGAAAAAGGCTCATCCTCATGGCTGTCAGCTTTGCCATTGAATGATTGTGGCCTCAATTTAAACAAGAGTGAATTCCGCGATGCTCTCAGTTTAAGATATGGTTGGCAGATATGAAATGTCTAAGAAAAGGGAGTACGGTGATCGAATACGGGAAATCGAACATGGTTCATTTACACCTCTGGTCTTTTCAACAACAGGTGGTTGTAGTAAAGAAACGAGCATTACATACAAGAGATTGGCTGAGCTTCTAGCCAACAAACGAAAAACATCTTATAACATCACATTAGCCTGGATGCGGTGCCATATTTCATTTTCATTGCTGAGATTGACTATTTTCATGCATAAGAGGATCACATAGATCGTCACGATGTGTAACCAACACTAATATAGTAACTCAGGTTGCAGAAAGCAATCTGTTGATTAATTAGTTATGCAATGCTGATTAACTATTTTTATAACATTTAACAAAAATTTTTGAACAGTTTTAGAACATTTTTTATAACACTTTCTATTCTCTTCAATGATCAGATGTTAATATTGTATTCTATTTTTATTGGATCTTTAATAAAGAATTATTATTATATAATACATATATAATACATATATAAAGTGTAAAATATAAGACAAAATGAAATATTTACTTGTTTTCAACTACATTCAAAGTAAATTGCAGAAAAATACAACACATATTGTACACTTTATCAAAAATATAAAGTTCATGTAATTCGAGCTTCAGTGACCACTTCGTGGCAATGTAGCAGATTGAGTCTCGAACAGGAAGACAACATCTAATAGTTTTCCATAAGCTGTTTGGGTCATTCTTGTTCGTTTGGATTTCATTCCTTACAAAGTCTGACTCGGCAAGTTTAAGATAGAATTTAACTTGTCGTTTAATATTCCTAAATATGAGCCAGTCTCGGGGGTTGTGGGTTTTACGAACAATTCGATGAGCAAGGTCTCTTTGATGCATAAGAGTTTTTATTTCAGCCGTAATAAACGGGCGGGGTTTAGCTTTTGTTTTAATGACTTTTACAGGTGCGTGGTGGTCAAGGATGTCGCTAAACAATTAAACAACTAAATGAAGCAAGTTTATCATCAACACTATCAAAATGTGATAAAACATGCCACGGTACTTTGGCCATGTCTTCTGCAAACGATTTTGAGTCATAGGACTTCTGACTTCGTGCTATAAGTTTCGATGTTTTTTTTTTAACCTTGGTTTTCTCAAGTTGTATAAACCAGAAAATGATCACTTATAGTCAGGTCCATCACTCCGCTGCTACGCACCAGATCGAGGTTGGAAACTATCATAACATCAATCAAGGTTCTGGAAATCGCCATCACTCTTGTAGGTTTAGTTATTACTTGTTTCAAATTAAAGTTGTTACACAGTTCGACGAGACGTTGTCCATCACCGGTAGATCTGAGTAGGTCACAATTCAGGTCTCCGGTGATAACGATATTGTCGTTTATCGTTAAACCGTGATTAATTTTAGGGGCTAAATCATCATCCAGACAGGCCACTGGGCAATCAGGTGGTCTGTAAGCAACACATAAAATGAGAGATTTAAAGTTTTTTCCTCTGTATTTGTATCCACTGTTGTTGCAAGCCAGTGTTAGAAATATCAGTTAAGTCATTAAGTGCGCAGCCTTGTAACCTGTTATGCACATATACGCAGGTTCCACCACCAGATTTCCCCTTACGATCAAGCCGAAATAGACGGTACCCAGGAAGAGCTATGCTATCGTTGGTGTTATACGAATTTAGCCATGTTTCAGAAAGTGTTAAAATATCAATGTTTTGGTAAAGAGTTAGGTTTTCAAGTTCCATTAGATGGTGTCTATTAATGATTGGATATTCAAATGTGAGATAGTAAGACCAGAAGAATAAGTAGCCTTATATCTGACATTGCTTTCAACAGTAGAATGAAAAGGTGAATGTGTATTAATTGTAATACAGTTGGATGGGTTTTGAGTCCGAGTCAAAAACTTGTGGTTATGTGCCCTATTTACAGATATTCGAACAGGGATCCGTCGAGCCATACTGGTTCGGTAGAGGCTGGGTTTGTGGCACTAATAGTAGGGCCAGGTTGAGGGTGAATGTCTCCACTAAGAGCAATAATCAAGATTTCAACATTAAAGGTAGATTCAGAATTCGAATAATATGAAATATGGTTCTTTAGAAACTTAGATCTCCGTAATGAGTTCATTATTCTTGAAGCGACTCTTGAACAATTATAATAAGGGGTTTGATGGTGCAGAACTCCGGTGACATGACTGACAACATATATGTAAATTCGAAAAAATAAGTTGACACAGCAAACTCGGTTTCTTCGCACGAGAAATGCCTCCCTGTCCCGTTGACATCTCGTAAGTTAGCCGTTGCAAATACTCTAGGACCAGTGAGATTAATAACCATTAAGAACCCTCGGCTAAACAACAATCCACTCTGCAAATACTGTGCGTTGGGCATATATCTTATATCTTATAACCATAAACTCTGCCATCGACTTGAATAAAGGGCATATTTTGGTCTTATTAACAGCCAAGTTGGTTACTCTAATCGTAACAGGTACATTAGGACCAAAGTGCCATGTAGCCATGCAGTTAAGCAACAGTAATGTTGCGATTAAAACAGAGGTCGAAAATCCATGACCACCAGCGGCCATGATGACACTTCACTAGTATTGTACCAAATGTGGGCAGTTGTCAAATTCAATTCTTATACTGTTCCACAATGTTTACTGATTCACCAAGTGCTAACAAAACAAACACAATGTATGTATAGAACATCCATATCAATATTTTTCTCTCTTGGGAAATATGTCGTCTTGTTTAGTTTTTAAGTATTTATAAAATACTTAAATATTTATAAGGATAATGATATGCCATTTTTTTCTTTTAACAAAGTGACATCATGGTGTCAAAATGTGCCTTCTGTAATGACAAATGTTGGTTAAAATTAAACATTTTGAGAAGAGAATTTCAATCAAACCTCACAATCCTCAGTGTTTTACATCGACCGTGACATTTCTTTGGTTGAGCTTTTCTCGAAAAAATCGCAGTGTTCCCTTCTCTCTACCGGAGTTCTTATAGTTTCTTGAACACAGTCTGTACAAAAATAATTGTACATGTGATAGCTAAAGGTACTGAACTTTTTACTTGAGCAGCTGTGTAGTTGGCGGCCTTGTGGAGTTCTTCCAAATGGAGGATACAAAACACAAGCCAGCAGTGAACGGTCCTCGTAGTGTTAATGTCCTAAAAGACGAATATAGAAAGAGCTACATTATCAACATACTTGACAAATTTCTTGACAAGTTTGTTTTCGTTGGTGGTGAGAGTGATGATGGAGATATGGATAATGGAGAGGAGGACGATGGAGACAGAGTTGATGAAGATGGTGTTTCGAGTTACGGAGTTAACATCATAAAGTGTTTCATGTTGCTGGCTGATTTTAAGGATGCTGTCTCCACAGGCAATGGCGAACATGTATCGATCCTGAGAAAACAGCTGCTGGTCCATTTCTTTGCAACACCTGGATTCAATGAGTTTGTGATTGAAATGCTGATCGATATCCTCCAGTGTGAAGTGTTGCTGTCAAGAGCTGAGGCCCATTGTTGCAAATGGATTGCTACGGTCAATTGGAAAGGTGGGGCTGGCAAAAACATTGAAATTGACCTGTTTCAAGAAAATAGGCACTGCGAGATGAAGAAGTTGATCAGATCAATGGGTGCCAACAAGACGGATAAGGCTATTACCAGAGCAAGTAAGGCATCAGGAGTGACCAAAATAGTGGATGCATTTGAGCACCAGGTTAACATTCGTCCTAAATCAACAACGCACTCCCACAAATCAGCAACTGAGGATTTGAGTCCAACTAGGGACATAAGAGGTTTAAGGCATTTTAAGAAGGAGGATGGAAGAGCATTTGAGTCCTTTGCAAGCATTTCCTGTGAATCCCATCCACTCTTTGGCAAAGATATATTTGTAACATGGATTGATAGACACAAGAAGAACATATTGATGCACTATCCGGTTTCAGAAGATGCTGAACTGTCCAATGAGTGATTTAGTTTATCACAGAACTGTCCAGTGAGTAATTTAGCAATTTTCAGAAAGTAGTCTATAGTGTAAGTTTGTTAAAGGAATGGTTGAGGTTTTGGTTGAACTACCTGAGAAAGGTATTGTAATCCTCAACATTTAGAGCTAATCCTAAGGACATTTGTCCAGAACATTCAAAATGTCAAGGCAGTTCGATCAAAACCTTAGCAGATTATTGTCAGATGATTAATTGCTATAAATATTGGCATTCACTCTATTCAGGGGAGGGATTCAATAAGGAGGAGGTACTGATTTTTTTGTGATGGAAATGATTTATTTTTATAATGTTTATGTCTATATAGGCAGTGGAAGATGCCCCCAAAGTCTGTTGTGTTCAATGTGATGTAAACATCCCAGTTACATTGATAAGGATGCACCAAGCAGAGTGTACTGGTAGTAGGTGAGTAAAAGTATGTGACTACATTACTTAAATACTTAAATTCTGAAATTTACTCAACTTCCTCAAAATGTTTTTGCACAACTGTATACATAAATACTTAATTTATATAAAATGCAAAATACTTGATTTATCACACACAGGGCCACAACAATAAGTTTAATCAGGCAGCGTGGGTATCACTGTTTGCCAAAAGCAACAACATAAGCATTACATTTATAATCAAATACCTTTACAAATGTCACTGGACTAACTGCAATGTAATAATACAGACATGGTGGGTTCAACCTCGGCCACAGTCTTGATGAGCGGGATATAATGTGTATAGATTCTCCACAGCCTGTAATGAGAGGAAAATACATCAACGTTTCAAGCTAAGGCCCTTCATAAAAAATTAGTAGACAGGGATTTTTTAACCTGTATGCATGCCATTGCTTACAGACAATTATTTTTATTTTGCTAAAACTTTATTTTCAGGAGGGTTATCGCATTCCAACACCCCTCCCCAATGACCTTATGTGAAACCTAATCCATATTCCTACTCCCTCTAGAATCGTTCAATTAAATTATTTGTGACATGGCATCTTTAATAAGGTCAAATAGGAATTACGATCTTCGTGATGACGATGCTTTAAATGTTTATGGGGTATGTACACAAACCATGGGACTACAATATGTTGCACTACATTTACTTGTGCAAAAGGTCCCATAGTTCAAATTAGTCAAGAAAAAAAACAATGTACAAAAATGTGGCTCTATTGTATGAATTGCATTCCTATTGCATGAATTTATTTTCATTAATTAGTTGAAAGTTTCACACATTGCTTGGAAAATTGATGTGCAATCTTCATTACCTGGTCCAAATCCAAATTTCATTCTTTAGCCAGCAGAAAATTTAGAAAATAACAGTTTTATATTGATATTTGTTTATACTGTACTGTATGTTTACCTTATTGTTCTTTCAAAGTGTTAATTTCTCTTTGTGCAGGGATATTGAGCACAGGAAACAGTAATTATCATTCGTCAGTGCTACTGTACATTTATGTACTTATAATTATACACATCAATCTTCAATCCTGGACATAACTTGTTAATAAAATTCCAAGGTGCATCTGTCAGAGTATAAATTGTACTATAATTTCTGTATTTGACCTTGGATATCCCCCCTTCCCCCTAGACAATGTTGTTATGTTGCGTTTTAAGTCTGGGGATAATAATAGCAACATTGGTAGGGGGAGAGGGGGGCGAAAGCCTAATGAAGTTAGTCGAATGTGTGTTGCGGAAAATTTAAGCAATTTTATCAACTGTTATGTCCACAATTGTCTGTGATACATTTCAGTTTTCGAAGTGACACGCAATCAGTTACCGATAATCGTAAAGGCCCATTTTACACATTTGTTTAAGGACAGACCACTAAGCTTTCAAATGATGCTAACCTTTAAGTTTTTGAACCATTTTAATGTTTAAGCAAAGGCAATGCTGATAAAGACTATATATGTGAATTGGACAAAATATTGCTCACGAGCGTCTTTAGTGCAAGTACATGCGTATGCAGTACATAAACCTAAAGGTTTAAAATACTTTGTAAGAAATGTATCAGGAGAATTTAATATCTGTGTTTAGCCGTAAATTGGGATGCTTTGTAAATATAAAGTGGACATAAATCGCATTTTGGGGCGAATAAGACCTACTGGTATCCAGTGGCGCCGAACGGTTAACCACGGTTAACCATAAGCAATAATGAGAAATTTGGACTTTGTGGCGATAAATGTGCCTGCATTTTAGCATATTGTGCTGTTTCTAAACATAGTGTTAACCATCGAAAAGAATCAAGTGTTCACAACAATTAATTGTTCAAAACTACGACGGTTAACCACGGTTAACCACTGTAATTTAAATATACTAAAGACTCAATTATATATACAAAATAGTGGTTAACCGTTGGAATATGCCAATGGTAACAGTAATTGCTCCTAAAACGTTTCTTAAGGGTTCCTTTATATCTAATAAAAGAATCAAGTCCCAAAAGGTATAAATTTATAGCATTGCTTTAAATATAATTAAGATTTAGCAATGGTTAACCGTGCGGTTAACCGTCGAGTTATTACCATTGAGTCTCAATCAAGTGCGCATCATATTACATTCGACTTTTGCTACGGATATATGTTCGCACACACTCATATAACCTAAGTTATTCGAATTTATAATGCACTAGTACATAGCAAGTTCTGTTTTATATCCTATAAATGCTTTTAAACTCTCCTTATATGCTTATTATAAACACTGTATATAACGGTATAAACTAAGACATGGTGATTTCGACCAAGATTTAACAGGCCTATAATGCAAATTACTTCAGTTTCCCGTCAGCAATGTCGGTAAAAATGGCTAAAATTGACTTTAAATTAGAGTGGCTTACACTGCAAGATGATAATAGCCAAATAAGGACAGATCATACATTCTATGTACGATATTGGCAATAGTTACCCTGCACGCTCATTACCTTGACAGTATAATTGTTACGCGCGCTATTAATTGCAACAGTCAATTTCGCGTATTATATGTTTATGCAACACTTAAGAAATAAATAATCGCACAATCCCTTTTAAATCTTTAAAACACGGTCTGTCTTATAACAATCTAATGCGTAGCAGACATATTCTCGCTATTTCAAGGTCCGTTCTCAGACAATCCTGGACATAACTTGTTAATAAAATTCCAAGGTGCATCTGTCAGAGTATAAATTGTACTATAATTTCTGTATTTGACCTTGGATATCCCCCCTTCCCCCTAGACAATGTTGTTATGTTGCGTTTTAAGTCTGGGGATAATAATAGCAACATTGGTAGGGGGAGAGGGGGGCGAAAGCCTAATGAAGTTAGTCGAATGTGTGTTCCGGAAAATTTAAGCAATTTTATCAACTGTTATGTCCACGATTGTTGCTTCAGGTTCCTGACATCAGAATGTCAATTGTGTTACCTGAAACAGATTTTCCCTGACCATGAAGATTCTCAGCTACAATCAGTGCTGCAAAATGCCAATTTTGACATGACTATTGCAACAGAGACAATTTTGGGACAAGGAGGTTAGTGTTTGATGTAAAAATATTTTTCAATTAAAGTAAACCCTACATGAGCCAAATCTGTTGAGAAAATAAAATTTGCAACATTACTGGGTGTTTAGCTTAAACGGTGGGTTAAGTCCAAAATATCGGTCAACTCTATACCTTCATCGAACAACCAAACCAAAATATTTCAACCTGAATAGAACAATTATATATGCAACTATATATTTAGTGCATAAGATTCTTCTTACGTCTGATAAGATTGTACAAGTTTAAGACTGACTCGTGGCAAATTCATTCGCGAGACTGCCAGCTGGGGCCTGTTGGGAGTTCTGATGTTTGATTATGATGATATGTTAGAGTGACTTGCAGCTTGCTCTTTAAAATATAGATTAAAACCTCGAACATTGGGTCCCAAGTGCAACGTTTCCTATATATTTCTTACTCCAATATATTTGCATGAAGATGAAGCCTGTGATGACACTGCCGGACAAAATAACATTGTTCAAAGAAAACACAATTGCCACCCATTGTCCTTGTCAGTTGTTCACTGTGTGCAGAAGTGAAGGTTTAAAACAATTAAAACTTTACATCTTGGGAGTATACAAGAATCCCAACACCAATCTAAAAGCCAGACCAAGGTCAGCTTTGAAGGAGATGGAGTTGGATCAGGACCTGTCAGGGATTTTTTTTGTCAGCTGTTAAGTTTGTAAGTGATGGCATCGATTTTTCCACAAAACCGATAATATATTTTGAAGGCCAAGACGACCATAAAGTTCCTGTCCACAACCAAGCTCGAAGACACACAGGTAGCTTCAAAGCAATTGGAAGGATCCTGGGTCATTCCTTCCTGCATGGTGGGGCATGTCTGGCCGGTCTGTCGCCAGCAGTTAAGCATTACTTTACATGCAAGCAAGTCCACCACCACTGGAGATAAAGGATGTTCCAGATGTTGAACTTCAGGAAATGTTAGAAGAGGTACATGTAAGATATATTGAAACTTAAGATCACGCTTAGGACCTTTTTGAAGATCATGCAAAATGAAAAAGTTCTCTAAGGCCCATTTCCACTCAGAAAAAAGATAATTAGATCATTCACTTTCTATGCAACAATAGATGATTCAGGCTTAATGCTCTCATCTATCACTGCATCGAAATCGTTAGCTCATAAGCAATATTGCCACTTGTATTAATATGCATATACAATTTTTCTCTCGAGCTCTAGATGCTACAGTTACAGAGTCATGAATCTTTACCAGATACTCTTACCACCAACCTGGTTCCATACCTTATTGAAGCTGGTATTGATGTAGAATTACTGCACTCTAGCAGGGAAATAGTGGTTCAATGCATTCTTCTGGGTTTTTTTGTCATTGAGAAAAGAAAGCTAGAACTTGATGACATCTCAGCTGGTAAGTTAGGTGCAATCAGATTTCCATGTACAGGTACCAATCTTATCTGCTCTTGAACACTTATTGGTGCATTAGTTAAAGGAATGGTGCATTTAAAATGATCCATGACATCTTTTGTTATTTCTGACTCTATGAAAAAATTACTCTGGTGATTTTACATATCAATGGAAGACTCTTGTGTATTTATGGACTGCTTAGCGTCTATAATCTATTAGTAGAATCATACTAGTATACTACTACAAATGCTGTATTCTGATCGGCCACTTTAGTCCCTACAGTATCTATTGCTTGATATATAGCGAGTAGGCAACTAGGCCCAGTTTCGTGTGTGGCCATGCAGAAAAACTACATGGATGCCAGGTTTTGCTTTGGTTCTTGCTCAAAAACAATGATTATGCTTTGCTTTTCCATATAATAAAAGAGAACTAAGGTAGACAAGTTCGCTTCTACCACCAAAACAATTTGATTATTCGCTCTCAATTTCCATTCAGCAATAGATGATTCGAATTTAGGTCAATGGTTATGCTACATGATTCTGCATTATTGTTTTACACAGAAATGGAGGTAGTTGGCATGAAATTGTTTGTCAAACAAAACCCTGACGGGATCAATCATCTTTTCCCAACAATGGAGAATTATTGCATTTCCGCAAAAGAAATGAAAGACAAGTTTAAATTTAATGGCGATGATACACTAGAAAGGATAAATGCTATTGCAAAACACTTATTTTTCCAGTACATTTAACTACTGGAAAATAGGAAAGAAGGTATGTACACTAGAACACATTGTAGGAGGGTGCACGCTAGGGACCGTATTAGTGCAGTCGGAAGCAAATTGTAAATAGTAATATTACAATAGTAAAAATTGCAATTTGCATATCTACATGCATTTCACATACACACTGCTATGGGATGCTCCGCACACACAAAGCCTGACCTTAAATAAAGCATTACATTTTTTGCAATCTCATTCCCAGAGTATGACTGTTTGGGGGTTACCGTTAGGCTTGGCATGACTCTGGGGAAATCGAATGACCGGATATCGAATTTTAGATAATTTTATGCAAGGTTAGTTATGTGCATACTCTTGTTCCAACCAATGAAATTTAGAATCTCATTCGAAAAAGGCAATCTCGTACCCAGAGTATGCCTGTTTGCGGGGTTAGGCTTGGCATGACTCTAGGTACGAGATTGCCTTTTTCGTGCCTCAGCCGACAGAAAATAACACACCACTAGACATGTTTAATGTAAAACTACATTAATTTCTAAAGATGATTAAAGATGCTTACAGTATATAGTATTTGCATAAAAGTTAAAACAGACTTTACAGTATTTCATCCATGCATACATTTTGTGCATTTATTTTTGCAGCTGGTGCTGAACTAGTTGATTTGTGCTGCTTTTGGACTGGGAGCAATATTCTACCCGCTCGATCGCAGATGCTCTGTTTCCTTTGACAAAGATGGTCACATTGTGCTCCCCATGGCTGAGTGCTGCTTTTTCAGTTTGGTATTGCCAGTGAAGCATACCAATTTGGAAGATTTTATTGCGTTTATGGACAAAGCTCTAAAGTATGGTTTAAATGGGTTTTGTTTCTCATAGAATTTTATGTCTTGACAAGACATTCTGTATTATGCACACACATGTACACTGCCAGTGACAATTTTTGGCCTGTTTTCTTTGATTGGTTTATGTTATTATTGGGTTTGTTATTATGGTGCTAAGAAACATTTTGAAAGGGTTAACCTGTAAGTGTATTGTAAGATGTCTTGAGATTTGTCAAAAAAGAGAAAACTTGAAAAAAAAGAGGCTGAAATGGGTTGCCCATGCAATTTACATGTAGTACCTAGAACGTAATTAACAGTGGGTGGTGGCATCCTCTCTGCCATGAACTGAAGAGCCTCGCAGTAAATATCTACACCATGATATGCTGAAGGGCGGTGGGGGTCAATGTCTGCTCAAGCTCCAACCATGCATTTTCCTCTAGAGGCTGAAGTGTTTCAGGAACTTCCACATGATTAGATGATTCATTTTCCAGATCTTCTGGCATAGGCTCTTCCATATCTACTCCAAAGATCTCTGGATTGATCTAAATGTGAAATAATAAAATACAACGTTTGTATTATTTCTGCTGGATGAGGAACAAGAAAAGTGGAAAATATTTTCTCACACACTGCTCAGATTCTAATTTTATTGGAGAAGGTGAAGCAGGTGGTGCAGGTCATAGCAAGCAGTTTTTTTTTTTTTTCGCTAAAAGGCTTGACATAAGTGTCTGCCCTCCATTGTACTGTATGTAAGCCAGTGATTGGGGATAGAATATGAATAACTGCTGTCTATGCTGCAGCAGCTCCCAGTGGTGTGTGAGAAGATATTTTGCAATGTGGGGCAATACCAGTAAAAACCTATATTAAGAACCTAGATTTTAAGAACCTGTTAGGCTAAAATTTCAAAACCGGTTTTTCAAAAAGAGCCTAAACTAAAAATGTGCACATCAAATAATTTAATACAATAATGCAAATATTGGCAAAGTCACTCATATGCAATACTCTGCAAATATCCTAATTTAACAGTAAATACCATTTAAATACCGGTAAGAACCTTTGTAGGCTAACTTGAAAAAATGTAGGTTCTTATATGTGGGTTTCTACAGAATTATAAACGAAAAAATAATGAACAATTATTTAGAAGCACAATAAGAGTTTGTAGATACTTGACAGCCTGTAATGATGGGAAAATACATTCACATTTCGAGCCCTTCGTCAAAGATAAGTATAGGTTCAAGGATTAGTGCTGTAGTAAGTCAAGGATTGGTAGTACCAATCTTTGACGAAGTGCCTTGCTCAAAACATTGATGCATTTTCCTATCATTACAGGCTGTCAAGAATCTACACACTCCTATTGTGCTTATCAAGGCTGTGGCCGATGCTGAACCCACCATGTCTATTTCAAAGCAGTAACAAGTGGCAGCATGAAATTATACATCTTTATACATTTATGGCTAAACCAATGATGCAGTAAGAGTGAGAAACAATACTACATCAGAATACATAGTATGTACCAATTGTACCATTCTTGAGAGGTTGCGAAAATGTTATTTACCTCATTGTTAAACTCTCTTGCAACTGTACGACCTGAATTCCTGATTCTTAACATGCCATTTATCCATACCTGTTCTAGACTCTGGTTCCTCTCTGTGCTGATTGGTGCTCGATTATATCCAACTTTAAATGTTTCCAAACTTTGATTGATTCTCTTCTTGTAAACAAAATGGAGGGCTGCCAGTTGACAATCATTGGATGCATCCAAAATACCAGACTCTTCCATGTAATTAAAAAGATGGTAAAACATGCTGGTGCATCCATAAAACACATCTCTCCACAACCTCTCAATTCGTTGTTTGTGGAGACTCGCGTCCTGTGATGTGACTTCCTCTATTTGGTCCACATAAAGGATGGGTTGACATTTTCGCCTCTGTCTGTCCGGACACGCGATGGCAAACCAAATTCATTGACAGCACACTCAAAGCTCCTTAGCACAGTGGTAGCCTTATTGTTTGTAGAACAAGCAAGAAAAACCGTCAATTCCGCTGTTAATCACAAACCTCCACCTAAATAATATGGCATTTTTATGGGTTAATTATAGCTTACTGTATTTATTTTATATTCTTTTTAGAGCAAATCCTCTAGTACGAGGGGCAAATCACTAAAAAAGTAGACAAAATAAAACAGAATTATTTATTTTGTTGCAATTTTCAGAAAAATGTGATTTAAATCAGTGACTTGCTCCTTGATCTAGTGTTTCCAAAACATTTCTCGGCTGTTTGTAAGGAGGGGTGATAGCTTTCAACATTTTCTTGCTCTGCGCCAACCAATGATGGTGGTGCCTTGTGAGAGTTGGCTCCCACCTCCGACAATGTTCCTATGGCAGAGCCTGGGCGCAATATAAATGAATAAAAGCATTAAAATGTAAAGCTTGTTAACTCTTTCTGGTCGGTCGCATTTTTAATTGTTGTCGCAAGTTGTCGCAAGAGCACTTTGAGTACGATCTCCTTTGCAAAATATTTACCCCCTGGCAATGAAATTAACACCATTGGAATCCTTACAAAATAAGCTTTTTAACAGTGGGCTATTTTGCCGACTAAACATTACAGAATCAAAAATACTAAAAGTTTAATCCCAAACATACCTCCAGTCATACTTCAGTTCAACTCAAACAATCTTTAATATCTTCTCATATGTTTATTATATCGACAGACTTCTAATGGTCGAAATTTAGCTTTTTATCTGTGTCTTCATTTGGTAAAACTTGGCTGCGATACGGCGAAAAGAAATATTTATTTTGAATTTTTTTCATTTATCGGTAATTTTCCAGCATGCACACGCTTGCCAGAGTTTGACTATATATGGTTTGCCCACACGCTCCAGTACCGACAAAAAGGGTATAGGGTATTGTACCCTGGGGAATTCATCCCGGCCACATAAAAAACCATAGCAACAGTCTTTGTTTGTGTTTGGGCCTTTTCCGGTTGTTTTTGTCTGAAATTCCGGTTTTACCCGTACTCTACATTTCAAATTTCGCCGTAACTTTGTCAATTTTTATTGTGTTTCTTTGCACGTTGGTCAGTATGTACTGTTTTTAAAGCTCTATAAAACGGTGTATTAGCGAAGATCACACGGTTTTTAAAACAGAAGTTATAATCGACCAAAGGTACTGAATATATAATTAGTTTACGATAATAATAAATATCAGATTACAAAGGTGTTAAAACTCACGGAGATCTGTAAAACAATGTGTTTAGCGATTTGTTTTGCATTAGTCAAGAACAGGTGTGTTTGCTGAATCAATTGGTGGTATTTTCGTCCGTTTTGGGTGAGGGGCGCCAAAGATACAAGCGCTCAAAATCATCCTTTGGCGGTTGATATTCGACACTACCGTGTAGAAAGAGTTAAAGCTTCAAGCTGCAGCAGCTCACAGCCAGGGCCATCGCCATGGGGGGGGGGGTGCTAGGGGTGCCCACACCCCCTCTGAAATCAAGTTGTTCGCCAGTAAATAATTTTTGTCGGCACACAGAAACATGCAAGAGCAAAAAAACAACTTGGGTGTCGACAAATTCTTCACGTACACCCCCCTCTTCAGAACTTGTCTTTGTGGCGGCCACAACCATTGCCTTGCGAGATAGACGTTCGAAATTTTCACCAAACATTAATTATATTATTCTGAAGATGTTGACCAAACAAGTTTGTGCTAAAATGCTGTTACCATGGTAACAGCGCATCCTCAACAAAGTACACTTTTTCTCTTTTCATGGCCATTTTGAAAATTTGACTATCAAATAAAATAAATCGATACGTTTATGAGCAATGTACGAATGTTGATTTTTTTTTTGGAAAATTGGTAATTTGGTCAGCGAAAGTAATATCTCGATCAGTATGAAATTAAAAAAAAATCCACCAAAGGAAATAGAAGAAATTCAATGTTATGTTTGTGAGTTTCCGCCAACGGCATTTTCCCAAAATTGAAGGTTTCGCACGAGAAGTTACATGTGCAGGAAAGGAACACCCAAGACTTACTTCCGTTGCGTGTACTTTGAAATCGAGATTCGAGATTCCTCGAATTTGTAAAAAAAACAACTTATATTTCTATAAACCGAATGGCCAAATTGAGGGGTTTGAAGCCTCAACAAAATTGATGATTACATTATAAATACCAATGACTTGATGTGTTTGGTGAAGTGATCAACAATTGCTGCTAAAAGTTACTCTAGGCGACGACAACAATAAATTCTCGATGGCGGTTTAGCGAGAATTTTGCAAAGCAACCGCTTGAATTCCGTTTGTTTAATATGAAGCTTTTTTTAGGGAGACTTTTCAGCAATACTTTAGAGATTGAGAACGGATTTTCGTCATTATCCATACATTTAACGTGCTCAGAAGTCCAAATATATGCAGCTCCAAACACTAAAAATACGGAAACTTGTACCGCCACTTGCCCAGATGTGACTTACTCGTACGGCGGCCGAAAAAGCGTCAAGTAAGTTATAGTTTTCCAAATATTTTCACTTTGTTTTCCTCTTAGTTCGCTCACCCATTTTGTGTTATAAAAAAATTGAAGCATTCGTTCAGCGAGAAAGGTTTTTTCGCAAGAGACGCCTCTCAAATTTATAAATTTGAAATCTCGGGAAAAAACCCTATGGAGTCGCCTTAAAATATGTTATTAAAAAAATAATAAGATTAGTCAGAACAAGATTTACCTGACTAATTTGTGGTTACCATCAATGTGCCAGAGTGCCAAAGGAGATGGTACTGAATAACGTCTACGGTTAATTACGTTTAATTCTAGCGCTCGTATAAGCGTTCCCTCTGGATCTACGCTACGCATCGACTCCCTGATTTTGCGTTGTTGCATTATGACACCAGGAGCAGCCAGATAACCTGTCATTCTTCTATTGCCAGTATTAGGATAGACTCTCAATATCTCCTGAACTGTCAAATCCAGCTCTTGGTCTGTTAGATTTGAATATGTTCCTCTGACAGACAAACCGAAGTGCTGTAGTCGTTGTTGTATGGTGCGTTCACTTACACCAAGTATAGCTGCCATTTGTTTTTTACTAAATCGCCTTTCAACTAGGAAATTAAACTGTTCATAAGGAATGTTATAGCTAGGTCGTCCATGATTACCCGTGAAAATTGGTTTGGCCTCAACGTCGTTATCCGCTGCATCGCATACTTCAGTTAAACTTCTGAGAGCTAAGTGAAGAAAATCAACAATCTCGCGCTCAATTAGATTGGTTTGATAGTACCTAGTGACAATACTTGACAGCCATTCCAGTCTGAAATAGACATTGCCAAGACGTTCCCCTTCATTACCCCCTGTCTCCATTTGCCGTAAAATGTTCAAAATACAGTTCCTAATACGGTCTCTTACAAATAAACGTCCTTCGGTATCTGCCATCTTGTTTTTTCTAATATGATAACATTTCTCAAGTGACAGTACCAAAATTCGTCTACTGAGCATCATGCATAATGTTATGCCAGCAGCATAATGAAATGCGAGATTGAATAACGAAATGCGGGATCGAATAATGAAATGCGAGAGATTGAAAAATGAAATGCTGAATCTAATAATGAAATACACAATATACACAATAGCATAATATACATGTTGAATTATGGCCCAAATCACCCCTCATAGCTTTGTCCCAAGTCACTTATTTATTTTCCAAATTTTGCATTTACCAGTACCATCATGACATAACTTGCAAGGGAAGGTGATTGGCATAAACAATCTAACATTTATTAACACTACAAGCTGACAATTCAGGCATTCACTGTCTAACTTTATACCTTCTTTTCAAGTCAATTTTGTATTTGTGTAGATATGTTACACATCAAGATTACGCATATAAAATAATTTATAGTCATCATTTACAGTAAGAGGTGTGGGTAACACGATTGCTAAATAACATAAAACTTCGGCATTCATATTAATACAGTGATTGGCAATCCTACAAGGACATGAAAATATTTTAATACATGCATGGAAGGTGAAACGTTGACTTGATACTAACCAGTCTAATATACGAGCTTCATCTATAATAATTGCAAAGACATTTTCTTGGTATATCTCGCTCAGCAATAACTCCCGTCCATATTTGCTCAAAATAAGTGTTTCTGGATGAGCAAAAACAATGTTGTAATTACCATCGCGTAAGTTTTCTCTCTCATACTGGCTGAAGTCAACATGTATATTTTCGTCGTCAGACCAAATCCTCAGCCAGTTGATCCATTCCCGATTCCTTTAATACATTGATAACCGATGCTCAAATACCACTCATGCTTAGACGCTATACTTGGTCACTCATCAAAGAATTCAATGGCGATACAACAATAATAATGGAGTTAACTACGGCCGTAGAAATACCTTTCGATGCCCGAAGTAAATCTTCTCGCAACTTGTATTTTCGCGAACAACAACATTGGCAGAAGATGATAAATTAAAGACTTGCCATAACCTGTCTGTAAAACACACATCACATCCTTCTTTAGATACATGCTCTCCAGACAGAGAACTTGCTTTGGTTTTAGGATAGTTTGTTTGTATAAACTATTTACAACCGCAAATTCTAAGCATGATAAAAAGGCAATGTAGTCCAGCATGGTGGAAACGCAAGAGAAATTGCTTGTCAAGTGGAAGCTTGTAATATGATACTTTCCCCACACCCCCTAAGGCAATTAATTTGTGATAGGTCACGTGACCAGCGGCATCCAGGGTTTTTCTTCCCCGGAAGGAAAGCAATTTAGTTGTACAATTTTAACACTAATTGCTGTTAACATGTATGTTAACTCCTTTTCAGAGTTTAGGAACGATTTGTTCCGCTTCGTGCAATAGGAACAAAAACATGTTCCTATTTTTGGAAGTAAAGTTTTGTGCAATAGAGGAACACGAGGTAGAAACAAATACATGTTTCTGAGTAAAGTTTTGTGCTACATAAGGGAACGTTTCCTCTCCAAACTCAGCTGGGAACATTTGTTGAGTGTTATATAAGCAGTATGTATATAGGGGGTCTATTATAGGGGGTATGCATCTCTGTAAACTGTGCCGTTTTTCAAATTTTAACAGCAAACCGCTCACTCATTTCAAACCGAAGCATATGCGGTAACATATTTTGCAACATATTACGAGGCAATAGTCGGTATGCAGTCGCCATTCCTATTGAAGTATTGAAGCGGGAGCTGTTCACGAGTTTCACACGAATGTAAACACGAACTCAACACAAAACTTGGCAATTGGCAATGCAAACAAAGTCTTAGCAGTTCTAATAGTTTTTAACATGCAGTATTCTGTTGAATCCTTGGCCTTGCCTGTGCCTCCTGGTTTGTGATGGAAGCTACAGTCTACAGAGCCTACAGATGCCTGGAAAGTTTTAATGCAAATTCAACGAATGAGTATAGGTCTGAGTTTAAGAGACGCTGCTTTGAAAGTCCTTGAAAGTCAAGCTATAACTAGTTTATGGACAAATCTAACTTATTGATTAAAGTCAAGCTTACCAAAATATTGTAAATAATTTACTGTACAAATCTCCCATTAAACCTCACTGCTCTGCCAAATCTTGACCTGGAGCCGATAAGGAAGAAAGCCTCTCTTGCTAGTTCAGGAGTATCTGCATGTTCTGTTGAAAGATGTTGATTCTGTTGGTCATTGTCATCTTCAGGCTCAAGCTCACTCTCATCGGAAGAATCATACTCAACTTCCCCTTCGCAGGAGTCAACATCTTGGTCATCTTCTATGCTTGGTTGATCCCCTGGTCCAACGATTCCATTCAGCTCATTCTCTTCATCCAGTTGACGATGAAGAGTCACTTCTTGTATCGGTAGATTAACCTGATTGCAAGTAGGTGGCAAAGTACCAGATTTGACATGGTCATTTCCTGCTGCCCAGAACGCTGTCTGACAGCTCTCCCATAGAGGCTAGAGAATTTCTTCAAAAGTTGGCAACTTTTGTCGCTTTGGCTGCTTTGGTTAGCGGTTGAGTAGGGGCTTCAATTTCGGCAATTCTCTGAAATGAATTGTCGCCTCAGGCAAAGGATACTGGCTGACAATCTCTTCATGCTCTCCTTAACACAATTTCCAAATGACCGAGTATACTGAAGCATGGTCATTACTTTGAACGAAAGTGAGTGGTTGAATGAAAGTGTTCTGTGTCCAATGTCATACAGCTGAGCAAATTTGTTTCCTGGTAATTGTATTGTTCTACAATATCCTTCAAACAGGATAAACCCCATTCAATCAGTCGCACAGAATCAACAGTCTTGGATGCAACGTTTCCTTGGGGACCATTTAAAGTCTGTGGTAGCTTTGACGTGTCATCTCGGTGTATAGCTCGCTCATTTTCTTCCAAGAAATCTTTACACTTTCTTGCCAATTCCAGTGCTGAGTGAAGATCGTATTTTTCAAAGCTGCCACCTTTGTTGTGCACAGAAAAGCTTTTGCAATAAGCCGCCAATAACTTGTAGAAATTTCACCGTGTTTTCCAAACGAAAGATGATGAGGACAGTCCCTGACATCACGCCAGTTACGTACACAACGTGGTCAAATTGTACAGCAATAGCGTAGGGTGGTCAATAATTGTGTTGTGAAACAGGTCCATCTATGCAGTTTCGTCTCCGTTACCAGAAATGATATCTGTTTTCCCTGACTCGGGAGTGTACTGATAGATGTTACGGTTGATTGGGTCGGAAAATATCATGTCAGAACCTTTTGCTCTAATGTGATGTGGATGTAAGGCATCTCTTTCATTATCGACCACATGAACATTTCCGATCTGACTTTCAAGCTGCATACAATAAGTTGCTGTCAATAAGACATATCACTGTAAAGGATGGCTGTTCATTGGATTCTTTGCTCCAAAAATTTATCGTCATACTCTGAAATCGTTTGGCAGCGTATAACTTGCTTCTTAACAATTGTAACCTTGTGTACAGGTGAATGCAATCGAGCTTTCAGTAAATCGGACAATCCATTTACCTTGTCGTAATTGTAAAGAACGCATATCCATCCATCCATAAGAACCAATTGCAACGCTTATTGGTCTTGGGTACATCCCTGGCCGATTATCAATGGTGAATTTAGATGTCTCGGGTATTATCGTAGTACAGACCAATCCAACATTAGCAAGGAATCACTTGTGAGGCAAAGAACTGCAGAGGGGTCTTGGCAGTCTATTTCTAACCTGATCATTCTTTGGTATCAGCTTTCTCATGACTTTTTTCACGTTGGAAGATGATCTGCTTCTCATAGAACAAATCACAGCTAGATTTTATCTTTCTTTGCCAACCTTTAGAAACCAATCTTTAGAAACCAATTTGAGAAACCAGCCTTTAAGCTTTTTCCGACACGAGGAACATCAGGAATGATCGACAACAAAGACAACTCGGGGTCGATCGATTGATCTGCAATTGATTCTTTGATTATGTAGAATGCCTCAATTCTGGGCATGATTCCATTGCAATCGTTGCTAAGTGAGCAAGTTAGACGATATGAGTGGTGTAATATGCCTAACATCATTATTTGTTGTAAGCGTTAAATGTGCAAGACTCATTGGTTTGATAACGCCAGATTTAACTGTGTAGCCAGCCTGAGCTTTGTTGCACACGTCTCAGACGGGCCTAAGTTCATTTTGCAAGTCTCTTTGGGCTGCGCAGATCCTTGTTTACCTTGCCCTGTATGCATGGGCCCCACAAATGAAGTTGACTGTTCTCCTACCTCCTAGGTGGCAAATACTATTTAAAAATTCAACAACGTCACTATCGTACTGATGGCATTGGTCATAAAATATCTTGACAACGTCGGTAAGATACTTATAAAGTATTCCATCTTTATTTATCAAACCTCTATGTATGAGGTCGTCAAACTTGTAACAAAGAGGGTCAGCTCTTTGCACACTATATGCTATCCATCGCTCGTCTTCCTCCGTGTCAGCATCAACATCATCATCTACTTGCTCATTTTCAGAATCAGTAGGTTCGCTATCTTTAGAATGTTCAAGCTCTTCATCGCTATCAGTCCATACAATACTATCATCTGTATCCATGTTGGATTCACTAGAACATCTAAAAAGTATAACTAGTATTTAGACCTACAGTATGTGGTTCCTGTAAAAAATTAACCCAACTTCCCGTAGGATCCAATAACAAGTAGTTTTTTTTAATAGTTTGTATTTATTCATTGACAGCATTTACAAAATGTTATTACCGTGATACTATCCTAGGCTATCCTATGCTATGATATTCCAAGTATTACTGTAGACCACTTTTTTATATTCTCTAGTATCCCTTTGTATGGTATTGAAAGTTTTTTGAAGGTCTTTGAAAATTTGGAACATGAACATAAAAACTATTTGTTCGGATTTATTAGTCAAGTCAATTTTGCCACACATAAAGTAAATACAAAAAATATAAATATAATAATTATAGTATTAAGGCAAGGAAGCCCAAATGAAACCAAGAGGCTTATGAGTTTTGGGCTACCTTATTATAATCCGATAAAACCGGAATCAGAAAGTATTAAGTATGAATTTATTTACAACAATGTGGTTTTTACGCTTACATATCGAAAAGATAAACTTTTAATTTTTTCTTAAAACAGGAAACAGATGGAGCATCATAAATATTCTGACTAATAGAATTAGAAAACTTCACACCTTGATAAATAACGGAGAACTGCTTAATATTAGTTCTACAGAAAGGGACATAATACAATTTCGAATTACGTGTATTATAATTATGAACTTGATTAACACAACAACAAAAAATTATCAAAATTAGCCGGTAGCATTCTTTTGTGGAATAAAAACATAAATTTACCTAAGTGGAATAAATATATCTTCTGAAATGGGAAGTTGCCAAATGGGATGTCCAAGATCATTAAACATGGGCTCAGTATGAGCATTGTATACGGCCTTATTTATAATCCTAACAACACGCTTCTGAAATACGTCTTAGATTTGATGGATACGTTGATCCCCAGACTAAAATACAATATTGCATGTATGGATAAACAAGAGAATAATATAGTGTTAACAATGATGATTTAGAGAGGTAAAAACTAGCCTTTTTAATAATGCCAATCGATTTAGACATTTTCCTCGTTACATGAGAAATATGAGATTTCCAAGAGAGATATGACTACTTAGGACTATATTAACATCAACATTACATGATTTTTGTTTCGGTCTAAAAATCATGAACTTAGTTTTTTCAAAATTAATTGATAATCTATTAGCAGCAAACCAATCAGATAGTTTAAGTAACTCATGATTGACTTGGTCAATTAGAAATGACAGGTTTTTATGTGAGTGGAATAAATTTGTATCATCAGCAAATAACACAGTGAAGGATATCTGAAGCATTACAAATATCATTGATATATAGTAAAAAGAGTAAGGGACCAAGTATTGATCCCTGCGGTACACCACAATTGATTGGTATTTTTTGTGAACTTATGCCATTATATACAACAAATTGTTGCCTTTCATTAAAATAACTTTTAAACCAGTCTAGAGGAACACCCCGAATTCCGTAATGTTGAAGTTTATCAAACAAAATACAATGATCAATAGTGTCAAATGCCTTGGATAGATCCAAAAAAATACCAACTTTTAACTCCTTTATATCAATTCCTGAAGAAATTTTGTTATATAGATCCAATAATGCTAAAGATGTCGAATGATCCTTTCTAAATCCATATTGATTATCAGTAAGAATACTGAGTCTATCCACATAGCTTATCAAACGATTGTAAACCACTCTTTCAAAGACCTTAGAGAAAATTGGAAGGACTGATATGCATTTTGATTTGATTGATAATTACACTTCATCACGTTCTTGGTCAGATAAGTCAATATCAGAATCAATGTTATCTACAGACTTTGTATGCAGGTGAGAAGCATCTTTTTTCTTTCTTTTTGGTGGAACTTTAGCAAACATATCTTTGATTGATCGATTTCTCTTTGGTTGTGGTCTTTTAGCCTTTTCAGAACATTTGTTAAAGTGTTCTAAATCAAGAATTTAGAAATTCAGGCATTAACCATCAATTAAATATTTTGCAAATGGGAAATTAATCTAACATAACAAAGGCAAAAACAGATCAACTTACGCCTTTTAAAGCATTCTACCCTTCCAAGCATATCTGAGTCATATTGCAGCAATCACACCAGGAACTGGACGCCACGGCCACAGAACCTTTTCTCCAGTTCTTAGTTTTGTAGTTAGTGTCTTGTCTTGTATTAACATGCTTCCTTGCAGTTTAATCAGATCTACAAAATCCATAGTTGCAGTATCATAAATATGCAGGTCCAAGTTTAAGGATACAGTATACAATTGTTTGACACAGCCTTTGGCATGGGTTTCCCTTAAATGGGTAAAAAAGTCTGGTGTTAGACGAAGTAAATACTAAAGTAGGGCGCATTGGGGTATTTTAAAGAGTTAATTGTGGAATCTCTTTCTCATGTACGAGAAGTATGCATCTATGACTATGCAATGCAGGCATTTGGTTAGCAAATGCCATGAATTAATGGCCTAATACCAGAAGAATACCCAATATTAACATAAGTCATTGTAGTTTCAAATTGAAGGCTTGTTAATGCCTTACGGTGTGAGAAAAATTAAACAAATTGTTAAGTGAAGAGAGAGAATTAAACACTGTGTCTGCTTTATATTTGTGACCATGTACAGTACAATACCTTCATTTAACTTTTGCTGGCTTTCTTCAGATAATACTTTCTGAAATCTTGGTCCAGTTGAAGCAACATAGGAGGAAGATGTAGGTTTACTGCTGCCATTAATCTCGATCACAATTGTGGATTTCTTATGTGCAAACACAACTTCTATAGGACATACCATCACTAATACACAATAAAATGAAGAAATTATTTGAATTCCCAGATTTTTTAATACTGTGTATACATACTACCAAATCGACTATTTCGTATTATGCATTGTGTATAATAGCGAGGTGACACACTGAGTCACTATGTCATTATGTACTTTCAACAGTTACTTTATTTTTAATTTCAAACCTTGCACACCCAATGAACACTTGCACACCTGGATAATGACCACTTGCACACCTGGATAATGACCACTTGCACACTCAGTGAACACTTGCACACCCAATTGAAATATACACCGCATGCACATCCAATGACCCCAGCACACACCTAATGACCACTTGCACACCTAATGACCACCACCGTGTGAACTTTTAAAACGTGCAATATGAAGTACAAAGACAGTCGGGCGACCGCTGGCCTGTAACTGAATGCATGGGTCAGAGTGCTGTGTGCGAACTTCGAAGGTGTTTACTGTTTAGAAAAATCTGAAAAATGGAGAACGAAAAACAGGAAAATACACCATACTGATTGGCTGTTAGTCTCATAAATCAAGCCCTAGACATGTTGAAAAATACTTTAACAAACGGGATCATCTGGTAGCACAAATTCTACCCCGAAAGCAGCTTCAAGCACAAGTCTTTCTGCTTCATCGATTCCAAACAAAACACCAAGGACACTTACTCAAGAACCTGCTTGAATGTCCAGGCTGTTTCCTTTTTTTGGGTCCAGTGGTCGTGTAACAAGCAGCCGTCAGAAAAATTCACCCTATATGCGATTCAAACCAAAGGAGTCTTGGACACACACGTTTGTTTGCCTGTCAGATATCGACGAAGGTCATGTACCATCTAGCAAAAGAAAGCTAGTTTTAAAAGAGGGTAGACACGGAGAAAAGAAAATAGTTTTTAGCAACAAGAACGGTTCATTTCAGCATGTTAAGACTATATTGGAAAAAGAGTATCCCCTATTAAAAGATCTCGAGGGTGCATTTGAGATTCTTAGATCTGGTAGATCTTGAAGAGAACTGGGTGTCATTCCAATTCCTCCACTTGGGATATACTTTGCCAACTTTGAGGGAAGCACTAGGTCAAGCCATTGCTTACCTACGACCCAGACTGCAGAGTTGGGCAGTTTTCGACGAGATCTCGGGTGCGGAAAGCTAAAATTTTGCTCAAAATCTAGGTGCGGGTGCGCAAAATTGTCTTCAGGTGCGCCTTAAGTGGCAGTCAAAGGAACAAAAGTGAGAAAAATACAATGGAAATAAGAGTTTTTGAGGCAGATTAAAGTGTGAAAATTGCTATCAAGCACATATAGGTGCGCTAAAATTTTCTAAGTCAAAAATCTCGGGTGCGGCGTTGACCAACTCTGCAGTCCGGCCTACGACCATTGCAGATAAATTTCAAGTAAGAGCTGCCTTACAAGTATGTATTTATTAATAAATCAATTATTATATGCAATGTGACAAAGTTAAATTTTCTTTATACGTACTTTCCTATCTGCAGATTTAATTGATTACTTAGATTAGGGGGGGGCAACATGTCGACTTCATTAGTGTTTTAACTATAGCCTATAGCACAGAGTAGAGATCATACAGAGGTTGAACGGGCCGTTGTAAACACTTGGGAGACTTACGTTTTCGTGTACCCACCAGATTTCAGGCAGACGAGAAAAAAATGATCAACTGCGCATGCTCGGCAAGTTCCCCCCCATTCCAAGTTCCCAACATTTTCAGCTCTTTAAATTCTCACAATCTTAAGGTCTTTCGCATTTTTACACACTTCTAAAAGGTAAAGTGCAGTTAAAAGTGAGCTGCCATCTGAATCTTGCACTGTAACTACACATGCTCGGCAAGCGTCTGAAGCATAAGTGGGTACACCTGTTACACCTCTGTATGATCTCTACTCTGTGCCTATAGCCTGAATTTCCCGAGGCGGCCAATAATTCTGCCAGGGGAGGCTGGCCCCCACCCTCTCTGGCTACGTCACCTGGTTGGGTGACATATTTGTTTATAAAAATTCATTATTTTCTTTGGTACCAGTAAGTAAGAGAATGTTAATAGGGGGCATGTCAGATCAACAGTCGATTGATGATTTAATATAACATGTGTTGTCTCACTGCACTAAGTAATATCAAAATTATCCTTGATCACTGTAGTCTGATGAGAAGATTGACTTGAATAATGCACCATATGTGTCCTGTGTTAACTGTGGAAATGTAATACCGATTTATATGACAATATTTTAATATAGCGTATGCAAGGGCCGGCCCAAAGTTTAACTTGGGTAGACTTTTTGTTATGGACAATGATCCTAGCCAGACGAGCAAGAAATCCATGCAAGCCTTGAGCAACATTGAAGCCCAACTACATTATATTCCACTCTGTTCACCAGATCTAAACCCAATCGAAAATGTATTCCATTTATTAAAGAAACGTTTACGGCAACAAGCGTTAGACATGCGAATAGACAAGGAATCTTTTGAGAATTTGAAAGAGCTGGTTTTATGCTGCTGCAATGACATTAGCATTGAAAGAATTGACAAAACTATCGCAAGTGTCCCGAAGCGAATCGATGCAGTTATCAAAAAGAGTGGGTCCAGAACAAAATATTAACTTTCACTTATAAACTTAATAATTATATACATTCGCTAAAATGCTAATTAGATCATTATATGTTAGGTGCTAAAATATACACTCAAATTGCACTATATACATTCAGTACTCCACACGTGTAGTTCAATTTTATCAATAAACGTTTTTGAAAGCAGATTTTTGTCTTTTTATCCTTTAGTGCATTTAACGTTACACAATACAAAAGCATTCTTATTGCGATAAATAATACTTTAGCAAACTTTTAAACAGTACTCCATGTGTGTCTTAAATAAAATTATTTAAAGAGTTTTATGCACTTACGTAGAGTACTGTTTTGGTTTCCTTTGATAACAAACCAACAGCTGTAGCTATTAAAGTTTTGTACCTTAATTATCGCCATGCAACATTATAAGGAACGAACAATGTGAAAAAACTGATATCTTTCCGACAACAACAAGTATGTGGAGTAATGTGGTGGAGAACTGTCTCACTCCCACTGTCTCATATGTCTTTATAGTCTATAATTAAACGTGAAAAACATGCAGGACAGGGGGGTTGGCATACTTGCTCTTCCTGTGGTATTTGTTTGCAGAAATTAAAAAATAGCCATCCCGCGTTCATCATTTGGGTGTTTTCGTGATCTAAAAACCTGCCTTTCACCAGTACCAAAGGAACATCGGCAGTAGCGAAAACAGGTGTGTCTTTCGTGAATTTAATGTCCTTTCGGTTAAACGTTTTCGGAGCAGATAAGTGAACAATATCACCCTCTAGTAGTTGTAGCAAATCTCCCCTTAGAATTATCACCTCAGCTTCTTCAACTCCTAGCCAGGCAAATTTAACTGTTGCAGGATTTGTAAAGCACTTGAAGATAAGTTTCAGCGGTGTTAATATGAATGTTTTCCCAGTATTTGCCGGACCGTGGATATGTTGCGATACTTCGCACAACCCAAATACAATGCGTTGTATACAGCTGCACAGAAAGTAGACAAAGAGATTTCGTTCTGGGAAAGTAGACCAAGGGCACACTCTAGCCATTTACGACCGCAATCTGCAATGCACGGACCATTGTAGGCTTCACATAACACATCCAGCCAGCTTTTCTGCAGTCTTGCCAATTTGGCTGATGCTTCCTGAAACTCCGAGGCCAGAGCCAATGCTTCCTCTACTACCTGGGCGCTCGTTGCATGACCACTCACATCGGACTGGCTTCACCACTGCCAAGCCCCCTAAACGTTTCCCCATATTTAATATGACCCACATACAAGGGTCGGGAATCCATATTAACTCATTAGCTGGAATACGGCCAGATGTGCCCTACTTTAGTATTTTATTCCGTCTAATACCGAACATTTTTTCTCGTCAGTGGTAGGGTACTGCCAGTTAATGGGTTAACAAAACTATCTGCCAGATGCCTTTTATATTTTTAGTATTCTGTCTAATGCCAGAGGATCTTACTTGTCAGTGGCAGTGGCGTAGGAACTGGGGGGCACATGACCCCCCAAATTTTCTTCAAAGTCCCCTTTCTCCAGCTAATTAAAAGTGCCCTTTACTAAAGAAGAGGTGCCTTTAAGAAGTGCCCCCCCCCCCCCCCTTGAAGTAACAGTTACTTCCTATGCCTATGGTCAGTGGTGGGGTACTGACACTTAATGGGAAATCCCCCACCAACAGTCAATAGAGGAAAAACACCCCACATTCCCTACCATTCCTCAAAGTGGGGGGAGTGGGGTTACAATTAACAACTAGAATTGAGTATTCAGTGGAATAAGTGCAAATGACAGTTTGAAAATATTGAACAAGAATTCATAAATTTTAAGAGATATTCTTTGTTCAATAAATCAATTGAAATGTATTTATATATTTCCCCCATGTGTTGGGAGATAGAGATTAGTTGGGAGATTAAGCAGTATATACTTGATATCATCAACTTTTGGAATACTATACTCCCCTCAACTTGATGAAATAGTCTACGCTTTACAGTGCTTTTAACAACGATTTGTGAACCGAGCTGTGTGTGGATAAACTGTTAGCGTCATTAGTGGAAAGTGGAAATATGCATCATGGATAGTCATAAAACATGTGTAAACCAAACTATCATTTCTGTCTGGGAAACTATGGCCATTTTAATGATATATTCCCAAATGACAATTCAATATGTGGTAATTGAGTAAATGAAATGTGCAAATAACCTAATACCATTACATTACGAAGACATCATTCACAAGCGAGGACTGCGAATAAAGAATTCACACACCTGACTTTCGTAGACAGATTAGTAATTTGTATCTCTACACAGTTCAATGACTTACGCATAAGATTAATTACTGTATACAGTACTATGTCAATATGTAATGTAGATTAAAGCCTTGCCAATATTTATGATAAGTGATAGATTAATAGTTTTTTATAGTGTAATATTTAAATATAAGGAAACAATTTCAGAATTATATTGTATGCTACAACTTGCAGAACTTATATTGTCCCTTTTAATGACTTTTATACAATATAGGGTGTATAATAAAAAAGTTAACCTTTGAAATTGAATAGACTACAATAGGTTGTTTCAAAGGAAAGCCCAATTTCAAATATTGTGTTACTCATGAAAATTGAGAACGCCCGCCCTCCCTGAAACCTGTGTTTGAGACGTTATGTCAAGTTTATTTGCCCAATTCAAAAAACTTGTTTTCTCAAGGTAGCACTTCACTTGCGATAGTAACTTCTAGTATAGTCATATATATCACCGTCAGAAGCAAACCAACTTATAGGATAAAACACATTGTCAAACGACGAGCAAAGCTTTTTACGGAATTGCAATAACAAAACAAACATATATTACAAAAAAAATTTTCTTTTATCATACGCATCTATATATTTTTTCCTCTAAACCGTCCTCGTAATTATCCATAACTTTAATGTTTATAACTTGTCAACACCTTATATACATTTTTATTTTTTATTTCTAATGTTTCTAAAGCAGTTTTAATATAATTTAATAAAATAAAGCCTTTTTTTCAGGTTCAAGTATGGGGATATTTGGCTACATTTTACAAACAGTTATGGCCCTATAGTGAGCAATTTGATTGCAAAATTGCATAAAAAATCAAATGCCCCTCATATGCCCCTGCTAGGCCCGAAACCCCCCTACTAGGCATAACATTTCTAGGTGCATTAAATACTGTACATATTCTAGGATCCCAAAAATATATACTTGTGATGTCAATGTGAAGAATGGTCTTCAAGTGCTTTCTTCAAAATGTCTTGTACTCAGGTGCATTAATGCCTGGCTCCAATTTCGTAAGGAGTGGGAAAATAGAAAAAATATATAAAAATTAATAAAAAATTAACAAAGTAAACTATGACTTTTGGTGGGATGTTGGAAATGAAGTGCCGATATTTTAACTATTTGGTTTCCATGGAAACTGGTCATGTGACAAGATATAGGCGGTGATAATGGAAATTTAGGGTAGCACAGGTGGCGGAAGCGGTTAGCGCGCTGCCTCTTACCACTGAGTTGAGCCTGTTTCACAACAGGTCGAGGTCACTGTTGGTACTCGCATGAGATCGGTAGTGTGCTCAAATAACTCATGTAAGTTGAGATTCTCTCCTGTGCTTCGAGGGTTTTCCCCGGGTACTCCGGTTTCCTCCCTCTAATACTAACCCTTAGGAACTAACAATGGGGCCACAGTAATTGGCTGACGCTGTTATGGACTCCCTGCCATTGAGGCGAAGTTGAATAAAAAAAAACATGGCTTGTCGACGCACTAAACATTCATGGATATGTACAAAACTATTATCACGGAATGTACTACAATGTTGTAATTAGAAACTTGAAGATTATGCCATTGGTATGAAAATATTGCTGTGAATACAACAATGTCTCGCACAATGTCAATATAATTTGCACTAAAACTATCGTTCCAGATTAAAATGTTTACAAATCTAATTGTAGGACCAAAGTTGACTGTATTCTAGGCAAAATCTACGTATTAACGATCCACATTAACGTTGTCTTATGCGTCGACAGGTCCAACGTGTTTTTCGTGTGATGAATTCGCACACGTCATTATCATTTAGGCCCCTGCCGTGAAACAAAATATGAAATATAACTATACAATGACTAATAAACCATTTGCAAGTGCATTCAGATAATATGCTTGGAACAGAGACAAGATAAGTAAAACATGCATGATAAGTACAGATCAATGCGAACAAGAAATGTACAAATATTACTGTTGTTCATTTATATATTGAGCAAAATATTCGACAGGAGTGCACTCTTTATAGGATATTATATTTCAACAACAACATTAATTGTTCCCTTAAGAGTTTAAGAGAAATATGTCACACTTAAACATCATCACCCAACAAAAGTTTGAATCAACCATTTGCTGGGTATTTATTTGTATTTCAAATGTTTTTTTTTCTGTGGGAAACTAAAGAGGAATCACAAAACGGTGCTGAATTATTCAGACATAAACGCGCAATAGCGAGCTTTATATATCAAAGTTCAAAGGTCGCCGCATATTGCATATAATATGTTAAACTATAAAACGGCCAATTTTACCCGAAAACCTAAAAGTTTACTCCTCCCTGCTGGTTTTTATAATCTAAACTAATCCAATAGCTCATATTTATTGAATTTCAGTTTGATTCGAACGCCAAAACACATTCGAATACTTTATAGCTGTCAAGATGAATTCCTCCTGGCAACATGCTAGACATGTTTAATCGTGCGCGCAACTCGCGCTGACATATCGAGTCAAGCGTGGGTAGAGCCAAGCATTAATCTGCCTGAGTACATGTTTGCACTCCTAATGAGTTAATTTCAGAAACTGTAAGACTTTCAATAGCTAAAACACTTTCTGAATTGGTTTCTTTCAATTCACGATCAGGGGCATTAAATAAATCTTCGTTTACTTCTTGTTTCTTTAGATTCAGTTGACCAATATTCATTATTTGTCTCGTTGTAGCTTCTTCGTACCCGCTCTTGTTTACCGGTTACTTGCAGTCACTTATTGGCAAGCAAGATATCTTTTGGAGCATCCAAAATTTTATTTGTCCATGATTTGATTTTATTTGACTTTGTGAGGTGAAATGTTCTGACATTGTTGATGGTTTGAGAACAATCTTGATGAGAACAATCTTGATGGTTTAAAGACGACATGTCGAGAAACTTTGTTTTATATTTTAGACTGTCATGCGATTACCCTCAAGTTTATTCTTTCATACAATTTGCCGAAATAATTGCCGTAGGAATTTAAGGTGATTTCATTGTGCCCAGTTGAATTAAGACGGTTGTTTCCAAACCCATGTTTTAGCCTAGTAAAGAGGTCAATATTTGATTATCAAAAAAAGCAAATCTAATTTATTCTGTTTCTGCCTGAAGCTAAATTTATAAAATTGATTTGCTAATTTAGGAATTGGACAATACAAATTTATGCATATTGCAATTAATTCTTTCAGGTGATGGACTGCTCTCATTCATCATCTCATAAAGCTGACCAAATCCTAAAATGTATTAATTGACGGGGTGTAAGTTTCTGTTCTGTACTGTATGCATCTTTTCACTACATGTAGATTAGAACAGTATAATTTACACATTTAATTTAGATATTACCTTCCAGATTTTTATAACAGAGGCACTGTTGTTTGGCTTGATTGTTGTGTCTAATTTATCTGGAAGATCATTAGCCGTTTCTTCTCCAAACCCATTAAGCTTGTGAAGGCATGTATCTCACTTCTTTTTCATTTGCATTCTTTTTTCCCATACATCAAACGAAATGCTGGATTGACTTTGCAAGGTCTGATTGGTGCTTACTTGTCCTATCCCTTGGTGCTTTGTTAACATTCTCTTTGCTGTCCCATTCTAGAGCCTCACTGACTAAACCTTTTGTCAAGATATCTATATATTTTGATAGAATTAAAAATTAACAAATTTATAATTATTTTCACTGATAGCTCTGTCTAAACAAGGCCATGAAAACAGGAGGTAATTTATTTATTATTAGCATAAAATGATTGGAAACCCTGGGACCTAGGAACATAGACATAAAAAAGGCGAAAACAGACGATTTTCCACGTTACGTGTTTGCTCATCAAACTTGGCAAGTAACAATACATTTTGGGTATCAACTAGCTAAGATCAACCAATGGCAGAAGCGATTCTACTTCAAGATAAGAAGAAGAAGAAGATAATTTTTTGCACTTGTTATTTACATAGATTTTTTTTTGTTAGAAAGCTTTCAATACAAAAGTATAAGTGCTGGCCCCCTGTAATAACCATAAAGGCTAATCGAGACAGGTGGTCATTAAAATGAGAAATAGATGAGAGACACAAGGATGAAGATGACATCCCTCATCACACTACTATTGTAAAGTAGTCAGAGGGATGTATATTCAATCAATCAATCAATCAATCAATCAATAAACTTTATTTAAAGAGGGTTAAAAATATTGTACATAGCCAATATACCTGGTAAGTCAAAAACTTATCTTCCCCAGGGCCCTCGCTATTTAAGTAAAAACTACAAGTTAAAATATTTACAACAAGTAACATAGAATAGAATATTACTAATTAGTAGTTAAAAAATAATTTCTTAAAAATTTCTTCTTAAAATCGTTTAGAGATGCACTCTCTAATGTTTGAATTTAATGTGTTCCATATCTTTACACTGCTATATCCAAATGTATCCATATATATTTGTTTATGCTTTCCTGAAGGTAAGTACAAGTCGTTTGCAGAACTTGATCTAGTTGTCCTTGTATGGACTTGTCTAACAAACGTAAACATATTTTTCATATACTCCGGACACAAATGATTAAGACTTTTGTAGACCATAATGGCTTTACGATACTCAATACGATCCACGATGTGCATCCATTTCAGTGTCAAAAACATATCCTTACTAGGATAACGATTATCTGTGATATCTAAAATTACCCGGGCTGCTCTCTTTTGAGTTAAAATGACCTTCTTTACATGAGGTGAACTACCCCAAACAATAGAACAATAATCCATGTGTGGACGGATATGCGCATCAAAGAATAGTTTTCTTGTCTGTAGTGGTAAATATCGTTTTATTCTACGAAGTAAAGCTGTATTCCTATTTATTTTTGAAACAATGGTGTTTATATGATCCTCCCATGACAAATTATGATTTATAGTGACGCCAAGTAACGGTTTTGAAATAACATTTTCCAATGGTATATTATTAAAGATTACACACAGATCTTCATTTTGTGGTAAATGGAGCCGTTTTTGCCACGATGTTATGAGCATACACTTCGTTTTGTCTGTATTTGGCTTCATTTTGTTTTCATTACACCAAATTGAGACCTTATCCATAACTTCATTTAAGTTTTCATCGAGTTGGCTTACGGTTTTCGCAGATGTTGTGATGGTAGAGTCGTCCGCATACATATCAATATCTCCATGAGGAATAGTCAGTGGCAGGTCATTGATAAAGACAATAAAGAGCAAAGGGCCCAAAATAGATCCCTGAGGAACTCCTTTCGTCATGGGCAGCTTGGAAGATATTTTACCATTAACAGATGTACTTTGATATCTGTTTTGTAGATACGACGAAAACCAATTTAGAGAATTGGCACTGCATTTATACATCCGTAACTTTTTTAGTAGAATGCTATGATCAATTAGATCAAAGGCTTTACGAAGATCTAATAAAACAACTCCGTTCATATATCCTTCATTTATTGCTTTAGCCCACTTGTCAATCATATAGGTGACAGCTGTTTCACAGGAGAATAGATTTCGGAAACCAGATTGAGCTTTATGCAACAAGTTGTTGGACTGTAAAAAATTGTAGAATGAAATATGCACATGTCGCTCAAGCAATTTCGATAGTGTAGGTAATATTGAGATAGGTCTAAAAATTTTTTCGATCCTGAACATTTCCTTGTTTATGGATTGGTATAACTTTAGCAACTTTCCAGTCATCTGGGAACGTAGAAGTGGTAATGGACAGATTTAAAATCCAGGCAATAGAAGGAGCTATAGCGGTCGCACCCAAACGTAATAACTTTGGGGAGATTCCATCAAGTCCCATAGATTTTGCGTCATCCAATTTACCAAGCTCATCTATCACAAAATCAATAGACATCTTTGGAATATCAAATGTTAAGTTTAAATCAGTGTACTTATTTATGAAGTCCTCAAGCACATTACTAGTTTTCGTTTCGAGAATCAGGAGGACTATCAGCAATGGCTCACATATATCTTGTGGGTTGGAAAGTATTACATCGCCATCTTTCAGTGTTGTTGGAGAGATCTTCGATTCCTCAGGGGCGAGGTCTCTAATGAGATTCCATAGCTTCTTACTATTACCAATATTACTTTCAATAAGTTGTTTGTAATACGTAGTTTTACCATTTCTCACAAGATTATTTGATTTATTTCTCCATAGTTTTCTATTTCGATCGTCGTTTAGTTTGGCAAATTTGTCCCTAATGTTCATAGCTTTTATCATTTCTTCTGTAAGCCAATCCGGTTGTTTAGGTTTCTTAACACGTCTTTCCTTTAGAGGTGCATGCATTTCTACTACTTCCAGGAAAAGTTTTCCCAACAGGCCAAGGCATCATTTGGATCCTCAAAAGATTTGCATACATTCCACGGCACTAAAGTTGGATCTTCAAGAAAAGCTGCTTGATTAAAATTCTTATATGATCTATATTTAATTGATGAGTGTTTATGTTTTAAGGTTGCTGAATTATGTGATCGAGAGTAACAAACCGGAAAATGATCGGAAATACTTATTGTTGCCACTTTAGTTGCCCTTACATGCTCTGGGTTAGTAACATAGATATGATCGATGCATGTCTTTGACGAATTTGTTATTCTAGTTGGAATCCTAATAAGTTGAGTGAGATTATACGATTCCATAATATCTACCCATTGTTTAGGAATTGAACTAGGTTTAAGGAAATCAATGTTAAAGTCACCCATAATTATAATTTCTTTTCCTTCACAATATCCATTATCACACATTTCGATAAAATGTTCATACCACAGGACATGTGATTTCGGTGGTCTATAAATTGTAGCCACACGTATTGGAGACGAGTTCGGATAAGTTATTTCAATCCATATTGCCTCAAGATTGTCATGTCTAAGATCCATTCGTTCGTCAAAAGGTAAATTTTCTTTTACCAGCATAGCAACTCCTCCCCAAGTATCGCTCGCACGATCTAACCGGGCGGCCAATTTGTAGCCATCAACCTGAATATCCTTATCCATAAAACTTTGGTTTAACCAGGTCTCAGACAGACCAATCACACTTGCCTCATTTGGAGAATTTAATGTCAAGCGAACTTGATCCAAATGAGCATTGTAACTTTGTATATTCCAGCTAGCAAATTTTAATCCAGAGGGCAAATCAGCATCGAGCGAAGAAATATTGTTGTTAGTAGCCGTAATTTGACTCATGGGTGTTTCATTTAAGTTTGAGTTTAACGAGGTACAAGGCCCAGGATTTAGTTCAACATCTCCCGATAATAGCAAACGCCGAAATGCAAAGGAATTTCCGTAGTACTTAACAGGGCACTTTGATCTCTTTTCTTTTGTATGAACAAAAAGTATACAATAGTTTCTATCCCAAAATAGGACATATCTCGTACCTTTAACAACAATGTTTGTTATATTTACCGCATGAAAAGATATATGTAAATTTCAGTTTGGCAGCAAAGTGCATTGATGTGATGTATTCTGATCTTGACCGAGTATACCTTTCGAAAAAGACACCTTCCCTGTATTACAAACAAGACCAGCTCGGGTAGAAATAGTAGCGAAATACCAAGTTATCAGCCTTCCTTCACACAATACTCCAACATCCGAATCAAAGTCCAGAAACGGAAGGTTCTCCGAACAAAACATTCAAACCACGAGTCGCCTTCGGATTTTTGTTTGTATTTCCCCATTGAAAATGTATTCTGTTATTGCAATCACTAAACTCATTCGTGTTTATGACCACGAAACCAAAATTACCAGGTTTAGCAAAATCAAAAGCTATATACAACGCACAAAACAGCATGAAACATAGGACTACGCAAGATATAAAGCGACCCATGTCACGACAGTCTTTCCGACTCTATTAAAGAAGCTCATTTCTGCAGGGAAGAATATTGCAAATTTAGTAGAAAAACAAGCACAAAACATAGGTACACAACACAGAACACAACAAAACAGGACTGACCCATGTACATAGATATACAGTATACTGAACTGACACCTAGTAGTCTTGAATTATCATTTCCTTTAATTTATTTTTGAAAGAAGATTGACTCAGACATTTCAGGGACTCATCTATATGGTTCCAGGTCTTAGGACCTATAAACCGTATGTTGAACTTTCCATAGTTGGTACGAGGTTGAGAAAGAGAGAATGATGATTTAGCCGAGAGTCTTGTATTATAACGATGCTTTGCACCAACAAGTGAAAAGAAATTTATAAACTCATTTGGGAGTTTGTTGTTGGTAAAATTATGCATAAATAATGCTGTATTAAGTAAAATAATATCAGAATATTTTAGTAGGTTAAGCCTTTTAAAGATAGGTGAGGTGTGGACCTGATAAGTAGAAAATGTTATAATGCATATTGCCTTCTTTTGAAGAATTATTATAGGCTGAATATTTGACTGGTAAGTGTTGCCCCAGATCAGTACATGTGGACATTCAGGACGTTTTAGAGGAAATACCTGCTGTTCCATTTGGTCACGCTCCTTCACAGCAGGGGCCTGCTCGTAATGTTATTCCAGTGAATCCTCCTTGGTCGCAGTGCCTATCCCCCAAGATCAACAAGCTGTTCCTGCTCCCCTTCCCCAGGTTAGCTTACTTATTATTTTCGTTCTGTTTTACCCATTTTGTATACTTGTTGCTCTACTTTCGGCTGTCCTATGTGTAGTTTTCTGGATTTTTTTGTTTCTTACCCCACTGGGCTGTTATTAAGTTACTGCCTGTGATTTTCCTTGTTAATCATGGAAAATTTCCATATTTATTACTTCCATGTTCTATTGTGCCAATTGAGTGAGCCTCTTTAATCTTTTCTGCATGAGGCTGCAAGAAAAATCTCTGTGCGAGACATGCAGTGAGAACTATTGTGTCACCTCTGAGTGAGGCAGTGAGAAGTATATGTTGTCTCTGTGTGAGAGGGTGAGAAGTATATTTTGTCTCTGTGTGAGACAGCGAGAACTATATACCATATCTGTGTGAGATAACATACGTTTGATTTTGTCTATTAGAAGGAGCAAACTAAACAAGTCTTATACCCTGTCTATGACGGAGCTTGATAACAGACAAAATTGCCTGCTTTTGACCTGATTTTCACAAATATCACTCTCTTTTTTCATTTGTGTTTCTGGTATCTTTGCATGCTTTAGTTGCTCTGGCTTTTCTACTCCATTATTCCAATTTATGTGTTGCTTGTTTTGTTTCATGCCTATTGTTTGAGCCTTATTTATTCTATTGCTAAGTGGTCTTTCTTATGCAAGCGGGTTGTTTGGGCGTAACAGGGTTAAAACCATTATGCTCAGATTTTTTGTTGTTGGTTTTGGAATGGGCATGCTGCTTTATTCAATTATTTGTTCTTAATGGATATGCTGCATGACTCTGATTTTCATTTCTGGTTTGATTTATTCTCGTTATATTGTTATCGTTTTGTAGCCTGTTACTTTGGAGAGTTTGCATGCACGGCTTGACAATCTTTGTCAAATCACAAATGTAAACACAGTTTCAGCTGCATTGGAGCACCTTTGCAATGAACTCATGAAACCTGCAGGCGTTTTTTACCCTTTCGCCGGCCTGTCCAGTTTAGAACATGTGGTTGACGTCTCCCGTCAAACAAATAGTGAACAGGCAAATTGATTTAATACCATATTTAAACAAGCATGTCATTTAAAAAATCGACCTCAATTTCAATCTCTACTTCTGAAATTAGTGGGTGACAAAGAGGTTGAAATTTCAAAGATCATTGAGAAGTCGCTTAGAGTATCCTCTGCACCTGATTTGATGTCTGTTTCTATCTCACCTAGTACCACCCGTTTTGTACCTTACCAACCACAAAGCTGTTACCATTCAGTCCAGTCTCCACGTCTACCATTCAGTCCAGTTTCCACGTCCTAACTACCCTCTGCTTTGTTATAACTGTCGTCGACCTGGTCACTTTGCAAGGGATTGTTGTGCACCAAGACATTTACTTCAATCCAAATAAATATTTTTGTTTTTCACTTCCCTACATACGTTCAATGAGGATCTCTGTGTTGCCCAAAGCTCTATGTGTCAGCTTGTGTGGTGCTCTTCCACAGGAGATTGCAACAATCCCTTTGGACCTCTCCCACCTGTGGAGTGGGTGGCTTCCGGTCGCCCTTCATCCTAGCCCCCAATGCTTGCCTTTTTGAAGCCCAGACAAATTTGTAGCCGTCCAACTCCACCACCATATGTCAACCTGGAATCACATTCTCCATGCCCACCCAAAGCATAATGAGTTGCAGAATTATATTCAAAATGGGGTCCATGTTTCATCCTTTTTCCAGCCATTTAGAGGTGCTGTTTCCAATGTCTATTATGACAGCCCATCTTCCCCTGCGAAATAATTTCCAAATAGCAATTCCTGTCGTGGCTTTGAAGATTTTATTACTGCTACTGTTCTTGAGCATGTTCGTAATGGTTCTTTGTTGGTGGTTGGGGAAGTTGGCAAAGTCTTGCCACTGCATTTAGTGATGCCTTTAACTGTGGAACCCTCGAAGCCACTTTTGTGTCACAACAAACGTTTTCTAAATCTCTGGATCGTCAATCTACCATTTACATTGGACTCACTTGCCGACCTACCTCGATACGTTGGGAAGGACCACTATCAAACTGTCCTGGATGACAAGAGTGGCTATGACCATATTCTCCTCACCCCGTCTAGCTCCACGTATTTTGGCCTCCAATGGGCAGGCTGGGTTTTTTTTGCTACCGTTCCATTCCTTTTGGATGGAAAGCAAGTGCTTACCTCGGGCCCGCTGCCACCAGTCATATCCATGTTCCCAGTATATAGACGATCGTCATCTTGGACAATTGTGCCTTCCTGGGACCATACTCTCCAAGCTTTCTAACTTCGCGCTTGCTCAGGCAGCAGCTTACATTGCGTGTTACATTCTCATAGAGCACGGTTATTTCATTGGGTTGGAGAAGTCCATTCTGTTCCCTCGCCTCGTTATTCCCTTTTTGGGCTTCCTCTCCGATTCACCTCAACAGGCATTTATTCTGCCACCTGAGAAAATACAAAAGTTTAGCAGTTTTAGGAGAATCCATCCTTTCCAAGAAGTCGGTCTCTAAGAAAAATTTGCAGAAACCATCCACGCTGTCAGCCATGTTTAATTAATGCATGGATTGACATGTATGTTGACAGCACCACACTTGTTCATGCTTGGCAACAGCAAGGCTCGAAAAAGCCCTCAATTCGCGAACGCCTTGAAGGATTCGTGTTTTTGCGACCCTTCAGCACAACTATGTACTTATCTTGTTTTATGTCCCCCATCCTCATCCAATCCAGCCGATTTCCCATCCGTCGTTAACCTTTGAAACTTGAAACCTACACCTCAACTCGGGATTTTCCCTGTAGTTTAATGATAATCGTATACGAACATTTTCATCGAGCAAGAACAACTCAGTTCTATATTATGTTACTACTCAGTCCCAGCTTAACCTTAGCACCTCAACTTGTTGTGGAACCCGTAATGACCTCCAATGTCTCTTCACACTCAACGTGTTTTATATCCAAACTCAACTATTGCTGTTCGTCGGCACAGGTACTTTACAGCAATAACACCACTGCGTCATTTCACCTATTATCAAACTGATTCATGATGTCGAGCTCAACCCTTGTCCATGTCAAGACAATTAACCTTCAATACTAATAATCTGTCCCCTTCATTTAACGATACTTCATCTCCTAACATTAATCTACAAACCAATTCCTCAGCTACTATTTGTACTAATGTGTACAAAGATTTACCATTGCCATTCAAAGGTCTAAATTTTTGTCACTTAAATGTCTGGTCATTAACTAATAAATTAGATGAAATAAAAGTGTTGCTCTTAAACCGAATCTCCTCTTCAAAATCGAACAAATCAAATTTGATACTTGGCCTTTCCAAAACATTCTTAAACAACTCGTGGGATAATGCGACCTTAGCTGTTGATCACTACACCATCGTTCGTGCAGATAGAGAAGGTGAAAAAGGTGGTGGACTATTAATGTATATCCCGGAAGATTTAATTTTCAAGAGACGCCTGGATCTGGAAATTAATGAAATTGAATGTGTTTGGATTGAGATTAATTTACCTCGCACTAAACCTATATTACTATCGTTTATTTATCGTCCTCCTTCTTCTGACGCTGCTTACACATGCTTTAAAAACTTGTTTTCTTCGTTTAATCTAAACCAGCTGATTACCGTACCAACCAGACCTATTTCGAAATCTTTACTTGACCACATTTACGTTTCTCATAAGGATAATGTTTTTACATCTGGTACTTTACCAATTTCTATTAGTGATCATTTACCAATCTTTGTCAATTGGGCTACCGGAGGAAATTGGTCAAAATCACCTGAGCATCAATACATATCTTATCGTTCACTAAAGAACGTTTCTGCTGATTTAAACAACCTAGTAGGGATGAGCCGATTAATCGGTAAATAATCGGCAAAGCCGATTAATCGGCCATTTTTTAAATAATCGGTAATCGGCCGATTATTGCCTGATAATCGGCAAATAAACAAGATTTTCTGCCATAAGACTTTTTCTGCAGCTGCCAAGCACATGCTAAAATACTGAATACAAGCGAATAGATTTTCACATTTTGTTGCAAAACCCGCGTCTTTTGTCTCAAAACCCGCGTCTTTTGTCTCACTTGGCTCACTTGGGTGGCTTTGAGGAAGTCATTAAAAACTGTTAAAACACCAACGCATTCCTATGCGTTGAGTCATACCATATTCTGTTTTCTGATTGGCTTAAACGAATCCTGATATTTGTAATAAAATGCAGGGGGGGAAATTCCTCGGAGTTATTTTGCCCAGAACCTAATGGCGCACGCTGTAAAAAGCGCAGTTTGGACATATTTTGATATTTTGGAAGATGACAACACGAAAGCAATGTGTAAAGTTTGCCAGGAAAAAGGCTCTCGAATCATAATCAGCATCAAGATCTATGGTCTTGTTTCGAAGAGATAGTTGCATCTGACGACAACGTTCCAAATCTTGAAGAAGAGGTGAACGCATTTCTCGGTCTTCCCTTGCAACCGTTACACGCGTGTCCATATACCTGGTGGGTTTCCAACAAAAAAATGTACCTGAATATTTTCAACATCGCGCTGAAGTATCTCAGCCCACCAAGTTCAAGCGTATATTCGGAGCGCGTGTTCAGTGAGGCTGGGAACATTTCCACTGAAAAACGCAGCAGACTAGCTCCGCTTGCTTTTAAAATAATCGGCAGGTACCGATTAATCGGCAGATTAGTTACGATAATCGGCTTATAAATAATCGGCAATTTTCCTTATCGGCTCATCCCTACAACCTACCCTGGAATACTTTAGATATGTTCACAGATGTCAATGAAGCTGTTGAACATTGGTATTCTTTGTTTAATGAAGTTCTGAATAACCATGCACCATTGAAAAAGAAGCGTGTCAAAAGACTCAGCCTGAATGGTTCTCTGATAATATAAGCGAGGCAATTAAGAAACAAAACTATTTACATCAGTGCGCTATCTCTATAAACACTCCTCTACCTTCGAAAAATTATAAAACTGCACGAAATCGAGTAGTACATTTAATTAGAGACACTATATGCTCGTTCTATACTGATTCTATCAATGTAATCTTGATAATCCCAAAAGTCTCTGGAAAATAATTCGCAACATTGCTCCTTCTAAATCCTCTAACTCTCCTAACCACTTGATTATTAATGGAAAGACAATTACTAATCCTAAAGACATCGCTGACTCGTTTAATGATCATTTTACTAACATAATAAACTCTGTTTCGTTTAATGACTTCACTAATCACTCAACTGGGATTACCTCGCAAATTTTGTTTATTCTAAAATTTCTCCAAATAGCATCTTTACTATCCCCCACCAATTTCTGAGGATTCGTATTAGATTGTCTTAGTCATTTGTCTATATCTAAAGCCGCTGGTTTGGATGGAATTAGTGGTTACTTTCTCAAAATAGCGGCTCCAGCATTTGCACCTTATCCTGACGAAGATATATAATCTCAGTATTAATTCGGCTAGTTTTCCTGACCTATGGAAAATTGTAAAGGCATCTCCTCTTTTTAAATCGGTTTCTCTATTTGACTGCTCCAACTTTCGTCCTATTTCTGTTTTGGCCATTATCTCTAAGATTCTTGAACGTCATGTTCACATTTCATTCTATATCAACACAGTCTTCTTGTTGAAAATCAATTTGGGTTTATAGGACATCTCATCTCACTCATGCGAACTACCAATCACTAATCTTACTGATAAAATTCTAACTAATATTGATAACAATGAAGTGAATGGACTTCTTCTTATTGACTTCAAAAAGGCTTTTGATCTTGTTGATCACCCAATCTTACTTCTTAAACTTAAAATGTACGGATGTTCTTCATTAGTGTTGAAATGGTTTACTTCATATCTTAGTGATCGGTATCAAAAACACAGTCTGATATGTGCCCTGTTAAGATTGGTGGTGTTCTGCAAGAAAGTATTCTTGGACCCCTTCTTTTTATCTTATTCGTCAATGATCTTCCTTCTCAACTTTCACACTCAGATTCTACAATGTTCGCAGATGATACCACAATACTCACAACAGGCTCTTCCATTCATGATTTTACTGTAAAACTTAACCTTGTTGCTCAGGATCTTTTAACATGGACTCAACAAAACCAGAACCATGCTCATCCATTCTATCTGATTCTAGCTAAGAAATACTCCTGACAGATGTCTGTCGGTAAGTCTAAATGGTAATGAACTCACACAAGTGAAACAAGCTAAAGTACTCGTTGTAACTCTTGACAACAATTTGACTTGGTCTAAACACATCGACAACTTGTGTTCAAGTATTAATAGTCGACTTGCTTTGTTGCGAAGGATTAAACCTTTTCTAACTAAAGATTGTGTTCGTTTTTACAACTCTTGTATTCAGGCAAATATTATCTACTGTTCTGTAACATGGGGAAACTGCTCCAAAACACTTTTACTTAGAATTCTTCGATTGCAAAAACGTGCAGCACGCATTATTCTAGATGCGGATTATTCTACTCCTTCTGTTCTTCTTTTTTCTCGAGATTAGAATAATTCCAATCTTCGATTTAGTTAAATTTAGGAAGCTTCTTTTACTGTTTAACATCCTTATAAACCTAGTTCTCCATCTTCATTTAAACAAATGTATAAATTCTTATCTTCCACTTGACAACAGGCTCTTACTAGAGCTTGTGCATACGACCTTAAATGCCTTTCTCCCGTACTGACTCTGGTAAGAGGACATTTCTTCACAGTGCTTCAATTCTTTTTAACGCCTTGGATGTCGAATGTAAACAACTCGCTATCTCACCCTCATGTTCCTCAGACAATTTTACTGACGTGTTGACACTCACACCTTCACTCTATCCAGGTCCCGACCCAATTATTTGTACTGTCGCTAACCTGCGACTTTACATAGATGTTTCCAGAGCCATGGGGATTGATCTGCGATCTGGTTACTTCCGTTCTTCCAATCAAGGAGGACACATCTCTCACAACCACTTTCAGGGCCCTCTTGAGGCATAGCGACTGCAACAGCATCTTTCTACATTACAACTTCACACAGGAGAGACCAGCCTACAAGCAGGTTGTGCTATCACACTGCCCTTGTTGGGTGCTTCAGATGAGGAGGTAGCGCAACACATAGGCTAGAAGTAATTTATTTATTATTAGCATAAAATGATGGGAAACCCTGGGACCTAGGAAAATAGACAAAAAGGGTGAAAACAGACCCTTTACGTGTTTTTAAATCTAAGTTTATTTTGTCACCAAATCTGTGTACACTTTCTTTCAAAGTCACTTCCGCTTTCTTTCCGCAAACACGCTCAAGAGCCTTTATTGTGTGATTGTACATAATCAACTTTGTACTCTGGACAAAACTTGCGTGCAATAATTCTGGCATACCTAGAAAGAAATCACCAAATACGCCCATAAAATATATGTGCATGCATGATGGAGACGTGATACGTCTCCTAAACGCTCGTCTATGCATGTTACTACAAAAGTTACTAATATAAAAGCCAATTGTCACAATTTAGACCCATCCCAGCATGTGTGATACAGGTGTATAAAACTGTGTCAGTGTGGAATTAATTAATCTGTCAACATATCATTGATAGATAGTTCCCAAATTTATATTTACTTGAGTGCACACGAAACAATTAGGAACGAAGCTGACAAGGTGATCCATTGTAAATTAATTAATAGTTTTCATTGCCAGCCAGCAAATTTGGCTTGAATGATTTCATCAATGGGAACCAGTCTTTTTAGTTTGTATCATAGTTAGTTTGATCGAATTCATGTAACTTTATCAAAATGAAATGACCTGTATAGGCATGGGAGAGAAGTAAAAAGTTTTTACATGAAAACTGCCCTTCAAAATTTAACTGAAGTATAACTATTCTAGTAATCTTATAATAAATATTAAAGTCCAGCATAATGCTTTAAGAGCGACTGCCTGTAAATATCGAGAATCGCCCGACAGTTAGGAAAAATTCGATTTCTTCATACTTTGCCTAAAACACCACTAGGGTAAACTGTTTACGAAAATAACATTAAAACGTTTCGCCAATTTTTATTTCTGGCGAAATCGAGAAAGTCAAAATTCTCTTCTGATGGGATTCCAGGGGGATTTCAAAATGGGTGAATATAGGGTATTTTTGTTAACCGTTTACAATCGATTGAAATAGTATGTAAAAATGAAAATCTCACAACTGATGTGGTTATTATTAAACTATTAACACACATAGTTTGAGTTCTACCGGTGCTCTACTTGTATTTATTTTCGCACTATCGTTAGGACACTTGATCGCGATAAGTGAAAATATGAAATTATGGCCAAGTTCAACGCAAAAATTCTCAAATGCGCTATTTTATTTTACAAAAATAACTATTTTCCTTTAAAGGTCAACTATCGTATTAGGTCTCAACAAAATATCTAATTTGGCCCGCAAATAACCTGACTTCTAGCGAAAGAGTTATATACCCACTTTTACGTAATGTGTAACATAATCGCGCACGTGAGTTCGGTGCCTACACGCAGGCTGGAAAGCTTAAATTTGTTGTCAGAAACTATTCTGGATATAATTTATTGTTTCTTATTAACTGTGGATGCTATGATGTAGTAATTCAAGATTTACATGTAAGCTCTTATAAAATGTTACCTTATTTATAGGAATATAGTCGATGTGCGTTTCAATTTCCGCTTTGACAATCAACAAAACTAAATTGCCATATCATGAAACTTGTGAAATTTCTACTTTTAACTGGAGAAATCAATTGACTATAATTATGTATTCACAAATACTGGATGTGTGCAACAATGTATGCAACAATGCAAACAACAGGCTATAATTGCTCCTAGAAATTGCAACCGATACATTCAAGTTGCATTTGTCATTTTATCAAGTTCATAAAACGCCAAAACAACAAAACCTTCAGGTATATTCCTTCTTTTCGAACAAATTAGAAAAAACATGACACTTATGAAATTGAAATTATAGCAAGTTAATTATCAGACATTAACGTATAAATTGTGTAGTTATGTTCTTTTCAATGATTCTTAATTGTTCATTTGGTTCTGAAGGAATTGAACTTTTCAAACTACACGCAAAACACAATTTGCTGATTGACATAATGCTAATTTGAGTTCCAAAATGTTAGGAGTTTTGAAACACGTTATACATCATGCAGACGTGCACCTAAATATATTTTTACCAGTCAAACAAAAATAAAATGAAGGAATCAGTTTACTTTTAAAGTGCACCTTTACAGGGTATGAAAATTGAACCCTTCTCAAATTTAAATCAGGAACCTGTTGCAGTAATTCATGGATGCAACACAAATTCTCGATGAATAGAAGCTAATAGAGTTGTCCAATTCCCACAATAGGTTACGGTTAAATTTAATTGGAAATAAGGGTCTACTTTTGATACACCCTGCATGTATATCTACCATAAGGCTCCTTATGCTAGTTTGAAACTGTTTCAGTTACAAGGAACACCGACAGGTAGCCACCATTTCTTTCAATAGTTCAATAAAGGACGCTTTTTTCCTGCTGTCTTTAGACGGATCTTGAAATCCTAAATCAAAATGGTGGCACATTGATTTGAGAACAGGAAGTTTCAAATTCTTTAAGCTGTCGCTTTCCACCATTGCGCAGATGTCGTATTCCTCAAACATTATAGGATGTTCAAGCTGCAGAGAGGTTAGTACAGCTTGTTGGGCATTGCTGAAATTTAGTTCCTCTTGTTCGGCAATGATATCAGCATCGGAAAATTTCTTTTGCCTCGCTGCTTGTCGGGAAAAAAATGACTTGATCTGCTGAGTGGATAAGAACTCCGATGACTTGAACATTCTCATTCCATCCGTTCCTACACATCTTCTCATTTCTTTTGCCACAGCTTCTGGATTAACTTTATGTCCAGAAGACAGGCCAACGTTGAATTTGGCCAATAGATACGATTTCTGCTTTTCGTTAAAGCGGTACGCTTTCGTGGTCTTCTTTAGAGCCCACCTCTTCAACTATTTGTCGGGAATCATCGTTCTCATACGACAGCGTTGAAAGTGTTGGGATGACTCCAGTCCTCTTCCAGCAGTGACGCATACTTTACTTTGGCGAGATCCATCAGCGACTGCCTTTCAACTTTTGCTCGCACTTTTCGAGAGAAAGGTGGCGTTCTAGATTGGAATACCTGTTATTGAAGAAACAAAATTTTTCTTTCTCATAGTTTGTTCGAGCTTCTTGGATTATTCTTGCTCATTCTTACAGTTGTTCCATGCAATAAATTTGCAAGTATATCTTTTTTCTTGTCCATTTCTCATTATTACACACAGTACATGTAGTATTAAGTGACATAATGGACAGTTAGATCTATATATGGATTAATATGTAAGTCTGGAAGATCAAATTTTATAGCTGAACCACAATGTGTCCATGAGAAGAAAGACCGAAGTAGCTATGCAACAAACTTGATGGGGAATTAGAAATTCATGCGGAAGGTAGGACAAACCTTTGGAAAACTTTAATGCAACCATCTCGGGGACACGAGAACAGTTTTTCTGTTGCAGCTCCTTCTGCTGCTTCTTGTGGTCTTGGCGCGCTCGTCTCGGTCGTTGAAGTCGGCTGCTTGGTATTTTTAGTCCTGATGGTTGTTGATTTAAATTGCCCTGGAGAGAATTGGGCGTCCATCCACTGGTAATCATATCCTGTGTATGTGAATAAATGATTGTTTCAGAATTAGTTGGAGATCATGGCAGTGATTATCATGTCAATAATAATGATGATAATAAGATAATGATAATAAAAATAATAAATAACGCTAATGATAATAATAAGAGCAATAAAAGTATCCTTAGTCATTGGTCATATCTTAACCATCGTCATAGTCGTTGCCGTTCAAGAAATATATGTATACATTAAAGTTCATATACCTTTATGTAATCGTTTCATTACTACTTTTCCACGACCAATACCATATGCTCTCCAAGCGCAAAGTTTTCTACCAACGAACCTGAAGTTATTTAGGATGCTGACCCCTGGAATTTTCTCCTCTACAAGGTTAGATTCGTGGAGCCTGTCAACAGCAACAACTCTTACGCCGGATATTCCACCGTGTGATAACAACGCTTCCTTCATCTGTTGAGGTGTTGCAACGTCATGTCCCTCGTTGATGTACAGTCGAATGTGGGATTTGGCCGTCGCAGCCAACCTGTCTGCAGCACCCTTCCCTCCTTGTGGGTCGCTAAAATCGATTCCTTCTATTTTGATTCCGGTACTTTCTTCGATGGTGGGGCAGGAAAGGATTGTGCCGGCAGAGTGGTAGCAGCCAGCGTTATCTTGGCGGAAATAGGTGTGGCCAATCTCGGGGTACTCATTCTTTAAGGTCTTGAGTATATGCTGCATTATGATTACCACAGCAGGACTGTCTTGACTGCAAGTGTTGATGATGTGGATAAATGACTGCCATTGTAGTTCCCCTTGTACTCTACGGTAGACAACGGATATGTGCCATGAAATGCCTCTCTTGCCGAACCAATCACTTTGTGACTCTCGGTACAAATGAGGGATAAATTTCATTGCCCAATCATTGATAAACAGCACGGTGCTTTCGTCGATGGCAGCCAAGATGTCGTGTCGTGCTTGGTCTTGTCGCACTGATCTAAGTTGGTGGCACTTCCATGCCATAATAGCACGACTGGCTGCAGAAATGATATACATTGCTTCTTCTACGTCGTCCGCACTGGGAAAAGAAACTTCTCTTATCAATCTTTCTATATCTTTAATGACATTATCCAGTGCATCGCAATGTTCACAATTCTTGTTATGCTTATGCTTGCATCGTTTTTGAAGCGCTTTGTCTGAAGGATCGCTTGTAGCGTACACACTGCAATGGCCTGCAATTTGAGATTCCTCACTAACATGTACCTGCGACAAGAAAGGCATTGAATGAATATTATTTCACATAGTGTGTATATATATAAAATTATCAATTACCTTGTAATCTCCCTTTAAATAAAGCTTTCCTGCTTTCAAATCAGATCTCAACTTTGTTGCTTTCTCACCATCACAGCCAAACGATGAAATAAGCTCCAGTAGGTCTTCGAATGCTTTTCCACCTTCTGCGGCAAAGTTGTCGAGTCCCTGCAACGACTTTCGTGCGGATGCGCTACATTCATCAAGAATTCGTAGCAGTGTTCGTTCACTGAGAGGTTCAAAGCTATTCTCTTCACTATACAATCTGTATTGGTTGACGATTCGTTGTGGCACCATTGTTCTGATAACATTGGGCACGGGATAACTTGGCCCGAAGTCAACGTCAAATCCGTAACTCCAAAGGGAAGGTCTTGCACCAGGTGGGAACTAGTAATGAAGCAAAGAAAATGATCCAGTTGCTGCTGGTCTATTCGTAGTCGTGGAGCATTTTTTGGGAACTGGTACCGCTCTGCCGTACTGTAATCGGTGTAAATTGGCGCTAGAGTAACGATATTGCGTCAATCCAGGAATGTACTCTAAAACTTCTTGAAAAGTTGCAAGACCTGCCATTGTGGATAAAACTTGTCTCCGAGTATCCCAGTTTGTTGCGTATTTATATGCTTCGCCAAGGCTTCCAAGTAGATGTTTCTTTTGGTAGACGATCCCGTTGAAGTCGTCTCAAGGAAATCTTCCCACAATTGAAGTTCTTCCCACAATTTCATGGCAGCTCCAGGATAAACGACGTTAAGAACGGATGTTACAATTTCAGCAGATCGTTCTATATATCGTTCTCTTGTTCTTTCACTTGCCTTATTCCACTCCAACCAAGGCCTTTCAATTGGTTGCAATTGGCACTCCTGAAGAAAGGCATTTAATTTAAACCTTTTTCCAAGTTCATTTGTTTTAGAGCGAACATTATCAGACGAGTCTGTACTGGCCGTACATGTTTCAGCGGGTGACAGAAAATAGCTTTCATCTTCAAGTCCAAGCGTTCTCATTGTTTTGTTAGCTCATCAGATGAGGACATTCTGTCACTTCCGAAAGCTTAAAGAAAAAAACATTTTCAATCATTCACTCCATTATATAAAATTTTTCTTGAAATACTATATACGTACACCCGTATGGTATATCAATATACACACACCTGTTCCTCACTTCCTTCGTCACTAAAGTCTGGATTATAAGCATCTTGTGTTGCGTAGTCGACATCCGCTGTTTTATCGGTTGTGACGTCAAAATCCTCGAGTTTCCCAGCAAGTTGTTCTTTACATCGTTTACAAATCACTGTTCATTATAAGAAATTAATATTAAAACGCCTAGTGGATTCAATTGCTGAAGTTTTCTTGAATATTAGCTGTTATTGGTTATGCAATATACAGTTATCCAAGCCAAAAAATTATGGAACTGTTGAAATTTTACCAAATACCATATTTACTTTGTTGGCCAAAGCAGAAGTTTCGCCATTTTAGCCAAACTAATTAAGCTATACTGTGTTAGTTAACAATACATTAAAATATTCTAAATAAACATGCACAATGTTTTCTGTACTTATTACTCACGTGTTCCAATTGGAATTAATGTTTTTGCAGCAGAAAAGATGTACTGAGACTCCTTGCTATTAATACTGCGATCGCCTTTTGCAGAGGACTTGTGACCAGCTACATCGCTAGGTACGGGACATTTAACTTTCCCACATTTCCAAGAAGTACCACATGTATCCCGGTGGCGTGGGCAAATGGTCAGAGACTGATGCGAAACATCTAGTTCAAAAATGCCTTCAAACGAAATTACGGCCCTGTGTTAGTTGTGACCTACTGCGATGCAAAAGTGTTCGTATGAGAATCACTTACCTGCTCTTGCTAATAGTAATGTCTGTTCATCTTTCACAAAGTCATCTTTCACTACTCTACAGGACTTGAGATGCTGCGATATGTCTCTGTTACAATCATTAAAAGAAGCACACTGTATGTGATTAGGATTCCTCCAACTTGCACCGCAAGGGGTATGTTTTTCTAACAAGTGCGAATAACCGCGAAGCCATGTTAGAATAACATTCACAACATTTATAGGAAAACGTATATGCTTATAATGTAACAATACAGTGATAGTAAACTGAGCAATATAATATCACAATGTAACCTGATCCTATAGTTAGACTCTGAGTGATATCACCGTTTGCCGGCTAAAGCGGACGTTTGATTACGCGTTTGTTTACGTTTTAAAAATGCATGTTTGATGTTTCAAACGTGCAAGTTTCACTGCTGCTATTTTTAAGACTGACTGCACACGCCCTTTTAATTAGGGACGTGTCATTTGGCCTATGAAACGTACAAAATAATTACAAAAATTGGCCAAACTTTCACAATTTAGTGCGTTTATCGGCGAGCCTCTCCTCCGCAGAGGCTTATTATGAGGAATATGGCTGTATACTACATGACGTTTGGCGTAATATGGCTGTATAAAGAGTCGGCGAGCCATCCTTTGTAATTGTATGAAAAAATGCAATTTTGGCCATGTGACACGCACACATTTCCACGCAATATAACTTGTCACATTTTTTACACAATACTTAATATTTTGTCAGATCAACACTCCTTAGGCTTTTTACATTCGTACAGTTAGGCTTTTAGTTTTTTAACTGGTAAATTTAACACACCACATGGTTGGATCCATCCAATATTCATAACTATTTTTAGGTATTTACAAATTTATTATCCTAACTCTTACAGATATTATCACTACACAACTATTACATATAGTGACATTATGCTTCCCCAACAGTGTTACCCAGTTAAATATTTTAGTTATACTTTTGTAGCAATCACACTATCCTAAAACCCCAGCTGGTTTACTTTATAACATAATTATGGAGAATTATTACAAATGGCAACTAAGAACACCAGTATGGTTCCAATTACATGTACCTATATTTAAATATATAAAAACATCCTGCTTAACAATAATTCAATAAATTATACTCAGAATAGTTTCTAACAACAAATTTAAGCTTTTCATCCTACGCGTGTAGGCACCGAATTCACGTGCGCGATTGTGTTACACATTAGGTGAAAGTGGGTATATAACTCTTTCGCTGGAAGTCAGGTTATTTGCGGGCCAAATTAGATATTTTGTTGAGACCTAATACGATAGTTGACCTTTAAAGGAAAACAAATATTTTTGTAAAATAAAATAGCGCATTTGAGAATTTTAGCCTTGAATTTGGCCATAATTTGATATTTTCTCTAATCACGAACAAGTGCCCTAACAATAGTGCGAAAAAAAATCCAAGTAGAGCACCGGTAGAACTCAAACTACGTGTGTTAATAGTTTAGTAATAACCACATCAGTTGTGAAATTTTCATTTTTACATAATAATTCAATCGATTGGTAACGGCTAACAAAAATACCCTATTTTCACTCATTTTTAAATCGGCCTGGAATCCTCAGAAGAGAATTTTAACTTTCCTCGATTTCGCCAGAAATAATAATCAGCCAAACGTTTTAATGTTATTTTCGAGAACCGCTTACCCTAGTGGTGTTTTAGGCAAAATATGAAGAAATCGAATTTTTCACAACTGTCGGACGATTCTTGATATTTACGGGCAGTCGCTCTTAAAAAGAGCCATGCACAAATATATATAAAAAAAATTAAAACTTTTTATATATATTTGTGTATGGCTCTTTTTAAAGCATTAATCATTATGCTGCGCTTTAATATTTATTATAAGATTATGTTTCCCACCTGGAAAATCACTCGTGAACATTTTGAACTATTCTAGTAGACCTTTTGTGCAAAGGGGTCTGGGGGTCCTCCACACAAGATTGTTCAATTTTTTAGGCTCCAAGACTACATTTCTGGCATTCTCTGTAGTGATTTTACAAACAAATCATGCATTTAAAGGGTCTTAAAATTCCGTATAGTTTTACAGATTCCATAATCTTAACCTGCACTTTAGCATTTAAATTTCAGTTATTTCGGACAATAATGTTTTTGTAATCCTTTTACAAGGTAGAGCGCTATTTGGACAGTCAGAATTCTATATTTCAAGTTAACACCTTTCTACTTAGACTACAATAAAAAATATATAGACTACTGGAATTTTTCAAGTTTCTCCCCTCCCCAGGCGGCTTGCAATCCCTTCTTTTTAGAGCCCCCTGTAAACGTTCCAGAACTATACCAGCTGTACATATCAGATTTTAGTATATCAATTGCGTGCGTGCGTAATACAAAAACTCCACAGCGCTATATATTTCCACATTTTACAATATTTTGCAACCAAACTTTGCAATTTTACTAAACTTAGGATGCTCTTTCCAGCTGTACTAATACAAGTTCAAAAGTTAGTTTAATAGGGGAATGGTCCATTAGCATGCCAATCTGTACGTATTGTAGTACTTAGACTATGATCAGACCGATTATACAGTATGTTGAATTGATAGTAAGTTGCCTGCATGGTATAGTCCAATAATTATTTAATTGTAACCTATCACTCGCTTGTTTTATTATTTTCCTGTTACAGATTCATGTTTCATTGTTTATTAATCGCTAACCCTGACCATAATAACACTTATAACCACTTTCCAAATGGAGAGATCCTTGCACTTTAGGAGAAGTGGGTTGGGTTCGAGTTCTTTACAGGTGTAAAATATTAATCCAGTACGTTTGGTTGGAGTATTTACAACACGTCTAGGGCCAATAGGGGTATTGCTAAAAAAGTAAGCCAGGTTTGGACATTTGGGTCGGAGCTCAAAATCCGCGTCAGACGACTTTATTACCCAATAGACCCAGATGTTCATGAGAATTTACTGATCATTAAAATCATAGAATTTGAGTGCTGGTCGGAGGGCTCATCGCGAGAATTACAAATAGGTGTATGTCGAGTAAATATCATTCCCTGTTAAATCAACCTGAATTCCATAGTATGACCCATAACGAATTTGGCATCAGCGAGTATAAAATGGGCTGGTTGAACTTACATACGAAACGTCACAATTATAGTAAAATCTACATAAGAAAATTATAATATCGTTTCGAAGACTGTTCAAGTAATGAGCCGTGGACTGAAGGCTTAAATGTGTCTGGAAAATTAGTTTCGTTTCACAACTCGAGAAACTAATGATTTCTTTCATAAGGTCATAGGACCTTTGCCAGATATATTTGTGCCTGTAATGAAGGCAGAGTTAGCACAGGCTCTAAACAACTATTAAAAAGTTTGGTCAGCGCATGCAATTTCCCTGTAGCTAACGAATAGCATTTACTTGTTTTGGTCTGAAAATAGATATGGCTGACGCTTGTCCCTACCTAGTTCACAAACTTAGATAACTCACGTCATGCCTAGTTCTATTGTTCTATAGTATGTGCGAAAACTATACATAGAATAGAAAGGTAACTAAGCATTGGTATAATATTGATCTTAAATCTTAAGTTGCAGTGCTTCAATTTAAAAACCGTAGAGGAATATCAACATTCAAGGACAATTATAATAACTATCCTTAACCCTATCCAGACTGGGCTTTTTAGGGTCTTCTGGGAATGGGGGGAACGGAATTGCCCACGGTCAATATCTCCTGAACCATTTGGTGTATTCAGAGGAACTTTTACAGTTGGATGGCATGCCTTGTTAAAGTATGTGTTACACACTTATGTGTTAATTTCGAAAATGACTTCTCTTATTGTAATTTTTACCTGTTTTAACATAAAAAAGGTAGTATATAAAAAAAGAGTTGATCTTTATTAAAAAGTGCTTAGTTTTATTGTAACTTATAATGTAATTAAAAATTACAACTGAATAACTGATTTTAACAATCGGAAGAGCTAAAGCTCTTCTAAATCATTGCTCAAGGGCAACAGAGAATACAATTGGTAAGAAAACATAAAAAAATGGTCTGCTAAATTGTACTACTAAATCACGACTACTGTGTAACCTTTTTTGGTTAAATATTATCGCACAGAAAACCCATACATATTTAGGAAAAGTCATAAAATTTCAGAACCATACATGTACTGGTTTGGGAGATATTAACTTTTAAAATCAGCGCGGGCACTTTCCGCTCCATCCCCCCAGTCTGCAAACAAATATCCTGGGAGTAAAATGCCAAGTGAAAAAGGCCCATAGGTGACACCCATCATACATTCATCGCAGTATGATGTCACCCTCCCAGCCTCAGGGACTCCAGCGTTGGTCAATGGACGACTCTGACTAGCTGCATGGGAGGACAATGCACCGAGCCCAAACTCATAACGTGGCTTAACCCACGTATTGATGCCACCTTTTCTATCACTAGTCACTTCCACATTTTACATTTCCTCTATGTTCGTATTTATCTACGTAAATGCGGACGGCTACAGTGATTGTGGGGCGTAATCAAGGTCGCAAAAACGTGCTTGTTTCTGCGCATGATTAACGTGCTTGGAAGAGTTTCAGAAACAATTCCAAAATCAACCAATAAAGAGTGGTCAGTAGACAAAGGATTTCAAATGACACTGAAATGAGAAATTTTACGATACTGAAACTATTCACAACAATCCATATAATATATCTTAGACAAGCATATTGTAAACTCAACATTTGAGTCAACTCATATAACGCAGAAAATGCATTTGTGAATTCAACGATTCTATAACGCGACATGCATCATCACTGTTACAAGCTTTATAGCCACGCGCTATATTCCATATATATCAGTGAAGTATGAACGTTTCAGGCAATTTCTGATTATATGTGTGCGTTTGTTAAAGGCACGCACGGTTTAGGCACACACAAGGCTTATAATTATGAAAGTTTCAATGAAAAGGCCTAGGCAAGATTCAGGCATGGTAACTTAGATTGAAGTAAACTCTCGTACTTGCTGCAGTGTTGCTTATGGAGCCATGTCCCACGAGGGAGGGACTTTTGATCTGATAAGCACTCAAATCAAGGTTGCGGATGTGAATAACACGGAAACGTCAACACGGATAAGCGTTCATGCGAAACCCAGCACAAAACATAGAGTATTGCAGATGCTGTCAATGGTAGTAAAAAATTTCGAATGAATAATACTTAGCAACATTATATGGCAACAATGGCAAAAACAACGTTCATGAATTAAGTACTCATACAAGTATCGACTTTCTGTCTTTAAGTAAGAATGGCAATGATCATATAATATAAAAAATACAGGCCAAACTCTTTTAGATTTGTCATGTTGTTCGATAAACATTATATATTACGTATATATACACATGCATTATTCCATATATTTAATCACAAAAAAGACATAATCACAATTTTTTCGCAAAAAAAGTGATATCGATAGATCTGCATGTGACGTTTGCATATTAATTATCTGTACAGAATTTAAATACAAAGTTCCCGCGCTGATTTTAAAATTTAATCTCAATCGGCCATACTATAATAAAAATGGTATGTATGTCAAAATGATAAAAATTATTCGATCCTTGCGACCTGTTTTAACGAAATAATTATGATTATGTCCTATTCGTCTACTCTAAGATTTAGCGACAGAAATAACGGGCTCAAAATGAACACCAGTGTTCACTAAATAGATACATTTCAACTGTTTGTCTGAAATTTGATGAGGCAACCACTCATACTGGTTTTCAGTGTAGGTATGATAAACAAAAATTGTAGTGTTCAAGAAATGAGCCATAGCATGAATTTCAGTTTCTGTTGCCCAAACCCCAGGGACATCCACATGAATATTATCCAGGTATTCATCAACATCCCCTCCTGTGATCTTTCTCCCATGCTCCTTCCACTGTTCCCCTCTCATATGAAATAACATCAACCTTACTTTTTTATGCTCATCTTCGCTTCCAATTAACCAGTAGGAGATGTCTCTATAGAAACAGTTCCCATCAGCCTCGACTGAAACAGTCGCAGTGTGTTTACTTGTGCGTTCTATTTCTTGCTTGTTCTTGGTAGGATGCCTCTTAACAACATTTAAACCATACTTATCACACTTTTTTGCCTGCCAATCCCCGTCAACAGGCCAAAAGTAGAAACTGTACCTGTATAAATAACCTCGCTTGGATCTCCCGACGGTGCCTCAAAATATTTCTTTTTATATGTCTTAAATTGCTTTTGTATGTTTTCCAGCGGTTCTTTTAATTCAAAATGTTTGCCTTCCAGCACAATTTTTGCCTTGCTAAAAACGAACTTGATTTCTACCGTAGCAACATCATCCTTTTTTGGCCACTGGTAATGAACCCCGCCCTTTCTCTCCAGGAACTTGATGATGACATGAGAATCGTCTACTTTTTTCATGACTTGGCCAATATAAAATGTAGTTTCATATGCCACAGCAACCCAATCAAGTTCTTTTGGCTGATCAACCTTTTCATAACGAATAAAAACAGGAACATTTCAGAAACTAATAATATTTTGTTCATACAATTACAATTAATTCCTCGACTATTTTTCCAGCCTAGTGTCCTAATATTTTACATTCAATATGCCTTGGAGAGGGCAATTATTAGTTATTGAAAATATTTGTTACAACCCATGAATGTGATGGCTAGATAGTCTTGATGATACATACCCGAGTCTCTTCTTTGCTCACGGTTTCCATTTTCCTTCTTTTCTCATTTTTGCTTTTCTGTATCATCTTAGTCCATGTCTGCTTACATACAAATATGCAAAAAGGATTTCGTAAATATAATTGAAGACTTACGTCATCTCGTATATAAGATCGAATAAATATATAGCCGCAAGTAATCTAGGCAATATTTCATATAATATATAATATAATGAATATTTCATTGAAAAAGAAGTTTCGTGTTATACATTATTTGAATAAAACTACAATAAGCAATACATAAAATCAATCATTTAGCCAGGACGTACATTTGACAAACTTTTTTTTCATTTCTACGGCGCTCCTGTAACAATTCTCCTTTCTTAGGGCTGTATCCTTCGTTGTCATCCATCTCTAAATCCTGTAAATTTTATTGAATTTGAGATTAATTATATTTAATTTGAATTTACAAAATACTCAATATAATTTAATTAACTTTCATGATATCACTTGTTTGCATGGATGTACGATTATACATTTCCCAATTGTATTTGGTGTATTAAAATCGTCTTGATCGAGTGCTATATGCCTGCAGCAGCCGCAACTCATGAAAATGATTCACGTACATCCAAAGAATAAGAATTAATATAATAAGTTCAGGTAAAAATTAAAACAAAATGATGCAATACCTCATGTCCCCCTCAATACCTTTCTGCGCTAGTAACAATTCACAATTTTTTTCTTCCAATATTTCCTCCAAATGGGGCATTTTCAGACGTAATTCATCAATTTTCTAACAGAATAATATATTAACAATCCTTTTAGTAATTACTAAGTAAATTTATGTGGGGTTTATCTGGAAATGATCGCAAATTGGGTGAACTTTAAATTATAGTTGTGGGAAATGCAGCATGAAGCAATCACCTTTAATCCAAAGTCATGCAGTCTATTCAGAGTGAATTCATTTCACATTTACTATTGTCAAATATAAAACTTTTTTTATCCTGTCAAAATGCAGACCTGTAAACGCAATCCTATATTATATAAATATTGAAAGTTAATTGTTCCACGCCGTCACCCGCATATATAATACAACTAATTGATTTTGACTTTCCCATTATACTTTAATTGTTTAACGAGTTCGGGGACTCAGGGTCAATTGCTCGCTCCTTTGTGTGGTAATGACTAATATATATAATTTCGACAAACTTATCCATGTGTTGAAATGTCTTCACTTAATCTTGCATTCGCTTTTGGCTTCTAATAAGACAGAGATATCTTCATTTTGCTTATAGCAAGCAGGTCGCATATAAGGCGTATTGGCAAGTGTGCACATGAACTTTCAGTTGAACATAATTATCTGATTCAAATTACAGTTAATTATAATTAGGTACGGCAAAGGAATTACAATTGGACATGTCTTAAAGTAGTATATATATATAAGTTAACTTTTTTTTGGGGGGGGTTGGAGATTTTTTTTACTCCTAATGTTTTATAGTAATTATTGCGCAATAGTTGTAAAAAAAAGTGTCATGTCAGCAAAAAAAGGGCTGTACGGACAGGGGGAGCTTGAAGCAGATTAGTATTCAAAATGGCTGCCAATAATCATGGTTTTTAAGAGTCGTGTTTGTGTTTTGTTGGCAATTGTATTACGTGGATGACGTAGGCATTTGTATTTGGATCTTTTAATATCATACATAAAAAGGAATTTAACCTTTTCTTTAAAAAAGCACAACAGCGTATGTATTTTTTTTTGGGGGTTTTTTAAAAAAAACCTTTTATAAAAATTTAGGTAACAATACTCAATGGTATAACAGCATGAACAGCGCGTTCTTTCGATAAAGAGGTAGCTTGATGTTGTGAAAGCTAATTGTATGTGTGTATATGTTATATAATATTTTTTGAAAAAAAATCATTATTTTATTTTGTATGGGTTTTAAAAAAACCCTTTTAAAAATTACTTATAGCTTGATATATCTTGGACAGAAGCGATAAACATTGTGAGAGGGCAAAGACCTGTTATAAATTAAGCTTGCAATTTGGTTTATATAGAAAAAATAATAAAAAAATCATTTTTATATACCTACAGGAATTTAACCTGTAATTTTTTGAAAAAAAATAACAACAGTTGCTATATTTTTATTGGATTTTTTAAAAAATCCTTTAAAAATTTAATGGTTAAACAAGCTGAACATGATGACTAGTTTGGTTCTAAGACACACAACATGGGTTTTTATATACAAACAGGAATTTAACCTGTTCTTTTTTAAAAAAAGTACAACAGTATGTATATTTTTTTGGGTTTTTTTTAAAAAACCCTTTTAAAAATTGGCTAGAGGATTTACTAACTTCCACAAAGTGTACAGCAGAACTCTGTCAAAACTCAAGATCTGTAGATAAATAAATTTTATATCATACGCGCGGCTTTTATATATACAAATTTTTTATATATAAATAGGAATTTAACCTATTCTTTAGTACAACAGTATATATATTTTTTGGGGTTTTTAAAAAACCCTTTAAAAAATTTGTATAAAAGCGATAAATTGACAAAAATTCGGCGTCAGATCAAGCACTGTTTTAAAATTGTACATGTGTGTGTGCGTATTTATATACAAACAGGAATTTAACCTATTCTTTTTAAAAAAAGTACAACAGTATGTATATTTTTGGGGTTTTTTATAAAAAAAACCTTTTTAAAAAAATTTGTTAGGATTAACCAACTAGCACAATCAGAACTCAGTCAAACTCATGAACTGTAATAAATTTTATAACAAACTTGTGTTTATATAGACACTAATATACAAACAGGAATTTAACCTATTCTTTTTTTTTTAAAAGTACAACAGTATGTATATAAAAACCCTTAAAAAATTAGGTAAGCTAAAACAACGTGTGTGTTGAAATTAAAAAATGTATATGTCTTTATATAGACAAAAAATATATATATTGTGTATGTATATTCAACAGTATGTATATTTTTTTGGGTTTTTATAAAAACCCTTAAAAAATTAGGTAAGCTCGAGAAACCTCAAGAAAGAAACAAAAAAACGTGTGTGTTGAATTGAAAAATGTCTTTATATAGACAAAAAAATATATACAAACAGGAATTTAACCTGTTCTTTTAAAAAAAGTACAACAGTATGTATATAAAAACCCTTAAAAAATTAGGTAAGCTAAAACAACGTGTGTGTTGAAATTAAAAAATGTATATGTCTTTATATAGACAAAAAATATATATATTGTGTATGTATATTCAACAGTATGTATATTTTTTTGGGTTTTTATAAAAACCCTTAAAAAATTAGGTAAGCTAAAACAACGTGTGTGTTGAAATTAAAAAATGTATATGTCTTTATATAGACAAAAAATATATATACAAACAGGAATTTAACCTGTTCTTTTTTTAAAAAAAAAGTACAACAGTATGTATATTTTTTGGGTTTTGCGCGTCATGTTCTAGCCATCATCTTTAAAAATTTTCAAGAATCTCAAATTAAAATAGTCAAACAAAAGAATCTCAACAGGTATAGAATTAAATAAAATGTGTACGCGCGCGGTCTTATATAGATAGAAAAAAAAATAATGAAAATAAAAAAGGCTATATAAAACGGTAGTATTTTTTATAAATGAAAAAATTAAAAAATGGATAAAGATAGAACTGACGGTTATGAGATTATATTAGATGTTAAACATAATGAAGATATGGGTGATGATATTGGTGTGGCGCAATTAATAAAAGATGAATGGAATAATAATTTTAAACGTGTATCTCAAGGACATCTTTTTGAAACTGTACGTGTACTACCGTTAAATACATTAAAAATGAATGAAACATCTCGGTTTTGGGTATTGTTTGAATGTGATGGTGAACGAAGTGTTGAGAAAATTAAAAACTTGGTCAATCAAGTATTTGGAGAGAAATTTTATATAACAACAATATCGGAGAAGTTAATGAGATATGGTTTTAGAAAAAAAACTGTTAAAAAATATTTATTATTATATAGACATTGTGATAATGCTGATGAAGATTATAGATTATGTCCACGTTATTTAGGACATGATTTTTATTAAAAAAAAATTGTATATATAAGTATGTGTGTGAGAAATAAAAAATCAGAAGATAAAAATCAGAAGTGTATATATCACATATTGTTTTTTTAAATTTTTTTATGAGTTTTTAATAAAACTCTTTGAATATACATGCTGTAGCACTTGAAGTGCACTTCCACTTGAAGTGCTGTTTTTTACATAAACATCTTCCATATTGGGATCTAGATTGTTTAAATATCGTTGACGATACATTAATGAACCACCTTTCATTTTTTTAGAACGTTTTTTCATATTGAAAGATTTTTAAAATTTATTGAAAGATTTTTAATTCGTTTATTTTTTTGTTTTTTAAGAAATTTTCGTCGACGTTTATTACTTAGTTTTATTTTATATTGTATTAGTTTTTTGTAATATATTGATTCTGAAAACACAGCCGTTATAAAGTCTGTGATAATATAAGAGGTATTAAACCAAAAAATCCTCCACGTTGTTTTATAGATTTTCGACCGGTTATAATTTTTCTTGATTTGTTTAAACGACGGCGGTATCGGTTAGGTATATACAATCCTCCTTTTTGTTTTTTGGATATTTTTTTTCTCATGATATTATATTTTGCGGAATTTATTTGAATGGGGAAATTCTTTATTTATTTCTTTATCGTATTTACTACCATGCCCCTTTAAACGCATACCACCTTTAACACCTCCTCTAATAAGCGAATTCATCATACGTACTAAAAACCCACCATTTTGTCGCCGTACGATATGTCGATGTTTTTTTTGTTTTATGGATTTTTTTCTCCTCATACTTAATTTTTTGGTATAAAAATTTTAAAAAAATGTATGTTTTTTTTTGTATTTATATATATAGATTTTAACAGGGGAAAAGATGGATCGAGAAAATCATTATACTTATGGAGAGAACAATTATACTATAAAACAATTAAGTAAAGATATAGACAAAATGGAAAATAGTGTAAAATTTAAGATAATATTGTACGAGTTAAAATGTAAAATGAAAAATAAAAAAATTTAATCATAATCTTCTCTGTTATATAAAGCATAGCTATTATAGTCAAAATATTCATAATAATTATCACTATTTTCATAAAAAATAGGATTGTCATCGTCAATTATATATAATTCTTCATTTTCTTCTTCTTTTACATATCCTGATATACATATATTTTTTAATCTTACTAATAGAAAAAAATCACATACATTTTTTATATTTTTTTCTTTTTTAAATTCTATTATTCCTTTCCACCAATGTTGTAATGTTGGTTTTTTCCAACACCATATTTTTAAACCGTCAATATTTTTATTAAATACATAACTATAATCTGTTACATTATTTATGTTCAAAGTTAAATTTTTTATCATTGTTAATGATTCTAAACTACTTATAGTTTTATAACAATTAATTACAGTATCTTTTTGTTCTATTTCCCAACATATTTTTTTACTATATATGTTTTCGTTGTTTTTTTTGGTACGTCTTAAAGATTTGATATATTTTTGTAAATCAGCATCGTTTTTATTATATATATTTTCAACTGTCTCCATCTTTTTCTTCACATACTTCTTCTTTTTCTTTCTTCTTCTTTTATTTTATTTATTTTTTGTTTTAGTTTTTCTTTTAGTCTTCCTTCTTTTGTTTTTTCTGAAAGTTGATTAAATATTTCCATTTCTTGAGCAATACATTTTTCACAATCACATATACCGCTAACATTTTTTTGTATTTTTTGTCAAAAATAGTATCAAAATAAGACGAGAAATGATCACCAGTATTTGTTTTGTAATAATATATTGGTTTATGATCTTTTTGAGGTATAGGTCCAACTTTTGTTATAACGATTTGCGCATATTTTTGTACGATATTCATTTTTAAAACCGTATTGATATTTTGCTTGTTATATTGCTTGTTATATATACGTTTTTTAAAAAATGTCTAGGATAAGATATTTCTTTTATAATTTTATGTCTATGTTATATGTAACAAATTATTTTTTACATTTAGAAAATATGATTAGAATACCATTTTACAATGTATATATAAGTAAAGAAAGTAAACAATTGACTGATGATGTATCATGGATTATGTTACGTGAAATAACACGATATGTAAATAAAAAATTTAAAGAAAAAATATTTGTTAAAAGATATAAGACTTTTCCATATATTTTTTACGAAGATAAAAAAAATTTGTTTTATTGTGAAAATGTTAATGATTATTTAAAAAAAATACTTCCTGAAAATTTTGCATTTGCATTTCATCAAAAAAATCGTGATTTATGTGTTTATTATATTTCTGATAAAAAAATATTAAAAGACTGTGATGAGGTTGAAGATGATGATGATGAATATTTTACAAAAAGTATACATGATGAATATAGAAATTGTTTATGTACGTATGTTATCGTACCTGATGATAAAGAGGGTCATTTTTTAATTTTTATAATAAAAATTATTTCATATGCGGATGAGAATGATTTTTTTAAAAAAAATGAAAATGGTAAACGAGATTATAAAACTTATGAAGGACTATTATATGATTATGACAAAAGATTTTGGAAAAAATCAGCGTTGAAAAGAAATGAATATGAAGAGAAATATTTTGATTAGAGGTAACTATATAAGTAATATAAATTAGATATTTTTAATAGCTTAGTACTGATGTTGAAAAAATGGCAGGACTTGACGATGAGACGGTTTTATTTGATTATGCATATGCATTACAACAAATTGTAAAAAAAAGTTCCGAGTATCAAATACGTTATTTTCAAAATAATTTTCCAAAAGATAACGATTCTGTTTTTTTACTTATTATTCATAAAGCAGATTTACCGTTTACTTTAGAGGACAATCCGAATAATTCCAAAAAAATAAAACAAGAAAATAACGATATAATACAACGTTATTTTACATGTCAATTTGCCGCTTCGTTTTTTATTTGTTTTTACATTTTTTCCGATATATATATATATTTTCAAGATAAGGTAAAATATGTTGAGGAAAAAGATTGTATTATAGTAAAAGAAGATGTTTTTAAAGTTTGGCATATTAAGTATAATCAAAGCGTATCGATGTGTTTAAATCCGTTATGTGATAGTAAAACAAATATTACATCTTTAATGGGTATAATAGTTATCGTATACTATGACAATATATCGTTTTCGATGAAAAATTTTTTGAAAAACTTGGCGAACGATACTGTAAAATGATTTATATAATATCAACGTATTTACGTGACCAAAAAAAGATATAAAAGGTTGTGTAGAATTTTTTAATATATCAGAGAAAAAATGACGAGCAGTGAGAAAAAACGTTATGCTGAAGAGAATTTTTTCCGTCCTAATGGACCTACATTACCACGTACTAATATTCGTGAAATTTATTTAACCCATGCTGAATTATATAAATATATGGGTTATATTAATAAATGTTCTTTTTTCATAATTTATCAACACAGTTCTGATGCTTGTGATAAAATGATGGGAGCTAATGATGGTAAACGTGTTTATTTTCATGGATATATACGTGAATGGAATGAGGACGACGATATTGATGTTGTTAAAGATTCTGATGATGATTGGAGATTGATGTTGATGTTAGCTAGTAATGATTTAGAACTGTTTATAGAAATGGTTTTTACATATGATAGTAGTATTGAACGATATCAAGATGAATATATAAAAACTATAGCTGATAATAGAAAACGTAAACGTGCTAAAGTAGAAGAAAGTATAAAAGAACATTGAACATATTGAACATTCGAAACAAATAATGGAAGTACATGGTGTAAATACACAATTGGTTTTTATAGAATTTTTACAACTAGATATTAAAGAATATGTTGTATGTTGTAATAATTGTCATTATAAAATAAAAGTTGTTGGTCGTTTTACAACACAAAAAGCAGCATCGAATTTGTTTGATCGTGATCCGTTGATATATAATTTTGAAAAAATAGAAAAAAAAATTGAAATATGTTATAGTCCTATGCAATATTATGTACGAGTACGTTGTGGATGTTTTCAATGTAAAGACAAGATAACTTTGATTGCAACAAGAAATATTGAAAAAGAAAAAGATTTTATACCTAGTTTGTTCTGAAGAGAAAAAAGATTTATTATAAAATATATTACAAGTTATGCAAAAAACGTTATAAAAAACACTAAAACGTAATAATATGTAATAATATACAGTTTTTTATGTTATTAATATGTAATAATATACAGTTTTTTTATGTTATATTATTTGTTTTTTGCTTTTTCATGACGCATATATAAAGTATAGATATTATTTAAAGTTTTACTTAAAACTTGACAGTTTTTTGATATTTTTGCTCTTTCTAATATTTCCTTTTTTAATACTATAGCTACACCTTTCATCGAGTCGTATACTAATTTATCATTTACTATATATTCTGCGTTTGATTTGTTTTGTGTTAGTATATTATATTCACATATAGTTTTGTTTTCTTTTTTTTGTACATAAGATATTTTTGCTCTAGCACCAATAGTTTTTAAGTTTAATATATCATCTATATCTACATTAGAATCAAAAGGATCGATATCTTCATATAAATGAGTTTCTTTACTATGTTCGTTTCTATATACGTCGTTTTCATCTAATAAATTTTGATGATACAATTCATCGAAGACATTTTTGGAATATTGTTCTAGATTTTTTCCTTTACTAATAGTTGTATTTTTGCGTGTTTTTTTTGTTTTTTTTATTGCTTTTTCTGGAACAGTAGATGGTATAAATTCAGGAATAATAATAGGTGGTATGGTCGTGATGAGAATAGACGGTTCTGGTTCTGGTTCTGCTTGTATAATATAAGAAGGTATGCTTGTGATAGACGGTTCTGGTTCTGCTTGTATAGTATAAGGAGGAGGAGGATCATATGTTTGAGGAGTGTTTAATAATGATGTGGAAGGACTTGCTAGCATCATTGGAGTATTTAAAAATGCTGGTGGTTCGTCATACTGATACTCCGTTATAGGTAAAGGTGTTTGCGGTGGTAAAATATCTTCATAATTAATTAAATTATTCTTATTTAGTCCTAATAAAAGAGTTGTTGCAGCTCCCATATCAGTTTCTTTATCGATGTTAGGAACACCAGTAGCGGTGGCGACGATTTTGGGTTTTTTATTTGATGTAATAACCGATTTCTTTTTTCTTTTTCCACGCATATTATTTATTTTTTCTTTAAGCTTTTTTTCTTTATCTAATAATGTTTGTAAAGCATTATCCATATTATTTATTTCATTTTCATCCTCCACATCAAATACACTATAATCATCCATTTTACACTTTGTTTTCATTTAACGCTGTTTAGAGTAGAAATGATTTTTACATATTATTACAGCTTTCTTTATGTGATTTTAGAAATGAAAATACTACAATATGATTGGGTATGATGGAAAATGATGTCGTCGTTTGTAGATATAGTAAGGAATGTTAAAATGATTATTATATAAAAACTGACCAATAGAAATTAACATGTCCTTATATGTAGACTTAATGATGTTGTAGACATAGTAAGGAATGTTAAAATGATTATTATTTAAAAAAATGAACTTATATGACCTTTTAAAAATATTTTTTTAGAATTTGTATAATGAAGGCGAACCGTATGTGGGAGAAGAAATACCGACAGAACGTGGAATTAATAGAAAAATTAATATATGTTCTTTACATGTAATAGGATTATTAAAACCATTACCTTATAAACCGTTTTTAAAAATACCTATAGAATTCAGTTATTTGTTACAAAAAGTGTTTTATAGTAACGATATTATAAAAGACTGGATATGTATACAATCAATTGAAAATAATATATTTTTTAAAAAACATCAATTAGTTATATTATCTTATCGTCATGTAACACCGTTTTATACCGTATTACCTGAAGGAAAATATTGTATATAATGAAGGAAATTATTATTATATTGATAAAAAAACATTTAAAAATGAAACTATTTTATATAGATTTTTTAGAAATATTAAACAACCGTGTATATATAATCCACATGAAGAAATAGCTAGTTTATATACATATATAAATGGTATTTTTATAATATTATCACAAAACTTCGCATGTAATGAAAAATGTTGGCGAAAGTTTTTATCTATAAAATATAAGGACACGTTAAATGTAAACGATGTTGACAAACTATATTGTATAAGCAAAGTTTTATACGAATACAAATATATCGAGCCTAAAACATTAAAAGAATTGGAGTCTAAAGATTATCCTTGTACGTATGTAAAAAGACACTAAAGCATCAAAATTTGTACAGATATGAATGTGGAAAAAGCTTATAGTATTTGTAGAAAAAACCCGTCGCAATTATATGACGAAGAATGGTCGTATATTGAACAATATAAAAATGATATATTAAATAGTATAACTCATGTAATAGATATAGATGGATGGATTATTGATAAAAATATATCTTTATATGGTGAAGTTAGTATTTTTAATGTAAAAGATATGAAAATGTCTACGTTTTTTTTATATCATCCCGAAATAAAAATAACTAGTAAAATTTGGAGAACTATTGCATATGTTTCAAAAAATATACATGGTTTAAGATTTTTAAAAAAAACAAAATATAAAACTGATATAACATATAATGATTTTATAACACATATGGATAGTCAAGGTGTATACGCATATAAAGGGGGTGATATAGAAAAAAAATTATGTAAAAAATATAATATAAAATGTATTAATTTAGAATTATTTGGTTGTAAAAAATATGAGATATTGTTAAAGGAATATAATTTTAATGTAAAAAAATGTGGACGACATTTATTATACAAGGATGATAAAAACAGTGTACATTGTTCTATATACGAAGTATACGTATTTGCTTTTTATATATATAAACTTTTAAATAATCAAAACAAATGTGATTTAATATATGACATGTATATAAAAGAGTGAAGATTTTTTAAAAATAAAAAAAATGAATGTTATTAGTGCGTTACGTGTATTATTAATACATTATCCGTATGATTGTATTTTATGGACATTATATTATGTATCCAGATACTTGTACGAATTAAAACCAAATTTAAATAAAAGAAAAAAAACAATAAGTGTATATTCCTATTACGAATATATTAATGATGTGGAATATGAAGCAGATTTATATAGAAAACAATTTGGTATCGTGAAGAAAGACAACGTGTATATATATATCGAAAAAAATCGATTTTATATATTACCTAAAGATTGGATACCGTTTATATATGGAACAGGAGAAAAAAATGATGATGAAAAACAATATGATACGAACGTAGAAAATGTACAACACAGAATGAATAAAATGTGGAAAAAACCTGTAAAATTTTATTTACATTACGAACGCATACTTTCAAGATACAATTTTTATAAAGAACATAGTTTATCGTTATATATATTTCAACCTATAATATTTTCAGAAAATATAAAAATTAATCGTTATATTTATAGAATAGGGGTTGAAAATATATACAATAGAATGTGCATATAGATATACATATTTTTTAGCTATATGTACATCGTGGGAATTAATATTACAAGTAATTAAAGATAAGATAGATGTAGATATGTTATTATGTTTTTTTACATTAGAACCTATATATTACAATTGTTTAAATCATATAGTATTATGTATTAAATGTTATAAATATTTAGATCGTTATATAAAACATTTAGTTAACGTTATGGAGGAATATGAAATAAATGTGCATGTAGATATACAAACATTTAATCTAAGACAAATTACACCTCGTTATAATAATAGTCCTAATTTTTCTCATCATAATTTTTATAATTATAAATATAATTATCATTTTATGTATAATGATATATGTATATATGAAAATGATTATGATATAATTTATATGAAAGAAAATGTAAATTTTAATAATTTTAATATGAGTATATATATGAGCGAAGACTATATAAGTAAGAGAAAACGTATGTATGAAGTTATTTTTTTTTTTTAAATGTCAGGTAAAACATTTTATTTTGTCACCACATATGCTGATGAGTGTTATAATTTTTTTAATAATTATAATTGGTTAGAATGGGAAAAAAACAATAATGAAAATAAAATAAAATTTTATTATGTTCAAAAAGTTAATGATAATTTGGTTGAAGGTATAATACAATTTGAAAAAAGGGCTACAATTAATAAAGCAAGATATTATTTTTTAACTAAAAAAATGGTAAATATTTTTCCGAAAGGTGTAAAAACAAATATAGGTTTTATTCTTACTAGTATGTGGCTAAATAAACAAAATTATAATATTATAAATATATGCGAGCATGGTGTTTTATCATTAGGTGGAGGTTATAGAGATTATAAAACAATATTAGATAATGTTTTTTATATATAAAAAAATAAAAATGGGTATTGAAACAGAATATTGTCATGATAAAATATCTCTTAAAATTTTACAATCTTTAAAACAAATTGATAAAACATTACAAGATCAGGTATAAAAGTTGTGTGTGGAAAGTATTATACATGTGAAAAAAATATGAGTTATGTAGCCGGCGGTAGTGAATCTTATTATGAATCTGATGTTTTTGAAAGTTATCATAAAAACATATATGATAATACGTTGTATACGGCATTAAATAAAAACACTTTTCATGAATACGATGAAATTTTTTTTCTAAATACATTTTCACATGTGCAATCCGTTTATCGATTACGTAATATTAAAAAAGAAAAAGATAAAATTTTCCGTGTATAATATTGATACAAAATTAAAACCGTTTATAGATGTTGTAGCTGTAGAATGTATAAAATATATAGATAAGGAAAATGTATATGAAGTAAAAATATCGAAACAAAATGAAAAAAAATTAAGAAGAAATTTTAGTGAATTTTTTATACAATTATGCGATGAAAAATATAATATGGATGAAAAAGATTTATTAAATATAATGCGTTTTTTTTTTACTCAAAAAAATATATACGTTTCTTATGATTTAGTATATTATTGGCTTTTATTCAATACCATATTAAACAATCGTATAAAATGTGATTGTGGTTTATTAAATTTAGAATTATGTATGTGTGAAAATAAAAAATGTCTTGATAAAGAAATATATAAAATGTTTTTTGATAAAAATTTTATATAAAGAAAAAAATTTATAACATTTACATTCATATGTGTTTTGACTATCTGACAACGAAGAACTAAAAAAATGCCGGCTTTTTTACGTACACCGATTGACGAATTGAGAAAAAAAATTCTTAGTCCGGTAAACGAAAATAGTAATCGTCATGTTATTTATTATAACACATTTTCAAAAAAACATTGTTTGACTTTATGTACGCCTCATAATACTACAGAGGCAAGTAGTTTTAACGCAAATTTTCCATATGTGTTTAATTCTATTGATGATGTATGCGAATTGTATTCTATATTAAAAAAAATTGATTTTACTAAACCAATAATAATCATTAAAATATAATATACTATATATAACAACCATTTGTGTAAAAAAAATACCGAGTTGTACGAGTTGTCCATCTTTAGTATACTGCCAAGCTTATCTTTCTATATAGCTTCTATATCTTTCTATATTTTTTTAGGAGTTTTTTTAAAAAAACTCCATTAATATATTTGCTGTTGCATTTATTCATTTTGAATAAAAGCGGGTTAAATTCCTGTTAGTATATATAACACATATCACTCTAGTGTATTTTCCGCAGTTAAAAGCATACGACTATTATAAACTTTCATATAAATTTTTGTAAAAAATGGTTTTTTATTAAACCACTTTTATATACACACTGTTGTGCTTTTTTAAAAAAAGAACAGGTTAAATTCCTGTTTGTATAAACCTATATAAATACATGTTACGACTAAATATTTACAACGGTGACCATGGTGGTGGTGGATCTAACGTGAAGTTCAAACCAATTTTTTTGTAGGTTTTTTCCCTTAAAAAAAACCTTTATTATATATATACACTGTTGTGCTTTTTTAATAAAAAGAACAGGTTAGATTCCTGTTTATATAAATGATTTTCTTAAAAATTACATTATATAAACATGTACACACCCCACACACACATTTAGCTTTTACATCGTCCCGTTCAGTAGGTTACAACAAAACACAAACATTCAACCAATTTTTTTCTGGTTTTTTTTATTTAAAAACCCACATATAAATACACACGCTGTTGTGCTTTTTTAAAAAAAGAAAAGGTTAAATTCCTTTTTGTGTATTTACAAAACGATTATGTCATCTAACTAAAAATTTAATTATGGTTATGATATTGTAAACAGTTCTTACTCTATTGAACAACTAAAAAAAAATATTCAAAATAATATTAATTCAAAAGAATATATTAATGCTTTAAAATCATTTGTAAAAAAATAATGATTATAATAAAAAAATAAAAAAATGATTTTTGTATTTTTTTTACTATATATATCTCGTACATACATGCTTTTTATTATTTTGTCAAGGTAGGTCTCGAATCCAACAGTTTAATTGAAAGAGCCAAATATATATAAAAATTTAAAAAGGTTTTTTTTTTTTAAACCTACCCACACCCAATAAAAAATATTAAAAGATCCAAATACAAATGCCTACGTCACACACGTAATACAATTGCCAACAAAACACAAACACGACTCTTATAAAACCATAATTATTGGCAGCCATTTTGAATACTAATCTGCTTCAAGCTCCCCCCGTCCGTACACCCTGTTTTTTTGCTGACATCACACTTTTTAAACAACTATTGCGCAATAATTACTATAAAACATTAGGCGTTTGAAAAAAAATCTCCAACCCCCCCCCCAAAAAAGTTAACTTATATATATATACTACTCTTAACTCATTAACTGGCAGACTGTTGCAACATTTCTACCCCTTTAACTGGCAAGCAATATGGCAAATTCTTCATTGAATTTGTGGGCAATCATAAAATTGGCAATATCTCAAAAACCTTTCTATAAAACTTTCTGATTTTTCGAATCAGACAAGAGTGATATATAATTGACCTAATTTAGTTTAAATGAGCTTGCATTCGTAAATAGATAATTAATATTTTTGAGTGAGAATTTTTGGTTTGGGTAAATTTTATAGCACTAACATTTTGCACCTCATGACACCTAATATCTGAAGGGCAATATCTCCATAACCCTACATAAATGGCAAAAAAAAATTAAATTGCTGGGTTGGTACATATTTTTATTAAAACTAATTTTCATCTTTTAGGATATAAATTAGAAAATGATCAAAAATTAAAATAAATTCTCTTGAGCCTAGTCCAGGACCTCATGTTTACAACATAAAATGGAGAAGAGTAGGTTGTTGTTCACGGGTCAAAACATCTATAAGCCAAAACGCAGTGATTGTACCTCCTCGAAGTTTTAAATTCACACAAATATATTTGATAAAACAAATAGTACAAGAATTTATCTGTTTTAATATAAACAAAGGATGAAAAGAGTGAGAAAAGCGGGCATTTGGGGAGGTGTTTTTAAACCAGACTTTGACAACAGACATATTCAAACGCAATTTGCGGTGACAAAACAAAAAGTTGTTCATTTCTCTACTCAAAGCACTAAAAGTCATCCACAAAGTGAAAAATATCTTAACTTTACACCAGGTAAGAACTTTAGCTCAATTTTCTTGTGTTTCTGTTGAGAAAACAGCGATTTTTTTGTGCCCAAAAATGTTTGCGCATCTGTAGTCTACTCATAAGACAACATAATGGCAGACAGCCAGCTTCTTTTTAATTCTGGCTCAAAAAGCAAGCACGTTTTTCAGTTTGAAATAGGTCGTAAAAGAGAACAATCGTGTAAAAATACAATCTTCATACTCCAATGAAATGCACAATTTAATATTTAGGTGTTCTATATTGCTGTAAAATGATGAAATAAGGTCCTCAATATCTGGTTGCTTTTCAGATGGGAGTAAACACGTAGCTTCCATATTTTCGCGCGTGCACTTTTGAAACGATAAACACCTCAAAGATATAGCTTTTATTTGACAAAATAACGAAATATCCCACGAGTATTATTAAAAGTCTTCTATTAAAACGATTTCATGATAAATTAGTGAACATTGGGTCCGAAATAGCTGCTAAATACCGATTTTGGAAAGGGCATCAATTTCATTGCTTCCTGCAAAGGAAGCCATTGCAGCGAGGAACCGGCATTTTGCAAACAGGTGTCCTGACGTATTTTACATCTTTCTCTTCAAGTGCTCAATGTGTAGTTCTTAGAAAACGAGTTTGCACTAATTTTATGATGAGCTTTATCGATTTAAAGTTTTATGGGGATATAAAAATCCATAAAAAAGCATTTTAGAAGCGTTTGAAATCGGCTGTCAAGTTTTTTAGAATTCGCACGCAGACACCCGCATTAATTCAATACACTGGTTTTAAGCCACAATATCTCTGAAATTAGTGGTCGTTTTAAGACGAAATTTACAAAAATAGATGGAACGGTCATTGTGGATCATTCTACTTAGTTTTAATGTGATTTTACTAGGAGTATTCATGCCAAAAAGACGACATGCGCACATAGTAGGTAAAATGTGTAGTGGTTTGAATACACTTTTGCTAAATTCACAACTTGGACAAGAAGACCAACAGAAGGGTTACGAAAACAGTCAAATAATGCCATAAACATGCACGAACAGTTCTTCAAAAAGGATAATTTTAAACTAGATTTAACCTGCTAGAATGCTGTCGAATTTTGGGAGTTTTTTCAAAACTTTTCTATTTAAAAACAGGCTCAAAAAAGATCGTATCTACTCACTTGTGTTTGGTGTTCGTGTTCCTTGTGATTTCCGACTATTATTTTCCATAAAATTTACAAAATACTCATGTTTTCGGCTCAAAATCTAGCGAATGGATTTCGACAAGAACTTGACCAAAAACGTAGAGACATTCCCTTTCGTTTTGGACCAAATTTTCTGTGTTGAACTCTTGAAAATCCTCTTCTTTTTTGCCCTTAAAAAACTTGCTGTAAATTCCCTTCTTGTAACATATAGCCATTGCATAAAGTTTTTGTAAAAAAATAGAATTTTAAACTTGAAAATCTTTGTGAGTTTTCAATCAATTTCCTCGCCCAGTGTGTCGTTGGAAAGCTCGTGTTTCGCGTTCTATATTCGTATTGGTTGCTTGGCAATCGTGCCCGGAAGTTGACAAGCCAATCTAGGGCGCATCCGGGCGCATTGCCAGTTACCCCCTTGCCAATTCCAGGGCGCATCCGGGCGCATTGCCAGTTAATGAGTTAATATCCCAATTTGGCGTGGTATTGATTCCCAGACGCGATATGCACACACACTGTATAACATGGAGGCATATTACTGAATAGATTTTGAACTAAAATATACAACCATGCAGCCAAAACAAGTATCGACGAACTCGCCCTGTAGTATGCTATCATATTGTGCATGCTTAATAAGAGATGTGTTGATTGACAAAAAATAGATATACGTTATCAGGTCTTTCCTGTGCGTCATCCCCATTTTGTAGTAATTCTCGGTAATGGTCTCCCCAATCTTGATGATTCTCAGTGGCCTAAACACAATGAGTATTTGTGTAAGTTTATCATAAATATGGTTGACATGCAGCTGAGATGAAAAATGAAAACAGCGTCATACCTTACGAAGACGTTTTTCGATGTAAATCCATTGCAGCTTCCTGATTAGCAACCTTGCTTCGTAGAGCTTCCACAACTTTCTCCAGTTCATTTTGTTTTGAAATACTCTGCAGTGAAGTAAATAAAGGATAAGTAGTTATACAAACAGCTTCTATTTTTAAAGACTGGCGTATACGTTGCACATAATATAAAGACTGGCATAGATGTATATGCATGCTCACCTCTTTATATTTTTCCATCAACATATCATGAGCACCCTTCTCTTTTTTAAGTTCGTCAGTTACCCTTTTCAGCTCATACACAACATATCATAAACAATTGATGATGAGGCATTGAAGATATATATAGTTTCACTAAGCTCTTTATTATTTATACGATTATATATTATGTAGAATAATATCCACCATGACTATTAACTGCATTCTACATGCATGCATGAGGTATTTAGTACCCAAGGCCCTGGGTCCGACGATTGTGATTCGAGCAGTTTTACTGACAGCAGAAGTTGTCAACCTCAATACCTTTTTCAAAGCTTCGCTGTGAGTACCATCTTCACTTTCATTTGTCTTTTTCTATATAAATGCATGAGAAAATTCACTATTCTATGATTGGCTACGCGAGCGGTCCGTATGAGGCTGTACGGACCACGCGAGATTTAAATCCATAGAGCCAATGTTTTTGTTTTTAAAATTATATAAATGTATATATATCGCCACTGGGCGCTGGGTTTTGAGAACTTGGAAAATATTTCCCTATACGGACCTCCAAGCCGGTAAGTAATACATATATATATTAAATTGATTGCATTATAAATATACCATTCAATACTGCAGATTATTGTAGCAAAAGAGTGAATCAATACACTATTTATTGGTACAAACTGTTCGCATCATGATAGACAGATCTCGAATATTAAAGTGAAGTCATCTGTGAGACCTCTAAATACAGCGGACACCACTTTACTAGGGACAACAATTTGCGCTGTCCTATCGGTGCCCATATTATAGAACAATATATAATACAATATTTTAATACCTTTCCATTTGGAACGTAGTTTAATTCAGTAACGGTTTCCCTTTTTTTATCATTGAGAGAAGATTGAATGATTCCTGTTCGGAAACTGAAAAAAAGCCTGTGATATATTCTTGGCCTTGGTAGTACCCGATAATCCACCTTCTACGAATTCCTTCTCTATTTCGGTAACTAATGAAAAACATCGCTCTGACAACTGCCCTATCTTTTCGTAATTTTTCAAAATGCAAAAAAAATGAAAATCGCATGGCTATATAAAACGTGTAAGTAAAATAGTGAATTTCTAATCATTATATAATTTAAATCTCCCTGCACTTTCCCTCCATAAATTCGTTTATTTTCGTCTTTCCATCGTTTTATGCAATTTTTATTTTAATCGTTCATTTGTACTTTTTTCATATGTTAAACGAATCTTTCACGCATTTCCGTAACGGTATCCATAAATGGAGGCGGTTTTGTACAGGGTTCGTTTCCAATGTTCCTAGGTCTATCCAGCCTTTCCGGTTGAATTGGTACAAAATATAAATTTTGTGACGATAAATCTAAAGGTATAGCGCTTGAATCTATTTCAGTCACTTGTTGCACTGTAGTTTCCATTTTTGTCAGTGAATTTTAGAGAGCAAGTCTTGTGTATATATGACAGTACAGTTTGCATGTGTACGAACGAGGTTGTAATATGTAAACCGGCTTTTATACTTTTGAAAGTAACCAATTTTACTTTTTGCAATGTCACTATCAAAATGTTTTTATGGATTAAAGCCATGCCTATTTAGTCTAGAACATTTCCATTTATGGGTCATCGTAGGTGCAGGAAGCCGGAAAAGGATGATGATGCATTCTAATCGATAATAATTTATGTCAATTTATCATAGCACTTAATTTATATAAGAAAGCTGTTTTAAGCCTGATTTCCAGTTCTTACATGGATCAACTTTACGCTGCTATGCGCATAGATTTTATTACTTAAAGTGAAATCATGTTTTTTCATATGTAAGCTTGATGGTAGGCCTTCTAGCCTTGCGCGGACTATTAGTAAAAGACGGAATACGGAGCAGTATAAAATTAAAAATATGATATAATAAACAATTTTTTTTATTACTTATTTATGAATTATTATCTATAACAGTAATGTTTTTCAGATATAAAGGGAAAGTGCCTTAAATTCTCACTCGTTTAATTCTCTCGCCGTTTACGTAAGCGCTAATACACGGTGCCAAGAAAATACTTTTTTATTTATTTTTACCTATTCGGGAAGTAACAAATATGCCACCTCGCTCTTGGGACGAATGATTGTTTTATAAAACACATACAATTTCCCTTTATATCTGAAATAAATACTGTTATAGATAATAATTCATAAAAAGAAGTTATAAAAATAATTTGTTTATGATATCAGATTTTTAATTTTATGCTGCTCCGTGTTCCGTCTTTTACGAATACCTATAGTAGGCGTAATTTTATACAGCTAATTTTTGACGCTTCTTTCCTTGATGAAGCTATTTAATACTGCTAATATAAATGACGGAGCATGAGATTTATGACTTAACAATTTAACTTGAGGTTTTCATTTTATAGAATGACATATTGCATAGAGGGTTAAAACCTTTAGTTCGGCAATGGATTTTTTGGAAACTGGAAAATATAGGGCCATGACAAGCTACAAATATTGGGCAACGATTTCATGATAAACTAGCACAGCAGTACAACAAATGGGCTGAGGCTTTCAACCAATAAATATAACCCCGGTAAACTATATAAAATTAAAACTCTACTTTTTAATAAATGTTTTACTATTATACAAATATCGAGTTAATGGCCAACGCATTTCATGTTGGAATTTTGCAGACAGTATATATACGCACACCATATCACACAAATACTGTATATGGTTTTATATATGTCTGTATTTCAGTTGCTTGATTTTTACAAATCTAAATTTGTTTATTCGATGCCTATTATTCTATAATTTGATATAAGGTTGGAGCAGCACCTAACTTGCAATGCAAGGGAACAAGTCAAACGACGTGAACGCCTCGTGTGTACGTCTATACGCAAGAATTGGGAAACCTCTAGCATAGCTGGAATTTATTTTCTCATTTATTTGCCCACATGTGCGTTAATACATCTTAGATAAACGTCACAAAACTCTTGAACCAGTCGGACGTGCAATCCCATTTCCTTGTATTGATAGTGATTGGTTTAAATGCTTAGCATAGTTGGCGCACAATACTGAAAACCTCAGCGCATTGTGGCAAATTTTTTGTAATTGCTGTATTACTTTTGAAACAATGAGAATTTACCAAATATACAAGGTGTATAAAAAAAACCTGAACAAAATTGTAATTGCTCTCAACTTCGCGAAGCGGCTCCAGGTACGAAGTTTTTTTATTAATATATATTGTTTGGGTATTTATAATGTAGAATAAACTAAAAAATTCTGGAGGGGTGTCTTGTCCAACAGATCAAAAATGGCTTGCGCACAAAATTTGAATGCTTAAAAGTTATTTTGAAATAGTGGGTGGAAATGTGTTGGGTGTAGCATTGCTGTTCAAAATTTCAGAAAATGTGGTTAAGTGTAAGCCCTTCAAAACGTCGTGCAAACTTTCATTTTTAAGAAAAAATCAGCTTTTGCATGCTTAATTTACGCCTTTACCTAATTTGCATATTGTCTAGACAATTTCAAAATTAGAAGGCGCTATTGTCCGACCATTCCAGTGTTATGCAGCATTATTCATAGTAATTTCGCACAGAGGGGGTTTCGCACACACTAAGTTAATAACGATAAATATAGTCTGTGTTCTCTCGTTGACTGAGGAGACTGTCATATATTGAATGGGCTATGTTTATATACCCTGACATACACATGTATGTAAAGAACTGTGAAGAATCTTGTAGGCTAGAAAACTATTTTAAAGATAATATAAGGTTCATAAACACAATTTGTATATGTTTTCAATTTTAATCAAATAACGCGGACGCACTGCACTGTCTTTACCAAATATATTAACTTTCATATTACACCAATGTGGTTGTGTCTCCTGTTACACTTTGCACTTATTTAATGTTGTAAAGTCAGAAAAATAGTTAAAGAAATATTAGTGATGAGAAAAAGACATGTTGAGACAACACATTTTGATATTATAGATATTCAATATTAAGCATATCAAATGGTATAATAGTTGATCGTTTCTTATTGGCTCTTACATGAAACCCTTTCCAAAAAAGAGAGAAAACTTTTCCATGATTAGCAAATAAAAAATCTGCAAAGAAAAACAAGCCAATCAGATTTTAAAATAGCACAATTGCACGGCAAATTTGAAAATAATACACATCTTGTAAAATGCAAACCGAAGCTATTTTCTATCTTGTCGTGAAAGCGTTAAGATTAATACGATTTAGTTCTTCAAACATCATATCCCTTGTTTTAAAATGGCTACAACTGCAAATAATACAAAAGTAACAAAACCATGTCGCCTTGTTTTCTCAAAAGAAGATGAACAGACTACAAGCTCTTCTATTTCCTAGTCTGCTACGCCATTAAACCACTTGACGTGGTAAGTGATATATATTATTCACAGGACATGCAGGGCTCCTTTTAAACCAGCATTAACTGAATAGGACCTCCCTGTTTAAAGATATTAAATTAAATTCAATTGTTCCTCATGGCGACTTTATAACGATCATAAGTCGAAAATTGGAAGCGCTCAATTAACATTTGCGAACCATTCAAACAGCAAATTATATTTTCTCTTTTATAGAAAACTTTTCAGTTAAAAAATATAACGAGAAGAGGACATGATCTAAAGCAGAAGGTACGATATAATTCCCTCATTGCATCGATATGTGATAGCATCAAAATGTCTATAATAAACTTATGTAACAGTAGAAATCATCTTATTTATTATTACTCATATTTGCATCCAGCAAATTGTGTCACCGTGAGTAATACATGATCATCATGTTAGTTTCACTGTTGAGATTTCAATTTTGTGTAATTATACAATTCATTCGTCCTATATATAAAGCAAATTTGCCGCGCTATTTCATTTGCGCGCATTTTCTATTTGATTGGGTTAATGGCTGACAGGTTCAAGGGTCAATTTGTAAGTAATTAGCTTGCCAACAGAGCATTATTCCACGTGATTCCACTAATCATTGATGAGTGATGACCGCAATAAGGTCTAGTACTTTTACAAATCAGTATTCACATTTTAGTAAACCCCATAATGTCAGAAGAACAATTTTATTCTCGAATCAGTTTACTTTAGCCGGTTCACGAGTGACACAAGCGTAAGCATAAGAGATCAAACATTCCGACATTAACACAAGGATATCAAACCTTCCGTTCTTTAGCATAAGCACATCAAAGCGTTCTGCGCTTGTGCTTATGCTTATTTAATCGTGTGAACCATGCTTGCGCTTGTGCTTATGCTTATTTCATCGTGTGAACCAGTGCCATTGCCATTCTACATCACCGCATAAGAATGGTTCTTGCATGTAGCGATTTATAGCACTTAATTAGCAGCTCGTATATCCAAACTTTTACGGCCGCTTAATATAGTAGAGGTGTCGTGAGTAGTGGATGCGATTATCGGAGTCGGATTGGCTTATGTTGAAACTGGATGTTGGTCATATACTTAATTTTCTACACAAACGTATCATTGTCAAATGGGAAAAAGCATTACGTTTTTCTTATTGAAGGGAAAAAAGTATGTACCACTGCGTGGCTAAGATGCCATGGAATCAGTAAATAGAGGTGGGTATAAACTATATGATACTTTTGGTTTTTGAGAGGAAGTAAGTGTAAAAGCTATACTAGAATTGTAAGTGCGTAAAAATTAGACAAAAGTCTACTTAAAATTGTCTGCTTTGAGAAATCAATGTGGTGCGTATTTTAATGTTCGTTAATTCTTATTTTAGCGTGTGTTAATAGTTTTTGGCATGCCATGTTTTCGGATTAGAAACAGTTCTAAACATTCATATATGTATTAATTAGGACGGAAATGTTTACTGCAAAAAAATATGCCGAGTGTATAACAGTGAATTGACCGTTCAATTTGTACTTTTGAAATGTTTTCTTTAGATATTACACTCTTAAGAAACAATACAAAAGTGGCCGAAGATTGCCCGAAAGTGGAAAAGCCGGGTCAAAGCTGAATGGACGGCGTACAATTGACGCTGAGCTTTGGTTTAGACGATATGTCAACGCACTTGCTGACCGAATGCCCGATACTGGGTACTACAATTTGCCATCCTGCCAAACAGTGAAAGGGATTTACCTAACCTACCGGGAGGAAATCGTCGCAAAAGGCAAAGGTGCACGTCACATCTCTCTATCGCAATTTAGGAGAATGTGGAAAAACACATTCAGCAAAGTGGTAATTCCAAAGGTTGGTGTGATTCAGTTGTCTAGCTTTAACAATGTATTGGCAATCGCTACCATGTAAATAATGAAATAAATGTAGTAATAGTACATTTCTTTTCAAGTTCTTTTCAGTGCTATCTATATATATATATATATATATATATATATATATATATATATATATATATATATATATATATATATATATATGTTTATATATATATATATATATATATATATTTAGTCAAATCTGCAGACATGCATGTTTCGCCGTTCAATGGCTCGTCAGTGCAGCTTGTAACGCAGTCTAGATGCGAGTGACTTCGTATTTATACACCATGCTCTTGCCCTCACCAAGCGCATGTGGTACAATACTCAGACACATGCGCATCCAGACATGCGTGAAGTGTCTTGGGGCCAGAGTGCTCAAACGACCACAAGGGAAGTGAGCTTTTGCATTATAGCTTATAGCCATATATATATATTAGTAAACCAAATATCCCTATACATCGTAAGTGTTTATTATATGCCCTTGCATCGTTACAAAGCACATTTCCCGAGTTAAAGACTCTAAATAAAAAGATATCCATCATCCCTTGCACGCTCAATGTTTAAGGTTTAAGATTTTTGAAGGACAACCTTTTTTGAATTGGCTGTGTATATATATATAAATATTGATTAATCATTCGATCCTTCAATATAGCATAGTAGGTTTTCAAAATGTGGTGTTTGTGTTCTGCTAAAAGAACACTTGCTGAAAACAACCGAGAAGGGCAAACGCGCGAAATGGTTGGAACAAAAGAAACGGCATATCGTTCAGCAGAGGTAAGCTACTTTAACTATATGGTTGCTCTACTAATCCCTAATCCGCTGCCTGGCATAGTTCGTGTGTCTTTTTAATTATATATACACTAACTATCAGGGTTCAATACTTTGGTGTTTAAACAAGTATCTAATTTTTTAACCATTTTCACAATGTTGGTTGAAGGATCTAGCTACTTATCACAACCTATTTAGTAGCTACCTCCATCGGCTGAAGCTATAAGGTCTTAATTTGAAACGTCGGTGTTTTTCTATATTTATCATGTAGTTCATTCTTTAGGCAACATTGCGAATATGTACTTTTTTTAAATATGTGAATTGCGGCACTGGTTTATAACTGGAATCAGTTTAATCGGTTAAAATGAATCTGTAATCGCTATTCTATGTTTTTCCTTAAATATAGAGGAGAGAAAGAAATATTACTCTCACATTAAGAAGAGTGTCTCCAAACCTCACAAATATCTGAGCATGATAATTGATGGTATGGACCAAGGCAAATCCCATTTACCTCATTTCATGCAAAAATCTAAGGTACGGCTAGCGTTGAATAACTGTACTACGGCTGGCTGATGCTAATGTAACGCTCAACATATTGGTTACTGTGTTAAAGTTTATCAAGGAGAGGGTTGTTGTACTTATAGTAAAAAAGTCCATTAATACTGTTAATTCTCCATTTTAGTTCGGATTGTCTCCTCCAATATTGCATTTGCAAATGGACAACTGTTTCCGGGATTGCAAGAATATATATATTTTTGGATTCTGTGCTTATCTGGTGATGATTGGTGTATTTAAGAAGGTATTTCTAATTTGCAAACGCCTTGTCATCTCCATTTCAGTAAAAACACATATGAATTATATAGGTGTTATCTTGTGTGAGAGTTGAAACTCCAACCTCGTGCCAAAGACGGAGACGTCGAGATGACCTACAGAAACTGGGCCGCAACGGGTAAGAAGGTATGGATGCCCAAAATAGGTCCATTACATATCTTGAGGAAGGAACCTACAGGAATCCCACCAGTGTTATAGCCGGAATATAAAAAGTGTCCAACAGTGGCAGATCTAACACATGGTTTACAGCAGACGAACGCACAATTTCGGCCTGACGAGGTAGACTGGTGGAACAAGTATATCAAACGGGAAGAGGAAGAACGGTGCGAAACCTTAGCCAAGGAAGGAAATAGATACGTTTTTGATCGGCTACAAATACACAATAGAGAAGGAGGTTCAGGAGAAGGAGGTTCAGGAGAAGGAGGTTCAGGAGGAGGACGAAGACTCAATGAAAAGAATAGCAGAGTTAGAAAAGCATGTTTCTTTTCTGTTAACTAATTAACTGGCAGACTGTTGCAACATTCTACCCCTTTAACTGGCAAGCAATATGGCGAATTCTTCATTGAATTTGTGGGCAATCATAAAATTGGCAATATCTCAAAAACATTTCTATAAAACTTTCTGATTTTTCGAATCAGACAAGAGTGATACATAATTGACCTAATTTAGTTTAAATGAGCTTGCATTCGTAAATAGATAATTAATATTTTTGAGTGAGAATTTTTGGTTTGGGTAAATTTTATAGCACTAACATTTTGCCCCTCATGACACCTAATATCTGAATGGCAATATCTCCATAACCCTACATAAATGGCAAAATAAAATTAAATTCTCTTGAGCCTAGTCCAGGACCTCATGATGTTTACAACATAAAATGGAGACTTCGACAACCGACATATTCAAACGCAATTTGCGGTGACAAAACAAAAAGCTGTTCATTTCTCTACTCAAAGCACTAAAAGTCATCCACAAAGTGAAAAATATCTTAACTTTACACCAGGTAAGAACTTTAGCTCAATTTTCTTGTGTTTCTGTTGAGAAAACAGCGATTTTTTTGTGCCCAAAACTTTTTGCGCATCATAAGACAAGATAACGGCAGACAGCCTGCTTCTTTTTGAAATCTGGCTCAAAAAGCAAGCATGTTGTTCAGTTTGAAATAGGTCATAAAAGAGAACAATCGTGTAAAAATACAATCTTCATACTCCAATGAAATGCACAATTTAATATTTAGGTGTTCTATATTGCTGTAAAAGGATGAAATAAGGTCCTCAATATCTGGTTTCTTTTCAGACAGGAGTAAACACGTAGTTTCCATTTTAGAAGCTTTTGAAATCGGCTGTCAAGTTTTTGAGAATTCGCATGCGGCAGACACCCGCATTAATTCAATACACTGTTTTAAGCCACAATATCTCTGAAATTAGTGGTTGTTTTAAGACGAAATTTACAAAAATAGATGGAACGGTCATTGTGGATCATTCTACTTATAGTTTTAATGTGATTTTACTAGGAGTATATTCATGCCAAAAAGACGACATACGCACATAGTAGGTAAAGTATGTAGTGGTTTGAATACACTTTTGCTAAATTCACAACTTGGACAAGAAGACCAACAGAAGGGTTACGAAAACAGTCAAATAATGCCATAAACATGCACGAACAGTTCTTCTAAAAGGATAATTTTAAAGTAGATTTAACCTGCTAAAATGCTGTCGAATTTTGGGAGTTTTTTCAAAACTTTTCTATTCAAAAACAGGCTCAAAAAAGATCGTATCTACTCACTTGTGTTTGGTGTTCGTGTTCCTTGTGATTTCCGACTATTATTTTCCATAAAATTTACAAAATACCATGTTTTCGGCTCAAAAGCTCGCGAATGGATTTCAACAAGAACTTGACCAAAAACGTTGAGACATTCCCTTTCGTTTTGGACCAAATTTTCTATGTTGAACTCTTGAAAATCCTCTTCTTTTTTGCCCGTAAAACTTGCTGTAAATTCCCTTCTTGTATTTCGATTAATTTCCTCGCCCAATGTGTCGTTGGATAGCTTGTGTTTTGCATTCTATATTCGTATTGGTTGCTAGGAAACCTGTCAAACACGTGCTTGGCAATCGTGCCCGGAAGTTGACATGCCAATCTAGGGCGCATTGCCAGTTACCCCCTTGCCAATTCCAGGGCGCATTGCCGGTTAATGAGTTAAACGAACATGTAAATGAACACTGCATGTTTAGTTATAACCATTCAAACGAGTTTATTAAAGAGAAATCAAACGCGAGTTGCACACTGTCACCTCATAGTCATAGACATAGCGCCGATATAAAGCTTTGCTACGTTAATCACAGTATTATATTTGATTCTTTACAATCGCATAATTACCTTCTATATATACTTTCTGCTATATATTGTTGAGAATAACATGGATGAGAATAACATGGATGAGAATAACATGGAACTTGTGAGTTTCTTAGCAATATATAGAATTGCTAAGATTATGGTAATAATATATCGCATCTTGTTTACAGGTAAAAGAAGTTAAAATACCGAAGATAAAGAAGACAATCCAGCATGGCAAGGCAGAATAAACTAGAAGTTAATCTTTCTCAAGATCAGATAACTAATCCTCGTATATATTAGGTTATGCTATATAGAAGTATTGTTTGCTTTGCTGGCCACGTTTTCAAGCGCTAACAAAATTATTAGTAAACTAAAGCGGGCTACTGGGCAAATAGACAGACATGTATATAATTATGTAACTATAACTAAAGCACAACTAGACAATGCACAAGAATTAATTAAAATGCTATTGAAATGTTTGCACATAATTACGCGAGTAAACTATAACCCAAAAGGGTATTCTACACACTTTTCAAGGGCTTCCCAGCTAGCACAATTACGTCGTGACAACGTCTTAAGGACGTAAGCCGAACGTTGCGCCAACGTTGCAGTTAAACGTTGTGGGAACGTTATTTTGTGGACTCCCACGAACGAACTATTAACGTTGGGATATTACGTTGTTTTAGGACGTTTATACAACGTTCAGTCGACGTTACAATGGTACGTTTATACAACGTCTATCTATACAACGTCTATACAACGTTGTGAGGATGTCGTTGCGTAGACTCCCAGAGACGTTTATATAACTTTGTTATTGAAATGTTTGAACAACGTTTTCACAGCCTTCATATACAACTTCAATTTCATATAATTCAATGAAGAAAACCCTAGAACACCAGGATTAAACAGACAACAATACTCCATCAATATAGTATTATTTTATTAAAATTGACTAATATAGTATGTTGGTTGTATTTACAGCACAGTAGATATGGCTAATGAGAAAAATAAGAAATAGCTATTAATATTATTGATTATTGTTCATTCTACCATCTTGGGTGTTGGTTTCCTAATAAAAGGCAAGAAACAATAAATTAGCAAACATGATACAAAAGAGTATTTGGTGCATGTTTTAGATATTCTGCAATCTGTTCCTCGATTTCGCCCTCGCTCATGGCTTTATGTACTCTTAGGCACGCCTCTAAAAGTTAAAAGAGATAGAATATGTTTATAATTTATATTGTCCCTTTCCTCCAATTAGCACATTGAATCTTTTTGGTAGGTTCAAACTGTTCCAAGTTGTCGCCCAACAATGATACTTGGACGTACAGTATGGTGCAGTACGTGGTTTCAAAAACTGGTTGCACAAATTATCTACCTCTACAGTACATCTGCCCAGCTATTAATATATAGTTATTTATATATGAGTGTGTTTTGGTTCACGAAATGCCAAAGAGTGATCGATATCATATAGCCTGTTTCACACAATAAGTGATCATCAAGTGCATGGTGAGCCATTTGATGATCGCTCATTGTGTGAAACAAGCTGTAGTGGATACCTTGGGGTGAGCCAAAACTACAATTATTTATCTATATACTATATATATTTACAACTTTATACATTAATTCATTTTCTGGTCATTTCCAAATAGTGTAACTGGAATATAAATCTACTTAAATTAAACAAGCTCTTCACCTGGTGGTTTTCAAAGTACAGTACATGCTTATCATTGAAAGTTTAGGTTTTGTACCAGTGACAATTCTTTGCATTTTACTATGCATCACTTAAAAGTATGTTTTGAGAAAATGAGCTTTTTAAATATTCCGAGGTACAGTACAATTTTTTTCTTCTACTTTATGTATTTTTACCACACGTCAACACTTACTTTTAACTATCCTGCAGATAGAAAGGTCTCTGAAACATTGTTTCCCCTTTCGTCCCTTCCATGTGGTACAGTGACCACAGTTTATTTGTCTCCAGTTTTGCCATGATCCCTCTTACACTAACAGCGTGGTTTTGACTGCACAACACAACTAGGAATTGGATCTAAAAAATGACGAGGATTAATAAAACATTAGAAATTATGTAGTATGTAGGTCTGGACAAAGTAAAAATTTAGATCGCCGTATTTGAAACGTCGATCAATTTTAGATAAAACTTGATCACTCTTGATATATTCCTGTTAATGCATATATATATTAGCATTTTTAGAGAACGACTGGAAATAGTACCACCTACCATGTGGGCATGTGGCCCTACCATGTGGCCCTAACTGTGCCCACGACAATTGGTGTACTGGTTGAAGCACCGATTGAATAGCCGCCAAAGAAGTCATGGTCAAGATTATCCAAACCTGAATATTAAATAGAAGTAAAACCATTAATTTACGAACTGTACAATGGGACGATTTTTACGTACGTACGTTCAAATTGAATTTTGTACCCATGCAGCTGTAAGTGAAGTCATCTATACTGAATACGACCAATAGACAAAAAATGACCAACACAGGGAAAATATACAATTGGCATTTTGAACTGTGTATAATAACAGTGTATTTCGAGTTGAAGTCCCTTGCATACTATATTGGAAAAGGGTACCCTTTATTCTGCCTTATAGCAGAAAGTTCTATACATTTGTGTCCAGATATACACTCTTGCATATTAGAAAATCCATTTATATTAACCAAGTTGACAGATCAAGGTATGCGGTGAGCCAATTTAACCTAACATTCTATTCTGCACTGCAACAATTTCTTTACGCAGGACCAGGTAAAGAGGTCTGATAAGGGTTTTTAGGTTGGCTTACCACCTCACCTTTCATAGATGGGTACTTACCACTATGATTTTCGGTGAAAAGATTGTCTTCCACTAGCGGTTGTTGCGGTAATATGGGCAATGTGGGTGGGACTAGCACTAAAGGCTGATCAGCAGCACCGATTTGTAACTCTCCTGGTAAAAAATATGGATAAAATTTGCATTTTGAGGGAAAGGTTATAAATACACATTTCATATAAATTGGGAATTGATGCAACCACTACCTATTTGTTTTTAATAAATTTTCTTCATGCAAAAACTAATATCAAGTAGAAATTTGGGTACATGAAAATACTGAACAGTACAACTAGGATAAGTTGTATAATGTGCACAAACTTTTGCCAATGATTAATATTGAATATTGAAAATTTATCTACTTGGACATCATGGCATGATTTAATATACAGCTAATTAAAGTTTGTAACAAACATTAAATTGTAAATTATGTACCGTATTCTACCCATCCATCAATTAGGTTTTGTTCTACAAATAGCCTAGGTACTCTGTCGAAAGCCAGATGATTGTTTAACTACTTGTCAAGGGAGGGGCCTTTCACATGAATGGGTTAAATATATGTCAATTACCAACATTCACATTAGTTGTCAATGAGAAAATTGTTGTGCATCTTGTTGTGCATAAAAGAAATTATGGGGCAACATTTTCGGTGTAACTATTTTGAACTCCCCCCCCCCCTTTATGCACATTGCTATACGCATCTAAAGAACAATTGCTTAATATAGGCTTAATACAATTGTTACTTACCACTTTGATTTGGGGTAAATATAGTGTTTACCGCTTGGACAATGGCAATCTCGGGATTGCACCAGCATCTGCTCTTAGTTGCGGTATCAGTGCATTTTCACTGGTGATGGTGGTAAACCTTGGAGGAACTGGCAGTAAAGGCGTCAGAACAGCAGGAGATTTTTGGCGACTTGGTTCATCACTTTCAGAACCTATAGCGATTGATATTTTGAATTATTTGGAATGAGTTGAATTTCGATTTCACTTGCAAACTAGAGCTGTGACAGGGCCAATATAGTTTGTATGATTGTGAACGTGGTAAATTAACAGTGTTTCAACTAATGTTGTCGCAAAGGTCATTCTGCAGATTGTATAAAATTATTATCTAAAAAATATGAAAACTTGGGCAGGTTAATAAAGATATTTCCACTGTTCCTTTGAATATGTACTCAAATATATAGGTACAAAAAGCCACAGAAGGAACTCAGTAATTTTGGCAATCTATTTGAAGTACACCAAAAACAAGTTCTAGATGAAATCGATGCCAACATTTTCCAGTAACATCTGGTATTCTAGCACACAGTATCACACATGTCGATATTATATATCTTACTATAAGCTTACTAGAAATACATGCTTGCAGTAACCCCTCGCCCCATGCACCCGAACATTGACAGACACTACATTCCAAAACATTACTGTTACTAAGCTTTTTCATCACAAAATCTGCTATGCAAAGGTGGTAGACGAGTCAGATATCTGGGTTCAAAGCAAAATTTTGGCTTGGAAAACTGAATTGGATCTCTGGGCCTCTGGCTTACACCCCTCTTCACGACGCACTCAAACGCTATCGCCATATGAAATGTTTTACTTGACGTAATCATTGTGTTTCCCTTCATTTTAAATGTGCCATTAAAATTTTGATCATTACTGTAATAGTTTGGAAAGATCTATTTTGGGTTGAGAATTTTTGAAAGAATAAAAAATGGAAATTTTGTTTCAAGAAGAGGAAGCACAGTAGCCATGGCAACTCGATTAATAATTTAAATTTCTCTTCTGGAGTACAAACAGTTTACAAAAGCTGCAAAAATAATTAAAATATTAGTTGTTTTAGCCATAGAAATATGAGATATATGCGGTAGGTATGTTCGTATGCATTCTATAAGCTTCAAATTAATGTTTTAATGCAACCTTCCGTTCACTGCCTTTTACTCTATATTTCTTTTCTTTTCTGTACAAACTGTGATAATATTTTTACTTTTAACAATAAAATTACCAATTGCCCAACTATATAAAGTAGGTATGTTATTTTGTTCTTTTTTGGCTTTGATTTACTGTACAAAACGTTTCGAAATTGTCATAAAACTTCAACTGTTTTTTGAACAGTATGTTTATACTATGAAGTTTTTTAGATAAAATATGTTTTTCTTTTCTATATAACGCATTTGAATTAACACTAAAACAATGTTGTATTGACCACACAGGATGAACTATGCAATTTCAAAACCACAAACTATAGTTGCATGCCAATTGACGGCAAAACTGTAAAAACAAGTATGCAAAATAAACACTTACCCGTTTAATTTAAAACGCTTTAAAACTCGAAAATTCTGTCCTTTCTCGGCTTTTCGACTGCTTTATTTTCTTATTGACTTTAGTAAATAAAAGTCCTCTAAAAAATTTTCACTTCTCTTGATTTGGAATCTTAATATTTGTCTGAATTAATATGTCCCGACTCCAGAGTACAATTTTGAAAAAAGTTTTCATATAAATGCATTATAAATTAAATGCCAAAAATAAAATGCCAAAATGGCAGTTATTTTTCTGACGTTTGCATATAAAAACAAAATCGTTGTCTTAGCCAATCATGATGTAGCTAGTTACCAGTTTTCTCTCGGCTTTAACTCGCGCATGCGCATAACTTAAAAAACCGTCCATGACAAAAAAATGGTGGACGACTTTGCATTCCACAATGTTTTCACATACCCGGGTGTAAATATCCGAGCGGAATTAGTACCCTCGCACGGCGCTTCACGCCGGCTCGGGGAAAATGTTTAAATCTTAATTCAAACCTACCAACACTTGAGTCAGACAATACAGTGAATGCATCGTTTTTGGGCCTTTTCCTCCTCCTAGGGTCATCAACAGCATCGCGCAATCTTCTTTGCTTTCTTGTAATTGTCTAATATGAAAAAGCTATGTGTTAGTAATACCTAAAGTCCAATGTCCATTAATAAGATAAGAAACTTGGGTTCTTTAAATGATTAACTAACCCGCTATCTGCTAGCAATCAGCCTCATATGAACCTTACTTTAGTATTTTACTCTGTCTAACGCAGTAACGCCAGACGATTTTACTTGTCAGTGGGAGGGTACTGCCAGTTAAAGGAGCAAACACAATTATTACTTTAAAGTTAATTGCCCTCCAACATGGTTTCTCATATGAAAACAATATAATATTTCCAGGTAATGCTAAAAAGGAATATAACTATTAATTATAAATACTGTACCTGTAATTTATATTTTTTCCAATTTTCTTTGTTGTCTGGCACTTCGCCCTTCTCTACTTTCGTAGAAACGTTACTGCATGGCCAGTAGCTGTACAAAACCTTAAAATAACAAGATACAGAAGGATAAGTTTACAATCATCATCAATATTATAGTGATCAAATACATTAGTTTTACTTTCTATTAAACCGTTTGTGTCAATTATTGTGTTTATTGTTCGCACAAAAATTAAGTTATTCGATTATACTTACCATATCACTGGTCTCAATCCACGATTCACAAATAACCTCAACTGCCTTCTCCTCAACAAATTCAACTATGGCATAGGAAGTCATCTAAAAGTAAACAAATTTTCAATTATACACTTAATTGCAATTTTCCTACTATGAAATGACCTTACATACAGTTTGCCGCTTATTATTTTAATTACTCAAATGTCACATGGACTCATAAAAAGGGCTTCAGATCTCTCATACACTCAACACATATTTATGATTCCCTTCCTCATCAGGATGACAAGCATTAACTACCTCACAGCAAGATGGTATCACCAAGAATAAAAGCATTGTCAGGCACTTTTACACTGACAGTATCTTCAGTGCAAGGAGGAATTGTTGAAGAGGACTCACTCAACCGTTTTGCTATCTGACATAAAGGATTCCTCCCTGAGCGCACCAGTCGTTTTAATTTCTGCATGTAGTTCTCAAATGGAAAAGCACTACATGCATCTAAGCTCCCATACTCCTCAACTTCAGCAGCCAAATGAACCATACTATGTACGTTGTAAACTAAAAATTCATCCCCATACAATATCTTAGCCTGCTCAACAAAATACTCCAACAATTGCTTTGCATAGTTATGATGAGAAAGAGCTAGAGTAGGACACACAAGAATAGCGCTAGCAACACTAAGACAGAGGAAATTAGCATACAGATCTGCTTTAGAATGTCACTGAGAACTATTTTCCCAGTGTACAAAAGAAACTGCCTGTACTCTGTTGCCTTCCATCTATCAATTTCTGCCAATCCTCTTGGCTTTCGTACAAATGTGTTTGGTACACAGGATTTCAGATCAACTAAATTCAAACTTATCCCATGAACCTGGCCAGCAGACATTCTAACATCCCGCTTTCCCCTTATCCAAGTAAAAATCAATTTCTTCATGACTCCCAACCACAATTGATGCATGTAATCAATTGGAAATTTCCTAATCATATCAAGAGGTAAATTGCAGAAAGGACTTATACTTTGGTGGTGCCCTTCATGTATCTGCTCTCTAAAGGATAAATCAGAGCGCAGTATAATATCCTTTACATCATGATATACCACCCTGACAACCCACGCACATTTTTGAGAACATTTGTCACACCCAAAATACCCTGAGCACAGCTTAGTACCTTTAGCAAAGGCTTTGCTGGGCGTCACAAACAACACACCTCAAAGATACTGAAATAACCCTCACCATCCTGTATCCCATGTTCAAGAACAGCACCTAAATCTTTAATAAGATCTTCCAAGAACTCTAAATCAGTGGGTTTGGAGCTACCACAAGTGAGAACAACAGGAAAAACTGTCACAGGCTTTACATTTACAATTTCACACAAAACTGGCGAAAGTGCTTTATTTGAGCTTTTAAATAATCGAAGGCCATCAACATTCAAAGAAATTTCAAGTGATTGAGTGGCGTTCACTATATCTATGGGATACTTCCTAAAATTTTTAAATAATTCGCTACCAAGAGGGAAATAAACATACTCCATTCCTGACTTTGTTTGAACAGGAACGCTTTGTGCAGTTTGCAACAGGGTACGAGCAGAAGCAGGTAAATCTGGGTACCATGTTCTTTCAGAAGCTTAAGCAAACCATCAATTGCATTTTGCTTAACCTGAAATCCATTTGCCCACTCCCCTAAACCCTGCCTAAGAGATTGATCAGTCAAATCACTATTTTCAGAATCTGAACAACAATAATCATCGCCAATCATATCCAACTCGACATCATCATTTGCATTAGACGAAATGTCCTGTGAGGAAGTGCAAATACGTTTTGGACTATGTGTAGGTTGTTCCATAGCAATTTCAGTGTCACTATGTGTATTCTCAGGGAATAGCGGGATAAACTGCAGTTCATTTGACTCATTTTTGTCATTATCAGTAGATATGGTAATGGACTTTAATTTCTTAATGTCCTAGATGCAGCTCTTGTACTGCTTTCGATTTGCTTTCATATTTAACAACAAACTGTAAAAGATAGAATTAAACATACCTTAGATGTTTAATTTCTTATTGCCATTTCATTTCATTTCTTATTGTCGTTCTCGAGGTCTTCCTTTCAATATAATAATCAAATATGTGGATGTTTTGTCTATAGTACAAGCTTTACAGTAAGTACTGGTGGAACATGTATGAATTAGCATCAAGTATAAACTAATACAAGCTTCGTGCAATACACTACTACACAATTGCTGCGGTAGCTAGCGAGCCTGAAGGGTACGTTATTTATGTAGCCATATTTAGTAGGTTATTTATGTAGCCTGAAGGGTAGGTTATTTATGTAGCTCTGCACGAAATGTATAATTTAACCCTAACACCCACCCTAACAGCCTAACCCCAATCCTAACCTTAGCGTTCTATATAATCACAGATATAATTTGTGTTGGGCTACATCAAGAACCACCCGCCATAAAGCGAGCGAGCGAGCCACGCAGTAGATCTAATTTGTGTATTTTGAGAATATTTATCTCAAAACATTTGTGCGCAGTTGGTGCTGCGCAGAACACCAATTTTGCCCAGTAATATGACACTGCCAGTCTGCCAAGTAAGCAAATTTCATATTTCGAAATAGAAAGGCTAAAAATGCAAATATAAGTAAAGAAGAATCCTGTTATTTTTTAGTACGGGAAGTAATTTACGTTATTATCAGTGTCATTAAGCGAATTAAATATTGTATGGTAGTATTGGCAGGCACATATAAGCATGCATATTATCGTCAGAACACTGAGAACAGACAGTGGTCTCAGGGTCTCGGTTTTGCGCGCACCAACACAAATATTGGAATGGCAACGAGTTGTGCTTTACATGTAGGTGACTCACATATCCAGCAAAATAAGAACAGAATGATGGAACAACGCTTTCGTTTTATAGGTTTCCAAATGTAAAATTATTTTGCGCACATGTATATATTTTTCTGTATTTACACGTTTCAAAAATATGCAAATTTTCTTCTGTTTTTAAATTTAAACATATATTTATTACGTTTGCCAAAAGAGCAATTCTTGCTCATAGAGGGCTCACGCAATACACTCACGCTTGTGTGACTCACGCTTGCCTGGCAGTGTCATATTACTCATCCCAGCAAACATGGGTTTCATGTGGGAATTCCATGTGGGGAAACAATACATTGAAAATATTGATTCTTAAAATAGATGTTACAAACTTTCAATTGATACATACTACAAATACAATTATGTATGAAGGCAGTTTGCCAAATTGAAAAGTGCTTCAAAGGCTAGAATGCGAAAAATTTCATGACAAGATAACCTACGTCTGTAAGAGCAATAAATTTTCGTCTATCGTCTACACAGTGTTTCAGTTTGACACGCAAAAATATTGCGAATACAATATAACGAAACATTAATGTGGTGTTTTTTGTTTTTTTTTATTTAAACATATTTGGAATCATTTTCTTCAAGAGCTGAAGCTCATCGAGGAAGATCATGACATATTAAAATTACTGTAGAGTACTTGACAATTTAAATAAAAAAGACACACAAATAAAAGAAGATAATAAAGAAAGAGATAGCAATAATAGATGGTTATATGTTAAAGCCTAACAGCGGGGTCATGAATCATGTACACAGTTGGTAAACCGTTTAGAATTCAATATAAACAATTGGACATTATGCAGTAACATCTGGTTATCTGCATATCCAAGTTTATCTGAGCCATGCAAAAATAGGTGTACTTTCTGACCCTCTGATAAGCTCAACCATATAGTTGGAAGAAGCCGTGCAGATAAAGAGAATAATATTTGACGTTGAGCAGCATATAGCGGACAATGTAAAAAATAATGACTCAAAGTTTCAGTAATTCCCCAGTGGCATTCGAAAAAACGGGAAGGTTTACAGTCAATTCGATACAGGTAAAATTAAGAGCGCAATGACCAAGACGAAGTCTTGTGTGTAATATTGAGCTATATCTACTTAGCGAAGTATTATAGAGCGTATTATATTTATTTACACAGAAGATATCTCGTAATTTTAATTTAAACAAAGATATAGATTCCACATTACGTAAATTACGATCAAGTCCATTCCAAGCAGTTATTGACGATGGATAAAAAGATTTCTTTAGACGCTCAGTTTTAGAAGGAATAGAGATAATATTATCGCTGGATCGCAATGTATATTCAGATCTTTCACTAACCTGTAAAGGCAGAAAATCACGTAGGTAGGATGGAGTGAGAAGATTGATGATTTTATAGAGAAAAAACATCTTATGTAAATATCTTCTAGTTTTAAGATCTTCCCAGCACAGTTCGTTCAATAACCGACCTTTGCTTGTGCCTTTAATAGCACCTGTGACTACGCGTGCTGCTTCGTATTGGATTCCTTCTAAAATGTTGCTTTCATATTCACTACATCCATCCCAGATGACATCTGCATACTCCATAACAGGTCTTATTAAAGATTTGTATAAAGAAATGAGAGTCGACCTATCTAGCCTATATTTCATACTTTTTAAAACATTCAGCTTTTTGCTAGCTTTTTTATGCATACCAAAAATATGTTGTGACCATGAGAGATTTGATATAAGAGTTAATCCTAAGTGAGTATGGGATGTAACTTCCCGTAGTGACTGATTATCCAAACTTAAGTTTGGATGAACTGGTTTTAAATGCTTTGTGGAGAAAGTGATAGTTTCACATTTAGAAGGATTCATATCCATTAACCAGTTTTTACACCAAGTATTAATTTTTTCTAAGTCCTTATCTAATTTGGATGCAGAAACAATTGGATTGTCAACTATATCGAGTAATGATGTGTCATCAGCATACAAAAAATAACTAGATTCCACATCTTCACAAATATCGTTGATATAAATTAGGAAAAGAAGTGGCCCGAGCACAGAACCCTGTGGAACACCAGACTCGATATGAAGCCATGGTGAACAATGTCCTTCAATAGTAACTCTTTGGATTCTATTTGACAGGTAGGTACGGAACCAACTTAAAAGTGGATCACGTACTCCAAGATTTTCTAGTTTGTGAATGAGTCCTTTATGCCAAACCTTGTCAAATGCTTTACTTAAGTCAAGAAAAACCATGCGTATTTCCTTACCCATATCCAAAGCCTGATAAATTGTATGGATTATATATGAGAGTTGATTTATGGTACCATCACCAGGTCTAAAACCAGACTGAAACTTGTTCAACACCTACATTGATTAAAAAATCGTACAAGTTTTTGAAGACTATTTTTTCTTGAATTTTGGAAATTGAGGGTAAGAGTGCTATGGGACGATAATTATTTTTATGTTGACGGTTCTCTTTTTTGTATATAGGAATAATATTGGCTTTTTTCCATTCCGTAGGATATTCACCTAATTGTAAACTCAAATTAATAAGCTTAACGAGAGTCTTGGATATACCAGGACGACAAAGTTTGAGAATTTTATTTCCAATACCATCGTGACCACAGGCTTTGGAAATGTCAACCTTCAATAATAAATCAGAGACTTCTTTTTCAGTAGTCTGGATTATTGCCAACGTGGTTCCATTAGAAATTGTATTTTGCCTAAGGACCGGTAATGGATGGCCGGTATCGTTAATTTTTGCTTGATTGACAAAATACTGATTAAATAAATTTGCTTTTTGCAATGCATCCGAGATTACTTGATCACCCTCTATAAGTGAAGGGATTGATCTGGAATAATTTTTATTGAGTGTAGATTTAACATAAGACCACCATTTCTTTGAGCCTAAATTTGGGTCAGACAATTTATTATTTAACTTAACATAATAGCACTGCTTGGCTTCACGAATCAAAGTTGTCGTGTAATTTCTCTGGGCTTTATATGATTCCCACAATGAATTTGATTTATTTTTGCAAAATTTTTTTAATAGCCTATTTCTTTTACGTATTGCTGTCCGAACCACCGACGTCATCCATGGTTTATCACGAGGTCGTATTGTCACTGTTTTATTAGGTATATATTTTTCCACAATTTGACGAAAACAACGAAACCAATTATGATAAACATTATCAATATTATTATTGTCTGCAACGCAGTCGTCCAGATCTAATCTTAAAAGATCTTCATTCAACGTAGTCACGTCGACATTAGCGAAATCCCAAACGCGTCTTTTGAAACATTTTTCATTACAATATGAAATAGCCATTCTAGCGTGAATATAAGAATGGTCACAATTAGCCGGTGGACTACATGTGCCTGATTCAACAAAGAAATCAGGGTAGTTTGTTAAGATTACGTCCAATATTGTGGCTGTATTGCGTGTCACACGAGTTGGTTCTTTAATTATCTGCGACAGGGCATTATGCTCGAGCCACCGTTTAAAACGATTTCCGAAAATAGCGTTAGGTGATACATCATCATCGAAATGCGCGTTCAGGTCACCAATAATCACTATCAATGTCTCGGGGTTCGATCTTAGTTTGTCTAAAGTGCATTGCAGCAAGTCCAAAAAAACCGCTGTTTCTTGCAAAGAATTATTTGGTGGTCTATAACAAACTCCACATAGCATTATAAAACCATGCATCTTGATCTCAACCCAAAGTAACTCAAGATCATTTTCCAGATCAGACCGTCGTTTAAAAGCAAATTCTTGCCTTACGTATAAAGCAACTCCGCCACCGCGGGAGTATAAACGATCTTTTCTTATTAAGGAGTGGTATCCTGAAATATGCAATGTCTCACTATGAATTCGTTTGTCAAGCCATGTTTCTGACACTGCAAATAAATCAAAGCTTTCGTTCAAAATATATGAAGAAATTTCATCAAATTTATCTTCTATCGCGAAACTTCTGGCATTAATATGTCCTAGAGTTAGTTGTGATCGTTTCGGTCCAGGATTTTGTTCAATATCACCAGCCTTAAACAGCATTAACTGCAAGCAAACTAAAACTAACATACCGCAAATCAGAATGCATAAATCTAACAATGTCAAACATGTAGCCCATATTTCAGAAAATATACATATCTTATATTCATCCTTTAAGTTCTTTAAATTATTAAATAAACCTATAGCTGCTCGATAGATTGTTGTACTAACCCCCATGGAAGGAAAGCAAAAACCTACCAATCTGCACGGCTGCTTGAAAACCATCTACCTGTATAATCTTAAGAAGGAAAAAATTTAAACACACAAAGTACATAAAAGTATGTCCATAAATCTACTATTATCACGAACTGTTTTATTGTCTATATACACACACACTGTATGTTCGTGTGTTGAAACAAATCAATCAGCATTAGCATTTGAACCTTCGTGCACATCAATCAAACTATACTTGAAAAAATCTGACATTTGTCGAATTCGCATGATATCTCCATCTGTATTGCGAACGAGAACCTTTCCATCGGAGAACCAAGCTGATTTGATATTTACTTTATGGTCGCGAGCAGAGTTAACCAGCTTCATGTTAAACCTAGTAATGTCTTCATTGATATAATATTTCGTACCTTTTAGTGATTTACGCTGCTTGTAAATAGAAGCCTTTGGACCATACGATTTAAATTTAATTATTACCGTTCGTGGGCGAAGGGGATTCTTCGGGCCAATCCTATGCGCTCGATCAACTTCAGCCTTATCCACGTTGATATCAAGCTTTTCTTTGCAAAAATCAACAACTTTATCCACACAGTCTTCACCCTCACTTTCATCAAGACCAACAAACCTCAAGTTGTATTTCCTGGAGTACTGCTCGTTTTCGTTAATCTGCACTGCGGCCATAGCTAATTCAGATTCCAGAGTCTTTATTCTTTCCAACATGGGAGCGGTCGCTTGTTTAACAGCATTATCAACAAGAATGTTGACAGCATTGGACAACATATCTTTAAATTCGTTTGAGCTAAAGAAGTTCTTTAACTCGTTACGTACAACATCGCCCATGTTAGATTCCGATTCAGTGGGCTGAGATACAACAGCTTGTCTGGTTAATGGCATCGTCAATTTGAATCAACAGTATCTCACTATATTCCTTAACAGCCGCTTTAGTCCATAAATGATTATTACATATTTCAGATTATAAATCTATTTCAAAAAATCAAAAAAAGCTTCAAGAGATCGGAGCTACCAAATAGACGTCTGTACTCCACTGAGATCAGTAACACAGTGTGGTGTTATGTTACCTATTTGTTTCGAAATGATGACATGACTACGAAGACATTTCTTATTCTAACAATTTACTGTTCGTTTCTGTTATGCTCCAGTATTACTACAAAGCAGTAGTAATTGAGATTATGCTAAAAATGCAGCATTTACTACGTTTTAGGTCACCTATACTGTATAGTACAGGTTTGCGTGACCTTAGCTTATTGTACAATCAGTAATTAGCATTATCAACGCAACAGCAAATTGCAACTCACGGAATGCTACATATGTGAAAAAGGCAGCATTTACTACATTTTAGGTAACGAGTATAAAAGCTATAATCTTTACTTACTGTGAGCTTGTTGATTAACGACAAATCCAACTAAAACCAAGCAATCTTTGAAATATATCCCACAAGGTTTGTATTCAGTATGCGGCCAACAGCGAGAACAGACCAAGTGTGAATAGATGCTTTGTAAAATTATACCAATGACGTTATCCACACACGCATGCGTACGGTAGTGATATTACATATGTTTAAATACAGGCAAAAACGAATGTATCAAACGAATGTATCGAAAACATTCAAACGAATGTTTTCCAAATGTACACATATTGTATGAATACATACATTTCTGCTTTGACGTCGAAAGCACGTCTCTACACGACGTAAAACTTTGACATTATCCAAACGTAAACAGAACATCAAAAATGAACGTAACCACAACATTGAATCGCAATGTTGTGTGAAAGTCTCTTGAATGTCCTCGTCGAACGTTAGAGTTTAACATTATTACAACGTTCAAATATAACGTTCCACAAACGTTATCTGGATGTATCTGATGCACGTCCAAATTCAACGTTGCCACAACGTTTATGGCACATAAGTTTATTCTCACGAAAGAAGTTAACGTTATTTGAACGTCGTAGCAAAGTCAGGTCCGACCTAACCTTGCTACAACCTAATTCCAACGTCGTGATAATGTTATGTGCTAGCTGGGTTTCACAGTATTCCAGCCAATCACAAATCCTTTTTAAGAATTTCATTCTATGCCGATATTTCCTTTGCCGTTTGCAGCACATGAAGATCCTTCAACCATAATTGCAACTAGAGCAGACTTCAACCGTTCAATTCCGCTTGCTATATCAAATATCAATTACGTAACTGTGTTTCGGGACAATTGCTATATCGAGGCTTAACTCTTTATCGTCCATTCGCCTTGCGCCGTAATTACAATCGGTTGTTTCAAATGTAAATATCGCCAGACGTGTTTATTCTCTGGCAACAGGACACGCGTCATTCAATAGCTTATGACTTCCTCTTTAAAATTATATTTAGTTTGTCCCGGTTCATATTACATATCCAAATTAATTTGCATACATGTTCATAAATTATCTAAAAAATTTACAATTATTGTTGAAATAACCCTGAATTGCCAGAACAGGGTTCAGAATTTTCGAGCAAATGTTAGCAAATGTTGGACCAAAATTGTAGCTCATATAAAAAGGAATTAATTACGAAATGCCATAAGGTCAGTGTTGATTGCTATAAACCAATGAAAATCCGCCATCTAGGCAATTAAATCACGCGGAATCGATTGCCGGTACTTTCAATACGCTAGGATGCAAAGCCGCGGATATTTAGCTTCCGAAGTTGCCCGAGCGTGCGCCGACAAAACCGGGATTTCGCAATAAAGACGGGATTTTCACGAGAAAAGTCGAGAATTGTCATAAAATGGCCAGTTTATTTAGTATATTTATTTAAATACATCCTTTCGAACAGGATTTTCAAGAGCTATCCAATGGTCACACTTAGGAGTTTGTAGCGTGTAAACCAAAGGTAGGAAAGCGAAATGAATATATAATTAGTTTCTATTATTGTTAATTTGTAAACAATACAAAGTTCAGAGGTGTTTGAAAGGGGCTAAATTGGCCGCGTAGCATTGTAAACAAACACAATTTACTTCTCGAAAGACATCGTAAAACGCTGAATCGAACGGTGGTATTTTCATCTGCATAGCATGCACTGAACCGAAGATATGAACCTGCAAAATTTAAGACGATATCGTCTTAAAAACATTAGCACCTGAGAGCACCAGACAATAAGGAGTTAATGCGCAGATTGAAAATTTAAGTGATTTGGTTAATTGCATGGATATTTATTGAAACATCAATGGCATAATGCGTCAAGATCTATTTCATAAAACATTTCCAAGTTTAACCAATAGAGTGACGTCTTAAGGAAAACATTTCCGAAACCGACCAATAAAGCAACGCATTAAAGAAAAGCCTTTCCAAATTGAACCAATAAGTTCACACGTGAAGGAAAGGTTTTCCAAAATAGACCAATAACAAAGCGTTTTCAAGAATATAACGTCATGCCAGTTTCTGATTTTAACCCTCTGAACGATGTGTGGAATTGAATTGAATTGGCGTCAGTGAATATTCACTGCTGAGTGCCGTGCTGATCATACATCATACAACAAACAGTTTCAAAGCTCACACACAAATTACCGAAAATGGTTAATACAATCGCAATGACGTAATATAAGGCAGCAATATTCAAGAGATGCCACAGCGTATATACTGGCCATGATACAGCAAGATAATATACAGTATCCTTGTACCATGGCGAAAAAATGTGAAATATTCATTTATCTGTGTTCAGACTGGTGGATGTTCTTTGAGGTACATAGTTTTACCATTCTTTATTATGCGTATTTACTATTCACTTTTTGGCACTTCACAAAGAAATAAACAGCGTTACTTTACAATTTGATATTTTCCTTCCCGCCATAAACGAGATGGCGCAAAATGCGGAGAGAATATTTGTCATTAATGATGAATATATTGTGTAGCTTTACGCAATATATTCAGCTATTCATAATATACACTACAACACTAAGATAATACTCGTCCTTATATGTACGATCTTGTAAGGGTATGTCAACCATGCATGGTTCGTCAGTTGTAAAAGATGCATAGTACAGTTATATATTATACCGTCTTGAACATTGACTGCCCTTATCGGAAATATGATACGGCATGCTTGCAGATAGCATTAACTTTTAAGCACGCCCGGTTTAGGGCAATATTCAAACAAAAACTTTAGGGGTTTTTTCCAGCATTTTTAACTTGAAAATTATAAGGAACGATCTATAAAATTTTAAGTGTGTAATCACATGACCATGAAATATGGTGTTGATAGATAATTAACACATGCATAGCACATATAGTTTCAAGAAGTCCTATTTATTTGTGGCGGGGTAATGTAGTTTTGTACCTGAAATATATGAAATACGTTCTCCTTTTGTTCCAATTAAAATGAGTGATTTCTATACATGCAGTACTGCACCTTTAACTATCCAGAATGTGCTTTTCCGTACCTTACTTGAACATACCGTAACCAAGCGTTAACAAGACAATGAATGTATATATGGCATCTCACTTGGAAAGATTCAAATTCTATTGTCAGCAATCCTTTCAATTGATGCGCTGTACAGAATTGCGCTTTTCCGCTAAACGCTAAAGAATTAAGTTTGAGATGCTTATGGTAATGTCAACAACACTATTATAGTCATCACAATATAGTATTCTTTTGAAAGTCAGACCTTGAGTTAGATTGTGTTTAATGTGTTTAATTAAATAGCTATATATAAAACAAGATATAAAAGGTTAGTTGGCATGTATATTGATGAGAACCTTCTGTGACTACATCAAGCTTATTAAATGTTAAATGTCAGGAAATGACCTGACAGTCCTATATATCAAATATCATACCTGAAATATTTTACCTAAGGCTACAGGTTAATACTGCTATCTTATTGGATAGAGTCAGAAAACCTTTCCAATAGAATGATTTCTATTGGCTGAGCTTGGAAAGGTTCAGAATTCTAAGCAGATGATTGGTCCTTACTGGAATGGCTTTCTTAAAGTATATGACAACACCCAATTAGTCTGGTTTCATTTGGTTTAGTCTGGTTTTAAATGGCAGGTTGTTTCAAACTGTTCGGGCAATGGCACAGGACTTCTTGCGGCAAGTAGCCTGTCAACATTGCACATATTGTTGTTATGACAGAACAAAATGTTCCCACTGATCTTCTGGCAAATTTTTCAAGTAAAGGTAGAGGTAATGCAACGACAGATAAAATAGGAGTCTCCTTGGCTAGGAGACTCTGAGCTTAAAATTAAGAAATACAAAACCTGAATTATAGAAGCATAGTGAGAATGGACCTTAGAAATTGCTCACATATATATCACGAAATCTTTTACGTAATTTGTCTGATATTGGTGTATGTAATAACATAAAAAAGATTGCTTTATCACGAAAAATTGTCGGCTCGTTGTGAGTCTTATAATATATAATCTTGATATATAGCATGATGCATTTATGTGATAATATTGCATGACTTTGTTAACTTTTGGAACATTTACAAACTTTACTTTATCAATTTAAACCTTTTAGGAAGTAGAGTTGCCTTGATGTTAATCTTGCGACAAAAGAAAAGCTTTAATCAGTAACTGGCCTCACCATCTTTTGGTACCGAATACAGTTTATGACGTTTATATTAATATTATCAAACAACACATATATATACACTTACAAAAATAAAGGATTAAACTTTTCAAAGTTTCCTTTGTTCCTATCACAAGTCAAAAAATATCAGAGTTACTTTTATAGTTTTATAGCTACCTACATCCACCCTACAATATTTCATTGTATATAGGCATGTTTAGAATTTGCTGTGTGTAATGCCAATGCAAATTATATTACACACCGTGAGCTTCAGCAGTATTAGCTGGCAAGTTTCCTTTGTCCAACACTTTCTCCATTTTCTTCTCAATTAAATCCGAGGCAACCTCCTCATCTTGGGGAATTTCTATTTGGGAAAGTAAAATGTTATAAAATGTTATAATTGTGCATATCAGCTGTTTCATTTCAATAATGTACAGGCGAATACCATTCTGTTGCGTGTATTTGTAGTCTGAATACATCTCTAAATCATGGACTGCTTACGGCCTGTACTATACCATTACAAAAAGCCTAAACTTTTCCACAACATAGCCGAATTTGGATGCAATCGTATGACTAGATTTTGTGCAAATGGAATCTGAATAATAGAACTCTAAAGTTTGCTGGTGTAATTATCAAGTCAAACAAAATATAACCTGTACACTTGTGGTTTGAATATTTCTCTATATTGTCGGTTTTCCTAGATTTTTATTCTCTGTACTAGCATTTCTAAGAGCGTAAAATGTTGCACCAGATAGTCAAATGTCAATGCAATCGAAATATTAGATTATGTGCAAATTGATTTTGAATATAGAACTCTGAAGAGTTGGTGTAATTCTATAGTCTACCAAGATGTAACATGCACAATTGTAGTTTGAATATATCTCTAAATTGTCGTTTTTTCTAGGTCTGTACAGTGCTACTGTTACAACTATACAAAGAGCTGTAAATACAGATTACAGCGTGCTAATATACAGTGGGTAGATAATTTTGCAACAGAATAATATAATATATATCTGTTTAATATATAATATCTGTTTAGATAATCAGTAATGATGATAACTACCTTTTGGTTTTACACTTTGCGACACGCCACAATAATTGTGAAGAAATTCTCATAGACCTGTTGGTATATTTTCTTTCCTGGCCACCTCACAATGGCTGAATTTTGTTAAGTTGGTTCTTTTGTACATATGTTTCGGGAATTTAACGCAGGAAAGCCAGCAATCTCTGCCTTTACAGGATATACATGCAGTGAGGAAATCTGAGTTTCCAAACTCAATCCATTGATACAAAGAATTGGCAACTTTTATTGTTAGAATTATGAATAAAAAGAGATAATTTAGATTTTAGTACAATATTCCCACACTGCTTTAATTGTCCTGCAGTGGCTGTCGCTCTCTTCCTGCACAATTCAGAACAATCTTCCTTCTTGTGTGGGTACAATTCTGAGGATCGCAGTTTTTCTACCTCCACAGTCAAAGTATCAATTGCAGCTTCTTTATCACCCTTGAAATACCACACCATATTTCGTTCTCGGCATTCTTCCTCCAGTTCATGTGTGATAAATGCACTGGAGGTTACCCTGCGGTCAAGCGGCATGAATACATCTATGCAAGAGTTGTAAAACATACCTCGTCTACTACTACAAACTTAATTCAGTCCATTCTCCTTTGACTGTAATTTGTGCAATATATAAATTGAACAGTATAATTACTACCTGAACTGTCATTTTCTGTCGCATCATTGTATGCTTCGGTAAATCCACTGTACAACACCCATGAATGATTGCTATATATGGAGAGTTTGAAGCAATTATATACTATTTTGATCTATAGTGATATAATTATACTGCAACAATGTACATGTAACAGGTACACATATATGTATGTATATATATATATATGCATATCGTTGTGGTATATATACTATACTGCATGCAACATAATACTAGCTTTACCTGAGAAACACTTGATAAAGGCAAAGTTGTCTTTCCAAGTATGCGACATTACTGGCTTCTACGAAAGGCTGCCTTTCAGGATTTAGTAACCTTCACAGTGGCCCAGACATTTTGAAAACAGTAATATTGGCGGACTTGTTATGTAGGCTTAGATTCCCACCACATTTTACACAGCTTTCAACAGGTGGTCATAAAATCTCCTTGAAAGGAAGGCCCTGTTCTCACACGCATGCTGGACTTTTTCTTCAATGATATGATTGTTCATGAATTCGGATACTTTGGACAGTCAGATACTTTGGTCGGTCATTAAGAAACTTAGTTCTGCTGTCGTATTGGAAGGGAAAATTCATGTTGAAGTGACACACAGGGATATATCACAAAAAATAATTTTTAATTTTCGAATACAGTTTTTGGTTTTCTCTTTTCATTTGTGAGATAAACACTTTAAACATGGCAAAATGGGCTTTTTTGAAAAAAAGTCGAGGCAGGAAAAGGCCTGGCGTGACACTTGTGTGACATAGCTTAAGGGACGGAAGCTTTACTTTTACTGTGTTGACTTTTATATTATTGCTTCATCAGGAAGGCAAAACATAATTTTACTGAGCTGATTTGCCATTTTAAAGTGATGACCAGATCACAGCCCAGCAGAGATCCAATATGAGTGTGGACTGTACTGTGTGGCTGAACTTTTGTGGTGATTATTAGCATAACCCACCGCACAAGCGTGACAACTCTGCGTGCATGTATGGCCTGCTTTAATATATAATATAGATTATTTGATCTCTAGTCTAGTCTTCTTTTATTTCTTGTGTTTGAGAAATTTAAATTTTCAAGAATGGAAAACAGCCTTGGTATGGCTGTGTTTTCCCATTATAGCTCTTTAGTGGTGGATTTATCTCACATTTCCAATTCCAGAACCAATAGCGCTTCAGACTGCTCAACTGACAAGCTTCACAAAGAGCCAAAGACCCGTCTCGAAAAGTAAACATTTTCATTTCAAGCGGATTGTATATATTAGAACTGTTGGACAACACCAATGTTTGAAACAAATGTGTTAAATATGTTGATCTAAGAAATAAGAATGCACCTACTTTTCACAGTGACTGCGTCAAATTTGCACAATGTAAGCCTGTACAAAACGTACATGATAACTATATTTCAACACGGTACAATTTCACCTTATACAAAGAAAAGATAAAGGTGATCTTCCAACCGGCCGTGCTTACACTAGTAAAAATATGAATTACGATATTTACAAGAAGGTTATTATAACTATAGATAACAACAAAGGGAAAATGAATATGATACTTAATATTAACATGCACGTTTTATGTTAGATTTAAAATTAGCAATAGTTTCCGAGGACTTTTGTGATGAAGAAAGGTAGTTCCAGACTTCCGCCCCTCTATATGAGAATGCATTTTTCATATTGTTTGTTTTTGGTTTAGGTAATGTCAAATTGGCTCTCGATTGTCTTGTGTTATGGTCGTGTACGTCACTAATATTTGTAAACATATCACACAAATAATCAGGAACCATTTTGTTTTTTACCTTATACATGAAAATTGAAAGTTGTTGGATCCTTCGTTTTTCGAGGTTGGGAACTCCTAGCTTACTTAATATGTCAGCTGATCGTGTCGTGTAATTCTCACGTGTGATTATTCGAAACGCCCTGCTCTGTAACTTTTGTAGTTTATCTGCTAATGTTTTCCCAAGACAACCCCACACTTGAGCACAATAATCGAAGTAAGGCCTGAAGTGACCTTTTTTTAAATGTGTTCGACCTGCGCTGACCAGCTTAGAGACTCATCTATCATTAGGCCCAACGATTTTGTCGTTTTAACTCGTTTAATTTCTAAATTACCAACATTGATAACCGGATCAAAAGTTACTTGGCTAAGCCTTTTCTTGGTACCAATTATCATATATTCGGTTTTACTGTTGTTTAAAGTTAATTTATTTGCGGATAGCCAATTGTAACATTGTTTAAATCGCCATTCAATGTTTCTTCAATTACTTTAATATCATCACTTGTTGTTGCAATTTGGGTATTGTCTGCAAACATGTCTGCTTTTGCCCTGTTTAGACACTTTGGTAAGTCATTGATATAAATTAAAAATAGCAATGGGCCTAAACCAGAGCCTTGCGGTATGCCTGTTTTCATAATTGATGGGCTTGATGTATTACCATTCACACAACAGTACTGGGTCCTATTTGATAGATACGACTCCAGCCAGCGATGCGCTGTTCCTTTTATTCCATAACTTGCTATTTTGTTTAAAAGTTATGTTATGGTCGACAGTATCAAATGCTTTTTTAGGTCCAGAAACACAATCCCATTTAGTTTTCCAATGTCAATGTTTTTATACCACTCGTTAGTAATATCCAGCAGTGCTGTAACAGTTGAGTGTTGTGGTCTAAATCCGTGTTGGCAATTTGTAAGTAGGTTAAAGTCATGTAAATAATTATAGATTTGGTTATGAATCAGCTTTTCTGCAATTTTGGCAACTACTGAAATAACGGATATCGGTCTGTAATTGGTCATTTCATCTTTAGCTTCAGACTTAAATATCGGAGTAATCCTAGCGATTTTCCAATCATTGGGAAATATGCCTGTTATAATGGAGTGGTTAAATATGGATGTTAGAAATGGTGCAATAACTGATGCTGAAATTTCTAAGATACGAGCTGAGATACCATCAATTCCAGATGCTTTATTGGGCCCTAAACCGTGGAGTAGTTTTAAAACATAACTTTCTAGAATTTCTTGAAAGCTAGGGAGCCCATTAACTGGATGGTTTATATCACTAAGAAAACTATCCGGTGAAATACTCGATCGAGGAATTTCGTTGGCAAGTTTTTCTCCCAGTTCAACAAAATATGTATTAAAGGCATCTGGAATCAGAGTTTCATAAATTATTTCACCATTCCTATCTTTCATTTATGGGATTTTATTTTTATTTGACGTTCTATTCATCAATTTGTTGAGTGTTTTCCATGTTTGTTTTAAATTTCCTGAATTGCTATGTAGTTTGCCTTGATAATACGAACATTTTGTATCTTTAATTTCCCTATTGTATTGGTTTGTAGCCTTTTTGAAGACGGACCAGCTATTAATTGTATTATCTGCTTTAGCTTTTCTGTTTAAGAAATTGATATGGCGTTTTTTTTCAATTAGATCTATTGTTAGCCAAGGTAGCCGCTTATTGGCCACCTTCCGTCTTTTTAGTGGGGCATGATTGTTCCAGATTTTGAAGAATTTATTCTTCCAAATCTGCCAAGATATATTTGGATCGTATTGATCCAGGTCAAAAGCATTAAAGGAATTTTTCAAGTCTTGGAAGAATATTTTTTCATTGAAATGTTTGTAGTCGTGGTATTCAATTATTTTTGCATTTTCTTTGGAAAATTTAAATTTTCTAATGCCGTAAATAAGATAGTGATCACTTATACAATCTTATTAGAATTTGTTGTATAGAAGTGATCGATCAATGTCCGAGTATCTTTAGTAACTCTTGTAGCGCCACTTATCAATTGTTCATATTGATACAGTTCTGTAATAAATTTGAGTTCCGAAGCTTGGGGAGATAAATTTCCGGATAATAGGTCATAATTTACATCTCCTACAATAATACTTTCTTTAGAGTCATTATCGATTAATTGTAAACAGTTCTCAAATCTATAAAGAGTGTCAATTGGATCATTTGGTGGTCGATACCACGTTGTAATTAAGAAAGGTTTGACGTTTTGTTTAGTAATTTGTATTGTAAGGATTTCAATTTCAGGTCATTCCATAGTCGAAAATTTATCGAATCTCTAACGAAAAAACCGATACCACCACCAAATCTATTTCTGTTTTTGGAAATCCAATTGTAACCCTGAATGGCTATTGATTGTGTTGGCACACTGTCGTCCATTCGGGTTTCATTAATCGCGAGAACGTCAATTTCCTTATCATTCATGCAGATCCTAAGTTCGTCAATATGTTTAGGTAGACTTGTTATGTTTAAGGAAGCTATTTTGAAGCCTCGAATAGCCAGAACTAATCGGTCTTGCTGGTTGACCACATTCGAATTGTGCTCATAGGATAGGATAGGGTTGACTTTCTGGTTTTGCGCATTGTGTTTCGTTTAGTATTGTTAATATTAGCCCCTATGTTAATTGATTTCATAATAGTATAAAAATAGTCAATATCGCTATGCTGGAATTCATTTAGTCAACTCTTGAGGAATTCAATCAAGTTCTTTGCTAAAAGTGCAGTTCCCTGACTATTTAAATGTAGTCCCGATGCATTTAATTTAGTAGCATCTATGTTAGCGTGGCATATAAACTGCCACTTAAATTTACTACAAAGCTTAGCTAGTAAGGTATTAGTTTTATCTATCTTAATGTTGATGATCGGGTCCTGTCTCTTAATTATTTCAGAAATAGCTATTTTTGATAAACTTTGGGACACGATACCTTGACACAAGGATTTAATTTCATCTGTAATTTCTTCTGGATCTTTCCGTTGGACGTCGTTAGTCCCTACGCAGAATTACGAGCTTAAGCTGTTTCTTCATTGTGGGCTGTACGTAGTGGCTCATGTTGTTAATTGTTGCTCCAGGAAATGTTTTGATATTGACCTTTTCACCCGTCGATCGGCTGAGTTTAGGCGATTTAATCATCTTTATCATGGAATCCCCTAAGATTGCTATGGGACCTTCTGTTGTCTTAGACTTGGGATAGCGATCCTGGTTAGGTCGTTGTTGGGCTCGCGTATTGGTCGTGACAGTTTTGCCAAGCCGGCCAGAAGAGGATTCCTTATTGCCAGAATTATTCTGGCTCGTAGTCAGTTCGACATGAGGTAGGCTTCGTTCTTCAGTTGGTTCGGCATCGCTGTCACTGAGGACTTCATATCTGTTAACATTCGCGTTGCTAGCAGCTGTTTTGGGTGGATTCTTGCTAGTTTTACCGACTTTCGATTTCTTATTGACAGTATGCCAAGTGTCAATTTGATTTTCGATTCTACTGGGTTGGGATTGATCAAGTTGTATTAGCTTAATTGCCGTGATAAGACTGTCTTTAACTTTAGTTTGTAAGTCTGCCATTACGTACGAAATGGTTGCATTTCTTTGGCGCAGATCTAAGTTTTCCTTTTTAAGTTTGTCGATTTCTCGTTCGAAGTTGTTAAACAAACACCAACAAAGGTTATCTTTGATGGAATAATATTTATTCTTTAGTCGCACTAGCAGTTTTCCCTAAGCCAGATAAGTCAATACATATAGCACGTCCTAAACAAGTTCCTTAAGTTAAGTCACACAGGCTCGTCCCAGACTCTTGGTCTATTTGCGAAAATCACCATCTAAATGCATATATCTCGCAAACGAAAAACTGTAAAAGAAATTATTAACTAACCTTTTGTTCTCTATTCGAAAATCAAAAATTAGTTTTTGTTATATAAGCACTTTAACGACGTATCTAGTCAAGAACAACAACATTGCACCAAAATGTAACACAAAAAGTGCTACAACATGGGATTGAGAGATGTGCAGGACATTAAAACTACATGCCATGTCTTCTAGTGATAGATTTGCAAACAACAACAACGATTTGTTAGATTCCCTTGTTATTTCACAGTCGATATGGGATGCGGTTGATTCTATTACGATATCAAAAAATTCTGTGTAAAAGTATTTAAAGCACAACACGGTCACACAATTTTTGCTATAATTTAATTGATAAGCTTTTACAACTTCATTACGGCCATATTTTTAGTATGAGTTACAATATTACAATCACTACGAGGTCTGTTTCCCATAGTTTTCCAAGTTCTTACCTCCTCATCTCATCTACTGTATTTCATGCAGTAAATGTGGGATGCTCTATATTGGTGAAACTGGTAGATATTTAAGGACAAGGTTTGGTGAGCATCGTTGTGCTGTCGTAAACAATGATGCTAAAGAACCTGTTGCCAGACATTTCAACACTGGCAATCACAGTGTTTCAGATATGAAAATTAGAGCTCTGTGTCTAGTAGTAATGATAGCCGCAAAAGCCAAGAAATGCATCTCATTTCCCAACTTGGCACCATTCATCCTCTCGGCATTAATGAGCACCTCTCTTACAGTTAACTTCTATCTGTTTATGCCTGCCATCAGCAGATACTCATTCTTGTTTGTTGCTCCTTATATGCTAATATATTTTGTGATGTGATTTCCATATTTTGTTTATAGTTTGTTTTGATTAAATCCATCTGATTGGTTTATTTTTTATCACGTGATCGCTTTTGTATTCAATATAAAAGCACATGTTTTCCCCCTGACACATTCTACTAACTTCCATAGACTGGGCTTTAAATTCAGAACATACAAATTCGACACAATAAAAGCTTGGGCTTTGAACTCAGAACATATAAATTTTATTTGTACTGTATTGTTCACTATACAGAACTCTCGATACTTGGGAGGGGGGCTATGGGTGAGAAAAGGGGGCAGTCTGAATTAATTTTAGCCTGAATGGGGGCGTCCTCAAAACCAAAATATGTCAAGAATAGAATAAGACTGGATAAAATTTTAACAGGACCACAGAATATTAATTATTCGATAAGGATTATGGAGTTCAGGGGGGGCGTCCTAAAATAAATGTAATGGCGTTGGGGGTGGTGGTCTCAAGAAAAAGTGAAATGGTGTGAATTTCTCACACACCGCCTCCCCCCCTCCCATTATTAATTTCCAGTCCCATAAAGAATCTCACTTTAATTTATTTGCAGATACACAGTTGACATGCTACTTGGAGGTTGTAGCTGTGAGCATGGGAAAGATGGTTCACCATGCAAACATCAATATTTGCTCTGGGCAGGTGGAAAAGCAAATGGAATCAACTTTGTACCTGTCACCAGTGCTAAACTCAGGCAGACGTAAGCTTGGTTTGCTCTTGGTGCATCATTACCTGTAAACCATTACACAACATTGCATTGTAATGTTCATGATTGTGAATTAACCTCACCTCCAAGAGAGACCAGCACACACGTACCTGAAATTGTAGAGGACACTGCTCCACTGCAGTTGCACAACATTCCTCAAATGCAAGCAGAAGATGATGCAGGATTTAGCCATCCAGGAACAATAAGGAAAGCTGTTGACTGTCTGCAATAGTCTTGCAATATCCTTGTAGCAAAGCTTGAAAGCTACCAAGATCAAGCACTTGCGACCAGGATTCTAAAGTTCAGTGAAAGATTAAACCTCCTCACCGGATCTAAGCAAGGTAATCTCACTTCTGCACTATTTACCTTTGGAGTAAATCAACTAAGTAAAGGAAAGAATGGAAAAAAGATCAAGGTACAGTCGAACAGAAAGTGCAAATCAGGCAATTGGAGTAGAGAAACTGTTGCAAAAGGTAAAACTGCCACTTTAAAAGCACTTGAGCTGCCAGCCAAAAAGGAGCCACAATTTGGCTCTTTCTGTAAAATAAAACACTAATGTGGCCAAGAAATCTGGGTCACATCTGATGCACTCAAAGACCACACACAACCTAAAGTATTTATGGACAAAACGTTTGCGTTGGAGTTAACTGACACAAATCTTAATCTCGTTGCTCTCAACCCAAATTAAAGTTTTTATTTAGTATCCAATCAAAATGTCACAGGAGAAATGTCAATTTCACACAACAATCTAATTATAGTTATAACTACTAAATACCATAAACTGTGGATTATAAGCCTCCCTCCCCATTTATAAGCTCCTCTGTTTATAAGCCTGTCTACTTACAAAACAAATATTCCAGTTATAAGCCCCCCCCCCCCACCGAAAATAAGATCCCCTGTCTATAAGCCCACCCCAAACCCTTACAAAATTGTATAAGCCCGGGCTTATAATCCATGCAGTTTACGGTGTATCATAAAAATAGAAAAACCTATAATTAGCATTAACCAATCAAGAGACATTCAAATTTATTTTTCTGATAGACCAATCAGTTGAATCACTTTTTTGCAGGCAGCCAGGCATGGATTTGTGTCAGGCCATCTTTCCCAATTCCCTCCACTGTCTGCATTTGAGGAAGGGAAAATGGCCTGATACTGTGGTTAATGTTGAGTTACATTTAGTGCAAAAGCATTATTTTACTAAGTGTGAACATTCCAGTCTGAGCATGCTTACAGTGAGTCCCTTTACCAAATTTACTTTACATAGACTTTAGAAGCAATTTTACATAGATTGGACTGTACTTTTATTTAAACTTAACAGAAGTGTTTTCAGATCCAAACAATAAAACTTCAGTTAAAAAATAAGTTAATTGCACAATTTACTTATGCATTTTCAAATGTTTGGTCAAATTTGATTTTTGTACTGAAACCTCTTCCACAAATTTCACACATTTATTTATTATTTTTATTATTATTCAAAGATTTACCAAAAGGCAGGTGTTAAATGCAATAAGACATTAACGTCCCTTACAAGGCATTAAAACAGACATAGTAGTAGTAAACTAATTAAAAGTCAAATGACGTGATGTTTAAAAGGAAACCTTCTAGAACAATATTTGTGAATATTCGCGTGTCGAAAAACCTCAACGAATACAAATATATATCAATTAAGATATGACTTTAACCAGAACAAAACTACAAGGTTTTGTACTCCAATCTATGTACGCTAAACATGGATACCATGGATAAATCATCTCATCAACAGCAAATCCTTCCCCTCGCCAGCTATCTCAAAAAGAGACTCCAGCCCTTGGGACACTGGACGGCGGCTTAAAAGGAGGAAGGAATACACTGAAACAAGAAAATATATTTTATTATAAGTGCACAACAATACTGTTTAAATAACCAGATGTAACTAAAAAAAGCCTAAATATATGTCAATTATAGAACAAAGCGTTCAGTGAGACACAATACAAGTAATTCAAACATAAAAAAATCGTGGACTTATATAGTGTAGTGCACCGGAAATAGAAGCATATCTAATGATGATATGATCACATGATAATGATGCCAAGCGTTAAAGGCACCTATCAATACAATAAACTAATTAAAAGTCAAATGACGTGATGTTTAAAAGGAAACCTTCTAGAACAATATTTGTGAATATTCGCGTGTCGAATATTCATAGTAGTAGTAGTAGGGGGGTTATAATGCACTTTATAAATATTGCATTTTAACTAAAAATCGTGTTATATTGAGCAACAAATTATATATTTATACATAATACTACTACTTACTAACCGAGTGTGAGGGCTGTACGGGAGAATATTAAACCAAGGTCTTGCTGTATTGACCGAGTGATAACGAGGTCAATACAGCAAGACCTTGGTTTAATATTCTCCCATACAGCCCGAACGGTCGAGGTTAGTAAGTTGTTTATTATATGGCAATTGATTAATTGAGTAGGTACTTGTAACAGTGGAAAAAAATTCGCAGATTTGTCATCCAAAAGCCGGTTCATTTTCAAAATGTCAATATCATTTGTACAAAATCATCTGGCTAAGTAAAACACTACTACATACAAGTTTTTATAAAATATGAACACAGAAATAGAGATATGTAATAAAAGTTTTTCGAAAATATCAGAAAACAACTCGGTAGTTACCACAAATAAGTAGTTCCAAGCATGATGAGTGTTGATTTTTCTTGTAGTCCAAATCCAACAACTTTTAAACTTCACTTTTGCTTGTTCGAAATTTTAGCAAAACATGGCGGAGAAAGAAGAAACAAACACACGTTTTCATGTTCAGCGGTAACATTTTTGAGAGTGCTTGGTGTAGTATTGTGCTAATTATATATTAAATCGCAATAGCACAAGCGTTCTTAAACTTTAACTTTTGCATATATTTTTCAATTTGAAGGCCCACAACTGCAATTTCCTGCAATCTGAGGGCAAATTTTACATAACTTTTTTCTATCAAAAACCCGAAACTTAAAATTAGTTGCAAAAACTCCAATATTTCTCGTGGGCATATGCTGTGGATATTAAAGTGTAATGTACCACTAGGGTCCACTAGCTGAGCCTACAAATCCTACCTTCTAGTTGTACTGCTTTGGGGAGTCGTTGGTGCAGTCATTAGGGCGAGCGCCTTTCACCTCTGAGGATGCAGGTCAAAACGCTTTCAGGGCTTACAGCTTCATCATGTGAAAAGAGTCAGTCAACACTCTACCACAGTTGTGGGTTTTCTCTGGGCACTCCGGTTTTCTCCCACAGGGAAGTTGACAGGGTTGGTTAGGATAAATAGATTAGGAAAGTAATAAAACAACTGTTGTAAAAATAAAATAGCTTAGGTTTAACAATTAAGCAATATGAATGTAAACGTTGGCGCAATTCAGCCTATGGCTGCGAAGCTGATGTACAATAACCCATATACCCATCTACCTCTACCAATAAATGAATTGAATGCAAGACTGGTGGTCAGACCACATTGTGAGTCAATGCAGAAATTGTTCAAATATATTTAAGATCATCTTTCAATGCAATAATGTAGCAACAGCGAGGACGTTTTATTAATCGTCATAACTTCCAAACAACTCGTAAGAATCTAAGTCATCCTCTGGTGGAATATTTGAGCACAACTGCAAATGGCTGTGCATTTCATGCCATTTGCGACACATACACACTTGTTGTTTTTGCATCCAGACTTCTTGCATCCTAGTATTGAACTCTAGTATTGCATCGGGTGCTGGCTTTTGGTTCATCCATTATTACTCCAGCGCACCAGTTGCTTCATCTTTATACCATCCATGTCCAACTGGGTCTGGTGCATTGACGTCAGATTGGTCACAACGCTGACTTCCAAATACAAGTGACATAGGTTGCACATTGACAGTGTAAAAGCAACTCGTCTTCTGTTGGTGGCAGTTGTTGGGGCTCGGGACTTGACCTTTGGAACAAAACCGTTGATACTGTGCGTCATTTATACTACTGCAGTCGCGGATACTATAAAACTCTGCAACCATTTGCTGGATAACAGGGAAAAGGCATCAGTGAAACGTATGATTGTTTCCAAACTGCGCTAATGCTTCCTTGTAATCTTCTGAATTCTTAACGACTTTGTAGATCTTCTTTCCCAAGCCATAAAATGCGCTTGTTGCATCACATCCACTTATAGCATTTCTTTCCCAACATTAGTTGCCATCCTAGATACTGATATTATTATCTGTTTCCCCTTCGAGTCAATCTCGATAAATAGATTACATCGAATGCACTCTTCATAGTAGACGGAGAGGACTAAGACATCGCTGTTGACAGTATAAATACATACACCATGTACAGGAAACTGTTGGCCAGCATGCTGGCAACATAGGAACATCTTGGTGTCAGCTTCTTCTTGATCAGAATTAAGAGCATCTTCAGGTCGACATGTGACGGCATTTCACTTATTTCTAGACGATGGCACTCCCTTCTCCACGGTAACAAACAAAACACGACCGGTGATGGTGTTTTTGAAGTGCTCAGGATGTGACCAATCTTTCAAAAGAAATCGAACAAATTTGACTTTGTTGACACCGTCGCCAAGATACTTCTTGAATTGCTTTGGACGTTTTTGCTCTCTCCTTGTTAACTGCATACGGATACTACCAGCTGCAGCACGTCGCTGTCGTTCAATGGTCTTCAGCGAATCCTTATTGTGCTGATCAGTAACCGAAATAGATATTTGCCTGACCGCTTGTTATTCTTTTTAACAGATATTCCGACATTTCACCAAACGTTGTCAGTTTCGTCGATACAAGCTGTTGAATAAGCACCATGCCATCAAACGGGTGCGTTTTATGGCTATGTATCTGAGAGTTCTTGATGAGGTTAAAATCAAAGTCGACTAGATGGTTAAGGCATTTATAGACAGAGGTACAACGGTGGTATTTTCGACGTAGGCAAAGGGTTTCCACTCTAGAGTTTCAAGAGCTTCAGTAGCGGAGGAATGGCGAGGAAGATCAAGGATAAGTCTCGCAGCGTTATGTTGTAGAACTTGAAGGTGGTTCATTAGAGTGCAGTTGTTTTTGTCTCCCCACACGATATCACTATAGTCCAAAAGAGGGAGGACAAGGCTGTTGTAAAGGGCGAGTCTGGCTTGTAGAGGGAGCAAGTATTTTATGCGGTGAATGAGACCAAGGCGTTGATTAAACTTCTTGCTGATGTGTCGATATGCTCTGACCAGGTTAAGTTTTGTTGGATTGTAATTCCTAAGTATTTAAGAGTCAATTCTATCAAGAATGGAATCAATAACCATGATGGAGATATTGTCAAACTTGGCGAGTTTGCGAGAACTTCTGTAAATTACAAATTTACACTTGGAGACAAGTGTCAGACGATTGGCGTTAAACCATCTGCATAAGTGTTTTAGGTCACAGTTTAATTTCTTTTCAAGATCGCAAGCATTGTTTGATGAGGAATATATGACAGTGTATAAGGATATTTCGCAACGGTTAATACAAGAAGGTAAATCATTAAAATACGGAACAGTAGTGGATCCAAAACACTTCCTTGAGGAACTCCGACAGTAACGTGTTTGAAGGAGGAAACAGTGTTAGCCACTGCGGTGAGTTGATTTCTATTGGTTAGGTATGACTTGAACCAGTTCACAGATTCATTGGATAGACCAGATGAGGTGAGCTTATCAAATAAAAGAGAATGGTCAAAGGTATCAAAGGCTTTAGCCGGGTCAAGAAATACATCTCCTGTTACTAAACCCTTGTCCATGTTTGCCAAAATGGTGTCCGTAAAATGTGCAAGTGCAATCTCAGTGGAAAGTTTAGGTCTGAAACCAAACTGTCGTGGTGTTAGTATTATTTTTATCGATAAGATAACGGTAGACTTGAGAGTGAACTGCTTTCGCGAGAACTTTACTAATAGTTAGAAGTATCGTGATTGTGGCAACTACTTCACCTTGCACGGATATAATGGTCCCATATACCTATAAAATTACATCCACTTAGACCCACTTTAGACTCACTCACACTCACTTAGACCCACTTACACCCACTTACACTCACTTAGACTCACTTGGACTCACTTAGACTCACTTACACTCACTTAGACCTACTTAGACTCACTTAGACTCACTTAGACCTACTTACACTCACTTACACTCACTTACACTCACTTACACTCACTTAGACTCACTTAGACCCACTTAGACCCACTTACACCCACTTACACTCTCTTAGACCCACTTGCACCCACTTAGACTCACTTACACCCACTTAGACTCACTTACACCCACTTACACTCCACTTACCCGCACTTAGACCCACTTACACCCACTTAGACTCACTTGGATTCACTTAGACTCACTTTCATCTACTTAGACTCACTTAAACCCACTTAGACTCACTTTCACATACTTAGACTCACTTACACTCACTTAAACCCACTTAGACTCACTTATACTCACTTAGACTCACTTACACCCACTTAGACTCACTTATACACAGTTAGACTCATTTATACTCACCTAGACTCACTTACACTCACTCACTTACACTCACTTAGACTCACTTAAACCCACTTACACCTACTTACACTCACTTAGACCCACTTACACCCACTTAGACTCACTTACACCCACTTAGACTTGCTTAGACTCACTTACACACACTTTGACTAATTTAGACTCACTTAGACCCACTTACACCTACGCTCACTTAGAGTCACTTAGACTCACTTAGACTCACTTAGACACACTTACACCTACTTAGACTCACTTAGACCAACTTAAACTCACTTACACCCACTTAGACTCACTTACACCCACTTAGACTCACTTTGATTCACTTACACCCACTTAGACTCACTTGCTGGTTAACAGAAACTTCTGCCTGACTTGCTGGAACTGCAGCAGTGTTTTTGGCAATTTTGTCTATGTTAAGAAGCTATTGCAAAGGACTGACATTTTACCATTGAGCGAACATTGGCTTTATGAGGACAGTTTGCCTTTTCTGAACTCTCTTGATCCAAAGTTCGAGGTTCATGCAACATGTAGCTCATTAAATAATAAAAGTTTAAGGTGGATCGGGCCATCGATGATTGCTGGTATTTATGCTATAGTTTTTCCATAAAATTTGTTGTGTTATGTAAGTACTAACCTTCTGTTGACATAAATGTTTTGCCGACAATCTTTCCTGGTATTATACTGAGTAAAAGACTGTTTTTGTGGAGTTTTCTACGGCTATTTGAGATTTTTTTATAAACATGTATACGGCTTTAATTGAGAGTTGAAAACATACTTGACAGCCCGCCAATTTCATAAAGATCACATTTAGTATAAACTGACTTACTTTCTAGAATGATTTCGCAGCAATTTCTCGCCTCAAAAGCACAAAATTAACAATTTTTTTGAGTTTGAAACGAATAAAAAATAGAACCGAGCCGTTTATCAACGCATTTGTAAGTCAGCGAATTTACGCATGAGAGCAAAGACCTATATGACGTGAGCAGTGGTGAGGACATCGAGCTCTTGATAAAATAGATTGCGCGCTCAGTCCATTTAGTATAGGTCAGTGTATGCAGCATTTACTTGCCCTCAACAAACAGTACTATGGAAGATTTTCGTCAATCTCTCTATGATTTAAAACATTACTACCTTAGAGAAAATTGTAGTGATCTTATCATTATGGGGGATTTCAATGCGCATATAACAGGGGGAAAAAATTCTGGCCCAAGTAACTCACATGGTAAGTTGGTCAAACAACTTTTAAGGGATTTGAACCTTACAGCAGCAAATTTAAGATCAATTTGCAAAGGTCCTTTACATACTTATGAATGCTCTACAGCAGTGTCAACTATTGACTACATTTGTGTAGCGAACACATTGTTAATGCAGAAATTTTGGATATGCATTCAGAGAACTGAACTCACCACCTTCCAGTTACAGTATCATTATGTATTTCATCTATCCCAGAGCAATTAACAACTTATGCTTTACCCTCAAGAATTGCATGGAAAAAAGGTACTACAGAGAATTTTGGAGTGAGTTAAACCGAAAACTAGATTTCTTAGATTGCCTTTTGCTGGACGACTCGGATTGTGTCGAAAGATATGCTGAGGAACTTACGAAATGTATGGTGAATGCCAGTGAGGTTTTGCCTCATGTCTTGTATAAAAGCTACATCAAGCCTTATTGGCATGAGAAATTGAAATCATTAAGAAGGGAGGTATCTGGGAAACATATGCAATGGGTACAAGGTGGGTGCGTTAGGGGATGGCATAATAAAACATATGCAGAATATAAAGAACCAGACGCGAACAGCGGTGTTGTATACGAGAGTATACATTGAAAGAGTATGCTGACATGTCAAGTATGCTAGAGCAAGATCAAAATAGATTTTGGAAACTCAATTTTACACGGAAAAATAAAGGAAGTAAATTATGTCTGGAAGTTGGTGACGACATAGTACATGATCCACAAAAGATTAGCGGGTTATGGGCTAATTATTTTGAAGATCTGCATGAATTTAAATGGCACGAAAATGAAAATACCTTTGATAGGGACTTTTTGAACATGATTGAATCTGAGATACACCGATTGGTTCTTCAATACAGATGATACAGTTCTTGCCCTGCCGTTCACACTTAATGAGGTATGCCAGACAGTCAAAAATTTACCGAATGGGAAATCCCCTGGCTTTGATAATATATGCTACGAACATATAAAATATGGCTGCCCCAGTCTACTAAATCATATGGTACTACTGTTTAATGCCATTGTTCGTCTGGAATATGTTCCAATTTGGTAAAAGTTCCAATTCCAAAAGGAAATGCAAGTCAAAAGGAAATGCAAGTCAGAAGACATTTGATAATCATTGTGGGATTAGCCTAATGCCTGTGCTGGATAAACTTCTGCAAAAGTTGATTCTGAATATAATTTTATCTATTCCTAATTCCAGAATACATCGTCTTCAAGGAACATATCAGTCGGAACAAAGTGCATTGACAACTGCATTTGTGATAGACGAGTCTATCAGAGATTGTTGCGAAAATAACGACAGGGTTTACACATGCTTCGTGTAAACCCAAACAAAAGGTTTGCATCGTGATGACTGACCGGAAAACTTCTAAAACCTTATTTTAAAATTTTGACTGTTAATGTAATAAAGCATTATCCCCAACCCCTCTCCAACCAAGTTAAATATTATTTTATATAAACAAATAACAAATTCAACCTTTTTATTCAATATTATTTTTATCAAAATGTTTGGGACAACTCTCCCTTTCAAAGATGAAGTCAAGTCGATGGCATATTCTTTTATACTAAGCTATACGTAATAGCCCCAAAATGCCTCCCTTTGCTTAAGCTTTTTATCAGTACCCCTAACCTCTACCAAACTATTATGCCCTAAACAAAAAATGTGCATAGAGATGCTGTGCAGCCATTTTTTGCGCCCTTGTTCCTATTCTCTTATCAAACTCTTACGGTTATTAAAATGCTTCCTAAAAGATGTCATAGTACTCGCCACAACTAACACATGTAGGTACATAAACTACCCCTTCTGCATCACAATCATTTCGGAAAATCATTCTATGCAAAGGGAGGCATTTTGGTCGTACAAGTTGGACACGTTTGCACCTAAGGAATTAGATTAATTTATAATACTAATTTATTATGTATAGCTTAGTATAAAAAACATGGCCACCCACTTTGACTTGTTTCTTTGATAAGGAGCATTGTCCACGAAAGTCAGATAAAAAATAAAATTGAATAAATGAGTTAAATTTCTGATTTGTTCATATATATGCAAAGAGTTCTCGCGGAAAAAAGGTAATAGATTGGGACCGATAATTGCTAATGCCACGGGAACATGCAGAGAACTGGAGAATCACACAATAATCTCTAGAGTTTGTTATCAGCAGCTAATAACCAAAGCTCTTGGCTATATTCTTGGCTCATATGTTCTAATATTTATCAGCTATGTCTTTAGCAAAACGTCTTGTTATTGGTCTATCTCTTCTACACTCCTTCTTAGCATGTTCTAGAAATATTCAGTATTAACTGCAAATCAGGAAACTGCTCAGGAAACATTGCTCCTTAAATAAACCGACGAAGGACTAGACAACGTTAAATAGTTAAGAAATAGAAAACGAGTTGCGCGCATTGATGCAATGGTGTTATGGTGCCTGGTGTTTTACACACTTCTCTCGTGTTCTCCCAACATCCCGAGTGCAAACGTTAAAGATAAAAAAGGCTCAAAAACAGTTAAAAATGTAACCTTAAGAATAGTCCACAACGATAAACAGATTGGTTTGTCGTTTCTCTACTTCACTTTTGTTCTGCATTTGGAATAAAAACGGTCAAGTTGGATGTTTTAGCTTGGACCAAATATATCAAGCAGTTTTTGTTTCAACATACTATTCAAATCAATTTTTGTGCTCTATGTTGTTGTTTTTTGTTGTTGTTTTTTGTTGGTCATAAAATATTTGATCAGACAAACAGTCAAGCAATGCATAAAAATGTCGTATTTGTGTAGGAGTTTGGCGTTGCATCTTGACAGCTTAAAAACTATAGTGCTATGAAAGTAATGCAAAACTGGCACCTAGAACGGCAGATAAATTTTGTTTGTTCCATGTTTAAATAAGGTTTTTGTATCTTTGAATGACAAAACAGCACAGTTTTGTTGCAGCTAAAAGCGAACTTTCAAGCAGCTAAAAATCTGTCTTCGTCGCTTTTGTGCCGCTGTCATTATTTTGTTTGCTGGCTTTTCCATCTCGTTTAGTCTAAGCGGTTTAGGTTTAGGTCTACTTTTTCTTGCTTTCTGACAACTTTGAACTTTAAAACTACTAGAATTTTATTTATATTGCATTTACCACAAGCCTAGACTAAACGAGAAAAATTAAAATTTGAAAAACCAAGACACTTTATTGCATCATAATACACACGCATAAGCGAATCAAATTGCACGTTAGACACCATTTATACTATAATAGCTTTTGGACCGAATTTCGATCTAAGATAACTATTATTTCACGGTGCGATGAGGTCACCAGCGTAAGTAACATGAGAGTCATAAAAAACGAGAATAGAGTTTGAAACAATAACAAAAATAATAATAATTCATTCTAATGTATTTTGAATCAGAAACCGATTAGACTTGGGAAATACAGGCCAGTTTGATGTAGCGCACTGCAGAAAATTAATTAGTCATTACCTAATATTCGCAATAACAAATCTTGGGCTGATAGAACATGGTATATATATGATACAATACTTACCATTTTGTGTTTGATTGGTCATTATTGTATGCTCCTTTGACGATAGTGCCAGGTTCTATATAACATTTAGTTATCACATGATAGTGGCAATAACCTATACTAGTATCCGATCTTAAGGTTGATTGAAATACAATAATTATATAATGACATGATACTTACCATTTAGTGTCGGCGAGTTGTCGTCATTCAATGCTCTTTTCATGGTAGTACCAGATTCTATTAATATAACATTAGTAGAAATTGTGATCGGAGGTTATTTCCAGCATTCTAATTGGTCGAAATTGAGTGTCCGAAATGTTATAGTCACTTGCTGCCCAGTGACTATCACTTTTTTCCAAAATGGTGTCTTCACGAGCTGCTAATTTTAAAACAAAAGTCCGCTTTTTGAGGCTGATTTGAAGTTTTAAATAAAAAAATGCTGCTAATTCCAAGAAAGATGTATTATTAACATTTTTTAAGGAAGCAATAACAAATACACACTGTTGGAATATATATTACCGTTAGTTTGTAAATTATTCGAAATTTCTCACGAAATTGTTTGTTTTTGTTTTGCTTCAATATGTTTTTGACACTTGTTGAGAGCATTGCTTTTGCACCATGTTAACCGGCTGGTGAGAAAATCACTGAAGTTTGTACCATAGCCTTTTCAAGAGGCCTACAAAATTTCTGTGTTTGTTTTTCTCTTTGAAATTTCTAATAATATTTCGGCTCATTAACCATAGGCTTGTAATCACCGAACCTGAGGCAACTAATTGTTAATCACTTATCAGACACGGGATATCGGCAATATACTAGTTTGCACTTAAAGATGCTCCGTGCAGTCACAAGCGGGATGATAGCAGGACAAAAATCATAAACATGTGGACTATCCCACGCAACTTGCACGATTTTTACTATTCTGAAAGAGAACTTTCAATAACCCATAGTTTTGTGTGAAAAATCAACTGATCGAAGTAACAGAAAATAGGAGAAATGTTAACTTTGATACAAATATCGCTTGGACAAAAAACTAGACATAAAGCAAGGACGATGTTTTCGAATTTTTATAGAAATTGTCAAATACATGATAAAACATGTATTAACTATTGTATAAAAACTGTTAAACTTTTGCATTTGATAGTCCATGTCTTGTTACTTGTATTTTTCTTCGCTTGATCATCCTGCGTGTTACTGTACGGAGCCTCCCTAAGGCTGATTGAAAAATAATATATAATGATGACATGTACTTACCAGTTAGTGTCAGCGACTGGTCATCATCCATTGGATTTTTTCATGGCGCTATCAGATCCTATAAATATTATTAAAAGATGTCAACAAAGACAGATAATAGTAATCTCCAAGCTCATGCAAGAAGCTAAAATTCAAATGTAAGATAATAATATATTTCCATTAAATTTCCCCTTGATCATAGTAGCCCCCAAATTCGAAAAAACGTCAGTACTTCATATTACTCTAGGCAAATTCTAACCTAGTACTCTTCCAGGAGACGTAAAAAAGGTTATTTGTCATATATTTAGAAAATATTTGCAGATGCTCTTATTGTACATATTATGATAATATAATATGTTATCTATTCTTTATTATAGGAAATCAGTCTGTGGGAAGGAAATTGTATCTTTCACTATCTCAAGGTGAGATTCAAATATCGGAAAAAAACTGAGTCGCAAAGTTTTCCATTTCAAATCAATATACTCATAAAATATTTCTCTAATTGTACTTAAAGCTATACTTTTTTGTTCTTTAGCTCTCTGCGACGAAACTTCGTTACGATTTACTGGTAATTCTTATACAAACCTTTGTAGGTTTTGTAGCTGCAATCGAGTCTATCTAAGACATCTGGTTTGATAAGTTTCCTCTTTATGTGTGTGCCCTGACGTTGCCCGCTTGATACGTTGATCTTTTTCCCGTTACATCCGATTTGAGATTCTTTAATGTAGTTTCTCAAGGCGGCTTCTTCAGTTGGACAACTGAAGTGGACTAACGCATCACCGACATTAAACCTAAAAACATCTCTGCAACCACATTTCCTGGCATTAAATTACAAACCTTAAATCGAAATAGGAAGTAATGTAAAATATTAGTCTGGCTATATACAGGAAAAAATTTGTTTATACTATTCTGCAGCATGACAGAGAACACAAGCACAGTATGATTTTAATGCTCTATTTTGGAAATATAGCAAATTTTGAGTGTTTATTGAAAAAATAAAGAAATTCATATATAATAAATGAAGCTAACTCAACATAAGTCTTTTTTCCAATTTATTAGCCGACAATTCTTTATCTAATATCGGCCTCTTCAAGAGAGTTCCATATATCTACTCCTTCATTTAGAGGAGACTTCTTTGAAGCTAATCTGGTCTAATAGTGTTGTAATTCATTATTGTTCAGTTTTATCTTTTAGTGCTGATAGTGACAAATATCTAAGCTAAGAATATGTGATTAGGCAAGGATTTTCAGGGGCGCGATACAAAACCGCAGGGGCAGCGGGTTGAAGCTAACTTCCTTGTTGTAAAGATACATTGTTCATTCAATTGAAAGGACACCTATGGTTAAATTTGCCCCAATCTACCACACCTTTGGCCAGAAAGCTACTATGCATGTTATCTTTGCATGCACATCTCTGACGAGCTTCACCCGCCGCCGTTACTTTTACCTGCACAGCACCCAGGGAAGCTGTACCACGCAACAGAATGTTTCCAGATTCGAACAAATCCTTTTGGACGACGGTGGGCGAGGTTGCACTTTATGGGATACATTGTATTTATAACTACCTCGTTTGGGTTTTTTGTCGCCTCCTCAATCAGCCGGTAAATAATTTCTTCTGTGGAGTTGGTTTCCATTTTATCAACTGAATTTTCATTTAGTACCAATCTGACCACTTCGTCATTGGTTGCCGGTGTGAGCAGTCGTTTATGGTGAGGCACAAGTGTTTCAGCCACCCAGGATTTAAGATCTTGGAGATATAAATCTTTCACGCCAATGTTCTCAAGAAGCTTCAATGAAATGGATATAAAAATGAGACAGTTAGATTTCTTTGCAGAATATTTTAAACCATATCTGTTTACTTGTTGTGCTTAAATGACCAACAAATTAAAAATAAATATGCGCGGGGTTATAGATTATAATGAAATGGGAAGGCAGTGTTTCTGCATTGCCTGATGCTGATTAATGAATACAGTTTTGACCAATTTTCAAATCCAATGAAGGATTGAGGATTCGGCTCCAGTCCGCGGATAACCATATAAATATTTGAAAGTTTTACGAATAGCTCGTATTCATTAAATGTCGCTACCTTTTCTGTTGAATACAGCAGCATAGAAAAGTTTCTGCGACTCCTTACATCAAGTTCAGAAAATTTCTCTATTTTTAGAATTTCTTTGAATAGGTCGTCTTTGTGCATGTTTGCATATATTTTATCGCCAAGTTAAAGTTCTTTTCCCACCTTCGAACGGCTGTTTTAGCAGTGGTTTCATTTTTTTTGCATTGCCATTGCCCTCTCTAAAGTTTGAGTGGCTTCGAACGGTCCAAAAGGAATCACAGCAATCCGCATGAACACTCTATACAAGTAAAAACAATATAGAAAGACGTAATAAGTTCTTTTCAATACAAACTTCTATAGAAAAAACCACCGTAGAAATGCAACACCCAGATAAACTACAGAAAATTGCGTTTTGGAAAGTGGTAAACTTATGGGGCAAAAGAAATGTTAATTTGTATGATCTAAATAGTACGTGTAGTTCGGCAAGGACTCTTGCACCGCATTTGAGACACCGGAAATTTTTTTTCAAGTGTGAACCTCCTTGCAGCCAGATTACTGCATGTGCCAACAGATGATAAATACATGTACGTACCTGCTAAGCTTCTCTACGTCATGTCTAATGTTCTTTGGTAGCATCTGTGGATTCATCGTAATGAGAGGAACTGTTCTGGGGATGTTTTCATTCTTATGCTTTGGGTCAACATGACGTTGTTCAGCAGTTTGTTTTTTTCGACTAGATAATATACCAGACATAGAAAATATGTTGTACATAAACTAAAATTCTAATGTAATAGTTGCAAATTGACGCACAGAGTTTTATCATGGAATATGGAAGCGTAAAACAAATTTAGATATAGAATATATTATTTCAGTTATATAACGAATCCCTTAATTGCATGCTTTTACGGTGTTAACGAATCTCGCACAAATTTAGAATAAATTTTACTTGTCCTTTGCCGTAGGTGTAGTTTATTCTAAAACTTTAGTTGCCTTTATTCCTTCTTGAGAGCATATTTAGAACAATCGAAATTTATATAAACCTATGTACCAGCCACCATTTTGTCACTTTCGACAAACACCTGAGATCATGTCTGATAATAGGACTAACAAAATTTATACAATTACAATTCATGCTGTAAATATCCGTTTTCATGCAAAGACACAAGCACGAGGAAATCTAAATGTCCTTGTTTGCAGAACGGAACAGGATACAGAAATTGTAAATGTAAAAACTGCGCGAATGGTAATGGCGAATCATGCTCGACAGATGGACCAATGACTAATAACAGGAAACAAAATTATCAACCATCGTTTAAACGTTTAAAGGGATGCAAATATTTGGCGCAGCAAGGTTTTGATTTATCCTGCGTACTTGGATGGAACTTGAAACGATTACCTTGATTGTGATCGTGGATATTATGAGGGAAAGCCATTTTGATACCAGCACGGCCAATAGTATAGATACTATAGATACCAGCACGGCCAATAGTATAGATAATAGATACATTAACATTAATAGATGCTCGCTGGCCTACAAGAGGCTCAACGTGTCAACACCTACGTATATAAAAACTATTCTAAAAACAAACTCAGATATTCACACGAGATCTACTCGATTCTCAAACTTAAATTTCTTATGTCCCCATTATAAGAAAAACACTGAAGGAGGACAAACATTTAGTGTTAGAACAATCAAGGACTGGAACGAACTTCCATTAGATATTAAAAAAAGCACTAATGTAAAGAACTTTAAGAAGAACTTGTATAATTTAAAAATTGAGAAACAGAAGGAGACAAGAAATTTTGAATAATTGTAAATTTTTAATATGTATTAGTATTCTATATAACATAGTTTCTGTAAATATATTCTAGGTATTGCTTATACTATTTATATACTAAATGTACGTTTATATATTGTAACTAGGGAGGGCCACTAGTTTATCAGTTTTATTATATTACTGTCAAAGTGTTACCCTCTTTAAATAAAGTCGCAAACCAAACCAAACCAATAGTAGCTCGCTTTATCGCCACCTAGCATCATCGCCCGTCATTCAATCCAGTGGCCTTGCAATAGGACAAAAGAGGACAAGTCAAATTGCTGGGAGAATAATATACATAACAAACAGCATGGATACGCATGTTAAACTGGTACAAAGAGAATCTCAACAGCATGGTATGCTTTAAAACTCCTAAAACCTATCAGGCTAATTTGCAAATATTTACGTTTTTCGTACTTTTCAAAAATAATGGGCCTTGAGCGGTTCTATTTTCACATTTTGCTAATATTATTGAAGGATGGTTTTCCAGACAAATAAGGCAGTTCGCAGTTTCGGAATAAAATTGTAGTTGTATCATAACATGTAGCCGAGACTGTAAAATTAAATTGTGAATGTCGAAGTATTAAATTGTTCAATCATTATTTGAATATGAAAAATTGGTCTAAGAATAACTACTTCCGAACGGTTGACTATGTGTAAAACACAAATGAATGATTGAACAGTTAAATACTTTCACATGCATATTATAATTCTTCCAGTCTTAGCTACACGTTATGATTTAACTTCAATTTCATCCCAATTGAAACTCCGAATCTGCCTATTAATAGGATTCGGGTTTGTGCAAAAAATGTGGCAGTGTTGACCTACATATTGCAACTGGAAAATTGCAAAATATCGATCAAATTAAGATTTTACGTAATACTTTTTGTACAGCTTCCTCCAGAAGTTTCATTTTATTAACTTCTAGACCTGATTATTGAAAAATATATATATGCAGGTTGATCTTTGGGAGCGGGCAAAGATGAAGAACAGAATATTATTACTTGTCCTAATCAGTTGCGTTATTTATATATGAGCCGTAGGAAAAATTGCTAGTCTTGGTAACAATTGGCCATAATGTTGTAAACTAATGAAAACCAAGATTAAGGAACATCTATGAAACAATATTGTTATGTTGAACGTTTTTACCAGTAAAATTTGCTTAATATTTGTAAGTAAATGATATAATGATGATATATATATATATACATATAGTCAAATCTGCATGTTTCGCCGTTCAACGGCTCATCAGTGCAGCTTGTAACGCAGTCTAGATGTGAGTGACATCATATTTATACACCATACTCTTGCTCTCACCAAGCGCATGTGGTACAATACTCAGACACATGCGCATCCAGACATGCGTGATGTGTCTTGGGGCCAGAGTGCTCAAACGACCACAAGGGAAGTGAGCTGTTGCATTATAGCGTATAGCCACCAATTAACCTCACAGAGTGCTCAACAACACGAGTGAAGGAGCATATATAGTCAAATCTGCAGACATGCATGTTTCGCCATTCAACGGCTCGTCAGTGCAGCTTGTAATGCAGTCTAGATGTGAGTGACTTCGTATTTATACACCATACTCTTGCTGTAGGTATTTTGTTTTAGCTTGATTAAGTAGTTTTGTCTGTGACCAGTTAAATGTGCATCCGTTGTCATATGTATGTGCAGCAGGAAGTGATAGTAAGTCACGTCTGTTAATTGCGTCCTTGTATTCTGTGATTCTTGTTTCTATCTTTTTTGAGGTTTCTTCGATGTATTGTTGTTGGCAGTTGTTGCAAGGAATCATGTAAATAGCATTGCGTTTTTTTGTTGTGTGTGTTTTGTCTTTGTGTGTAGTAAAGTATCCTCTAAGTTTTTGTGTTGGTTTGTGTGCTACATCAATGTTGAATGGTCGAAGTAGCCTGGCTGTCATTCCTGAGGTGGCGTTTATATACGGTAAGGAGATATTCATTCTTGTTTCAGTTTGTTGATTTTCTTGTTCGTTGGATTGACGATAAGTTGACCTATAATTTCTGGTTAGTATTTTGTTAATAAAGTGTTTGGGATAATTCTTTTTAGTGAAAGTTGAGTAAAGGCATTTGCGTTCTTGTAGTTTGGCCTGTTCAGTGTTGCAGTGCGTAGTTCTTGGTAATAGAACGTTGAGAAAAGTAAGTTGATTGTTTTGTTCTTCCTCCTTAGTAAATTTGATGTTATGTGTAGCGTTGTTATCATTCCTTGCAACAACTGCCAACAACATTGGACAAACTTCAAAAAAGATAGAAAAAAGAATCAGAGAACACAAGAATGCAATTAACAGACGTGACCTACTATCACTTCCTGCTGCACATACATATGAAAACGGACACACATTTAACTGGTCACAGACAAAACTACTTAATCAAGTTAAAACAAAATATGTACGCAAATTTAAAGAAGATTGGTATAAATAAATACAATCAACTGACATGTTGACATTCCTACAGTCTTTCTTCAACTAAAACGTTCACGTAATACTAACAATTCAATTACTAACTGCTGACACCCGCTGACAAATCCACAATAACAAACCCTGGAAACACCAATAACATCACTCCAGTAATTCGAGATAATACCACCATGGCAATGCGTCCTTCAAAAAAAAATCAGCATCCTCAAACCACCAATCAGAAGATCCCGTATAATACAACAACGTAGTGTGCAGCTGTACGGTAGATTGAACCACAAAACCTTTCTATCCACCGTACAGCTGCAATATGGTTCAATCCACCATAGGTGACTACGAAAGACAACGAAATACATTGGCATGACAGCAACTACGTTCAAGGAACGCTTTAGAAACCATAAAAAATCCTTCAAGAACCAGATATATTCTAACGATACTGAGCTGTCAAAATATGTTTGGGACTTGAAGAGAAACGGTCGATTGTTCAAAATCATGCGTGCCAAGTCGTACAGATCGGGGAGTAAACAATGCAATTTGTGCACCTACGAGAAGCTCCATATCCTGAAAAGTGATAGAAGTACGCTCCTAAACAAGAGAACTGAAATTTTCTCAAAATGCTGCCATGAGAGGAAATTTTTGGCGGGAAATTACAAGCGCGCACAAGTCAACACTATGCCACCAAGTTGACGAGAGCCCGCTCGCGTCAAAAACAGTTTGAACTTTTACGGTAAAAATCCTGTGTTAACCTGATGATTGCCTTGACCAGGCATGAAACTTGTTGTAATCAACGCGGTTATCTTTGAGTTTCCAGATGTGTTTACTTAATTCAGTAGCATGTTTCTTTTTTGCATTGTTAAATGACGTCTTGTGGTTGGCGAATCTGGTTTTGAATGTGTTTGCGGTAAGACTGACCTATGTTTGATCTGGTTTCCCGTCACTGGTCGTAACGGTATACAACTGCCTTTGTAAGGCATTTACCAAGCAAAGGACAGTTGCCGCGAGATCGGCAGTTGCATTCATTGTCGAGGGGTTTTTCATGTGGATCATTCATTTTGAGAATGGATTTGTTATGTCCGTCAATGGTTTGTTTAATATTAGTCATGCAGGTGTAGCTAATTTTGACAGTGTTCCTGTTGAAGATTTTATGCAATGCATGGTTACTGGGAAATTCCTCGTCAAGGATTCTAAGGAAAGTCTGACCGATATTGGTGGAAACGTTCTTGCTGTATGGTGGATTATACCATGTTATGTTTCTGTGTCGCGTCTCAATTTGACTAGTGGGAACACTTGATGGTGTTGAGGGTTTGAATTTCAGCTGATGATTATACCCACTATGCTCAAGAGCTTTTTGGTATAGCAGTGTTGCACGATTGAATGATGTTTCATCAGATGAAATATTGGAGAGGCGTTTGTTGATAGATTCTGGGATATTCTTGATAATTATAGGTGGGTGATTGGATTTGTTGTGGATATACAAAGGTATATTATTAGGCTTGGTATAAGGCATGTGTTTTCCACTGGTCAAATTGAGGTTTACGTCAAGAAAATCGACAGATTTCTTGTTGGCTTCGATAGTGATTTTGAGGCTGTGCTCTTGGAAAATTGTGCACAGGTCTTTCTTGATCATTTCAATCTGGCGTGATGATTTATTGCTTATCCCGAGACCGTCATCTCTGTAAAGACCAAAATTGTGCCTGTGTTTCTTGGTTATTAGATCAAGTAGAAAAGAACCGACTAATTCACAAGATTCTGCGCCGTCATAGCTGCCCATGGTGACGGCGCAGAATCTTGTGAATTAGTCGGTTCTTTTCCACTTGATCTAATAACCAAGAAACACGGGCACAAGTACTTTATTATTTGCGAACCTTCTCTGGCCACTCTGAACAAACGCAACGAACTAGTGTCATATTGCAGACACGCCACTAAATTCTTATTTAGGAACTTTGTGACATGATTTTTAACACAGCTCTTTAAACTAATCTTATATATCTTACAACAATTAAACCTTCCAGGACATGTTTTTTGTACATTGTTTGACAACCACTTTAAACTTCCAAGTGGATATTATGTATATAGTATAAAGTATAACCTTACATGCCAACGGTCAAAATTTAAAATTAACCAATAATAGCCAAGAACGATATTATAGATCGATATATAATCCTACGTGTATATACAACTTAGTCATTAGATCATTTTGTCTGAAGAGTACCACGTATGTGTGTAGCACGAAACTAACTAGTAATAAAATGTCTATTCAAAACTGTTGAATCTCTCAATTTTAACTATATATATATTAACTCTATATATATATATATATATACGTATAGGTTTAGGTCTACGAAACGCAAAGAGTGCTCGACAACATAAAGTTAGAGCAAATTATAGATTTTCGCTTTTACCTCAAAACTTGTCTGCAACAGGCTGTTTCATCTGTAAAAGAATCATCAGGCAGTTTACAATTATCGAAAGAAATGACCGCTTATATGCTTCCTGCCGGAGCGTGGGGTATGTGTAGGAGAGAACGTGTGCATGCATGGCTTTGTTTGCGTTGTTTACGCGAAATTTGTTACGATGATGACATCGTGAAATTATTTCAGCTCTTCTGTTGAGAAAACAATCCTTGTTTTTTTCTTTGAAAATACAAAATTTTTCTTCTAAACATAAATTGCATCGTTTTGATCCTCCCGTATACGAAATATAATGTTTTAAAATTTGCCAATTAATACTGAAATCCTTATTGTTTTCTTTCAATGTCCAAATATATTTCTAAAGTTCCATGTCATTTGCATGCTTTTTATGCTGAAAAGATTTAGTGTGGTTGGCCAATCGCTCTTTGAATGTGGTTGCAGTCATGCCAATGTAATTTTTGATCGTGTTTGTGTTGCTTACTGTGACTGTTGCTTTGTATACTATGTCCTTAGTCATGCATTGTTTTTGAAGCGGGCAAATGGTGTTTTCTCTACAACTGCAATTGGTAGTGTCCCTCTCCTGTGGCTTGTTATTTCTAGATATGCGTGCATTGTGTTTAGTGATTACTGACTTAATATTGTTCATGCAGCTATAACTTACTTTAACTGTATTTCTGTTAAAAATTTTATGTAGCTTGTGGTGCGGTGGAAAATGCTTGTCAATTAGACTAAGGAAATTACGTCCCATGTTTGTGCTAACACTCTTGCTAAATGGTGGGTTGAACCAAATGATGTTGTTGCCTATTCCTGCGTTGTTTTTGCGGTGTGTGCTGAGTGTAGCTAAGTTCATGATTAAAGTTGCTATGCCTAAGTGCGTTCTGCAACTTTAATCATGAACTTAGCTACACTCAGCACACACCGCAAAAAACAACGCAGGAATAGGCAACGCAACATCATTTGGTTCAACCCACCATTTAGCAAGAGTGTTAATAATAAAAATATAGACTTCTTAAGCACAAAACATAGACGTAATTTCCTCTTTTCTAATTGACAAACAGTCAGTAATCACTAAACACAATGCACACATATCTAGAAATAACAAGCTGAGAGGACATTACCAATTGCAGTTGTAGAAAACACCATTGCCCCCTTCAAAACAATGCATGACTAGACATAGTATACAAAGCAACAGTCACAGTAAGCAACACAAACACGATCAAAAATTACATTGGCATGACTGCAACCACATTCAGATTGGCCAACCACACTAAATCTTTTCAGCATAAAAAGCATGCAAATGACATGGAACTTTAGAAATATATTTGGACATTGAAAGAAAACAATAAGGATTTCAGTATTAATTGGCAAATTTTAAAACATTCTATTTCGTACACAGGAGGATCAAAACGATGCAATTTATGTTTAGAAGAAAAAATTTGTATTTTGAAAGAAAAAACAAGAATTGTTTACTCAACAAAAGAGCTGAAATAATTTCACGGTGTTGTCATCATAACAAATTTCGTGTAAACAACCCAAACAAAGCCATGAATGCACACATTTTCTCGTACATACACCCCCACGCTCTGGCAGGAAGCATTTAAGCAGTCATTTCTTTCAATACTTGTCACTGCCTGAGGATTCTTTTACAGATGAAACAGTCTGTTGCTGACAAGTTTTGAGGTAAGTGAAAATCTACATATATATATATATATATATGGAGGCACTTCGAAAAATTCCCTTCGATTTAAAATTCCATTTCCACCTGAGTAAGCGTCTGTAAGATAAACGTTTATACAACACAGATTCAGTTTAGTTAATTATCCTTCCCAAAAAGAACAGTTTCCGTTTGTTGACTTCTGTTTGAATATCCCAAATTCCCAGTAATCCCCGTGCAGCAGAACCAGATGTACCTGGCAATAAACTTTGCATTATACAGACCATAGTATTCTGAGCTTTTTCCAACGTTTGAATTCTTTAATACTTAGTCTCCACAGTTCGCAACCATATACCATGGATGGTAGTGCAATAGTTTTCCATAGTTTTATGGAGACAAGGGGATGGAGACCTACTTGCCTTCCACCAGCTTTAATAATTGTGCCACACAAGCGCCAAACCTTTGCAATCGAATTGTCAACAATATGTGGACAGCTGCTGGATTTTTCAGCGTACCAAACTTTTCCTAAATTTTCCCATGTAGTGTTTTCCTTTAGTTCGTTAAGTCCCATATTCCATTGCCTTTCATCCATATTCCGTACATGTTCGTTTTGTTTTTTCCAAATGTTGATATCACTGTCTTTTTTGTACTAAATAACAACCGCCATTTTTTACTAAACTGATCAGCAACTTCCAGCATCAAATCAAGACCATATTTAATTCTGGATAACATTGTGAGGTCATCAGCAAACATAGGCGATCCTAGATTAACATTAGTAATTGTGACTCCAGCTTTACTGTTCTTTAGCTCTGTTATTACATCGTTAATAAAAACCGAGAAAAGCCATGGAGATAAAACACCTCCTTGTCACTTAGTCCCTTGATATAAGGTGTACGTTCGAGAGTGGTGTCCGTCAATATGCAAAAATTCTTTCATGTTGTTATACCAGTGATAAATTAACCTCCATGTCTTGCCAGTTATACCAACATTAAAATTCAACTTATGTAACATTCCGTTTATCCACAGACTATCGAAAGCCTTAGCAATGTCAACATAACACATGTAGATGCTATCACCATCTTCGAGACAATGGTTAATTACCTCATCAATGATAAATGCACTTGTAAGAGCACTTTGCTCCTTTTAGTAGGCACCTTGAAGTTCATCAATAAAATTGATGTTTTCTTAAATATATACAACGTAAGGTATATAGAGACTTGTATTACATTGTATGATGCCATGATCTTACCACTGTTTGATTACTGTTCCTCAGTGTGGGATAGCTGTGGGAAAACCAACTGTGACTTCTTGGATAAGCTTCAAAGAAGGGCAGCTAGTATCATTGAGAGACATGCGGTCAGACAGTGTGATATTAACCAAACTCTTAGTTGGCCGTCTTTACAATCTCGAAGGGCTTACCAAATTTGTTTACAGGTATTCAAGTGCCTAAATGGTCTAGCACCTGGGTATTTATTGCATGAGTTTAGATTGTCTAGTGAAATTCATGCTAATAATACAAGGCATAAAGATCTGCTACGATTACCATTAGCAAGGACCAAAAAATATCAAGGTTCCTTTCGATACAACGGAGCTAAAACATGGAATACGTTACCAGCAAGGTTTAGAAATGAAACTAGATTGACTAAATTTAAGGTAGATCTTAAAAAATTCCTGAAGGATTACAACCATTGAAACACTGTTTCACTGTTGTTAGCTGTTATATGTAACTTTGTATAGTATAGGATAATTAATGTAATATTTGTAATATGTAATTTTGTACTATTGTCATTGTACGTTTGTAAGCCAGGGCTCCGTTTAAACCAGCTATGCTGAATCGGACATCCCTGATTAAATATTTGCATTCATTCATTCATTCATTCATACTTTCAAGGATCTTGCTAAAGGTTATCAAAAGAGTGAGTCTAAGGGCCTGTTTATATGGAGGCGAGTTACCCGGCTGACCGAGTTACTCGCTTCGCCGGGTAACTCGCCTACAATAGAAAATTACAGGTTTCCCGGTGGAATGTTTACATGGCGCGGGTAACTCGCCCTGACGAGATCTCGGCAAAAAGAGGCGAGATCTCGGCAAGGCGAGATGAATATTTTACCATGTAAACAATTTTTCCGGGTAACTCGGCTAGCCGCGTGGAACTTTTGCAAACAGCGCATGTGTGTGTTTTCTTCCCACGTGAAAATGGCCGAACCTTGTGCGAATAAGCGTAAAGACGACGAAAATTGAAGGAATTTGCAATTATCCCAGAGGCGGATTAAATTTTCCTCAGTTCCTGTTAGAAGTTCTTAACTTCCTGTTGCAAGTTCCTAACTTCCTGTTCGGTTCTTCGCTTTGCAATTGGCTAACAAAAATAATCCACCAATGACAACGCTCAGAACAGAACAGGAAGTCGGGAAATTAAAACAGGAGGAGTGGTAAAAGGAGTAGTAATTTCTTTTACAAAATACAAAAGGAGTAGTAATTTCTTTTTCTTTTGCCAGATCAACAAAATTCTAATCAGTTTGGATCAAATGACCAAAACTCCATGACACCTATGTCAACATCTTCATCTGTTCCTAAACTAATAGATAATAAAAGGAAGCAATTGGAGCGTAGATTGTCGGCTGCTAAGCGGGATGCCCTTTTTATTGAAGAATTGAAGAACGACAAAGTTTTCCGAAAGGAGTTGACTGATGCAATCAAGGATTCGACTGTGTCAATGGCCCAGGCATTACAAGACATTAGTCAATCTATGGTCCATGTGAGTACAGTGCTTGGGAAAAGTATGGAATTAATGGCTGGGCAGGCTAATCCTCCAGTTCAAAACCTTGGATACATGGGCAGACAAACATACCCATCTTATCATGAGCGAAATGAAAGTCTTTCATTCAACCCAAGTAATAGTTATCAGGGGGGGCCTGTGCTAGCAAACCTGAACATGCCACAAAATTTCCCATTAGATGGAAACTATACTGAGAACATATCAGAAGACTGAACAGTGTTTTACAGCATAAATTTTACTGTTGTACAGTTTACACATTCATTGTTAATATTAAAAAACATTCTTATTTTAATTGTTATATATAACAGTTATTTATTTAACAATTCATTATATTATTTGTTATTAAGTGTATAGTAAATATCATATTTATTATATACATTGTTATAATATACATTGATTGATGCTTGAACATGTAAACTATGTCAGCTTGTAATGTCTGAGTGATTGTTATTGTTCATGAATATACAGATATTATTCAGTCAATGTTAAATGTAATTATATCCCTTATTACTGAACCCTCATCCAGATTACCTGAGAAAACAGGGTCTGGGATATTTTTTGCCTCTTGCTGTTTGCATTTCTGTAAATATTCTTGGTTTTGTACCAGTTGAAGATCAAGGTAATACATATGTTGTTCACAGAAATTATGTAAAACAAAGCATGCATATACTGCAGTTGGTACTAGATCCAGTTTTAAGTCAATATTTCTTGTTAGAAACCCCACCGTGCTTTCAGTCTGCCAAATGCACACTCTATGGGATTTCTTGCAGAGCGAAGCATGTTGTTAAAAACAACCTGGGCGTTAGTATTACATGTCTCGTATTCTTACATGCAATGTGGTGTGGTGTGAGTGGATAAGCAGGGTCTCCAATAAGGTAACTTCCCACTTTTGTGCATCCTGGAATAAGTGACTGGTAGGTAACAGGCAGTGCCCCATTTGTAATTTCCTATTGACACTGGAGTTTGCAAAGACTTTAGCATCATGTATGCATCCAGGCCAACGACAGTCCACATCCATAAAGAGTCCTCTGGAATCACATATTGCTTGCACATTCAATGAGAAAAACATTTTATAGCAAAAGTAATCTTGTGAATTATCAATTGGCCTCAATATTGGGATGTGTGTACCGTCTATACAACCGAATGCTTGAGGCATACCAAACATGACTTCAAATTCTGAAATCTTTTTTCGCATTTCACTCGTATTTTTTGGAAGTTTTAGGTACTTCGGTCCCAAAATGTGACTAATTGCCTTGCAAACATGGTGAATTGTTTTTGAAGCAGTTGAAACATGGATTCCAAAAGAATTGGCTGTCATTCTCAAAGATCTAGTGTCCTTCAAGTAATACAGAGTAATTGCCAACTTTTTTCGTGCCCGAAGAGAACGGTGATTTGGTGAGTTTGGTTTTGGAGAGATATACGGCCGTAGTTCTTCCAATAATGTGAAAAATTGAGTGCGAGAAAGTCTAAAGTTTTTCTTCCACTCTTCGTCTGGTAAACTGTTATCTATCATGTTAACCCACCATTGATCCATTCTTCCAGTTTTATACCAAACAGACCGAGGACTCCGCACCAAACGCAACATGTTTTGATTTTTAAGCCTGCTCAAGTGAAAATTTCGTCTTGCCAATAGACTTTTCAACAGAATATCATTTCTGAAATACGCATAGCTTTGTAATATTATGCAAATGCCTTGTATTTGAAGCATAATGATACATAAACAAATCATTGAGCAGACTTTCTTGCATTTTTCCTGGTTCATTTCCGATACTTATGCTGATTTTTTCAACCAATTTTTATTGTATATTGTTTTGCATTTACAATATTTTCGCGCCCTTTGCTGCCGGGGTACGGTACTTCATGTAACTGCAGTGTACTGAACATATAAATGCCGAGTAACTCGGTTCCATATAAACAGAATGCTTGTTTGTCCCGGCGAAGCGAGTAACTCGGTCAGCCGGGTAACTCGCCTCCATATAAACAGGCCCTAAGTGAGTCTAAGTGAGTCTAAGCGAATCTAAGTTCTAAGTGAGTCTAAGTTCTAAGTGAGTCTAAGTGAGCCTAAGTGGGTCTAAGTGGGTCTAAGCGAGTCTAAGTGAATCTAAGTGAGTCTAAGTGGGTGTACGCCAGTCTAAGTGAGTTTAAGTGGGTCTAAGTGAGTCTAAGTGGGTGTAAGTGAGTCTATGTGGGTCTAAGTGAGTCTAAGTAGGTGTAAGTGTGTCTAAGAGAGTGTAAGTGATTCTAAAGTGACTCTAAGTGAGTCTAAGTGGGTGTAAGTGGGTGTAAGCGAGTCAAAGTGAGTGTAAGTGGGTCTAAGTGAGTCTAAATGAGTCTAAGTGGGTCTAAGTGAGTGTAAGTGAGTGTAAGTGAGTCTAAGTGAGTATAAATGAGTGAAATTCTTTATTCGCCTCCCATATGGAAGAGATGAAAAAATTTTAAAATTTACAAAAAATATCTACCTAATAGAATTCTACCAGTTTGGAAAGTTCAATACATCCATGTATGTGGTAAGCACAATGTATCATAAAATCGTCTATAAGTTCAGCCCTTAAAGAATTACACTGTCCAAAAATAACATCAAGGAATGAATCATCCTCCAATTGGCTCACCTCCCTGCAAAAGTGCAAAGGCATATTGTCGAAAGCCCATTGTCAGAACATTTCCCTAGGGTCACAGGTTTTAATGCAGTGTAAAACTGCATGTGCAACTATATCTCCAAATGTAATTTCACATTCATCGCAATCGTGAAGTGCAATTCATATCAGTAGCTTCCTGTGTGCAAGGTCATGTGACGAATTAATAAGACGTCCCAAAAAATATAACTTATTTTTCTCTATCTCCCCCTCAATGCTTCAGAGGGCCCCTGGCAGCAGTACCAGATGTTCCTGGCAAAAGACCTTCAGTCACACGAACAAATACGTTTTGACATTTTTCTAACATCAGACACTTTCCTCTGTTGAGCTGCCATAGCTCACTACCATACAACATTTTTGGTAGAACAACTCTTTTCCACAATTTGCTTGTAGTCTAGGACCTGTACAGGAGTTTGTATGCATTTCATTTAGGACAGATTATCTCAACTGTTTTAGGGTAAAATGACCATGGCGGTCAACCTGGCATATGTGCCAAAACCCGAATCCTGGGCAAAAGTCCTGAAGATGACCACGCCCAGAAACGGCACTGTCGGCATAGCTCTAAATCCTGAACCGCCAAAGCTACAGCCTTTTTGAATTGCTTATAGTGTTTAGAATGGTTGCTTTTGTGAGTGGTCACTGGAGGGTGAAATTTGTCTAGGTATCATATTTTACAAGAAAATGACTATGCACCATCCCAGGTCAACTGCTAATTATGCATCAAATCACTCATTCACCTGGCAAAGTCTATGTTTTCTTATTTCCCAAACATTTTTGTCATAGGATGAAAAAATATGCTGTCCCTCACTTCCAGAGCACTTTTAAGTTCATTTATTTCCTTTCTCATTTCACTCATCGATGCGGAACATTCTGCATGTAGGTAGATAGTTCTCACAATGAATGCTGCTCATCATCGGTTGTTAGAGGACAGTTCTTACGATTTGAAAGCGATTTCCCTCAATTGATTGTTTTCTTCTCCTGATTTCCAATACTGAATCAGCTCGATAATGTCTGCCGCAAGTTTTAACTCGACTTTAGGGCCAGACTGCCTTGCCAGTCTTCGAACAAGTCTACCTTTTGGGCAATAAGCTTGCCGCATATTCTCGCAATTTAGTTAAACGTTTGGCACTGTTGTTTCTGGACAAATTGTTTACCAAAACTTCCCCAGATGTTGTCGCTAGTTCTTCGCAGAATTCACGTTCTTTAACATTATCGTTAATTTCTTCAGACAAACTAACATCCAGCACATCACTAGCATTACTTAAGTTGCAAGATTCAGTCATTTTTATCAATGTATCTGCCAGATTTTGACTCATATTTCTGGTCATTGCAGAGCCACAAATTCCGTGACAGTCCTACATGACGTTCAACGTTCCCTATGGTGTAAGTGGGCCTAAGCGAGTGTAAGTGAGTGTAAGTGGGTCTAAGTGAGTCTAAGTGGGTGTAAGTGAGTCTCAGTTTGTCTAAGTGGGTGTAAGTGAGTCTAAGTTTAAATCTTTTATTGCCTCCAATTTCTGAAGAGTATTTTTTACAAAATAGAAATGATTAATTAATAAACTAAATTAGACTAACTAACTATATAGAAATAACAGTCGTATTGAAACAAGACGAAACATAACATGCCGATGTTAGCATGTATGCTTTCCACAGTCCGTTTTTTAACAACAATGTCACTCTATTTTCCCCTACAATAATTAATACAAAATACGAGTCTGATAATTCTACTGCAAGTTGGATAGGAAGACTGTCATTTATCCAGTTTCAATAATTTTCCCTTTCTTTTTGTGATGCCAAGCAAAACAGCAGAGCATGATTTACTGGATTGACATATCCTTGTTTACATATATCGCAAAAATCTGTGTAGGTGTCTCGGTTGTTTATACGCCTTCCTTTGATCTTATATGATCAATTTGATTACATTAGTTATTTCTGTTAGATGTTCGGGCTTCTCTTTTGCTAAAAGCCACCATATTTCATTCTTCATTTGTACCAGCGATTAAAAGTATAACTGTTCGTTTTGTCCAAATTGTTTCCAGCCACATGCAATTATAATGATTATATACATGTTCATTTCGCATTAATTTCCGAAGTTCTGAGTCGTATAGGAATTTAGGAAGACCAATACGTGTCCACAAATGAGACGCAACAACAGGATTCAGTCCACCATAGCGAGATCCGATACTCATCAAGAAAAAACATGCCTCTCTTCCTTTGGCAACTGCGTTTGCAACAGCAGCTGAAGATTTTTATCAACATCCCATATTCGCCGCAATTTGACCATGTGTTCTTTCACATAACTCCCGCGAACCAAGTTTCCACTTTCTAGTCGACTGATTCGTATTGTGTTCTATTTGATTCTCGCAAAAAGTTAGTATAATTGTTTTCTTGAGATTAAACTTAAATCTCCATTTGTCACTGTATCTCCATGCAGTGTATAGCATCTTGTCAAGCCCTGATTTCATCTGTGAAAGCATTGTTAAATCGTCTGCAAACATAGGGGAACCAAGGTAAACTGTGCGCAGAAAGATCCCGGCATTAGTACGGTGCAACTCCTCATCAGGTCATCAATGAAGACTAAAAACAGCCAAGGAGAGAGCACCCCTCCTTGCCTCTTCCCTTGTTCAAGTTGATATGTCAGAGAAGATTTTCCTTCAATAAACACGAACTCTTTCATATCAATATACCAGTCTCTAATGAGTCCCCAGACTTTACCAGAAATACCCTTATTATGAAACAACTTGGACAGCATTGCGTTTATCCACATGGTGTCGAAAGCTTTACTAATATCCATAAAAGCAACATAAGCTTTTTCATTTTCTTCACAGCAGTGATTAATAGTTTCCTAAAGCGTGAAGCATATTGTTAAGGCATCTTGCTGTTCTTGATAGCCTCCTTGAAGGGGGTGATGCGAAGATTTTGGCTCTTTCTGTAATCTGGATAGAACAATTCATTCGAAAATTGTGAGTCTAAGTCTTGTAAGTGAGTCTAAGCGAGTCTAAGCGAGTGTAAGTGGGTGTAAGTGAGTGTAAGTGGGTGTAAGTGAGTCTAAGTGGGTGTAAGTGAGTCTAAGTGGGTGTAAGTGAGTCTAAGTGGTCTAAGTGAGTGTAAGTGAGTCTAAGTGGGTGTAAGTGGGTATAAGTGAGTCCAAGTGAGTCTAAGTGAGTCTAGGGCCTGTATTCTAAAAGCTTACTCACACTCAATGAGAGGAGCCTTAAGATCCGTAAGTGTAACTCAGCACTCAATGAGTATTCACTCTCAATGAGTGGGAAGATACACTTGCACTCCAAACATTCACAAACTGCACTCACTCCCGAAATAGAGGTCGAGTGTGAGTGGAGTTCAAGTGTGGGACATTACCTGCCTTGAACCACACTCACATGAAATAGTGAGAAACAACATGGCGAATGTATGGCTTGAAAGATTAGATATAGAGGCAGATATATCTGCTCATAACGAACAAGGTAATCCAATTCCTGCAGAAATTAAGCTTTTGTTGACATTGCGATATTATGCAACTGGTACGTTTCAGGAAGCATGTGGAGACCTGTGTGATATATCTCAACCGTCTGCAAGTCGTATTATAAAGCACGTATCTGAGGCCATTGCTAGACTAAAAACTCATTATATTAAATTTCCGACTGTGGATATGCTACCACAAATTAAACTAAAATTCTGGAGGATATGCACATTCCCTAATGTTATTGGGACGATTGATTGTACGCATATAAAAATTCCGAGCCCAGGAGGTGAAAACGCTGAATTGTTTCGAAATCGGAAAGGTTTTTTTTCACTGAATGTCCAAGCAAGTTTGTGGCCCAAATCTAGAGATACAAAATATTGTTGTAATGTGGCCGGGCAGCGTGCCCGACTCGAGGATATTTGATAACAGTCGTTTGTGTGCACAGTTTTAGCATGGTGATATGCAAAGCATGCTTCTCGGTGATAATGGCTATCCTTGTCGAACATATTTGATGACACCTCTATTGAACCCCCAGACACCCCCGAACGTAGATACAATGTTTCCCATATTCGGACACGAAATACAGTAGAGAGGATGTTCGGGGTTTGGAAAAGGTTATTTCCCTGTCTCTCCATGTGCATTAGAACAAAACTTTCCACTACTCTTGCAATAATTGTGGCCACAGCAGTCTTGTACAATTTCATAAGAGGACGAAATGATCCTACGGAAGAAGAAAACCTGGAAGACCCTAATGAAATTCCCTTACCAGCTATGAATGACCAGATCCCGCTCTCGGAAACGCAACACGTCGTGCTCTCATAATTCAGCACTTTACATGAATTGTGCATATGTAACAGTCATTCATTTTATTATGACATTGAATACGACTTGTATTTCTGTATTACAGTATAAATAAGCAACATTAAACCCACCCAAGTCATGATTTATACAAAGCGTCCAGTATGAAACACAAAAATCATTGCTTTTCCATTATGGAACAAATACTTGGCTTTTTAAAAGCATAGCTAATAACTATTGTGTGTCAATAGCTTATTTCAAACAGAAATGAGCGAAAACAACATGAGAACGATCCGTCTTCAGTGGCGTAGTCAGTCTGATAAATTACGAACCGCTATGCCAATTCCAAATTTTTAACATTATTCCTTTCTTTACAAATTGATTGCTTTCACGGTCAATGAACCAAAAAAATATTTGCATAGCGGGTTGAAATCAGCGGGCTGGCTACGCTACTGACTATCTTGTAGTATTTCTCACATTTATTGTAATTTAATATCATCACAAAAGGTGTTAGCAATGTCAATTAACTTTCAACGTAAGTATCATGTCAGGCATTCACAATTATTACAAACAAGTCTTCATGGTACAAATGTACGTCCAAAACAATTGTTTTACTTCCTTCACCGTGTAATACGCCTCGGCGGATCATCTTGAGCATTAGCCTTTCTTTTAGACGTCCAATATTGGAACTCCACCTCAAGTACCTCCATCTTTTTCTCGGGTTCCTCTACAAGGTTCTTCTTCCTAAGTTCCAGAATTTCCATCTCACTTGTATGTTGTTTCTCTTGCATATCCAAACATTTTGTTTAGGCAACTGAGATTCTAATTTTTTGGTGAGACCGAGATTTCGATGATTCTTCAATAACCTCCGATGGTTGTGATTGATGTTCATCAGTGTTAGTTATTATTTCGCCTTCTAGGGATTCCTCGTCCTCTTCATTTTCACTGACATCTAGGTTATTTGTACAAGATAACTGAAATATATTGGATCGTTTGATATTGTATTGCTGTAGACAGTTTTAGATGCTGACTAGTTTCATGTTTGATTGTCATGTTATGAGACAGGTCATGATATTATTGATGCTGATATTATTAACACTGTTTTTAAAATAAAGAAATCACAGTCTGTTTTAAATACTACAGGCAATAATGAGTTGTGGGCAAGTCGGCGTATATGGAAAGTAACCTATACTATGCCCACGCTATACTTGTCATAATAAAGCGCTCATGCATGCTATTTGGTGTTTGTTATATATATCAATTAAAGTACAATCTCTGTGTCGTTTTTACATCGAAAATAAATGCACAGCAGCAACCCACTGATGTTTTTATTATGTATAGTCATCAACACTTTACAGTACATTACTGTGTATCAATACCCTTAGCAGGTTCATAATTGTCGTCATCAAATGGATTATGCAGGCTAGTCATTTGCGCTGGGAATTATTGCAAGAATAGCTTCAGCATCTTGATCTTTATCTGTCGAAGCCGTACCACCTCCAGTCAGTTTGGCTTCTCTCTTCTCCTTTGCGATACTTTTTTTTGCCCGAGACTTAATATTTTCCCAGCATTTCTTTATTTGTTTTGATTCACGCTTATTGACACCCGCCTGACAGTTAAACTCTTCTGTCAGGTTTTCCCAAGCTTTCTTTTTTTGTTGAATGCTTTTGTAATCGTTCCGTTTGCATTCGATGACATTCTTTTGCTTTGCCACTAATTCTGTTATAATTGACTTCTCCAGTTCTGAAAAATACTGTCTTGTTTGGGACATGTGGCACGACTTGTATTCTTTATGTATTATCTTAAAACAAACGTTGTTCCTCTTTCGTCGGACTCATTAACAATGCCGAGTGCAACTTACTGTGTGAATTAAGCTAAACTTCACTGAGCTCAATAACAAAGGCAAGTGCGACTCAGGTAAGTGACACTTGAGTGATCTCGGTGAATACAAATTAAACAACATTTGTTGAGGATGAGTGCTACCTCAATGAGTACAACATTTCACTAAAACTCCACTCATACTCACGCTTCAACCCTTCTTGAGTGCACCTCACTGGAATGTCACTCAAGTGTGAGTGTGAGCTTTTAGAATACAGGCCTAAGAGAGTGTAAGTGGGTCTACGTTGGTGTAAGTGGGTGTAAGTGGGTCTAAGTGCTTCTAAGTGGGTCTAAGTGAGTGCAAGTGGGTGTAAGTTAAATTCAAACAAGACACTTGGGATATTGATGGAATGCTTGATGCCTTTAAGACCGAACTTGAAGCAAGGGAACAGTGTTTCCACATGCGAACATCAGGGCGGGAAGAACGAAAGGAAGACATAATGCACCCAGTGATCAAAACCCAACTGTTTCTGCCTTGTATGTTGATAAATAATTAGTATGCACATATGTCAAGCCAAAGGTCAACACTCGTCAACTCAATGCAATATTGTTACAGACATTGGTGCTTGTTGGGAAATCCTACGGAAAAAAGGTAAATGCTTTAATTGTCTTAGATCAGCTCATGTTGTGAGAGATTGCACCTCAAAGAGAAACTGTTACAAATGTAAACAGCAACATCACACATCATTCTGCTATAAGAAAGAGAATGCTTTTGAGAAAAACATGATCATAAACATTCCCTTAATGAATTCAAGCAGGACACTGCCCCTGGACAACATGATGCAAGTACATCAACAATCTTTGTTAATTCGAACACAGCTGTACTTCTGCAGACAGCAAAAGCCAATGTCTATAGACCAGATAATGACCACACAACCAGTAATGTCCGAGTGATATTTGACTCTTGCAGTCAAAGATCATATGTCACTCAACATTTAGCAAATCAACTAAACTTACCTGTAGTCGGACATGATAACTTGCTCATAAAAATATTTGGAGAAGAATCAGCCCGTTTAAGACCTTGTGAGTTGGTGCAAATAGCTGTTCAGACTGTCGATGGGATGACATTGTATGTGAATGCTTATGTAGTACCAGTTATTTGTAGTCCACCAAGTAACCAATGGAGTTTTATGACAGGGAATATAAGACAGGGGAGCATCCGGGGGCCAGTGGCAGTCCAAACGAAACTTGGATGGGTGTTGTCCGGTCCTGTAGTCCAAGAAAATGAAGAACAAGAATGCACTGTAAACCTGAGCTCAACCCATGTCCTAATAATTGAAACTGAGATTCATCATACAGATCAGCGAAACGAGAATGATATCAAGCAACAACTAGCAATGTTTTGGGATCTCGAAACTGTAGGAATCACCAATGATGAACCATCCATTTATGACAAGTTCATTTCAGAAGTGAAGTCAGATGGAGAGCGGCATGAAGTTTGCTTGCCATCTATCAGCCAAGCAAGAAAAGATTATCCTCACTAGTTTGTTGTCTTCGACAGAAGCCAGATGTTCTTCAAATGTATGTATGATGACGTCATTCAAGACCAATTGAAAGATGATGGTGTGATCGAAAGAGTCAAATAGAAAGAATACTCAAAACCAGGGCAGGTCCACTACTTGCCACACAGGGAAGTCATCCGTACTGACAAAGATACAACTAAACTTCGAGTGGTTTTTTATGCCTCTGCGAGAGCTAATGGTTCCAGCCTAAATGATTGCCTGCAGATATTGAAAAGGCTTTCCTTAACATTGCCATTACTCCACACCATAGAAACTTCTTGCGATTCTTATGGCCACACGATCCAGCAAACAGTAACTCAGAACTTGATTGTTTTCGGTTCACTCGTGTTGTGTTTGGAGTGAACTCAAGTCCTTTCCTCCTAAATGCGACTATTCGACATCATCTCGAATCTTATCAGCAGTCATACCCTGCGTTTGTTGCCGAAGTCCTCAGGTCCTTGTATGTGGACGACTACGCTTCTGCTTCCGGTGAAACAGCCTCAGCCCTTGTCTTAGTAAAGAAGATACGAGAGTGTTTCCAGCAAGGTGGATTCAACATGTGAAAGTGGCTGTCGAACTCACAGGAACTAATGAACATGATCAGCAACAACAATGAAGAACACACAGAAAACACAGAATTAGATGAATCTACTGTCGGTGATTCAAATCAATCATGCCTGAAACAAGAACCGCAGTTAATTCAGAAAGAAAGTCACAAAGTACTTGGTCTACAATGGAAGACTCGGGAAGATCTCATCATTTTTGAATTCTCTAGCATCCTGGAAACCGCAACGAAAGAAAAGGAACTAACTAAACGTGTAGTTTTAAGCACTGCAGCAAGATTCTATGATAGCATATGGAGCTTGTATATATCTTTGCTATGAATGTGATGCGAACACCTACTGTAGGCTAGTCACATCCAAGACACGTGTCACTCCGATAGCTCAGCAAAGTATTCCGAGATTGGAACTATTAGCATGTCTAGTTACATCTAAATTGATTACCCGAGTTCAACATGCCTTGGTGAATGTCCTGAACATTGATTGATCATACTGTTGGACTGATTCCAGCATTGCTTTAGCCTGGATAATAACCGCTACAACGAAAGAATTCCAACCCTTTTAGTCTAGGACCTGTATAGGAGTTTGTATGCATTTCATTTAGCACAGGCAATCTCAACTGTTTTAGGGTAAAATGACCATGGCGGTCAACATGGCATATGTGCGAAAACCTGAATCCGGGACGAAAGTCCTGAAAATGACCCACCCTGAAACAGCAGTGCCGACATAGCTCTAACTTCCGAAAAGCAGAAGCGACAGCCTTTCTTAAGTGCTTATAGTGTTTAGAAGGTTCCTTTTAGGGGTAGTTATTGGAAGGAAAAATTTGTCTAAGTATAATATTTTACAAGAAAATGACCATGCACCACCCCAGGTCAACTGCTAATTATCCATGAAATAACTAATATACCTGGCAGAGATAAAATTTTCTTATTTCCTAACAATTTTTGTCATGGGATGAAAAACTATGCTTAATTTAATATAATTATTATAGATTTCATAAGGATTGACATTGTTTTGTTTAAATATAATACATTTTATTTCACTTACCCCCACCAAAACACGATTTCAGCCATATTTTGCCGTCTTGTTTGCTTTTTATCGCCGAGTCTCGCAAGTATCATCCAATTGTTGTACTTTTACATAATGATAGATGGCTAAAGAAGATTTCAACCAAGTTTCGTCAAGTTTTGAAGCAGTGCAGTGTATTTTATCTTCGATATTGTGGCCTTCGATATTTCGTCAAATAGCAGCCATTGCAATGCCTCGCCGCTTAGAATATACACAATAGAATATACGCAAATATTTATTGTTTTTTTCATAAATCATAAAAATGCAATAAATATAATATATTTACTGGGTTCTGTGGTGGCGAACAGCGTTTCGTGAAAATATTTCTCCCCCCGTCAAGTAGCCCATGAGGAGTTTTCGCGAAGATTGCGCATGACTTTCAAATTATTTTTAAACTTGTGTCTTTGATTCTGATCCTAAATTTGTTATGGGAGGTTTTTTCCGTTATGGGACTATACTACTCTAGTTTGTCGATTGGGACTATTCTACAATGAAGTACTCTTGGATACTGTAATCTAAATACATATGAAGACGAAGAAGTGGCATTTATCGGGAAGACAAGCGGCGAGGCATTGCAATGGCCGCTATTTGACGAAATATCGAAGGACACAATATCGAAGATAAAATACACTGCACTGCTTCAAAACTTGACGAAACCTGGTTGAAATCTTCTTTAGCCATCTATCATTATGTAAAAGTACAACAATTGGATGATACTTGTGAGACTCGGCGATAAAAAGCAAACAAGACGGCAAAATATGGCTGAAATCGTGTTTTGGTGGGGGGTAAGTGAAATAAAATGCATGATATTTAAACAAAACAATGTCAATCCTTATGAAATCTATAATAATTATATTAAATTAAGCATAGTTTTTCATCCCATGACAAAAATTGTTAGGAAATAAGAAAATTTAATCTCTGCCAGGTATATTAGTTATTTCATGGATAATTAGCAGTTGACCTGGGGTGGTGCATGGTCATTTTCTTGTAAAATATTATACTTAGACAAATTTTTCCTTCCAATAACTACCCCTAAAAGCAACCTAAACACTATAAGTACTTCAGAAAGGCTGGCGCTTCTGCTTTTCGGAAGTTAGAGCTATGTCGGCACTGCCGTCGTTTCAGGGCAGGTCATTTTCAGGACTTTCGTCCCGGATTCAGGTTTTCGCACATATGCCATGTTGACCGCCATGGTCATTTTACCCTAAAACAGTTGAGATTGCCTGTGCTAAATGAAACGCATACAAACTCCTATACAGGTCCTAGACTATTTGTGGAAAATCGACTCATCGTGATTCGAAAGTTAACTCCACCTGAGTCATGGAAATACTGTCCCACTGAAAGTAATCCAGCAGACATCGCATCAAGGGGAGCAAATGCAAAAGATCTAGTGAACAATTCAATGTGGTGGGAAGGTCCTGAATATCTTAAGGGTCCGAAGCTCCCAACGAGTACACCCACTAGTGAAGTGGATAGAGTCAAAGAATTATTCTAAAACAAAATCGACTCAAACTACCGTCAAAGTTGCATCAAATCAGCTTGCAGAAGATATAACTAAGGTAATTAATCCCGAAGATTACAGCAGCATTGGCAGATTGTTTAGAGTAACAGCTTATGTGTTGAGATTCCTCGATAACCTAGCAACGATTAAGAAGAAGAAGAAGAATAAATTTCTTCAGTTAAAAGTATCACTGAATTTAGTCGAAGATGAATATGAAATATTACGATGCCATGGTCGAATAGAGAACGCAAGAAATTATGAAGAAGAAGTTCCAATAACGTTTGTAAAGAATGCAAAAGAAGAGAACATTTAGAGTAAGAACATACGAATTCACGCACAATGTATATAAGTTATTTAGTTGTTAAGTTTATCATTGATTGCCAATCAAGGGAGGATGATGTTAGATTGTGTGACCGGAAACACGTAACCGGAAGTCGACCACATGCTTTTGTGAACTAGTTTTATTGTGAAATATTGCGAAGTCACGAATAGAACAGAACAAGAACCGAACTTAGATTTTGTACATTTTATATTGAAAGAATAAAGTTATTAAAGAAAGAGTATAGTCTCAAGTCTAAGTGGATCTAATTTTATAGGCATATGGGACCATTATATCCGTGCAAGATGAAGTAGTTACTGTGATTGGTCTGTAATTGCTAGCATTAGATTGGTCCCCAGATTTAAAAAGTGCTGTTACTTTGCCAGACTTTTCGGTTTCTGGGCTGCAAATGTTTTTCTGGGATACGTGTCCGAGCGCTCTTTGACCCACTTTCCAAAACTCTCAAGCATATGCCTCTTCAGTGCATCGTATATGTATTTGAGGACTCTGACAGAAGTATTATAATGCTTCCCTTTAAGCATCTGATCCACCGAGCTTTCTCCAAGTATATTGGATTGTTTTCCTATTACCGCTATGAAAATGCACATCGTGTGAAAGGCTCCGAGACACAGGACAATTAATTGTTTGAGATTAATGTACCTGGGATTCAGGGAAATTTCCACAGCTTTAGAGTAAATTGCCATATCAAGCACAACATCAATCTTGATTAGACCAAGCTTTTCTGCTTTAATTTTGGATTGATTTAGCACTTCCAGCACCGTGTTGTGGAAAGTTGGTGATTGATTAATGGCAGAAAGGTATTCAATCTAATGATAGGTATCGCTGTCGCCCTCGGTAATCAAGTAGTAGAAGCCGGTCCAGTTTGGGATTTTCTGCTCCATGTTGTCGGCATTTGCTTGTGATTTTGCAATTATCCACAAAGTGTCCCTCATGTGGGAAAGATGCGCTTCTTCTTCATACATTCTTCGCATAATATCCGTCTGGTTTTCTGAGTTCTGCCGTTTTGTCTGGACATAGGATGGAACCAGTGGCTTGAATGCTTTGGGCTTTGGTCTTCTTGGTTCTCGCTGTTGTTGCAAGGTAAGGGTTTCATTTGTTGAAGCTGGTAAAATTGACCGAACATTTGACGACTGGATCATTATTCCATCTGTGCAGTGCATGTTGATGCCTTTAAGACTCTCTGGATTTATATCGTTATTATCCCACACGAATGTCACAAAGTCATGTGGTTGAATGACAGCAGGGGTGAACGACCTTAGTTATTGGTAAGCTCCGTCGCCAGATGCGTCTCCATGATTAGTACATCATCATACGATATGCCGTGGCCAAACTTGCTTATCCAAGTAATTACCACTTTTGAACCGGTTTTTATCTTCACTGAGACGCAACATGTTTTGACGTCTTCTTTCTCCCGCTGTTCGCATGGTAAATTAAATCTTGGCCGATCTACAAGATCGCTTCCTTGAGTTGGATGCCAGAAGCCAATTTGGGAGCCAAATGATTTCTTCAGCTTTTCCTTTAAACTCTGCATTTTAAGCGAAGGTTGAATTTCTTCTCCAAATTTAGATGATTGTATTTCCGCATACTTCTGGAACAAATCAGTCATTAATACCACTTGGCAGCCGGCGATAACTTGTTCCTCAACGAAGGTTGAAAGTTCTTGGAAGATTTCGTCATTCTCATCACATTGCTTAGCATACGATCTTCTGGTCACATCCCGATAACATGTGCGATGATAGAAAAGCTCTATTGCAAGCATGGTCTGCCAGTCAGCTGTACTGACTTCAGCATGAAAACATGTATTGTGGACAGATAGTGATGTCGCCGCTTTTGTCAAATTTTGTGCACCGTTCTCAGTTTCACATTTTTGTAAATGCTCATAACCACTACCGCTCGTTGCTGTCTTCTTTTTTCCGCATATGCAACACTCTTGGCTTTTTTTCAAACACTCAATAATAATTCAGGAGGAAAGACAGAGACATTTGATAAAACACATTCTTAGAGTATATTGTACAGTTTCAAAAATGTATAACCAGTATTCTTTGTAGAAAGAACAATTATTTTTTATACGCTTCTTCTAACTTAGTACATTTTTAAATAAGGAATAGTAATGAGCTGACGTTTTAAAGCCGTTTAATGAACTCACAATTCGTGTTTTATTAGATATAGAACACTCCTGCTCGTTTATTATATAAACAGTACATAAACAACTATAACCTATGTATGTCTATAATGGGAAGTGAATAAAAGAGCAACAGAAACAAGAAAATAGAAATTTGTGATCCCAAGGAAATGTAATTGATATCAATAATTAAAATCATTTTTAATTTCATCAATAATTATTGACAAACCTCCTCGATCAGTTTTCCGATTTGAAGACCGGGATGCTTGAGGTTCATGGTGAGACTCGTCTCCGCTTGTTTCTACCGACTTATTTTTGTGCACCAATTTTTTTAAAGCCTTGGCGTGGGTGTATTCCTGGTAGCACTTTCTATGAAAACCATACTCTGGTCCTGGCAAATCATCTCCACATGCATCCAAGTTTGAAATGACGTTTGTATCATTCCTAATACGGGCAGCGTTATAGATGGATCCTCACTCTTTTTGCAGTGTATGATGCAGATGCAGCTTTCACTTTTCTTTTTCGGGGAGTACGTTTTAAACTAACTTTTGAAGAGAAAAGCTTTTTCTGCCAGACATGTTCAAAACTGAAACTTTTTTTGGCTGTTTTTACAATTTCGTTTCTTCTACATGAAGTTTTTCCCATACGCGGGCTTGTTGATATTTCGAAGGATTTGTTTATGAAACGAAAGTGCAAAAAGCTTGTAGATAATGCTGTTGGAATCGTTTCTCAAGAAGTTTCAGAAAATCCAACAACCGGATTGCTTCAAACTTTAATTCTATGTGGAATATGAATTGTCCCAAACAACCCTAAGTAAATACAAATTTTGGGCTTCTATCTGCTCGACTAAAATGTTTTTAAAAATTTTTTAGCCCTTCGTATGCTTAAAACACAAACAATTCTCAGCGACTACATTTGCAGTGTCTAAACAAATTGTAAAACTTTTACCTTTTTTTTCGATTTAAGCAAACCAAACTTGATCATAGAATGCTAACCATGGTTCAATTTCCTATATTCCATTCCTGGTTGTTATTTTCTCTGTTTTCGAGTATTTAAAAATATTTCTTGAGCTCATTTTCTTGTCTAAACTCTGCTTTTCTTTGCAGCCTCGCAAGGCAATAAAAATTGTGTGTTGCCCGTGGGCAATACGGGAAAATTCTGCCTTGTCAGCAACCAATCAGATTGCGAGATTCACCAAAACTAGCACTTGCCATATAATAAACTTGCCTTATTAAATCTGAATTAAGGTTACTTGATATTTCCCAACTGCATCAAGCGGCCAGTCTTTCCATTTGATTAAATACTCATGGTCCTAATAGATACAAAATAAAATAACAACAAAAATTATTCATCTCCAACATGATGTTTTGAAATATTTCAAAGTCTCAAACTGACTGTCTGACAAACTGACTGAACGTACATACAAAACTTTTGAAAACTTACGTTTTGTATCTTTTTTTCGTAAAAGTTTCCTATTTTCTTGATTTTAGGAGCGTTGTCATAAAGGACTACTGAATACAATGAATGCAGTTGTCTGTAGTCCACCAACTTTCTTTTCTGAACTCCAGCTGCCACCATTTTGTTGTATTGCATAACTGTGACTCTGCAAGTTAACCGCAGAACGTTACGCATGCTCAAATGTCCGCAATTTCTGGCCATGAAAATATATATGACGGTCATTGTGGATCATTGTACTTAGTTTTAATGTGATTTTACTAGAAGTATTCATGCCAAAAAGACAACATACGCACATGGTGGGTAAAACATGCAGTGGTTTGAATACACTTGTGTTAAATTCACAACTTGGACAAGAAGACCAACAGTAGGGTCACAAAAACAGTAATGCCATCAACATGCACGAACAGTTCTTCTAAAATGATAGCTCTAAACTAGATTTAACCTGCTAAAATGCTGTAGAATTTTGGGAGTTCTTTCAAAACTTTTCTATGCAAAAACAGGCTCAAAAAAGATCGTATCTACTCACTTGTGTTTGGTGTTCGTGTTCCTTGTGATTTCCGACTACTACTTTCCATAAAATATGCAGAAATACACATGTTTTCAGCTCAAAATCTCGTAAATCGATTTCGACAAGACCTTGACCAAAAACGCAGAGACATTGCCTTTCGTTTTGGACCAAATTTTTATGTTTAATCCTTGAAAAACCCCTTCTTTTTTTGTTGTTAACACTTGCCATAGAATTTCGTTCTTGTAACATATCGCCATTGCATAATGTTTTGTAAAAAAAGATAATTTTAAACTTGAAAATCTTTGCGAGTTTTCGGTCAATTTCCTTGCCCAATGTGTCCTTGGAAAGCTTGTGCTTTGTTCTATATTCGTATTGGTTGCTCAGGTAACCCATCAAACACGTGCTTGGCAATTGTGCCCGGAAGTTGAAATGCCAATCTCGGGTGCATTCGGGTGCATTGCCAGTTACCTCCTTGCCAATTTCAATGCGCATTCGGGCGCATTGCCAGTTAATGGGTTAAAAAAGTCGAACCAAAAGCTACCTTTTTAACTATTTTCTATTTCCTATTTCCAAGTTTCTTATTTCCGTATTCCCAAGTTTCCTATTACCTAACTATGCTATTTCCAAGTTTCGTATTTCCAAGTTTCCTATTTCCAAGCAGGGGCGCATATTAGGGGGTGTGACACCCCCCATCATTTGTAAATTTTTCCGAAACATCCATCGCAAATTGTAAAATTACACTACTAAATTCGATCCGAGTGGATCTGAAACATTCTGTCTAGAAACGTATAATAAACGATACAAAAATTGTCAATAAAAGAAATCAACATTCCTAAACCCAGAGATATATTTTCCTCTTAAAGCAATATACTCAAATGTAAGATGACATAGCCATACACGACTGCACAAAACCCCCTTAATTTTGCTCTGCCACATTGTGCGTTCTATTTCCACATCTGTATTCTCAAGTAAAATTAAGTCAACTTAGTTGTCAACAATGCAGTTTCTAATTGGATCTTTATCATGTTGAATGTTGCATTTTGGGAGCGTTTTCTTTAAATAACTGCATTTAAAGAAAATTCCAGCAAAATATTTGAATTCGAGTGTTTGAAATCATTTTTATATATTAACTCTTTCTGGTCGGTCGCTCGCACACAACTTTATTCTAACGTAAATATCTCCGGAAGTATTTACTCTCTTGTAATGGGACATGCATCCTTCGATAGCTATGTTGTGGACTCTTACATGAAGTAATAGAACATTATAGAACGCAGGGGAACTTTTCCGCCAGAACATGACAATACGTTCTTGTTTTTTGTAGTATATGTTTTAAGCTTTCGTTACAATATAATACAAGTAAAATACAGTATTTGTGGTCCATTTCCTCCTAATTTCTACTTTATCGAACCCCGCTATTCATTACATTTGGTGCCATGACCAGGATGGAGGAAATTTCGCGACTACGAGCTTCGAGAAGAGGACATAAATCACACTTAACAAAGGTGCTAAACAAGGCAAGCGAAATTTTAAAGATAGATCATTCACAAACAGATGAAATCGCGTTAACTACAGTCAAAACCGCTCTAGAACAACTAGCAAAGAAACAGCAATTGATACGATTGCGGCAAAAAGATTGCGGCAAAAATAACAAAGCCAGAGGATCTAGACGCTGAAATATACGAGTCTGAAGAACTAAGCTACAATTTAGAAGAGAACTTGAATCACATACGTAAGTACATTGAATTATGTCCAATGTCAAGTCAATCTAATCAGTCTACACAAGAAGTTCAGCCATCTATATCAATTCCATCACCTGAAAGCCCAACCACATCACATGAAACACCATCTACAATAGTTTATTCAAATAATGTAACAAACGAATCAGGGAACCCACCACATACACAACAGAATTCCACCAATATGTTGACCGACAATATATTACCACCACCTAGTCCTCAGCTATCGGCTGCTAGTAACCCACCACAGAATATTTGTCGACTACCAAAGCTAAGTCTCCCTGTGTTTTCGGGTAACCCCCTTGAGTGGCAGTCATTCTGGGATTCGTTTGATGCTGCAGTACACAGCAACCCATCACTAAATGGTATACAACGATTCAATTATTTGAAGGCACAACTTAAAGACGAAGCATAATAACTATAGCAGGATTTCCCCTCTCTAACAATAACTATGATGAAGCAATAAACCTCCTTAAAGATAGATTTGGGAAGCCACATAAGATTGTAAATGCACACATGCAGGTACTCTTAAAAAATATCCCCTCCACCCCAAGTTACTCAGGAGACACCGGCATACATAACGTTATTGATATATCAAAGTATAGCAGTTTGACTATGTTGATCCATGTTACCGCATATGTCCAAAGATTTGTCAACAACCTCATCAAACGATCGCCTAAACGAACTGGATCACTAAATGTTTCCGAGATCAATACAGCTGAGAACCTTTGGATACAGTGTTGTCAGCAACCAATCTACCAAGCCGAGCTTCTTAACCTCACTACTAAGAACAGTTCTCGCCTACCATTAGTACATTAGTAAAACAGCTCAAACTGTATCTTGACCAACACCACATTATCCGCTGTGGCGGACGAATCCACAACGCTCCCATCAACGAATCAGCCAAGTTCCCAATCCTACTACCCGCAAATCACCCTTTCACCAAGTTAGTCATCCACTCTGTACACAATGCTCAACTCACTAGGGTGTGAATTCCACTCTAACCGCACTTTGTGACAGATTCTGGATCCCACAAGCAAGACAAGTAATCATGACGGCTTTATTCGAGCAGCAAATCTATGTACATCTACAGGTCAAACAAATAGACCAATCGCGAAACTGTACCCACTTGAAGTGCGAACAGACATTGTTGCCAAAACCGAAAATAGATCAGAGGACGCTGACATAGAACAACCTGAAAATATTGGAGTTCGAGCAAGAAGAACGGCAGCAAAGAATGTTTTAGATAAGATATCGGAATGGACGAGTATATTAAACGCCCTCCCGGAGGATGTTGTGGACTCTTACATGAAGTAATAGAACATTATAGAATGCTGGCGAACTTTTTTTATATAAAAATATGTTATATCTATTCAAGCAAACTGCCATTTGGTCAAAATACAAATTCCGCCATATGAAAAATCACTACCATCTTCCACAATTCCTTAATTCATTATTATTCAAAAAACATACAAAACACAATACAATTATTTTTCAAGTTCTCATGGACATTGGGTAAGAGTAAAAAAAAATGTATGCCATTGAAGTACCATAACATAATGTTAAAATATGTCACAGATTTTCTCTGGCAAATTTGATTTAGGACTTGTCAAGGACAGTCCATGAACCTAAACTAAGCTAATCTATCCACTACTTTCTGTCATATCCAACAGAGTGCCAGGTGTTGAAACAATTCAAAGCTGGCTGGATATGCAAAAACTTCTCACACTGTGGAGCAGCACAGTAAGTTTTATCCTTCTTCTGACCTCTACCTTCCTTATAACACACAACACAACTATGCCTAGTGCCATCATCTGATGCTACCGGCATATCAACAGTCTCAAACTGACTTTCACCAGGAGCTCTTTTCTCATATGCTGGTGGGTCATCACATGCTGGCAAACTACAAATCTGCCTAACTCCTCCCTAAAGTCTACTACAGAATATTGGTCCGAGCGTTGCAAATCTTCGTTATCTGCATTCTTCAAACACTTGTGGAATTATTTTCTATTAATTTTTACGGTACCAACAGAGGGGTTTTTTCTCATGTCGAGATCATGCACTAGCTGAGGGGAAGTATAAAAATTATCTAGATACAACTGATACCCCTGATCCATGTAAGATTCCATCAACTCCATAACAACATCATAACCGGTACCATGCTCAGACGTATTTCTTGCCGCATCCTTACCTATGTAAATATTAAAATCAACAGTATAGCCATTAGCACTGTCAGCTAAAACCCAGAGTTTCAATCCAAACTTAGCAGGCTTATCTTTCATGAACTGCCTGATACCTGACCTATGTTTCGACCTTACCATCCGCTCATCCACAGCCAATTTTTTGATCAGGTTGATACAAAAGTCTGTCAACCTTACGCAACTTATTGCCAGGAGTCTCAGCAGAAGGGTCAACGACATGCAAAAAGGCGGCAAGGACTTTATACCTATCCCGGGAAAGCATCGTCCTCGCCAAAGACCATGGTACAAAGTCTTTGTTCTCCAATACTTTGAGGTATCCCCACCTACCTTTACCAACCCAAAATAAATAATAAGGGCTACAAAAACCTCTCAACTTCCTCAGCAGTGGTGGCTTCCCAAGACCCATCCCTTTTACAATCATTATAACCCCCCTTAGTTCCTACTGTTATATACGCATAGGAATTAGTATGGTTGGCAATGGCCCTCAAGATTTCACAAGACATAAAGAGACGAAAAAACTTGGGCTCCGTCGTCATGGCCCCCCTCAGATTGGGTCTCTCAGAGTAAACCCCGGGTGGCCGGGCTGGAGTAAAGGCAGGAGGTTCTGGGACAGGATCTGGAGTGGCAAAGCCAAAGTTCACAGTCAGAACTTCTTCCTCCTGAGCACCAGCTCTACCACCAGATGTACCACCACGGGTACTGCCCCTACCTGCCCCTTCCCCTACCTGCCCTTCCCCTACAGGCGCTTCCCCTACTGGCCCTGCCCCTTCCCCTACTAGAATTGAGCATCTTCTTCTTCAGGAATATCTTCTCTCTAAAGGAATTGTTATGTGTTAGGTCTAGTATTTCAAAATCATACTTTTGAAATACAATCAATGTCTCTTATATCGGCAAAAATATCACAACTCTTACACTAATAATCTACAACAAATATCTTATGTATTTTTTACTATTTGAAAGTACATTTTATCACAAAAAGCAAACTTATACGAGCCAGAGGCCACACAACAACGGCGGATTTAACATTCATCATGCTTGTATTGTTTGTGCACGTCATGGCTGAATGACAATCTTTGCGAAGGTATATTCAGAGCCTCTTTGTGGGCAAAAATATAGCAACTCTAATACTTATAAGCAACAACAAATATTATATGTATATTTGGCATATTTCAAAGTTTATTCTCTCACGAAAATCAAGCCTATTTGTTCTATAAAAAGCAGACGCCAGACAACAACGGTGAATGCGCCACATGCAAATTTGACATGCGTATATTGACACCCACAAAAACCCACAAAAACCCCCAAAAAACTTGCCTTGAACCCTCATCACTTCCATCAAGCTGCCGATCAAGGTCTTCTTCTTCGCCATTTTACAGACATCCGTAAGAGAGGAAGAACCGTTTGCTTGTGCACGCCATATAAAGTACAAAGAAAGGTATAAGGTACGAAACGTAATGCAGCATGGTAAAAGGTTGTTGGAGCAACTTGTAACAAATCTGAGCCAATAAACTTGTACCAACTTGTCATTGGGAAAAAGCAGTGCAAACACATCCTGATGACAAGTTGTCCAAACAACATCAGTACAAGTCTGCTGCAGGTTTGTTACAACTGAAGGTAGTGTTCCAGTTACATTCAGTTCAATGGGTTATATACTGCCCTTACACGATGCATGATTTTTCAGAGGTTGCACCAAATACGCTTCCACCCATTCATCAAGGCCAATGTTATGACTGCTTCACCCATTGACACTCGCTGAGCAATTTTGTTCCAAAATTTTACATATATCGTAAGGCCAAGCAGCAGTTACGTTGACAATATGCACAAAAGCCTCCCTCGAATTATTGCACTTTTGCAATCGTGCAAATAAAGGTACCATAATCATCCAAACTGCTTCACATTGCCCACCATCACCAAGCCTTTTCCGGCTGGCGATTAACCAAATATAGCCAAATCTACTCTGTGCCATGCACATGCACTAAAACAGATAATAATAAAAAGGTTTTTGAAATATTTAATAATAATGATAATAATAATAACGGTTTTAATGAAGCATTTGTATAGGGTAGCTCTACATCTTCACTAATCTTAAATTTCTATAATAAAATGTAAGCTATATGTATATTATATGTATGAAAAATCTGTGTAAAATGTCTAAAATAATCTATATGTATTGTGCAAAACTGATCATACGTCCTGAATGCACAAGCATTCTCTAGCATTATTCACTAACAAATGTTTAACTTGTCTTGTAAAAGATATAAAATCATTGTCATTTCTAATTGTTACTGGTAATTCGTTAAAACGTTTTGAGCAACAATCTTGGAAGGTTCCTGTTTCCATTGGAATGACTAAGTTTGTACTCTGGCCAGGCCGTAATTGGAGGGTAACTGTACACCTTTCGAGTTTAAGGTTGTCTGGGAATGTCGGGTTCCATAGCGATTTATGAGCCAGACAAAGTACATAGTACTCTATTCTTTCCTTGATAGGAAGCTATTTAAGCTGCTGTAAATAAGGTGGTATACTTGTTGAGGACAAAGCTTGCAGCTGTGTTTGGAATCCGCTGCAGCTTCTTTTGCAGATACTGTGGGAGTGGATGACACACTACATCATTGCAGTCAAGTTTGGATAAAACTAAGCTTTCCACAAGTTGCTTCCTCACGTTAAGTGGAGCTAAATTCTTGAACTTGCGAAGGGTAGACAAAATGGCATAGCATGATGAAGATAGGTTCTTAATGTGATCATTCCATTTAAGGTGTTCATTCAACCATGTCCCAAGAAATATAAATCATGCTTTTCTCTCAAGTACTTCTCCCTTGCCTGTGATTTGTTGGAACTACATCCTTAAGAACATGCGCTGTTGACATTTGCTGAGTTGTGATTAGCATCTGCTTGGTCTTCGATCCATTGAGCAAGAGGTTGGATTTGGTAGCCCAGTCCAAATTAGACATATTGCCAGTTATCTTATCTACGGTATTGCTTAATTTCTGTGGTGGGCCTGGACCATAGAGTGTGGTGTCATCAGCATATTGAAACGATGGGCAGTCGAGGTTACTTACAAATTGTTTACATACTGCTTACTGTTTGCTGTTGGTGTGATATCCTATAGGATTTTACCAACTAAACATATGTAAATGTAGATGTAGATGAAATCAAACGTTCCACATAAAAGCATTTGAATATACGCTACATTTTTGTCTAACTGATATTTTGAAAACTTCCAAAGAGTTTCAGAGATATTGCAGTATTTTTCCAAATTTAAAAAGAGGTACGTTTAGCATGTTTGAATGACAATCATAGCCCTTGTGGAAATGATTGTGTTGTAAGGATTTCAATGGTGTTTGGCTTATTTCCATGGGTTCAATATTTGCAGAGAAAATCACGATCAAAGTTGTTAGGTAAAATTGTGTGCATTTTAGAGCAGTCAACAATGAGTTAAGAAAACATTTTCATGTGGTTATGAGCACAACTGAACATTGTATTGTTTTGCAGCATTTAACTACAGTTGCCTGTTCTGAATGGCAACGGAAACCTAAAACAACATGAAAAAGACAATGTGCGCTCATGCTTTGAGTACTAGACAAGGATCAAACCTGTCTTCCAAGGCATACAAATGCTGTTAAACAGTATACTGTATCTCCAGCATCCTCTGCTGCCAACCATAAGTGGACTGGGATTTATCTATAACACTTCTTTTATTTATGCCTTGATTACCAACAACAAGGATTTTACAGTTCCTAAGATACTGACTGTAGTAACTATGTTCATTTGTGTTAATAGTAGTAGTTTCCTTATTAATCACAAATGGTTCATTTGAACTATGAGCAGTAACTTCCCACACTTCAAGATCTGTTTGCTTGCCACTGGCCAGACAGTCATCAATCATGGTTAACAATGTTTTCAAACTCCAACTTAGAAGCAATATGCCTAGGTTTTCAAACCCAACTTAGAAGCAACATCGCAAGTGTTAAAGATGTTGCACCACATCTCTCTTTAACATTTGTATTCGCTCCTACATTAAGTAAAGTCTGTACTAATGATAGACCATGGGACTCACAACTAACACTATTGATGACTTCATATTTTAGAAAATGTCAAAAATATCAATAACATTCAATAAACATATAAATATTAATTAAGTTAGTCACTGTCCTCATCTGATTCACAATCCGCAATGTAGTCTTCGTCTAAATCATCATCATCGTTGTTCATCGCTTTGTTTTCACAGTCGCCAAGCGAACATGCATCTGTACATTTCAGCCCGACATCGTCTGTGCTCTTCTGCAATTGCAAGCCAACATTTCCATCACCTGAATAGAAACTATTATAAATGATTTAGTGTTTCATTGTTTGGATTTGGGATAAAATTTGAAGAAAACATGAGAAAAATATTAAAAGGTTGTCCTTACTCCTATTAGAATCGTAAATAAAATGCCTACCTCGTCTGGTGCTGGCTGACAGTCCATCCAGTTAATTCCAATTAATCCATCTTCATCAAACACCCAACTGTGATCAACTGGTGAAGGGGATAGCCGGAGTTTGTTCATGACACAAGCGCCATACCCACGTCTGGTAGTTTGCTCTTAAACAATGCTGGCGAAGTGCAGCCATACACGGTGGAAGACGTTCAATTTCACACTTTCCTTTCTTTGAACAATAGAGCTTATAACGCAGTAGATCGACATCCGTGATTTCTTTACCATACATTTGACAAACAAACTCTTGTAGGTTGTTGACCAGCTCTTCTGAAAGTTGAAAGCTTTTACCAAGCTCAGCAAACAGTATTACATGTTCCCGAGTTTTCGCCATTAACTTTATTGCTCTGATCTTGCCATGACCTGCGAATGCACTGACTGTGTCACAGCCTGTAAATGTGTGCAAGCCTAACAGTGCATCCAGGAATTCCTTTCGATTCACATCATGACAATCAGTGAGGTGTCGTGTTGCAAGAGATGATTTGACATCATTCAGATTGATGATTCTTGTTCTGTTCTTTGTACCAGTTTTGATATACAGATAACTTGATACTGTTTCCGAAACGGACAATGCAATAACAACAACATCAGTATCAGGAGTATGAATCACTATATTGTGGATTAACTGATTTGTTGCATGAATAGCATGAAGCATCATTCTCGTGTCTGCTTCTTCCTATGTACTTTCCAGTTCCGGAACTTCAGACACACCTTCCTTCGAAAGTTGGAAGCACTTTTCATCACAGGTGACATAGAAAGTTCCACTTTCAACTGTCAAGATGTGTTCTTCTCGCTTCCACTGGTCAAGCAAAAATCGAATCAGCTCACGTTTGTTGGTGGGTGATGACAAAAACTGGTTGTACTGCTTTACTGGGTACGACAGAATCAACTGTCGGAAAGTCAAGTTCCCTGTTGATCGTCACAGCATTTTTGATGGAGTTTTCCATATACACATCAAAAACAACGTCAATTCATTTGGCACCTCTGCTCGATGACAGAACCGATTGAAACATCTGGTGGGCTAACTTGCCAAAGGTTATAGTTGGACCCAATGGATACTTGAATACTTCTTTCAAGTCTAAATTTCTCTTCTGCATTATGATCGCAATTTGGTCAAACAAGTTTCGGGTTGCTTTAATTTTAATTGTTTTGTCTTTGCATTTGATTGTGACAGTTTTGCGCAAATAGGAAAATGTATGTAGCTTTAGCTTCTTTATTGGATCATAAATAGATACCTTTGATTTGTCACTTAAACGGTTGGCGATAAATGCTGTCAAAGCCTCTTCGCCACGATGCTTTGCTTGTTGCATATCTTGGGAAATGGATTCAGTAGCTGCCAATCCGTTTGATATGCATAACAAATCGTTATCTGATAGAGGATCTATGAATGTGTTAGTCGTCACTTCAATCAAGGATTGCACATCTTTTTCATCTCTTTTCATTCGACTGACACCGAGGTCATGGTGCTTGTGTTGGATGTTAACGTAACATAAGTGCCAAAAGAAGCAACAACGCAAATTCGCTCTGTATGATGCATTCAATGCCCATCTGTTTATAGCATTTGAATTTGTGCTGAATCCTGTCGTCCCACCAGGTGTCTTTGTTGATCGTTGTCTTGATGACAAGAAATTTCCTCTTGAGCTGATGCGATTATTTGATGCTTTTCCTGAGCATTTTCATAGGAGGTTTCCATTTTGCTGATCAATAACCTGTGTAGAGCTTCATACACCAATTTGCAGCTTCGCACAGAACGGTTGTAGCTTCGGTGGCGCGGTCGTCAGGGCAAGCGCCTTTCACCTCTGAGTTTGTGGGTTCGATTCTCGCAACGGACTGATGTGGAAAGAGTCGGTCAACGCTCTGCCGAAAGTCGTAAGTTTGCCAGACCTCCGGTTTCCTCACCTGGAAAGTTGACAGGGTGGGTTAAGATCAACAAGTTAAGAAAGTAATATCATAATCGTTGTAAAGATAAAAATAATCTAGACTAAGATATGTAATCCGGTAAGCGTAACACTTGATGTAAAGCGCATTTGATCATATTCACATGTAAATTTGCGCTATAGAAATGTTAATCGTTAACCTGTGTACAGAACCCTCTGCCAGTATTTGACTCTGAATCAAGACATCACGCAATCCTGCATCCTTGAAACGTTTCCCGATAATGCCCAGTTACATCATCAGCATATGAAACATGCCCAGCATCAAAATACAATCTTTGTACTGATTTGGCATTTTCCACTTGATTTCTACTGCCTTTGTATATATGGCTTGGTCAAAGACGCAAACAATAGCTGATAGCTTCAACTTGTCCTTTATTGCAAGACATCTGTTCAGAATTTCAAAAATTGTGCTCGTGTCACTTGCAGGGGAATCCAAGCATTCCAGATATCCAACAGAATATTTATGGGGCGTGATATTATCTTTTATCTTAATGTTGAAGCCTGTCCAACTTAGAATCGCTTGAGGAATGAAGCTTTTACGGGAAAGGATCCAAGCTAAGTTGATTCTTGATTGCTCTTTCAATAGAAATCCACGGTCATCATTACCAGGGAACGTCAAATTGGTTGGACCAATTCTCCTGCCAGATAAATAATCAGTTCTCCTTTGTTTGGTGATTACTTCAAAATATCTTCTACATCGCTGTCTTTTGGGAGGCGCAGAATTGTTTACAATTTCTGTAAAATGCCCAGGCTGGATAATTATTCTGTTTACTTTGTGGGACGTTCCATATCCTAAAACAATAAAAAGTATATCTAAAGTATAATAGAACTATTTCAATAAAAACACCATAATAAATGATAACTTGAATCAAAAGTAATATCATACTATCACAACCTAAACTTACCAGATAGAGTTTCTTCTTGTCAGTCGATGTTGTCATAGACTGCTATGGTAAAAGTTTTTTCTTTTGATCCAGGCGGCAAGGCAACATTCCCCTCATTTTGCTGATCCATCACTCGGTATGCATTTTCAGTGGACAGTTCTTCTACGAGAGAGCGGCTGATTCCATGTCCTAACCTGCTGCTTATATTGATAAGTTCAGTGCAGTTGGTTAGTGACTTGATAGTATAGGGATACATGATATTCTTTGGTGTTTTTATTCTCCCACGGGATACTGCATATACAATATCTTGGCCAAATGATGATTTCAGATGACTAACACGAGGGCTAGGCTGTTCATTAAAGCGTGGATTTAGTAACTTATTCAGGAAGAGCGACAAGTGGTGACTTACTTGGAGGCCAAGGCATTACATCTTCCATTTCTCTGACTTCTTCTCGAATCAAATGGGCAGCTCTAAGCAGTCTTTTTTTCATCTTCTTTCATTTTTGAAATCTTCTCTGCCTCAATCTTTAGACCATAGTACGTTGATATCATGTCTGGAATTGACAATGTGTCAGGGTAGACTAATAATCTGCTGTTAACCGTTAAAAAGTTGAAACCAGTGAGCAAGTTTTCAATCTTTCGCTTCAAGTTTTTCTTGGCAGAATTTATATACCTCTCATCTACTCCTTCCGAACCCCTCAAATTGTCTTCGAGTACCTTAGTTAGTATAGCGTACTCAACTACAGTGGGGGAATCATACAAATCATACAAATCAAAGAACTAACTTTCACAGCATCAAATGGCTCATCTTTGTTTGGTTGATAAGCTTTTACAACTTTGTAGTTTACTTGTGTAATCACGGTAACATGTTTTATGGTACTTAGCCTCTTTTGCAATTAAGTCGTCTGTCGTAATTGCTGCAATTCTCTGGTCACCTCTGAGGAACTCGCTTTTCTGATTGAATCATCAGCTCGTAATTCGGCACGTGAAAGTAATTTTTCTTTAGTATTTGTTTTCCGAACACATTTAGCTTTATTGCAGAATATGCAGTTTGACAAAAGTTTATCAAACTCCCTTCGTTCATATCCTTCACCTAGATTGGTTAATCTGAGACTGCTCCTTGGATTTGTTTGTGCTTCACTTATTTCTCCTACTTCTTTTCCACAGCTAACTAAGTCCCTTTTCAAGGTAAACATAGATCTGCATGTTTTGTGATATTTGAGAGGAGGATATTCTCCATCTGTTACAGTGCTCGAAATATCGAGAATTGGCTGAAAGTTTCTTCTTTCTGCTGCTTGTAATAACGTCTTCCATGAAGATTCGGAGCTCAATTTCACTAGCTTTTGTTCTGATACACTATTGTAGTGTATTATACACTCCTCCATTATCCTAAAATTCACATGTTTATGTCGACTATGCCTACTTATTTCCTATAAAAAATAACAGATGCTCCACTCAATTTTTGTTTAAAAGCACTAGAACGACTCCTGATTAGGGCACAATAGATATTGTACACTTCATGAAGGCAAAATGTTCGCATAAAAAAACTAACATCACTTCAGTCCAACTTTGATTAAATTTAGATCCATCTGATGGCACGTTTTTTGGTGTATTTACGTTTGACTTTTTAATAAAGGTAACTAAGACACAATAACCGCAAAATATTAAGTGCGAAATAAACATCAACCTACCTGTTTTGGTAACCATCTTGAAAACCGAGTTATCGGGCCTGGTAACTAATAAGAACTAGGCTCTCTCGTATTTGTAGGAGTTCAAAAAAAGCCTATGAAAAGGCTAGAGTTTTGGCATATTTTGTAAAAATGAGTAAAAATGAGTAAAAAAAGGCAAAAGTAAAAGAGTGTGGTTATATTTTCATTTTTAACCATAATTTTGAATGTTAATGAAAGCAGACTATTATTTTACACAATCGTGGACATAACAGTTGATAAAATTGCGGACATAACAGTTGATAAAATTGCTTAAATTTTCCGGAACACACATTCGACTAACTTCATTAGGCTTTCGCCCCCCTCTCCCCCTACCAATGTTGCTATTATTATCCCCAGACTTAAAACGCAACATAACATTGTCTAGGGGAAGGGGGGATATCCAAGGTCAAATACAGAAATTATAGTACAATTTATACTCTGACAGATGCACCTTGGAATTTTATTAACAAGTTATGTCCAGGATTGAGGGTAAAATCGCCCTAAGGACGTCACAGTTAACCATTAGATTTTTGATACGTAGCTTCCTGAGATATATTTTTAAAAGGTTGATGTCAAAAGCAATGAGATACTGCTTTGGAAGCCTAAACTTCCTGAGATATATTTTTAAAAGGTTGATGTCAAAAGCAATGAGATACTGCTTTGGAAGCCTAAAGGATGATAAACGTTTAATTAGTGCTGTTTTTCAAACCTAATGTATTAATCTTGTCACTTATCGATACATTGTATTTTGGGCGTCATGATACTATATGATAGCTGGGTATCCAGACTTGTTACCTGCTTATTTCGAACTCTTCATACGATTGTAACAATTTTTGGTCCCTTTTTGAGAGACTCACACCAATTATTTGTTGTGAATCCCATGGACTATGAGTGGTTCCCATTTTGCACAGCATGATGGTACATCCATGATGGTCTTAAGCACTTTCCCACAACAACCTGTTCGCTTTTAGATATTGTTGTAGTATAACTACAGATGCAGGATTTGAGGACTGCATTGCTTGTTGCATTTTGCATGGAATGTTTAGCATCAATTGTTTTGAACTTGCCATCAATGCGATTCTCATCTGTGTCTGTTGTTTCTTAATTACAAATCTTTGTCTAATACCTGGCTGTTACTGTCATCAAGCTCTTTTTCAATGTTACTTAGTTGCATTTCAAGTTGTTCCATTTCCTTTTTGTGCTCCTGCAGCAAGTACAATAACTCGTAGTGTTTTTGTGCAGCATGAATGTCAAATGCTTTCAAGTTTCACCATATTGCGAAGCTACTTTGGCATGATCACATGGTATCTCAAGCTGTCTACCGAACTCCAACACAGATGCAGTTCCATTTCTTGTTGAATTATTTTCGAGAGAGAGAGGTAGAAGTAAGGTTTTGGTGGATTCTGTTGGTTGACTTGTCTTGAGAGCTGACTTAAATTTGTATTCTGATGAACTGGTGTCATTTGCAATTTGTTCCTTTAACCAGATATTAAATTCCTGTTCATTCATGCTGCCTAATTCCTTTTCAGGTTGTGGTACATTATTCAAGCCAATATCCAGTTGTTAGATAATAAATTATCTTTGGCTTCCTGCCACAATTTTAACTGGTCTTGATTGGATTCTACAAAAGCAGATAAATAAATACAAAGGTAACTTTTCAGAAGTGTTTTCTTAGTTTTCAGCCATTCATTTTTAGTCAAAATTATAGTCCGCCAGATATGACCCAGGATGCACTACTGGTAAGTAAAGTAGCTTCTCAAGTTTACAAATTTCATCAATCCATCAATGGTCTTTCATCTTGCCAAGGACTTTCTTGTTTCTCAGAGGAAGATTGTGTATGTATTCCGACGTATTTAATACTTGATTGTCTGGAGTTTTCACTCCATAACACAGCCTATCAGTATCGGAGAAAAGAGGCTTAATGTTTACACCATACTTATGTTTCATATACTCGTAATGAAATGGTACAGAAGTACTTTTGAGAGATCTAGAATTATAAATCCTACGTAATTGGACGGTTTGGGTATAGCTTTGCCTTCTTCATATTCACAGCTGCCCAGATCTTCAGAAAATGTGGAAAGAATTGAATGATAGGCATGCAGTCAACTTGGAGATTTTCATCTTGTCGTTGGCTAACTTGATGTTAACTTGTTTCTGAACGTTTTGCATGGTCTTACAAAACACCGAGTTATTCCTCAACTTGTAAAAATCTTTCTCAAAGTCATCCACTGCTGAAATCAACATAGGTCTTGAGCCAAGGACTCTAGTTAAACACTAAGACTCTATTGATTTTCATCAGGTCCGTCCCCAATGCCAGGTATAATGTTAAGTTGCGGAAGTGTACAACATAGTTGGTCTTATCATCGACATTGGGTATTAGTTTTGTGACAGCGATATTTCCAAGGTTAAGATCTTGAGTGAGCTGTAAATGGAGTGATAACATAAATGTTTTTTAGCGAAATTATGCCTGAATCGAAGATACATCAAACACGCGCCACTGATTTATCGGATTTACTTCCAGCAGAAAGACTACAGTGTAATCGCCTTTTTCCTGGCGCTTGTAATTAGGATATTGCAACAAAAAAGCTTAGTAAAATGTTGGAAAATGTCGAAATTTTCGTTTTTTTCTGGAGCTAGTGGATAGTCTTTATGCAGAGCATGCAGTTCTTTAGCATAACATAAGTCTAGTTTGAGAATATAGCCTTCTTCATAATTATCAGGAATGTTTAAGATGTAAAAGTTAGGGATTTCTTCTTCAGTATCCAGCCAAATTCACCTGTCTGTAGAGGTTGTGACATAGCCCAGCCATAAAGGTTGTTAACGTCGGGATACATTGCACAAGAAGTTTCTTGTTCAGAGTCATAGTTGGAAAGATATGGGTTGTTCGCTTTACTGAAACGGTTGCTAATCATGGAAATTCCACTGCAAAGCTCTTCTTATATAAACAAATACATATCTGGGTCAGTCAATAGCTCTAGTTCTACCTCTGTAAATGTCAGACAAGCTTGCCAGGCTAACCCAGGTCTTGTATAAAAGTGACAAGGATCTAGATTGTACACTTTCAAACCGAGACTTCAGAAATTTTCAACTACGTCTGTCAGTAGTAGATCATCTGAATTTAAGTATAAATCATGGTAATCCCCATATCTTGACAGTTAAAGTATTCGAAAACGCAAGTTGACTGGATGTAGTCAGCATCGGAAATATTTTCATCATTCAGAACACTATAGAAATGGGAGGTATATTTTATTGTTATACTTTTCTACGCTATGCATGTAGTTGTAGCAGGGACACTTTATCCATTTTTATATGTTTCTTGACAGTTAAGAAACATTATTCGAAAGGTTAGAGAGTAATCTTTCAAGGGAAGCATTCATAAATTGAAGGGAATCAATAAAATCCAAATTATAGATGGAAAAAGAAAAACACTTTTCTGTGTTATTTGGGATACAGTTAATTTTCTTGTCTTTGAGTTTACCAAGTCCTTGCATAATCTGATGGAAATCATAACCATGAAGAATGAAGTATGACAGGATTCTTCCTGGAAAACTGTAGTTCAAATTGCACTCTTGTGCAGCTCCACAGTATTTTCCAGAGAGATGACAATGATCTCGGACCCGATCGCTTCCCAACACAACCCCACAAATATGGCAATTTGTAGCATCTTGAAACGCCTGCTCTTCTTCGTTTTCAATCCCCACCGGCTCGATAAAATCAAGCTTCTCCTGAATATATTGTTGTTCGGTTTCCAAACACTCTAGTTCGGTTTCTAAACACAGGGGTTTAAAATACTGCTCAAACTCATATCGCAATGCAAGAAAATCCACAAGACTGACAGTGCTGATATTTTTCCGTGCAAGATTTATCTTGATTGGGAGTTGGTGGCGGAATCGATTTTGGCTGTAATACGTTCCAAATCTGCATAAATCACAAATGCTACTTTCAGGTGCTTGTGGTAAGCTTTAAAATACAGTTCGGCATTATCTTCATTCGGGAGTTTGATACGTTTAACCTCCGTGTTGACTGCAGTGTGGTTCATGGTCCTGTAAACAGGTCTTCCCGAATAAATCCATGCAGGCAATAAAACATACGACATTTATGACCATTTTGACCATAAAGTAATTTATTTAGATCTTTGACAAGACAATAATGTCTGGTAGTTCCCTGGGAGAGTAATAATAGATTGACATGGGTGCCAAAGCGTTCTTTCGTAGTGTAGATGAGAAATAGCACATCTTCGAAACCAAATACATTCACAGAGATGTTATTCTGACGCTCAAATTTATCATATATTTATAATAGTAATAGGAAATTCAATGCCATCAACTTAAGCTCATCTTGAAATTGTTTATAATGGTGAAGTCATTCTGGATTATTCTTCCAGTGAACAGGACATAGAGATGTTAGAATAGACCACATAAAGCACTTGTTATCCATATTCTTAACGTTGATAATAGCTTTCTTGGTCTTTAGCTTTGAGGTAATGGGATGTAACTGGAACCTTTCAGGGAGATGTACTGCATCATGCTGAGGTCTAGATAAAGAATTTGTCTAGTATCCAACTTCCACCCTTCTGAAACACCACCATAGAATCCATAACTTTAGTGCTGGATTCTTGCAACTGTTTCTCTAGTTCATGAGCATTCACCATTGTCATACATAAACTGTGACAATGTGATTCACTGATTAAGTCTTCACCATTGGCTTGGGACTTAATAAATCTCACTTTCATGCTAATGAACCATTTCAATCCTTTCTTTCAGCTTTTTGGACATTTGTGCTAAGATCGGTTTAGATTTACCTCATAGAAATTCAGAGAAATGAGACTTTTGATCTTTCCGTGGTTTCAATTCAACTTTCTTAAGGTTCGGCTGAAAGGCAAATGTGACATTGCATGGGCTGTCATCTCCAGTTCCGACCTGAATATCAACGTTACTCTTTAGCAGGAGCGATGTAATCTGTTTCATCCAATTTTCTTTGGAGGGTCTTGCCATCACATGACATTCTCAACTTATGATTGATTGATAGATACGTAATTGTTACATTCATAAAATGTTAAATATTATCGTTTACAAAAATGATTCTATTAATAAATTACAATTGTTACTACCTATGTATAAATATTACTACAGTATATATAAAAACACTGTTAAACTTTCATAGAAAAACACCATACACCTATTATCCTTCTGCATATAGCATAAATGAAAGTGTTATTTGTTCGGTCTGTTCGAAGCCTTGGCATATTAAAATCGTGCTGTTTTCTAAAGTTATAGTGTGGCTGGTATATTTCCAGGAGAAGCACTTTCATTTTATGGTTTGGATCATTTAGCATGGAACTAAACAGATCCTGACATAAATGCTCATAATGTTGTAGTGTTGGTCTTACACCAAACTCTTGGATTGTTGTACATCCACCTGATGTGACAATGGACACTGCCCTTTTCTCTTGTAACACATGGAGCAAAATGCAATCTACTAATGGCGATGTTGTCATTGTTGATGAAGGAAATGACACTGCTAAGCGGTTATACAGTCCTAAAGGTGATACACCAGAGAAACCTGGCAAAAAAAACACGAAGATTTTTTCGTATGGAGAATTCAACTTCCAGTCGAGCTTTGTTTCAGAGTGCAGGGACAGTCTCCAGTTAAAAATCATAAATGGACCTTTGAGGAAGATAAGGTTTTCTTCACGGCCTACTGGGCAAAAAAATCCTGTGAAGGAGAATGGTAACAAGCTGTAACCACTGATCTGAAAAGATAGTACCTGGATCGAGCTTCTATACCTATGAAAATTGAAGCCAGTTTTGGATTTGGCGGCCATATTGGAGTGACCACCAATGGCCGTTGTGAGTCGAAGCAATTTGAAGGAAGTATTTTCAATTTGCGCTGTGTTGGGCGATGGAATTATGGAAGTTTAATTGGAAATATGTAAAGGAGTTTGTATATTGTGGCCGTGTATAAGTGGCCGTGATGCACTGTCGCCATATAGGACATATAGAATTTATAGTGCTTGTAAGTAATAGTATACTTAATAAAATACTTTCTATGTTCAGTTGCTTCAAATTTAGTATTATGTTTGTAGTGAAGTCATAAACTATTTTAATTTTTATACTGTATATTTCTTGTAAAATTATGTTTTAAATTTCTGTGAAAGATTTTACCTGTCTGAAACATTCTGTATCTTGTGAAGAATTTTGCAAAAAACTGTATGCAATAAATCAGCATACCATGATAACTGGCCAATGCTATTGTAAAATTTCTCATTGACAAATGTTTTTATTAATTCAAATTTCTTTTTAATATGTCTTTAAACTAGATTTATACCATTAGGTTCCTAATCTACTTGTCAACTCACAGGCGGCCCAATTTCAGGGTGAGTGATCAGGAGTTGCGGGTTTTTAACGGCTTTTTATAAACAAATTTTATACTCCACCAAAACTATTCTAAAAACATTCTTAAATTAGTCAAATAACTACACTTTAACAATAAAATATAGTTGACATGATAGTATAATGCCTTTGCATTATTTTAATTACGCCATGGGCTCATTTAGAAGCGGTTTATGCAATTTTCTGTGGCTATATGTTGTGTCAAACAATTGTGTGTTGCTTGTTATATGTGTATAGAGCTAAAGGCTAATTAGACCGTATCGCTTAAAACTCAACTCGCTCAAATTGTCAGACGGCAAAAATTCGATCAGATCTTTTCACAGGTTTCTCTTTCTAACGAATATGGTTTGATCATAACCGCAATTAGCGACGACGGGCCAAAATCTCTCAATTTCGGCCATGTTCATAAACGCTTGGAACTGTTAGGGCATGATCGTGGACGTGACGTAAACAACTGGTAAACAATACCGTCTTCACGCGGGGTGGGACAGCAGTCAAATTCGTCGCTACTCGTCAATTTGACTGCTGTCCCACCCCGCCGTAAGACGGTATTGTTTACCAGTTGTTTACGTCACGTCCACGATCATGCCCGAACAGTTCCAAGTATTTATGAACATAGCCGAAATTGAGAGATTTTGGCTCCGTTCGTCGCTAAATTTGCCCGAGTTATGATCAAACCATATTCGTTAGAAAGAGAAACCTTTGTGAAAAGATCTGATCGAATTTTTTTTTGCCGTCTTACAAGTTTGAGCGAGATATTTGAGTTTTAGCGATACGGTCGGGCCGTACGAGTAATTAGCCTTAGCTTCTATACATATAACGAGCAACACACAATTTGACACAAATATAGGCCACAGAAAAAGTTGCATAAACCTCTAAAATGAGCCCATGGCGTAATTAAAATAATGCAAAGGCATTATACTATCATGTCAACTATATTTTATTGTTAAAGTGTAGTTATTTGACTAATTTAAGAATGTGAATAGTTTTAGAAGGTTTTGGTGAGTATAAAAATTTGTTTATAAAAAGTTAAACCCGCAACTCTGATCACTCACCCTGAAACTATTGTAGGTCAACTATGGTGTCATCAATTCATTGGCACAGGAAAGAACAGGGGCTAAATATATTAGGCCATTCTTTTAAGGCAAGGTCTGAAATTTGCAGTATCCCGATATCCACAAGATACTAAAATTGGTGTTGGATACTAAACGCTAACTGTCAATGACTTGTATCCTGGATACTACAAAGCTTCAAACAGAACATAGTATAACATTAAATGTCTTAATTGATCAACATTCAAGACAGATGTACAGAAGTTTGCTTAAGGTTTATATGCATCTTAGTGTATCACAATACCAACTTATTTAGTGTCTAGTTGTTGACTGTTGTGTCTTATGTTGTTATTGTTACTTGTAACAGTGAGATGGGTCAGGAATGGGTAATCCAGTTTGAATGGATACCAAAAAAATTTTAAATTTCAGATTCTGGAAAGGGAGTGGATTAATTTTTGAACCAAGACTTAATGTATATTACATGGTTTGTAGCTTAAACATAGTAACTGAATATGATAATCCCTGATATATTGGTGTATTGCCCCAATAGAGCCTGGGGTTCCCAACAGAGGATGTATTCCCACTAGCACCACCCCCAGGGGTGGATTTAGGGGAGAGGTGCAAAGGGGTGCGCACCCCTGTTGGCCTTGGTCAACAGGGGTGCAAGGGGGGTGCAAAAAATCAGTATTACTATAATTGCAGTAAATGCCCATCATTATAAGTATTCAATATTGAAAAGAGAAATTAAAAGACGGTTAAACACCAATCAAAAACACTCAAATATAAACAAAGAAATAATTTTATCTTATAAAGGTCCCCGGACCCCCCCTAGGGGACTTGCGCCTTCGCCGCTCGACTCACCTGGCACCCCCCTAAAAAACCACTGCTGGATCCACCCCTGACCACCCCTGCTTCCTCTGCACAGATTCAAGCTTAAAATACATGTTGTAAATAAATTGTTCACTTAATTCATAAGGAAACTAAATGCCACAGCATGATGTTTTATATAGATGGCCTGTAATCAATCTCTTGAGACACAGTAGACAAATTTGTAGTGGTACATTCTGACAAATTCTGTCAATCTGACCAGTATAATTTAGTAAATACAATTAAAAATGCATAACAGCATAAGTACTTTTTATTTATTGTGCTTCAGCAAGCAATGAACTATTTTCTTGGACCTGTTAAATAATGTCTGTTCGCCGGGCAACAACAATCAACTATTAATTGTTATAGCTACAACACGCAAAGTTTGTCGACTTTAATCGTCCATCACTATTTGCCCAGTATTACTTTCCCATGTGAAACTGTCTCCTTTCTTGTAATTTATTTGATTACTACGCCGAGAGGCACAGTACGGCGATTTATTCCAAAATTTTCACGTGAATATGCTCACTCATGAATCAGATCATTCAGATCAGTGGCTGTAACACACAATTGTTTGCAAAATTTACTCTTCCAGTATCACAGGGAAATAAGAAAATTCTTACACAGAAACCAAACCCCCTCCCTAACCTTCAAAAGTTAAATGGTCAGCCCATTATAAACAGTAAAATTGTATGCTGATAAAGCAATCTGATTATTAAAAAATAGGGATCAAAATTTTAGGGCTTGCAGAATGCTTCTAACGGGTTAAAATTTGTACTTGTTGCAATATTTTGTGTCCTATGTTCTTATATCTATTCCCACCTGATTTTTGTTATACAACACATTTTTAAAATGCTCATCATAGTTGTATGCACTGTAATACAGACAGTACAGCATTTGAAAGTACAGTATATGCTTACAGCGTATCAAGAGATAATCTGTGTAAAAAGTTTTTTAGGAAGTTAACTATTAATAATGACAAACTTTCTGAACTCTTACCGAAGAGAGAACCGATAACTTATAACTTGAGACAGAAGCGGAGTTTATCACTGGTTAAATGCCGAACGGAACGGTTTAAGAAAAGCTACATTCCCTTTGCTATTCAGCATTATTTGTAATATATTTTATTGTATATAGTATAAATCTAGATTTTAATGTACGATAACGCAATTCAGCTTGCTTTCGCAGCTGCAAAGTTTTTCTTAATAAAGCTTAAATTTAAATATATACAGTATTGAACACGATAGGAAGAAATATGGGTATTGGATGTGCCGCCATATTCATACGCATGTCTATATTATGCCCTTCACGCCTGGCAAAATTGCATCGAAATCGCCAAAGGTCGCCATTCATATAGGTCAGCGGATAACCAAACAGAACTGCTAATTAGTCAAGATGGCGGCCACAGGGAATTTAAATTTTACCCGTGATGAAGTTCTTGGGCAAGACATTTACAATACGCCAAACGAAGAATCTTCAAGTTTTAAAAACAGAGCTAAACACGCTCTTCGTGGTTTAGTGGATAATTTAAATGGCGACAATGCCAGTCTATTTGTAAATACTGGGGTGAAGCAGCCAGAAAGTCTGCACTCACTTTGACGGGTTTGTCAAGCCTTTTTGTTTCCACGGCAACAACAAGAAGGTGGAAGTGATTTCTTTCACTAGTGTGTGCCTTGTAAAGAGTTGTTTGTTTTGCTTTCAACATTTTCTTTGACGACTGTGGCTGGTTACTTCAAACGAAGCCTTGCTGGTTCCCGAAAAGGACACTCTGCAGCAGTTATTGTGTCACTTCGCTTTTGTATACAAGAAGGGTTGCAGAAAACTAGTCATTGGGTTTAATTTTGGAGAATGGAATGTGAGTGGACTTCCTCAGCACACTTGACACTTGCTACTTTTAATATGTGTATGCCAATAAGCAAGAAAGAATGTGTCAAAGTGAAGTCAATAGGTCATGCTTTTATATATTTGATATTTCATTGTTTTATGCCAGGGAGAGCAATTTAAGTGAACTCCATGCCAGTAATATAAAAATACAGTGCATGTATTGTACTTGTACATGTACATAGGTACATGTAGCTAAAGCTTTGACATTATTTCATTCTTACATATTGGCATAACATTTTAGACTGATGCATGTCAAATGGCAGTGGGGATCTAATTGCCATTTGCCTACCCTAATACCATCAAATGTTTTACCCATTATTGTCCACATGCAAAATACAGGGGGAAATATTTGGGACTAGACAGTATTATGGGAAACATGAATAATTGAATATAGCTCGGTGACATTAAACAGTCAAAATAAGCAGCACTAGCCAGATTTGTCAAAATTAACCAATTTAGCAGCATTGTGCCTTACCGATGCTTTCCACATAACTATTCTTTTATCTAATTTTAAAGAGCTCAAGTAATAAGTTGAGGTTCTTGGTATTAAATGAGGTCTCGCTATTTATTGCTACTTATGCACCATACTCTTGCTCTCACCAAGCGCATGTGGTACAATACACGGACACATGTGCATCCAGACATGCGTGAAGTGTCTTGATGCTATAGTCCGCAACAGAACTGATGAAAGTTCAGTTTTAGCAAAATATTTGGCACTGGCATACGTACTGTAAATACATGCATGTATGACAACAGCCTCATAATATTATAACAATGTCACAATTTTAATAAATCAAGTTGATTTATATACTGCCTAACAAATTACATGATTTACTTTAAGCTACAGTAAGTTACAAGTACTGTTAACTACGGTGTGACCTTTTATTAATAGATCAGCTACATTGACTTTGTATGTCATCTATGCATGCACACAGCAAAATATATATACATGTAGGGTAGTGTGTAATGTTAAGGCAAAGTAGCACCTTTTGAGCGATGTGTTTTAATATATAAGCATATACTGTATTTGTTACTTACAATCAGTCAATTTTGAATCTGAACATTAACAAAGTCAAACTATGTCTTTGTCTCGCAGGTCAGCAAAACACATCGTTCATCGCTAGTATGCCTTTAAGGTGCCTGTTGCTGTTTTGTATTTTTTCTGCCTGTAGAGTTAAAGTAATATGTAATAACGCTTACTTTTAACTCTACTTTTGGCAGTGAAAATCTCAAATCAACGACATGCACTTTTTCTGACAGTACAGGGTTCGAATTAATTCTGAAAAAGTGGTTCGTGATTTTGCAACAATCAAAAATACAAATTTCCTTTAAATTTTCAAGGAAATTTTATCTGCGCAAGTGGAAGCACGGAAGTGTTTTCTGCCTATTTGCAAACTCTAAATATATCAATTACAATTAGAGCATATACACACTTTTAATGCGGGTTGGGATAAAACACGGATATGGATGGCACAGATACGGATACGGATGGGGGGATAAAACACGGATGAGGGGGAAAAAACACGGATGGGGGGATAAAACATGGATATATGTATAAAACACGGATGAGCGGATAAAACACGGATGACGGGATAATACACGGATGACGGGATAAAACACGGATGGGGGGATAAAACACGGATGAGGGGATAAAACACGGATGAGGGGATAAAACATGGATGAGGGGATAAAACACAGACGAGGGGGTAAAACAGGGATGAGGGGATAAAACACGGATTGGGAATAAAACACGGACGAGGCACAGAATAGGAAGTTTCCTATTCTGTGGATGAGATAATAATTGCCCAACATTTTTTAGTATTTATATGTACTGACAAATAAAACGTTGATACTCTCTTCTCAGTAAAACTGGAACCCGTAGACTAGCATAGAAAACTCGCAGTGCAAGACGCCGGCAGATTACAAGGCAAATTTATAGTTTGATAACCACAAAAAGTACGTGTTTGTCATTTAATTTATGTTACCGGTTAAATGTTGTCTTTTAAAAATAGTTATTAAAAATAGTTAATATCTATGACAAGATATTTTGTAATGAATTTTTATACCAATCTTAAAATAAGGTAATTTTGAATGACAAGTGTTGCAAAGGCTTCTCATGTATATTTCAAGACGAATTTATAGTTTGATAACCACAAAAAGTACGCGTTGTTATTTATTGTTTTTTTTTGTATACAGTCTACGATAATATATTTTATATATTTGATACAAATCATAGCCAGAATAAGGTGATTTTGAATAAATGCCAAAACATGGGAAGTGTTGCAAAGGCTTCTCATGTGAAGTGTTAGTGCAAAGGCTTCTCATGACAAATGTTGCAAAGGCTTCTCATGACAAGTGTTGCAAATTAAAGGCTTCTCATGTTCTACCTGACAAGTTGTTTTGTTGCCCTTGCAGGTTTAAACTGACGCGATCGGCATTTATTGTCGGCTTACCAAAAATGCATTTAATAAATTTAAACAATGCATTGAATGTATCCATAATTTTTAGCTAAGATTTTAACATAAGTTTTGCTAACATTTGCATAGCATTTGTAGTGCTGTTGAGTTATACGATCTATGGGTATAGACTTTATTAACATTGTCAAAGTATGTAGATAATATACATTTATCGCTTCCTCTATTTATATAACCGAGGTTCTTGTCACGATGAGCTCCGTTTTCTGTGCGTCAGATCAAAAAACAACTTAAGACATGTATGGGATAAATTTGGCTATGTGCGTAAGCACATGCCGATTTATTAATTTTTATAATAACTGATGTATTAACTAATACCACAAATATTAATATAAATATGAGTTCGCACAGAAAAGGTGGGGTATTTAAAACGCCAAAAGTCTTCTTGGGTAAAGAAAACAAAACCCCACCCCAGCGTGACAAGAAACTGCCGGACGCAGAAAACCTCCGCTAAACTCAACAATAAGAAAGAACATAAGCAGGAAATCATGCGCTCATTGTGAGTAAATGAAATATTGTTACGCATTAACTGCAATGCCCCTGGGTCAACTTGCTGAATAATGCAAACTTTGTAACGTTAACGTAGCTGTACGTGAAAATTGCAGAGTAGCGTCCCGCGAGCCTTGCCCCTGCGCCAGCATCGCAGTAAACTACACGCAAACCTAGTCCTAAAAAGAAGCCCACATGAAGAAACAGTAACTAAGGAAACAGTGAACGTTGCAGCCGTAGCCAATCCCCAGCCCAGCCAGGCCGGTATGACCCTCATGCACTCACAGTAAAACTTGGAGCACAGATATATTTGCCGAACGCATCGGATTTCCAACGTCCCATCAACCGTATTTGGGCATCAGAAAAGCTGCATTCGGCTGCAAAAGTTGCAGCGCCGATACGAAAGCTGTGGCATTTATATTTCGTAGTATCTAAGCCACATTGACGAAAAATTGCAGCAAGATTTGCTGTGAACCAGTTACGTGAAACAGCTTGGCCGTCAAGCATTCGAAATAAAGGGCCGCCAGAGAAGCCTCGGATTGCAAAATAGTCAAGCAAGCTCTGCACTGGAAATATGTCAGATCGTCAACATAGTGTAATTGACACTTTAGGTTGGTTGTACGAGTGTTTAAAATCACCAAACACTATTTTTAGCCCAGTTGATGCTCCTGTGTTATTTACAAGTTTAACAACCTGGTTGAGTTGAAGCACTGTTGGACACTGTGGGCAATAAGTTATTTCATCAACCCTTAAGAACCCAAAGAATGCGGTAGTACACATCGCCTTGAACAAGTACATTCAATATTCACTAGAACATACCGACGATGTTTGACTTAAAATATTACGAAGGATCGGTATAGCGTTATTGGCAAGCGTGTATCAACACGTGCAACGCCAGCTTCCCATATCCTTTTAACATTTCAACTACCCAAAATACTTTAGTAGGGTCGTTAACGCCAGCAACACGGTGACAGTAACCCAGCACAGAGATATACGTGTTTGCAGTAGAGGCTGCATACTGACGTTGAAACATGTACGCTATAAACAACCCTAATTCGGCAGGTGGAATAGGTAGACGGACCAAGGCAGATTGTAACACACAATTAGCAAATTGATTATAGAGCTTCCAAACTCGGCGATAAGTGGGTATTGATGATGGCTGCAAACTAGATTTTAGTAAGTGAGAGGTTATAGCTGCCAGTTCTCTGGCAGTAGATGAGGCGGTATGTCTACTGGTGAAGGATGTACACCCACCAGCGCTAGCTGCTTGAACTTGGATACCTGTAAGTGGGATAAAGAGTCAGCTAAAACGTTTTTAACACCCGCTACACTACATGACGAGCCCTAAATAAAATATTAAATTTCAAACAGGCTAGCAGGAGCCGGCGCACAAAAATCATAATGATTGGATCATGTGATGTAGCTCTATTAATAATATCAACCAATGCCGCATTATCTGTAAAAAACGTGATACGCCGATTGCGAATGGCTCACCCCAGATCAGTACACTGAGCACAATTGGGTAAAATTCTAGAATAGCGATGTCGAGTTTTTTCCAATGTTCCGGCCAAGAGCCAAAACACCACTCATAGTGCCCCAAAGCCTAAACTGGCGGTGGAATCAGTATACAAGTTTAAGCTATGAGAATCAAGCCAAACATCGCTTAGAAAAAACGACCGTGGGAAGCCGTGCATTGCTCAAGTTTTGTGCACGAATCCAAAGCTCCCAGTGGGTGGTACCCCATGGCATGGCTAAGGGGTTAAAGAGGAACCAGCCTGAGCACTCATAGATAGATGATACCTAGCATCCACCTGCCCCTGAAGTAAGTAATAAGCCAAAATCAAAATATTCGTTGCCCCAAATTCTAGCCTTCAGCTTAGCGTTCACTTGAGCATCAATTGGCACAGTAATTGAATTAAAATTAGCTATATTTGAGCATGAAGGAGAAGAAACTTGGAGCAAATTCTCACCTGAGACATGCTGTAAAGCAGATGCTACCGGCCCCTGCATAGTAGCACCCACTCGGCCCACCCCGATACCTGATGTTGCCAAAGGCAACTCCTGGGTTTCCTGTGTTGAAGTGGAAGGCGGACCACCATGATTCACGGCATTCAATGAAGCCACCACAGCCTGTGACACAGCCGAGGCAATCTGTTTTACCATATCACTTGATATTGAAGTGGAAGGGCTTGGAGCTGGAACCGAAGGGGGAACTGAAGCCGCCAGAGAAGGTTTGATATCCTGTACACGCTGCCCTGATGGTTGTGTTGTTGCTGTAACCACACGACGCCACGATGTTGTAGGATGTGGTGCAATTGGTTGCGCTCGCCGTTGTATATGGGTACTGGGACAAGTAGCTGACATAGTCTGAAAAAGAGAACTAAAAGACAGGGGATAGGCAAAAATTTAGTTGAATTGTATACCATGTAAACTTGAGGCCCCACAGTAAGACAAATCATCATGTCAACATTTTTTATAAATTACCTGTAACACGAAACAAAACAAACACAACATAAAGCAGTGAGATAATTCTGGCATACAGCGAAGTAATGAACCTCTCTTAATGCTGCACATAAAAATATATAATCGGGCAATCTGAAAACAACAGGCCGCTCCATCCCACAATATATTGACTTCAACTGCAGGCATTTGAAAACGCTTTTTCGCTCTATCCTGCTTAGACATGCATTTTTCTATAAACACAGAAACAGTGGCAAATTATATATACCTAATCACACATATATAAAAAAGCCAATGCCAATGGCTTAGCTAGGACATATTCCAACAAATATACAAGTACAAATAACAAACGAATGATACACAACAATTGTATATATAAAGCCACAAATTCATGAACAGTCCCTGTGGAGAAAAACCCAATGTTGAAATCTCAAGGTGGGCATCTGATAACAGCCCACGTTGCTCTAGCCCATAACAAATATACATATCATGATAACAATTGGGGAATAAATAAAATCATCTGAATTGGGGAGTGAATAAATTTCCATGTATTATAACATGATAAAAATAGCAAGGGATAACAAAATATATGCAAATAGGCCATGTGGCCAATAAAATAACACTCCAAATCCCCAAAGATATGTATTTATAAATTACAATGATACGACACACAAGTACACAACCGGTATAAATGCAACAATATCTGAATATCATCAACTCATGAATGCCAATGCTTTTAAAATAGCCCCACAATAACTGCGGTATAAGCATTATGGTCTGGCAGAGTTACAGTGTACCCCATCTTTGCAAAGAAGGACTCGATCAGTCCGGGAAAAGTCCCGATGCTCCCATAAAAATATACCTGGCTCATCCGCGAGCACCACAGACACATATTGACTCAAGATTACAGCTTTATCGTTAAACAATTTATCAGGGGTGTTTGAGTGCGTCACATTCCGGTTTATGACCTGGTAACGAAGCAAATGTGCAAGTTCATCTATTTTTGAGCCAACGACCTCCGGGGGCAAAGTTGATAAATCATTAGTGCCCACTTCAAGCAATACAATCTTTGGGCGGAGATTTTTAACATAAGTCAACTCATGTTGCATGAGCCTTTGGACAGTAAGACCCCCTGTGCCCTTCAAACAGATATAACCCGACTCGGGGAGGTGAAAATTCTGACTTGCACGCAGATCAAATCCCGCCTCTCAATCATGCTGTAAGCGACGAACAAAAGAGTGCCCTAGAACCAGGATTGACGGAACAGTAACTGACATTATTTAAAAGTATAAATAAAGCAACAACGCTGAGCAGAATGACCGATCATGCAGCTAACCTGGATTTTTATATGCCATAGCCTGTTATCACATGCATCACATGAAAATCACTCATGTGTGAAATTACTTGTTTATCAAGCAATTTCACACACGTGCGTGACATGCCTTCTTACGATAAATAACAATAAATAAAATTAAATAATAATAATTAACTGCCGGAAGCAATAAAAACTTTATTGGCGAGGATTGGCTCGCCAATAATTCCTTTAATAATATTGTTATTTAGTTAATAAAGGGTGCTTTCCAGTGCTGCGTTTTTCAAACGTATGTCTACACAAGAAAGTCTAAATCGAGTTAATGTTATTTATGGAACAGCCGAACAGCCACATGAATGGCTGTGTAGCATTTAGTACTTTGAATGATTTAGTATCTATTTGTTCACATATTTTATAGCTAAATAAAAATTAGAAGGAATTAAAGTTTTCCGTGTACGTACGTACGTATGAAAAATGCAGTATTTGAGTGCAGCCTCAGTTGTATAAAATAAAACGCTTCCATGACGACCATGTCTACAAGTTGACATTTCCAGTAATTCATTACTAATTTTGTTTTGACATTTATTTGATATTACATATTCATGTATTGCAAACGTTAAAGTTATGTGAAAATTTATGATAAGAAAACATTTAACCCGGTAACATAAATTAAATGACAAACGCGAACTTTTTGTGGTTATCAAACTATAAATTCGCCTTGTGATCTGCCTGCGTGTTATGGCGTAGATTATTATGTTGTGGGAATACAACCTCGAGCTCATGAGAGTGTGGCAAGTTTAATTTTAAGGTTAACTAAAAAGTGCATTTCATGTTGCATTATAAAAATAATCTACCGCATAAACAGTGGAAACAAAGCACTGCGAGTTAATTATAATCAGATCTGCGTAAATGGAAACTCCTCTGACAAGAAACAAATCTCCATCGGTTATCTGGTATTCTCAAAAGTATATTAAATAAAAAGTATTACCTTATCTTCTTCCAACAAATGCGCGCAGAAGTTCACACTTATTGAATGCGCAGTCTACGTATATCAGCCTTTAGAAAATTTACTTCTATGCTAGTCTACGGGTTCCAGTTTTAGAAGAGAGTATCAACGTTTTATTTGTCAGTACATTTAAATACTAAAAAATGTTTGGCAATTATTATCTCATCCACATATTTTATCCCCTCATCCGTGTTTTATCCCCCCATCCGCGTTTTATCCCCTCATCCGTGTTTTATCCCCATATCCGTGTTTTATCCCCTCATCCGTGTTTTATCCCCCCATCCGTGTTTTATCCCCTCATTAGTGTTTTATCCCCCCATCCGTGTTTTATCCCCGTATCCGTGTTTTATCCCCTCATCCGTATCCGTATCTGTGCCATCCATATCCGTGTTTTATCCCAACCCCTTTTAACGCCGCACATGTCAACTTTAACTTTGATGACTACAGCAGTTCATGTGTCGCCTAACAAAACTTTGCACCAAAATTAAAATTAGGGAAATTCTGGCTAAAACATTGCAAAATTAACCCAGTTTTGTCCAAACGAAAAGTTCTGCATCGTTACAATTAACGAACAAGCTTTTCGGAAGTACTGTGCATATTGCAGTCTTTGAATGTGTGCGCTGCAATCTACTATATCTGCCACTCATTCTCGCTGTCTTCTAAGTCCGACATTGTCAGCAGCGTAACACCAACAAACTTGGAGCCATCATCGATTTTTCGGCGTTTCTCTGGATATCTGTGGGATGTGGATGTAAGCCGTCGAACCGCTGCGTTAAACCACCAATCAATGCTTGGAATTGGATCAAATGCTTCGCACGATGGCCTTCCTCTCTGATTCGAAGTAAGGCATCAGGGCGATCTCGTCTTAGTCGGTTACGCAAATCGTTCTTAACGTGTGCCATTCTGGAAAACATTCTCTCCAGTTTAGCATTGCTAAAGGGTGTGATTAGCAAGATTTCGATGATGTTGAGGGCATTTCTGCATTCCCGCTGCATCTCACAATTTGTGAACATCTAGATACTTTGCAGACGAATCATTAGCAACAATGGGGATAACGTGTCCTTTAAGGGATTGCCACTCTTGTAGAATTGCAGCAGTATTGCAATTATTTTTCGTCAACATCTCATGAAAATGCTTGGCAACACTCTCAATTTCTTTGTTGCCAAAAGCTGAATGTGAACTACCCCTGGCCAGGACGATGTGTCTAACAACGAGACTTGATATTCAAAAACAGGGAAAGTGGTCAAACCGCTTATCCATGCTTTCTGTAATACAACTGATTTGGTCGTTGTACGATTCTGCCACCCCGTTACATGTCTCTTCAAACTTTGAAAGTTTAATGCCATGGTAATAGTGCTTGCCATCATCTCTTAATTAAATAATCAACAAGAGTCTTTTGTACCGAGTCATCACACTTCTTTCTTCGTCAAGACTAGTCACCATCAGAGCCTTTAACTTGGTCATCGTCCACGTGAATTCCTGGATGCGGCGAATGGTTTTGACACGATCATGCACTTCCTGTTGCATAGACAAGGATAGCCGCTTTAGTGGACTTAGAACACCCAAGAAGATAGAGACATTTCAGCTTCTTTAATGCTTGGGAATCTGTGATGGCGAGGGATTCTAAATGCGACATCAACGCTCTGTAGTTTTCAACCATAATTTCCATTGCCTAAAGAATAAAAAGAATATAAATGGAAAAGATGGTTTTGCAATAATCTAGTTTCCAAATATCTGGTGCTATTAATGAAACAATATCTATCGTAAAGTATCAAATTAAATTAAACTTTAAGCAGATAAAAGGCTATTTAACTGATGGCATGTGGAAGGCTCGGATTTTGGAAGTAATCAATGTATTATTACCTCAAATTTGTGATCTAGCCACCTTGTACCAGTCACTTTGGTTGGTTTTGGAATCGCTCCTTGATATGCTGTGGCCAACTCCCTTAATTCTCGAAGTCGTTTTGGTCTCTTCTGGTACAGATAGTACAAATTCACCAACATTTCGTCGATTTTCAAGAAGGTTGTTGTGTTGAACGCATCCTTTAAAACCAATTTGAGCCGGTGCTTGAAGCAATGTATTACTTGCGACCACGGTGCTCTTTCTTTAAGTAATGCGCCTACTCCACTGTGAATTCCTGTGTCCTTCTGATAAAAACAATACGTATATGAGCTCTTGTTCTATAACGCTAGTGTCAGTGCTGCCATCGTTCAAGCATGCATAAAATCTCGCATTCTAAATGTCCTTGGCAAGACTTTCCATTGAAACTTCAGCTATGTAATCTGTGAATATTGTGCACTGTCTGTCTTTGCGATATGCTTTGGTAATTTGTCGCTTAAGCCATTTTTACACTGAAGTGCAATAAGATCATCGAAATCACTAAATGGCCTCTATTTTTTTGCCAAGTAGTAAGTGGTGTTGAATTTAATGGCCATGGACTTCTTATCATCAGGCGATAGCATTTTTAATAGTCCTTTTCCTGTGGGTGTTTCATTTAAAACTTTGCGAGAACACTCTTCGCCTCGTATATCAGCTAGTAGTAAAAAACTTTAGTAGTAGTAAAACTTTATTTCAAGAGGGAAACATCTTAACCATAATAGTTATCTAACATACGGCCCTTAATCTGCTTAATCGGATAGCTTTTCTATGAACATCACAATTTTGAATGTGTTTTGTCAGTCCGTCCTTTTCCAGATTCTGCGTACCGGATACCCACATGTGTGAAAAGTTTTTTAGGGTTTGAATCATGTCTGTCCATCTTCATGCAATCCTTGCAACAAAGTCTTGTTACCTTACCCAATCTGGTATCGAAGTCCAAATTACAGCTTAATTATTTTTCCCACTTCCTCACGGTTTTTATACTAGCTTCCTTAGGCATAATGAAAATACAAAGTGAAACGTTCTTGGACTTTTGAAAGTTCAAAGTTTTTGACTTCCGCGCTGAATGGTAGCTCGCAAATGGTTGTAAACTATAGAGAAATGCAAGACATCCCAACACGTTCGCAAATATATTAGTAAAAAATAAGTACATGTAAAAAATACTTTGCCAAATGTTGATTCGTGATTTTTACAAATTTTCCATGCGATTCCCATTTGCCTGCGATTACGCTAATATTAATCAAATTTATGTCCTGCAACTGTATTCATAGTTTTAACAGATGGTCTTCTTTCATTACGTACAGTATGAAGTGGACGTAAAATACAACTTCAGTCTAATATTAATGTACTGTGGGGTTACACATTGTGATTAGTCAGGCCCGTTTTGGTATGTGTAAATGTCCCTCCTGATGTGTAAATGTCCCTTGACAAAAATTTTGTGGAAGAATGCTTATATGAAAAGGCTGAAAATACTTGGAAACCCGATGAAAGAATAACATTTCTTAGTGGAGTGCAATATTGAGTGTACATTATGCGACCACATAATGTTCTCGCAACGTTGGTTTACAAAAATATTCAATACGCGGGGCGAAGATAAAAAGACCAGGACATGAAACTGCGAAAAAAATCGTTATAGCTTTCATCGGGTTTATGCATACGAGTGCGCATTTTACTTCTCCGCTGTGTGTTCAGAGTTGACTGATTTTCCGTTAAATTATTACGCTCTTTCAAGCGGGAGACCCAGGTTCTATCCTTGGTCGGACCTCTACTCAAGGTCTTTGGCATCTTCTCGGATAAGGACGTTAAATCGTAGGTACCTTGGAACCCCTATCCATTGGGCAGTTGCCTGTTGGGAAATCCACCCACCAATGAGTGGGGAACTCAATAAACCAAACTGAGCTCAAATAAATTTACGAACGAACTTCGGAACACACGGCGAAGAAGCACTTGCATTCAGAACACAACTTTTCCTTTATCAATACTAACCTTGATTTTATCCCGCAAAGTGTCACTACAGAATCGGCATTCAGTATGAGTTTCCAACTTGTTCAGACCACAATTACAGTATTCATCCTTTTTTACACGCTTGGGAACATAAGAAAGTTTAGAATGAGAAATACTGTTAGTACGGTAACCTTTCTCTCGCAACCAAATGAGAGAGATATATTCGTGAAGAAATATCTGCTCCCACCGGTGCAGATACGTAGTATTTCTAGCATATGTTGCAATAGCAATATGCTTCGCTTCCCTACCTTCCATCGAGTTCAGACCAAGTCCTAACCCATACCTACTCTTCATGTCTTTCATGTGTGAAGGAACAACATGTGAAGAACTTTCTTCCCCATACCCATGGAAACCTGTTATAGAACGTCAATTAAAAATATTAAATTGTGCAAAAATAACTGTGAGTCTTTACCAGTAAACCTATAAACAAAATCTTTGGCCTTCCCGCCAGTTTCGTTAAACCATTTTTGAACTTTCTTAGCTAATCTAGAAAGAGAACACTTTGAGACACGGTTAAATGATGTTGTGGAATCAGGAAGCTCAGACATTGAAATAGCTTTGTTAAGGAGGTCCTGATGAACTAAGGCACAAAGATTATTCTTAAGATGCAGAGGATCTACATGTGCTCGATTTATGATCTTGCCAACAAGTGGGACGAATTTTTGCCTGCTCTTCTTCTCAGCTATAAATTTGGTGCCTTTTCGACCTTTTGGTTGCGTCGGAAATATTCTGTGCACTTACCTTTTCCTTCAGTTTTTCAACTGCAGCTGCAACTTCTAATCTCTTTGGATATTTCCAAGGCTTCCATGTGCTCCCTTTCTCCTTTCCAAATGTCCCACTTGAGTCCTTGTGTATATCGGTAGATACATCTGCAAATGAAGAATAATATTTTGCACTATTAGTTAGCTCACCAAGAAATGCCAACATCTTACACATTAGTAGTTCTGAAATGTAAAATTTTACATTAACAGGAGACCCCTTGCATTCTATAGTGTATGTGGTGCTCTCGATTCGCCTGATATCAGTCATTAGACGGTTTATAAATTTTATCACTGACACACAGTTTTCCTTATAGTTGGCACCAAACAATAAAAAATTTTCATTGCTGCTTAAAATCCCCTTTCCAATATTCAATATGCTGACCAGCCAAGAACAGTTGTCTTTCCCGAAGGGAGCATCATCTCCACCTAAAGCAACATAAAATGTATAAGGTGCAGCACCAAAAGTAAGGATTTGATGGAAGTCATTGCACAAATAAAATTCAGCCAGATTCAGCAAACGTTCTTCAAGGTTTCGGTAGGTAAGGTAGGTAGGTAGGTAAGGTTGTCCTCCAAGTCTTCACAGAGCGTCTCCCTAACACTGTACAACTTACCTATGTCTATAGATTGAATGTAGGACATTAGTTTCTGGTAAGGGGCAAGCTTGGGAATGGGGCAGTTGGCAACCTTAATGCGAACAGCCTTCTTCCTTGCAACCAAATACTTATACACAAGCGCTTTGAAATATGAGCTTTCAAATATGCCAAGATCCTGCTTATACACCTTTGGGAGAATCTTATTTCTAAACTTCCTACCACTACCACTACTCATTGCTTCTGCTATATCCTTCACACTTGATCTTGCTTCCATTGCTTCCATTGCTTCCAACAAACCAACAGTGCCTGGACTCTGATTTTCTTGTGATCCTCCATGAATTTCGAGTGCTGCAGTCGTCATCTCTTGACATTGTTGTCTTACAGTGGATTGACTGAGTTTCTCCTGCTTGACTGTAGTTGGATTCTTCCTTCTCATTCACACTGCCTTCTCACTTAAAAACCTGCCTTCTTCCTTTCCTTAACATTCTTCCTACTGATTGTACTATCACTTTCCAATTCTTTCCTAATCTCTACCCTATCTTCTCTCTCTTCTACATAACTCGCTATCTGTAATACAAGAAATAAAGTCTCACATACCAGTATCTCAAACCTGTGGTGCCAGTGTGGGTAGAGTATAGCAAATACGGCGGTTGACTCTTGTGTAAAACTACCTGAAAAATACAAGGAGAACTTCAACGTTTCAAGCAAAGACGCTTCGCTTGAAACGTCGAAGTTCTCACTGTACCATTTAAAATAGTGCAATTTAGTATACCTAAGCTGTAATTCCCCCCAATGCGGTTTGTTTTACACAAGTGCACTGTCCTATACCAGACTATTTTAGTTATCGATAAAGGTAGAACTTAGAAGCCTTGCATATAATGATTAGCAGTTCAAATTGCAGTATGTGGCATCACAGAGCAAGACTATCAGTTACTATCCCCTTGACATAGACAGAGTAATATAAAAAATAGGCCACATAAGTGTGAACTTGTATGTGTTAATAGGTTTGACGTCAACAGTTTGTAAATATACAAATTGGAGGGACACATTGTGTATAACTTAACGGGTTAACAAGAGTTCTACTTGAAAAAATAGTATGGTTATAGTTAAAAGGATGCATTGTGTGGTCTTATCACTGTAATGAGAGTTCATTACCTCTGTCTGTAAATGCTAGCTATGGCAACGGGCTATAAAAATACCTGCAGTGCCCAAGATTTTATAACTTAATATAATCTTAATTTGTCTGAAATTAACAAACACCAGTTTCTCCAAATATTATTTGCTACATGCAAAAAATCTGGACATTCTCCTCTGGCGATTTCCATGAACTTTTTGCCAGGCATGTTTTATGTATAAAGCAATTAAAATAAGACTAGGCATTATACATTTGAAATGAGATTTAGGATAATTATAATGTCATCATAAAAAATTAAACATTATTTGTATCCTTCATTTATTCTGTTGTTTTATGCCCTCAATATAGATTCCTGTCTGAGATCGCAGCTAAATATTGTATACAGAAAAAAGTTTGCAACATTTGAAGATGCAGAAACCCATTATGGTCTGACAGTTTAGCAGAACTTGTGATAAATGGTGAATGACAACGCTGTTGAAGATACCCCTGGGACCACAAATTATTCATACTTTTTGTCTTGCATCAAGAAAGGCGTGTCGTCGAGTTGCCACATGGTAGATCTTAAACTCTCTAATATATGACCACATACAACATGTACACACTCACCACACAATCATTAACCAGGTAAAGTCCTGTTTATTTGAACTTTTCCAGTCCCATGCAGTTAAAAATTTGTCTCTTACTGCAAGTAACAGGTGTACTCGATCACATCGTGGAATGAAAATGACCGGCATACAGTAAAAGCACCATTTTCGTATCTTTTACCATATGCTTAATCCATGCATATTGGTGGAATGAAATTATACAACAGTTTTTTAGTATGTTTGAATTTAAATAAATCATTTTTAAACCAATTGTCTGTGTATATTTATTGCAAATGCATTAATTATTAGTTGGGCAAACGAAGTAGAGAAAACCACTTAAAACATTTATGTAGGTAACATTGTCCTTACAGCTTAGCATATAAAAAGGTTTGTTCAACCTTTTGCCCTGGGTTTAGTTAATTTAGAAAGGATTTGATTTTCCGTATGTTGCAGAGGCTTTTTGCCAAGATTCCTTCAGATTTGAATTTTTGTAGTTTTTATTATACGACTTTTTTCTTTCAATTTCCTTTTTTAAATTCATTATCCTTCCTTTTCGTATATTTTCATATATTCTCTCCTTTTTTCTAAATTTTTCATTGAGGCAGTTTGTTTTGAAATAGTTTTATTAGATTGTAAATTTCGTTTGTTTGCTTTATCACTTGTTACCTGATTTGTTATTTGTGCAGAAACAGATTGTAGGATAGGCACAGTTGACACACAATGCAATTCATCAAGTCCAATATAAGTATCTCTTACGTTTCCCCCAGACTCAGCATAAACAGAGCTTACTACCGTTGACTCGGTAAATTTGGTGCACTTTCCGTGATATGGATTTGTAAGTTGTTTGTATTAGCAACTGCCTGTATAATAATATGGTTTGCCCATATTCCACGAAATGTTCTGGCAGAGGCATTGTGGGTCCCATGTTTTAGGGGGGGCCAAGGCTAACATTTTTCCGACAAACACAATTTTTTGGAAATGGGGAGGGGGGTTAGCCGTAAAGGCGCAAAGCCCGGCACTCCATGCTAATGTTATATGTGTGCAATCGTATAAAGCATATAACTTTTAAATATTGACTATTCTATAAATTTATTATGGGGAAACGATATTTCATCTATATATTTTTTTATTCAAACCTGTTTCGCATTATCAAACAACGAAGAGCAGTAAAACTCCCACTCATATATGCAGGTATGCTTGACTATGAAGATTCCGACAACAAAACAAATTTCCAATTTTCAGACAGGTCTCAACGATAGGGGGGGAGGCCACAGCGCCACTGTGTTCTGGACAGTTTATTAAATGTTGCAACAGCTCTTATTTGTGCATGACGATCTTCTGTTCTATAAAGTCGATGGCTTACACTACGACAGAAGCAATTACCATCACTGACAATATTTGCTGGCCTTCGTGCTATGTGAGCTAGCCTTGCAGTCAACACTGACATGCATCTATTTTAACTATTTATTGGACCTGGATTTAGCTCAATATCACCGAATAAAAATAAGAAACGTTTGTCAGTTGTTTTTTTCTTTGCATGTTGCCATTATTTTTCATTTTTTAGCACGACTTGGCTTTCTAAATCGTTGTAGTTATTGCTTTCTGAATGATATGTTTACGGTAACTTGTACAATGGTGCCAAGACGATGATTTAGGAATTTAGGATGAGAAAACAAATGGTGTGATAATATGGCATGATATATCAGTCTATTTCATGTACACGACAATGGCAATATTGAAATGGTGATGAAACGAAGATTAGCTCAGTTGCTCTTATTTACTGTCATAGTTATTATTTGCTTTAACCTTGACACAGATGGATGTTTGTTTTGGAAAACTGTAACTGTTAATTGTGGGAGCTGTTATATGTGATGGAATCTCACCAACACAAAGATATCTGTCCAAAGTTCTGGGTATTTTAAACGACTTGTAAAATACTATAACAATTGTTCAGCATGCTTCTCCTTAACCCAGGGCCAGTAAATGGTAATACAAACAAGTACAGTATTAGAGGTTTATATCTAAATGCTAGAAGCCTTGTGAATAAAATTACTGAATTCCAAGTGCTTGCTGTTGGTGCAGACATGCTTGCAGTTACTGAGACATGGCTGACGTTGGATATCCTAAACTCGGAATTACTGCCTGGTAATATATTTACAATCCATCGGCGGGATAGAATTAACTGAATAGAGTGGAGTCTTACTCGCGGTTAGGAATTCAATTCAAAGCTTCCGCAGGAGAGATCTCAAAACAAATTCAGAAATTATTGTGTGCGACGTTTGCCCTGAATAAGCTTCCAAATTGATCTTAAAATTCAAAAATTGCCCAAAGTCAAGCGAATGTATACAATCTAAAAAATGCAAATTGGGCAGGCCTTAAAGAGTTGTTAATACGATCGCCCTGGGACTTGTGCTTGTGTTCATTGATGTAGAATTATCCCTTTCAAATTGGTATGACATTTTACATCAGTTGTTAATGCACCTATCAATGTTAATCCCGCGGGGGAGGGGCCGGGCAAGGGGTGGGGATATGTCAAAATCCACACCCTAGGGACAATGACATTTGTCAAAAGTAACAATATTCCCTACCCCAGGGAGTAACACAGCTGTCAAAATCCCGGCTATAATCTTAGAACATAGGTATGTGTTTAAAATTGATTTTGATTGGGAATGACTTGGATAAAGTCAGATTAAAATGGTGTGCACATGTTGTCTGTTTTATAAATGAGGTGATTTTTGTTCAATGGTTGCCTGGCTACTACCAAGTACCATTATTAATGTAATAATGTCTACATTATTACTTTTAAAATAAGGTCAATCAAGTAATTAAATCGAAATTGTACTGTAAATTGAACTTTAATCTACTAACATAGATTTGCATAATACAGTGAACATACCCCGAAATTAACCCAAAAAAGTTCGAAACGAAAAATCAATGTCAATGTCAAACTGTGAAAGAGCACAGTTGGAACACTATATACAGTAGTTCAAACTTGAAGATTATTCTTAGGAAATGCTAAATATACTATGGAAACGTAACTAAAAGCATCCATCCAATACCTTACAATAACGATTATGACGTCCTAAACTTGGGCAATCCCTTGCAAGACTGACAAAAATAATTTCAACTATTTTCGAATCATTCTGTTTTTATAATTCCTTACGCTTCCGTACTATATTGAACATTTTCTGAATTCACAACTAAGAAATTAAGGACTTATTTTAGTCTTGTTTCTACAGTTGTCTAATATAGTATACTGGTTACGAGTACCAATTTTCACTGCAAGCAAGACATAACCAATTTTCCAAATGGGACAAATCAGTTTTGAAAACGCCAGAGCAAATTGCATGGCACCAATTGTTACAACCATCACAGCATACTACAGCGCGTCTTCTTTTCCGCATTCAAAACATATATCTTTCTCATTGCTTGCCAGTTGTGCATCAGCCGTTGGTTGACCTCTATTTTTGCTCGGAACCTGGGCTGCAGCCTTCTTGTTGTCTCTCTTTGCAGCCACACTTTGGGCTCTCTTTTTTGCTCCACTAACGCGATTTTCATAAATGATCGCACCACATTTCAGTCTCCTGTGGTGAAAGAAGTACTTCTTTTGATAGTTCACAAATTTTCCCCTCATCTGGCATATTATAACTTAGTTTCTTTATCGCCGACAATAATACCTCGGATGGTGGCTTAAGACCCTTGTGCATATTATTTAAAAATGCCTGTTGCAAAGACTTGGATTTTAGGTAGTGTCCAGAACATGCTGACTTACATTGTGAACACGAATCCTGCCCAAAAGGTCTATTGGAATCTGGGGAGGGAAGAGGCACAAAAGAAAGTGGTGGGCCATCCAGATACCATGTAAGTTAAACGTTGGGTGGACCTTGCTTACAACGTGGATGTATGCATTCTTTTTGATAACACAACATCGCAGATAAAATACGTATTTAGTGGGAACATCTTTCACCATATGCCGTTGCTGAAGATCAATAATTTCGGTTATTTTCTTATACATTTCAGGGTGCTCTTTTTTAAGATTTTCTTTCTTGTTCCCTTTTAAATATATTTTGACCAAGGCTGATAAACCTGACTGTCAGCCCCGGGAAACACATGAATTTCAGTAGACGCACAAGGGTGCTCCATCAACATGGTTTACGTAAACATTGATGGCAGAAGATAAGTTTTCCTGCAGTTTCTGTTGATCTACTTTCCCTGAAGCAGACATACAATAACCGTGGAGAGTGGACGGGATGAAAAGATTAACGTGTGCTAAGGCTAAGCTGTCATTCTGCAGTTCCACGTGATTTCTGTAGCTTGCACCACTGTTCCTTGCTGTAACCATTGTGACAGCTGTCTTTGTTTTTAAATGGTGAACCGTCCACCAATACCGAGTTTCTCAGTGTGCAGGTCCCTCATCAGCACCTGCATCCACTCTAACAAATTCTACTTCTTTTGTATTCACCCGTTTGCACGTTGTAAAATGCAGGTTACAGCGATTATTTTGTTGATAACATTTCTATATCTGCTAGGTGTTGTGCAGCATTTTTACCATGAAGAGGGCGAGCCTTTACGACACCAGCGCATAATTCAGGAAAATTATACGAAGTTACTTGAGGGATATCCTGTTGCATAATCTGTTCTTGTTGTCAGGGATTCAGAACCTTAGATGCACAAAGTTCCATGTTGTCTATGAGTTGCAGTAGTTTCCAAACGGAAACCAGCCTGGTCGTCCCTTCCCAGATTTAAAACTTTCTCACCATCGCGATACTGCATATCATCTAACGCGCCATAAAAGGCCGCGCTCCAATGTTCGTTGGGATTAAATTTTAGATTGAAACCCTTCTGCGCTCTTCTCTGACAAACCTTTGCGATGCCTTTATACCTCGCAGCAGACTTACGCCACTTGTTCCTCGCGATACAGAGCTGGACTACTGTTGCATATGAAATTTTTAAATGAAATTTTTCTTGAAGATATTCTTTTACACGTTTAAAAGTTGGCTTTTTCTTAACTTTTCTATTTCCGTCAAATGTTATAACGCCAGTACGGCGCCAAGCATCTGCCCCTCCCCTACACACTCCTGAACGAAGTTCTCAATTTCTTTACCAACGTTAGGAACTTGAGCGAAACCTTTTTGCTATGTTTCCTTTTCAACAGTCGTCTTTCCATGATTTTTTTCTTGGCATCTCTTATTGCTTTCCGCTTTGTAATCATCTTTCTGCCATTTTGTCCCAGAACACCACTTATTCCTTGATTCCAAATCTCTTGATCGCTACTATCTGACTCTGAAATGATAGATTCTTCATGCTCGCTATTGGTCGAGGGTACTTCTTCTAAAAGCAAAAATGCACTACGTGATTGAGTTAGAGTACTTAAATCCTCTGTATCTATATTTAGGGATGGGATCATAGTTCGCCAAGCAGTCGGCTGATGTCATCTTTGCTCATGTCTTCAAACATTGGCTGTAAGGTAAACACAAAATGGAACCAGTTAAAGGAACAAGATTTGAGCATGTCATAAAACTTGTTGTTGGTATCATGCAGCAAATCGTTTATCTCGGGTATATTTTCACGATTTCTTTGATTATCATTATTAGACAGCAGTTGTAATTCCAAAACACGAGTAGCACCAATACTGTTTATCGAAACATCTGAGTCTCCTTCAGACCTTGCTAAACATGAAGGCACGAGGGAAGCTAGTCTTGCTCCAAGTCTGTCTCATGCCAAAATGCGGGCGGAAAGAAATTAAGGCGGATGGCGGGCGGGCGGGACGCGATAAAATTGGAAGAGGAGAGACAGACTTGTTTCCCTTGCAGCACGCCAAATTTACTGGTTGATTTTTCAACCGGTAGGCGGGGCCAGTAGCCTACTGCTCATTCTGAATTAAACAAAAGCTGCATCAATCTTCATCTGTAGGCTGTAGCCTCTGGGCTGTAGCTTCGGAAATGAGAGAAATAATCACAGCTTGTGGCGATTAACTGAGACTGACAATGCGATCTATAAAGGATGCTCTACGGTATGGAGTTATTTAACTTTAATTTATTAGACTTCTGACTCACTGCTTTAGATTCATTTTTCAATTTACAGTTTACTCACTTGTTTCCTTTTATAAAACTATACTTTAGTTATACTTGTTTCGTTTTATAGAACTATGGACTTTGCCGAGACTTCTCGCGTAGCGGGACGAATATTCCCTTGTTTAATTCCCATGGAACATTATGTCCATGAGACGTTAATGTGGTTCTATAATTAGAGCTGCAGAACATGTACATTTCATGCACAAAATTACTGTAACACGACTATTTTAATTATTTTGTTGTTTTTCTTGATCTTTTGTTTGTACGACAAACACATAAAACTATGTAAAAAGCATCAAATTAAGTGTCAAAATCGGAAATTTGGTTTCTCTATTTCATCCCTGTATATTCTGTAAGTGGGCTGGCGTATTTATATGAAATATATTCATCTCGCCTATACCTATGGTCTCGGCTCACTACTTGGGTGAGATCTCGCCAAGCGGCCAGCTCGCTTTCTCATATGAATGCGATGTATTTTTTATACTGAAAAGTTCTTGGAGGCGAGATCATAAGCAGTTCTCGGTAAGCGGGATTATATGAACACGCAGGCCCTAGGTTTGTTGACCTTAATAATATGTAACTATAAGTCAAAGCTCTAAATGTAAATGTAAAAGCTCTAAATTTAAACAAGCTTTTGTTTTTTTGGATGCCATAGGCCCTATAGCTATACTAAATAAGTTTCTTCTCGCGTCGGCTTTCACGACAACAATACAACACAGAACGCAAGTTTTATTCTTTGAATTTGGCGATATACCTACACGAGTACGTGCAAGCTTTCGTTGGAGTGATATTACTATTATTCTCTTGCATAACCACACATCATTTGCGGTAGATAACTGCTGTTAACATGCAGATTTGAAAGTTAAATTAAAGGTGTCGAATAAATTAAAGCACCGCAAGGCACAAACTTGTCAATCAACTTTCCCGCGGAATTTATAATCGGATTCAAATTCCTGCAAGGGAAACAAGTCTGTCTCTCCTCTCCCAATTTTCTCGCCGCCCGTCTCCCGCCCGCATTTTCGCGTGCCCTAATATACTCCCCCTATAAGAGACAGACTTGGAGCAAGTCTAGAGGGAAGCCTGACTGTCATTTGTCTGATCTTCATCACTAGCAGTTTCATCTTCAGATTCACTTTCACTTAGATCACTCTCACTATCATCATTGACTTGGAATCCGAACGATGAAAGAAGTGCTTTATCTTTAAGGTTTGCTATCTTTTCAATTGATTCTTTTATAGCTCTGGCTTCCTTTACAGCTCTGTCTAGTTTTTCAGCATGGTTTTGAATGTCACATATTCCATAATCCTTTTTTGCTTTACTGTTTGAAAGTCCAGATGCTTTGATTGCAACATATTTTAGCATTTCCCTCTGGGATTCAGATTCGGCAAGATATATCAGTGCTTTCAGTTCATTTTTGGACAAACCTGTTTCGGAAAGGGTTGGTTTATCAGTCACTTTTGCTAATAATGTTTGAAAAACTATATAATCAACTGTTTCCTGTTTCTCAACAATGAAAAAACGGTAATTTCCCTTACTCCGATCCCCCACGCCAACACATGCTGAAGGCATACGTAGAACTTTTCTTCTCACTTGCGGGGCTTTGTATTGCAAAACATTTCGACTGACTAGCTTAAATGCAGACTTTAATGTCATAAAACCATCTTTAATAACTGTACTCGCAAAGCTTATCATTCCTTCACAGCTACTGCAAGGCTGTTTATGCTCTTTTTGGCGAACATGTGACATGACACTTTGGTACTGTTTTAAAGACAAACCCTCGAAACCTGAAACAAAAACGTCATTGCGTAGTTGGGTATAATTTGATAAAGATTTCATTCTGTTTTGTTGTATATAAATATCAACGTCTTCCCCCCTTGGTTCTACTGCATGCCAAGAGGGGCTTTCGGAAAATTGTCAAATTCATCAGTATACTTCTGTGATTCTTCACGGTGACTGACATCGTTGATTTCCAGCGCATCTTCGAAACTATCTTTTGGAATGATCTGAAGCCCGTTTTTTCTTAAATACTGGTTTGAGAAGCTATATCATACACTCGAAGTCGTTTATTATAGTGATTTAAAAACACCTCAAAGTATGTTAAAAAACTCGGCTAGCGCCTTGTTTTTCTACACACTTTTCGGTGTTTCAAATCACTATAATAAACTCCTTCTCGTGTATGAGATATTACTTCATGTGCACCTGCCATGCTAAAACAGGCAAACATGAAACGAGATCATTGGTCAAAAGTGAATATTGGTCAAAAAGTTATAGTGCTCTATGGTGGCCCATTAACGCCATAGTAGTTTTTACGAAATTATCAAGTTTTTTTAATAAAAAAATATTTTAAAGTATTTTTTTATTTTTTAAACAAATTTCTTTATTATTTTATTTTAAATTATATTTTAGTAATTTTTTTTATTATTTTTTCTTTATTATTTTGTTACTTTCTGCTTTTATTTGGTTCTACTTTTATTAAAAACAAAATAAAAAACATACTCCATGGCCCATTGACGCCATAGCAATATTTATAAATAAATAAAAAAATATGCTCCATGGCCCATTGACGCCATAGCAATATTTATAAATAATAAAAAAATATGCTCCATGGCCCATTGACGCCATAGCGATTATCGTGGCCCAGAGACGCCATATACCATAAGGCCTTTCGGGATTGGTTAAGAAGTTTATTTAGATCAAGTGGAAACACTGCATGCTCAAAATCTCGCTCAGAATCGATCGAAAGATTTTGCCAAAATTTACATAAAATTTCACCGTTTTAAAGTATCTTTGTGTTATGTCGAAGAGAAGACCTGTTTGGGATAACTACAAAGAGAAGGTAGCGAAGAAGAGAATGCGGAAAGGGGAAGAAAAAGGAGCAACTGGTCCAAAAGGTGGGCTGACTGTTCAGCGTTTGTCGGCGAACGTGGAGGGCAAATGCCAAAAGTATTCGCGCATCGGGCCTTTGACGTTAGTTCCTGTGAGAAAGAACTGACACTGGAAAACATCAAAGCTGCGTGTAAGGCACACTTCAACACGGAATTGGAATGTGATGTGCTTGCTGGAGAACGTGGTCCTTCCTTTACCGAATCAGGACAAATCCAGAACTGGAAAGTTTTGCACGTGCGCTTCGTGGAAATTCTCGAACACCCCACGAACGAAAAGTCTCGAACACAAACAGCAAGCAAACAGCCAAGACCCCAAAGCGAGCCAGCAGCCGGAAGCCCCCCAAAAAGCTCTTTCCAGCATCCACATTCGAGGCAAACAACATCTGTCAGTGTCAGACCATCACCATCTGTTGTGCGTTCAGTATCACTAAGTCAGATGCTGAAATTGGGCAAAGTCATCGTCCCAGATATTGATGTGGTAACTCTTCGGCTTGAAGAGTTTTGCATCTCAAGAATGGAGTGGTTGGAACCTTTTGAAGTGTCACTTTCATTGGAAAGAAAACCATTTGCCAATGGGGCATTCCGTGAAGCGTTTTTGGTAAAATCCATTGCAGGTGTGCCTAAAGGAAAGTATGTCCTTAAGAAATATTTGGAGGGAGAGAAAAAAGGAATCGAGGCACTGTTTCAATCCATCGAACTCCATACACGAAAGTCGGTTCAACTAAATGCCCTAGCTCGTAATTTTGCTCAGAGTATGGCTTCCGAGGTCCAAGCTTCAGAATTTGGAGAAACATTTATTTATGGTAAGGTCTACTATTCGTCTCTAAATGGTGAACCTGTAACCTTAGAGAATCACCTAGACGGTGTTTTTGAGAAGTTTATCAACAACACTGGAGAGCTGTGTGTGAGACCTGAAGATGCTAGTGAACTAAGCCTTAAAGCTGAGACATTTGTTCATTATACATTCCAGAAATCTAACCAACAACTTATAGTCACTGACATTCAAGGTGTTAATTATTCCTTATGTGACCCAGAAATTGCAACGGCTGAGCTGGCAGACCCTGATGACCATGCAATTCGTTTCTGCACTGGTAATTGGTCAGATACAGCAATTAAATCCTTTTTGACATGTCATGAATGCAACAGATACTGTGAGATGCTGAAACTGTCAAAGCAACAGTGAATCTTGAAAATGTACCAACTTTGATAGACCTTATGTATAATGACATCACAATGCTTGATGCCCACGAGGAATGCTGGTCTTAATAGTCATTGCCCAGGAAAATTTTGATAGTGGCCATTTTCAATCGCTTAATTTTCCCGGGTGATGACTACTAAGCAGGGTCTTAGCTAGAGGGCCGTGTTGGCCGTGTTATCGCGGCCAAAGATGGAAAAACACGGCTAGATATCGTGTTTTCACACAGATACCCTGAACACATCAAGTTCCTTTTGTACCACAGGAATATAGATATATGCTAGCATGTTTCTGCAATTTAAAATTGACAGGGTTTCAGTGATAAGTAATTTACTTTAGTCAAGTGAATACTAATTCAACAATTGGGTGTCCTACAATCATATTTCGATCAATACAGAGTTCAAATTAGTCCAGAAACACACACACACAATGGAATCATCTTAATTGGACTTAGTTGAATTTGTAATGACATGAAGGGGTGGTGCTGTAGTGCACATACATGTGTGTTATGACCTTGAGTACGGCCAAATTGATGGCACAAGCTTGCTCTTCAGGTTGTATTTTAATAAAGTAAAACTACACGATGATCATTCATGCACATGCACTCATATATGATAATTTACTCTGGTCTCTCATATCATTGTGGTTTAAAAATTGCAATATTTGATGAATATAGCTGCATTAACTAGTAAACCAAATGCATTCTTGTCTGACAAGTATACCGGTCAGTTTCATTGCTTGGGTCATAATACCCATCTTCAAGCAAATATTTTAATTGATCCTTGAAGTAGCCTTCCATTCTGTGTGACAGCTCTCTCCACCATCTCTCAATTTTGTTTTCGGTGGAAGGTCCATATAGAACACAGTCATCTCCATTCTCCACATCACCATGTTGGGCCCAGAATAACTGTGGATAGTACACATCACACCAGTTTCTGTTCCTCTATCCACACGTATTCTTGAGGGTAGCACTATAAAATACAGAAAAAGTTACACATATTTTTGTACAATAATGTTAACATGACTATAAATCTATAATATATGATTGTGCTCAAGAAGGGTGCTAAAACAATGTCTATCAAGAAAGGGTGATTATTTTAAATTTCATACTCAAGGTGCATTCAAATGAGGTCTGGAGCATATTCGAGGGTGAGTGATGCTCAATGATTAATAAAGGGTATTAATTAATAATCTAAATTTGAAGAAACATTTAGATAAAGGCAAATATTATAATACCTCTTCTTTCGAATAAATAGTCAGTAGAATCTACCAACAATGCTTGGATTATTGTTGGAAGTCCATACTCAGGAAGTTTACTCTGCTGCTGAAAGTATCCTGGGCACCATAAATGCACAGTGGGAACGTAGACTTTTGAAAACCACACATTTTATCATGCCCATCAAGTGACATTGTAAAATCAGCTCCTGAATGAGAAGATCGTCACATATATTAATATAATGTTCTAGTGTAACAAAATATGAAACATTTTTTATGTTTACAGTCGATGTGAACGCTCCTTTTCTTCGTTGGCGTTTCGGTTGTCCCACACCACCTCTGTCTTGTAAACCTTGAGGGTTGACATCGGTCATCACGTCGTACACAACGTTTCTTGGAACATTCAATGTGTACTTCACGAATCTTCTTGTGTAAAGCACGATAGCCTAGGAATATTCCTGGCCCATTCATCTCTTTTTCCACAGCACGTGTGACATCGTCAATATTTGTGTCGTATTCGATGTATTTTATATCAAAATGATGCATGCGACGTGAGAGAGTTCTTACACTCCACGCATACATCGGATACTTCACTTTCAAGAAATCCACAATTTCTGTTTGACGCAAATTCTGGGCAACATACGCTTTAATGTCGTCTTTTAACTCCGTATCGTCTTCCCAATCGTCATTCCTTATGCGAGTCGCCATGTTGGAATATTGTATCATGCCCGAAAGGCCTTATGGTATATGGCGTCTCTGGGCCACGATAATCGCTATGGCGTCAATGGGCCATGGAGCATATTTTTTTATTATTTATAAATATTGCTATGGCGTCAATGGGCCATGGAGCATATTTTTTTATTTATTTATAAATATTGCTATGGCGTCAATGGGCCATGGAGTATGTTTTTTATTTTGTTTTTAATAAAAGTAGAACCAAATAAAAGCAGAAAGTAACAAAATAATAAAGAAAAAATAATAAAAAAAATTACTAAAATATAATTTAAAATAAAATAATAAAGAAATTTGTTTAAAAAATAAAAAAATACTTTAAAATATTTTTTTATTAAAAAAACTTGATAATTTCGTAAAAACTACTATGGCGTTAATGGGCCACCATAGTGCTCCAGTACTCCATACATTTGTCTTTTATAGTATCTTACCAATCGTCAGGTTTTATCTTACACTTAAATTTATACCAATGTATATAAGCTATACAGTATTGATTTTTAAACTGATTTATAATTTTTGACTAAATAAGCTACCCTTGGGAAAGAGTACATCATCTAGCTCAATAAACCATGCTAACAAAGGAGCACCACAATTGAAGTTAGCCCATGCTGAATATAATAAAACTTATTTTAATGTGTGCAATAGCTATTCCATGTTTTTTTGTGACATGAGGTTAAACAGGGTATTTGATATGGTGCTATTTCAAGACCTACCAAGTCAATCTAGATAATGAGTGAGTTTAAACACATTTAGTTTTGAGATAAAAACATTTAATGTTCTATTTTGCGTTTCAAAGAGCCTCAAAACCTTGCTTAAAATTTTTTTGTATGTACAAATATTAAACAATATACATATATCATAAAGTACCTCTATGTTGTAACAATGTTGGGTTATCTTTGGCAAAACTCTGAGCTGCAGAATTTACAGCTATTTTGTATGGTTTCAAATTGGAGCCAGTGTAAGTTTTTGCATCTGGCGAATCAGCTTCTTGTACTTGTATGTCCTGAAATAAAATATATATAAAATACCTTAAAGTTAAATAGTTTATATATGGACAACAAAGTTACATAGCATCATATATTCTAAATCAACAGTATATTTCTAACAATATATAATTGATATAATTTATTAACCCATTATTAAACTGGTAGTGGGCTGTATACCACTGACAAAAAAACTCTCGTGTTAAGGCCAATTTAAACTATACAACTTTTGCCTAAAACTGTCGCTATTGTCATGCCATAGCCAAGAAATACAATGAAGAATTTTTGGGTGGGTGCCTACCTCAATGGGTGGTCCAAGTGTAAGATCGGTTATACAATTGAAGCTAGTTTATAGCTTCAGAGATACGAAGGTACTCTGTAGGATGTTGTCGCGTGTAGACGTGCTCTCGGTGCTCCTACTTGCAATAACCTTATATTTAAGTGTTTGTGTCTACAAGAAGAGTTTTATTAGTCCGGATGGAATCAGTGTCACGTTTGGGGAAAGAGATATTGCAACGACGGGTGAAACGTATACCTTTTCAGCGATGTGGGTGCAGAAAAATGACAAGTATGGCGGATATTGCTTTTCAACGTCGAGGAAGACCATATTTGTTCTGATGCTGTTGATATGTGGTGATATTGAGTCATGCCCTGGCCCTCAACAAGCCAATCTTGATGTGTTTCTCGATAATCGTGGACTTAAGATGTTTCATCAAAATGTAAGGGGTTTATTAACGAATTTTGTTAATATACAAGAGCTACTAGATCGCAGTAAACGCATGGATATTCTATCGTTATCCGAGACTCATATTATAGAGCAAGGGTACGATGATAACGATGATTTATTCGCTGTGGATGGTTATAAGTTTATTAAACGAAATAGGAAAAATGGACACGGAGGAGGTGTAGCTGTTTATTTGAAGGATGATATTGAATGGAAAAGGAGACCGGACTTGGAAAGTGAAGGCTATTGAGAATATTTGGATCGAAGTCTTAATACCAAAAGCAAAAAGTATTATGCTTGGTATATTTTATAGACCACCAGGGACCTCAAAGTACATAGCGGCTGATTTCAAAGCGACATTTAATGATATGCTTCTAAAATGCTTGAACGAAAACAAAGAGGCTGTTATACTTGGGGACTTTAATGTCAATTATTTGAATAACGGTCAGGATAAGGATATTAAAAGTATTTTTCGACTTATGGATATAAGCAAATTGTTAAGAAAGCCACACGTGTTACAAATGATTCATCAACTCTGATCGATTTGATAGCTACCAACAATGCAAAGTCTATATCTAAGTGCGATGTTTTTCCAACATGCATCAGTGATCATGACATGGTCGGGTGCGTTAGAAAAATTAACAATTTGAAATTCACACCGAAAATTATTACATGTCGTAATTAATCATCATATAACTCAATTGATACGAATGAGGAATTTACTAAGATCAACTGGGAACCTCTGTATCAAGCAAATGATGTTAATGTAGCAGTGGCTTACTTTAATGAGACAGTAAAATCGATATTCGACAAGCATGCACCACACATGGTAAAGAAAGTCAGGGGAAAACCCTGCCCATGGATTCATCACGACCTTAGGAAATCCATGACTGATAGAAATAGAATGCTGAAGAAACCTCGTAATTCTAAGACGGCTGAAGATTGGAATATTTACAAACGATTACGGAATGCATGTAGTAATAAGCTAAAAACAGCTAAGAGTTCATTTCAAAGAAATCTGTTGGATAAAAACACGCTAAATCCCAGGAAATTTTGGCAAGTGGTTAAAAAATTCTACCTTTTCGGAAAACAGCAACAGCAAGTGGCGGAAACTCACTGGATAAAGCAACCTTGCAGAATCAAGCGGAGAACTTTGGCGAGTATTTTTCTACGGCTGTAAACAAATTGAAGGAAAATTCGATTAGACTGATGAATTTTGTCTGGAAATACCCGAACCAAATAGCATCACAAACCTCTCATGATTTCAAAATCCAAAATGTTTCAAACACATTTGTTCTCAGGGAATTGAGAAAAATGAAAAGGAACAAAGCATGTGGCGTTGATGATTTACCACCTGGTATGTTGAGAGATTGCTGTGAGCATGTTTATCATCCATTATCCCATATAATAAACTTAGCTATACGGACAAACAAAATACCAAAGGCTTGGAAAATCGCGAAGGTGATCCCAGTCCATAAGAAAGGCTCTAGAGGTGATCCAGGAAATTATCGACCAATCTCGGTACTACCTGTTTTATCCAAAATTCTAGAGAAGGCAATACATCAACAGTTAATGGATCATTTAGAGGAGCAAAGTTTACTGGCGGAACATCAGTTTGGGTATAGACCAAATATATCAACGAATTTGGCAGCAACACTACTTGTGGATAACATCAGAAGAGAGGTCGATCGCGGTAATCTGGTGGGTACTGTGTTTATAGACCTATGTAAGGCGTTCGATAAACTTAGTCACAGCACTTTGCTTAGTAAACTCCCAGCATATGGAATAGATGGTAACGAACTGGAATTGTTTACTGATTATTTGTTTCAAAGGCAACAAGTTGTTTATCTGGGATCAAGTACATCTGATATCCGGCCAGTTTGTAGTGGGGTGCCTCAATGTTCTATTTTGGGACCACTACTGTTCATTATATTCTACAATGATTTTGATGATTATATCCGCGAGAGTCAAGTCTTGATGTATGCCGACGACACGGTAATCTACACGGCTGGAAAAAGTATTGAACTCATTGAAAAAACATTAACAGATGATTTAAAATATATTGCCGAATACTGTGATGAGAATGAGTTAGTCATTAATTTGAATAAGGGGAAGACGGAGGTTATGCTATTTGGAACGGCGAAGAGGCTTTCACTACAAAGTTGACAGATGGAAGTTAAATTTTTGTGGAACATCAATAAACAACACAGAAACATATACGTATCTTGGGCATATACTCGATAAGAATGTATCAATGCGGGATAATTTTGACAAAGCTTACAAGAAATCCTGTAATCGATTGAAGCTTTTGTCTAAATTGCGGCACTCGATGAACTCAGACACTGCATTAAGGATTTACCAAACGATGATTCAACCTATTATGACATATACGGGAATACTTAAATTGCATTTTTCAGGCACACAGATGGGTAGGATGGAATCAGGGCGCTTATATAGGGGGCGGTGAAACGGCTATTGGCGCGCTGATCGATGTGTGATGCAATGAACTGGTAACGAGTCTGGCAGCCTGCTGATGTTGCCATAGCGACATCAAAGATAAATATTGTTAAATATGGCGGGTAATTAAAGCGAAAATGTTGGAGGAAGGTGATATGAGTATAGAGGATAAAATCCCGATGCCATATGATTCTACTGAAAAGCCAGATTCATTTATACCGATAGAAGAGTCGACAGTAGAATCTGCTGTTGATTCTACTGCTTGTGTCAACGAACCTGGCTTTTCTGGTGCTACTACACATTATATAAACGACAAAATCTACGATAATGAAAGCATACTGGATCATGCAGGATGGGCCATAAAAAGAGCGATAGATGTCATACATAAAGGACAAAATGAGTTAGCAGCAAGAGAAACTGTAGACGAAGGTTGTCAAATTCTTTATGCCAATAAAAAAATGCACTGGCAATAATTTCTCTCTTGGGAGAATATGTAAAGCAGCCCGACGAGTTGTACAGATTTTTTGTGCACGCACACATACTTCCTTTTTTTATTTTTCTCCATACATTGGTCGAAAGCATTTTAAGCCCTAACAATATTAGGAGGGAAAAGGGTAACATTTTAAAATATTGTCTGGAACAAATGTCTGTCAATGAAGAGCTACGAGATAAATGGAATGAGTTACTGACGCCGGGTACGGATGCAACGACATCTGTCGTTGTTTTGCAAAGAATTGTCACGTTCTTTGTAAAATCAAAACAACAAATTTTTCGTGAGAAAGAAGGCCTTAAGCCAAATAAAAAAAGTGTTTCCTTAAGACAACACGTCAAAGGGTCTTCAAAATCTTCAAGGATCGTTACTAAATCTTCCACGCTCCCTGTTCCGAAAAAACCCGATCAAATTATAACGCTCAGAAGTGATTTTACTGTTCCCACCATAAAAGCATTTTTATGCCATTTGAAAACCTTACCCCAAGAAGAACAAGAAGCGGAGTTAAGTCATCTTCAAGGAAAACTGGCAAAAATTTTGAAATCTATAGGGAAAAAAGAGAGGCAAATCAAATTGGAAAGAAAAAAGAGAGGCAAATCAAATCGCTCATTGAGGCAATAAAAGGGGGAGCAGTTTCCTGATATGGTAAGTACCACCACAATCAAAGATATACAAGTGCAAAAATAATTTATTGTTTTAAAATATACATGAAATCATCCATACACAGAACTGAAATAGTGAAGTTTACAACAATTATAAATTTAATTTAGTAACAAATTGTGGTTGCCAAACAAGGTTAATTTTTTTAATAATCAGATCTATATATAAGTTTAACATCCACCCCTCAAAAATTCAACATCATCCCCAGGGCTATCTTAGAAAGGAAGCACAGAGGAACTTTCTTCCCCTAAACATTGTACAAGGTCCGGCTAGAAACAAATAAACCCAAACCCGCAAAGGCCCTTTTGATCTCTGCTCTACTGTACACTAAATACCGTAAACCTCCGTATATAAGGCCCCCCCCACCCCGAATAAGACCCCGGCCCCCATGGTTTGGCCACCATGTTCACTAACAGTTAAAGCTTTCCAAATATAAGCCCCCAGCCCTATTGTACCATTCAAATGCAAATGCAGTCAAGAACTTGTTAGTTACTACAGTGATAATATTGTTTGAAACTTTTAGTTACAGTCAAACCGGATGTTCTCTTGCGAGCAACATTGCAATATTGTCACGAGTAATTTGCAACCGGTGCGAACAAAATTGCAAATTGAAATTCACAGCCAGGTGTGTAAACAAAGCCCCTGATTAGCCTCTAGTAAAAGAAGAAACCAATCAGATGCTCCGAGCAATTGGATTGGAGCTTTCTTTTTGCTAGTAGCCAATCAGAGGCTTTGTTTACAAAACTGGTTGTGAATTTCAATTTGCAATTTGTTCGCACTGGTTGCAAATTGCTCAGAGCAATCTCCAAATCAAAATTGCAATATTGCGTGACAATATGGCAATGTTGCTCGCAAGAGAACATCCGGTTTGACTGTAAGTTTGTTTACAATAATGGACTGCAACACAAAATGGTAGCTATCAAGTTAGTCCCACCTCATTCAGAGCAAAGAAGCACATCCTATGTTGAAATTCATGCTGTTTTATTTTAATGTTATGCCTAGATCTGCTGATGATGTGATGGCTCTCCTCTCTATTACAACCCCTGGATGTGAGGCAATCCATTTAGTACATGTGCTCCCAATCTAACTCACTAGTCATGTAAAGAAGAACAGAAATGACATTACTATCAGTATATCACTAACAAAATACTGCTATGAAAAATCCAGTCTCCCCCCCAGTTGCACACATATTAAATGGTGCCCTCTAGTATTTTGAAGTAAGTTTGCAAGTTGTGACTACTGGGTGATTGGAGTTGAATTAGGACAATGTGATAAATTGGGACACTAATTCCTCTTGATTTGTGTATGAGTATTTCTCATAAAATAAGCTTTGTTTGATTGATTTTTTCTAAAAATTATGTTTGTGATGGTTCACTAAGTACTATGAGGAATGTTAATCTTATAAAGAATATTAAAAAAATGATAGAAATAGATGAGACACTTCCCGAATTTGCTTGAGTGCACATGAGACAAAGAAACGAGATCGAGGCTGGCAATGATTTGACTATAAGTTGTCGTTAAATCATTGCTCGCCTCGACCTCGTTTCTTTGTCTAGTGGGCAGTCAAGCAAATTCAGGAAGTGTCTATTACTGTTGCAATTCACCACATAATTGTTCCAATTCATCCCAATCCTGTAAAAAACCTTCTAGTACATTAGCTCAAAAAAATTGCTAAAGGTACACTGGCCACAAGTGGGTGGAAAAAATCCCCTTAACATTTTTCCTCTTGGCAATACTAGCATTATCAAACTTCTGTGCTTGACTAAGTTCAATGTCAGAGGAGGAATGGTGACTATACCGTGATGCTTTGCGATTAATTATATATTATTCATTTTTCGGACGAGCGCGCTCATTATTCGCTTGGCTGTCGCTATCAACACAACAGAAGTGAGAGATATGGCGGATTTTATAAGCCCAATTCGCGGCCATAAAGCTTCAGTTTTGGAAGGACATGAGCTTCTTTTTGTTCATTGTGTATCGTCGGAGCCTATGCTGCTGGTTCCCAATGGATTATCGTGTGTTCAGTTTGAATGTCGTGAGATTCACATCAGTTTTTTGGATAGTTTGGACATCAGAAGATCGCTATTTGTCCAGCATGCAACTGTTAATGGCATAAAAGTTGACGAAATGTTCGCTGATTGCAGTAGTCCCGTACAGATAGAGATACATTCCAGTTGTATTTTTAAGGTAGGTATTTGTTTTAATCGTGAAACGTATTACAAATTACAAAATAATGTCATGTATTAAAATAAAAGCAAATACTTAGCGAAGCAATTATAGGTTACTTTCACTTTGACTTTCAGGCTTCGCCTTCATCAAAGCCCGTTTTTGCTTTTTAATTTCAGATTTCTGGGCTTGTATATGATTCATACTCAGATAACCAACGTCTTGAACCAACGTTGGCAATAATATATTTGTGCTATCTATTTTCAAATTTATATGCACTTTTATGGCTGGGAATCCAGTTACTAAAGTTTATAGAGAAGCTTTATTTTGTTGCTATTTACTACAATTTAGTCTTTACTACACTACCAACATTGTTCTCATATCTTGTAGTTCTCGGACCTCGATGATCCTCGGCGAGATGAAAAAGGACAAAATCTTGTCTTTTATAATGTTATTTTATGGGATTTTTATATTCTGCCAACACCACCTTCTCAAGCAGTTCAACCTTGAGATCTGGATACTGTTAACGAAGAGTTAGACAACGTGTTGTCACCAGTAAACTTACAAGGGGAAAGTGGATGTAACTGTACCCTACAACCAATAAATCCTGTGTGCTTGGTGGGTATTCCAGTTCATCGGATGTTGAATGATGATGATGTGATGAGAGAAAGAGAGATGGAGGAAATCAGAGAATTAACTCAAACTTTGGATGTGGAAGATTCTGTAACAGAGGAGACTTATGATTCCAGGGAAGATGACATGGTCTTGATGAAGTCAGAAGAGGATGGTGATCTTGGTGGTGATCTTGATGGTGTTGGTGATCTTGATGGTGTTGGTGATCTTGATGGTGCTGGCGATCTTGGTGGTGCTGGTACAGGTGATGGTAATGATGGTGATCTTGATGGTGGTGATGATAACAGGGAGATTTTATATACTGAAAAATTTGTTGTTGGGTCTTGGCATGAAGGAGATCGGCAAAGCTTGATTTACAATTTAATGTGGAATCTGAACCAGACAATGTTAAAGACAAAAATGCTTTGAAATTTTCAGTGGCATGTTATTGGTTATTGTGCGGTGAACAAAATACCTAAACTTAAGCGAGCTATGCATAGAAACGAAGTACGATCAGTTTCTCTCGAAAGTTTAAAGAGAATATATGCTCCCAGGGAAAATACATTACTCTAATGTGCAGCAATGCTGATTGTGAAAAGTGGACCATGGGACAGAGATGATCCAAGAAACAATTATAACAGTGATATAGATTACTAGAATATTGTAAATTATTGTGTTTTTATCTTTTTGTTTTCTTAATGAACCTAATTCTTCCCATGTGTTTTGGTTGAATGAAAATGGTGCAACATTTCTTAAACATTAAAAATTTCTTATTTCAGGTCTACTGTAATTATGATATGATTTGTAACTTGAATTTTATGAAAGAAATAAATTGTTTTCATAAACAATTCACTGTGTGTATTTATTATATTGTCTACCTAATTAGTAACAACCTGGGTGCCAGAGCCTCTGGGGGTTTTATTGGGGATGTGAGAAGTGACGACCTCCATAAGTCATAACTGATTTGAAAACAATTCCTGTCTATATTTTGCTCATAGATGGATTTTCCAATTTTGCTCTGGGGGTGTGCAAAAAGGTGTAACATAATTAAACTTTATTTCAATCATATTACATCACTCCTGTAAATTTCTTGGGGGGGGGGATTTCTGTGGGTACACACTCATGGCCAGAAAATCCGTCTATGATGTATATCTACTGTTTCATTGGTTGAGATGTGATATACAGTATCAGAGCCCAGACGCACAGAACTGTGTCACGATTATAAAAGCTGATAAAAATTGGTCATATGATTTAAGCTTGCCAATAGTATTTACTTATTTGTGAAAATTATGTGGGCATGCCATGATATTTGTAAAATTTCAAGTTCTCAATTTTGCAAATGAAAGTGAACTATTTACCTGTCTAATTCGTTTTTTCCCCTTTTTATTATATCAAACAAATATAATTTGTTATATAAAACGAATACATCTAGAGCTTGTAAGTGAATACATGCGTATGTGTTTTTATGACGTCACAAGTACAACAACCAATCACAAAAGCTGTATCTATGTACTCGCCACAACAGCTCGTTAATTAGGCCTTTAAACAATCATAAGTAATGGTTGGGCATCACTTGTTGTTGGTGGTGGTGTTGGTAGGGGTGCCGAGGGTGGTGGTGGTGGTGCTGAGGGTGGTGGTGGTGCCGAGGGCGGTGGTGGTGCTGAGGGTGGTAATGGTGCCAAGGGTGGTAGCGATGGGGGTGCTGAGGGTGGTGGTGGCCTCTTATCAATCACTAGTTCTGCTAAACTGTCAGATAATGTTAAACCATAATGGATTTCAGCATCTTCCAATGTTGCAAACTTTTTCCTGTACACAACAGTTACTCGTGATCGCAGACGGCAATCTATATAAAAGGCATGAACACAAGAATGAAGTAACATCACATCTATGACTGAATAATATTTAAAAACATCCTTGATCTTACTCTTTTTATACTAAGGGCTTTCAAAATAAGCCGGCAGCCGCTGGGTTACTTTGAGCTTTACCGCTGGGTTACTATGAGCTTTACCGCTGGCAACTGTGACCTGTCGGTCAAATTTTAGAACAATTTCAATAACAGACAACTTAAAATCCACATTACCGCCTGCTAATTTATTATGACAACAGTCTATATTGAACTAATTCTGAAATCCCTGTATATATATATTAATGAATTAGACATCTAACAGTAGCATTAATTTACTTGATAAGAGAATGTTGGAAGAAGTACCACATTCAATATGTTTGGCACCATTGTCCCAGAAACTGTTCTTTTTACCAAATGCTGGCCACTCTCCAACAGACATTTTTCCATATTTTGGATCTGTTTTGGCAAATTATCACTATGAACTCAACAAATGCCTTGTCTTCCTCAAAGGTCCATTGATGAAATTTTACTGGGGACTTCTTTGTAGGAGTAAGTTTCCTCCTTCTGGATATCTTTCTATAACAACAGTTGATACACTGTATTTATATTTATCTGTATATATACAGCAAGTGCTATAAAAAAATGAGACCTTTGTATAATTTTTACCTTTGGTGACATTCCAGGACTCTGACACAAAGCTCGACTGGATGATGAATTCTCCGTACGTGCAACTCTTCGTGACTTGTTCACAGGTTGTCCTGGCGTATCTCCTTTAGAAATATATGTCCTCTTGGCAATATCATTTTCCTCATCAACAATGTCAATAATATTATAAACATCGCTGTCGTCAGATTCCATTTTTCCCGAATTCTATAATAAAATAGAAAAATACAGTCAGTACAGTTAAATATATATTGCAGGTATCAAAATATATAGCAACATATATGCGTATGCTTCTAAATACAATATAAAATAGTGCATCATACACAAGATTCCCTCGCGCCATAATGATCACAACGCGGTCTATTCCCGCCATCTGCGTTAGAATACAGCAAAAATACCCCATTTTCAAACCGCGATTACTCCTCGATTTATTGGAGCTATTTAAGGTTTTAAAGTACCAATATAAAGAACAAAACTTGCTGAATATGATGGCGTGATTTTTTCCCCGTTTCTGTTTAAAAAAGCTAATTAGCTCCAGCATTGTTTGAAGGTCACTTTTGTGGCGTGCCCTCTGACCCGGAAAAAGCATAAATACAATGCGTAATTAACATAACTAAAAAGAAATATCTATACCAAACAAGTCAAAAATAACTAAAACATACCTTCCAAAAAATCACATCTTTAGGGATAAAAATCGCAATATATTTCAACAATTTTTCACCTAACTTTGTTGAAAATCGCAAATGTGAATATTAATGAGATGCAATGCATTGTGGTATACTCACCATTCCTCCTCTGGTTCAATGTCATCGACCTCGTAGACATTAGTTTGTTTCTTCGAAAGGCATTTTGCTTCAGCGTAACTTATCATGCTATTGACATTATATCCATACGTATATGCCGTCATGTTGTTAGTACCCCCACATGCTTGCCTTTGCATCGAGAAGAATGACTCGACCACATCTTGATTTAGTCGCTTGGGAATGATGTAGAGATGACTTCCATGGAGGGATGTGAATTTCGGATCATTACCAATGAATTTAACCAGTTCTTTAAATCCATTGATCGTGACCTGAAAACATAAATTGAATAATTGTAAGTGTAAAATTACAATTGAGATCGAGACTGAAAGATGCATTGGGGGGTGCATTGGGGTTTAGCAAATGTAACTGTAAGCGTTCAGAACTCTGGTCATTTCAATGAATTTGATTTTTTGAATTTGACCCAATTTTTTATATAGACTTGGAAATAATCATGTTATGATCCATTTGATTACTGTATTATACCTGTAAATCAAACATTGTTTGCCAACTGATGAAGTGATATGACCGTTCCGACTTTATTTTAAAGATGGATGCCAATTCATCTCTCCAATTTTTGAAAAATTGCAGGACATTATCCAGAGCTTTTATACGCCTGTCTTCAAGAGACAGCAATGGTTTTGTGTCATTGAAACAATTCCATAATGTGTCGCAATTTAAAATAAATTTCTGAGTGGATTCTGTGCCATCATTCTCATATTTTGCCATGTCCTTTTGAACTTTTGAATTTAAAACTTGAACTGCCAATTTGACACGCATTTTGCTCAGACTATCCAAATGAACATGCGAAGACCTAATGTCTGTTGAAAATAGATGTCTTTGTTTGTCTCGCAAATAAACAGAATAAATATGTTCCCACAAAATGTTCCTTGAATTCAACAACAAGCACCTAGTGTATCTTGAAGAGTTTTCCTTGTAGCCACTCTTATGAATATTGTTACGGAGCTTCTTCATCAGGTGGGGAGGATCAGACATGAAGAACAAAGGAAAGTTAGTAAATGGATTGTTAGTCTTGCTCACTGTTTCACTACATCCATTCATTTCCATAAATGCACGGTTTTCCGATGCCCCATCACAACATGTAAGAAGGACTTCGAAGTCAAACGAATGAAGCAACTTAACTCCTTGCCAAAATATTTTGTTCAAGTCGTGCGCTGAGATTCCATTTGTCAAGAAATAACAATAATGGAATTGAAAACTACTAAACATACTTTTGAAGTAGAATTGTAATACATGTGTTGCCAAGCTTGTTTGAACTGAGGATGTTGTCATGTTGCCATTTGAAGTATCACTTTCATCATCATCAAGGTCAGTGAAGCCAATCAACTCCCATGATGATGGGTCAAAGAGCAATCCTTCCTTTATTTTCACTTCATCGAAAAAAAGACCACCAAACTTTCCACTTTCTGAAATACCCTGTTTTTTAAAACTTTCTCTCATAGCATCCATTACCGAAACCTGCCATCCAGATTTTGATGAACAAAAGTTCTTGTAGTCAGAAAGGGTTCTGCCACTTGGAAGTTTTAAGAATCCAGATGCACGAAGGTCAGCATAAATTGAGTGGGACTTTGAATAAATACGAAGACACCACTTCAAGACCAAAGGATGCCACCTCATCTGTCTTGAAGGCGTATTCAATGCTTTGGCTAGGTCTTGTAAGAGCGTTAAGAAAAATGCATCTGATTCATTTCCAGTATGTTCAGTCACATGAGATTTAAGAAGTTTCTTTTTGGAAAAGATTTTGTCACAGCCAAGCCATTTGCACTGATATCTCCTGTTAATTGGAGCTTCATCTGAAATTGTTGGTATATGAACAGTACTTATATGTTTCTGAAGTAAATCAGTTGTTTCAAACTTGTGTTCTACTTGCAAACAGTCCTCCCAGTAACAAACATTAGATTCTTGTTTCTCTATACGTTTACTTATACCTTCATATAACTGTTTAAATAATGTTCTGAAATCAGAATCAGTACTGTGCCCCACCGTGCTCATGTCTTGTTGATACTGTTCTAGGCGTCTTAACTTCACCTGCATCCGATGGATTTTGTTGCCATTTCTTTACTGTTTTCAACAAGTCTTTCTTTTGACATGTAGTCAAATCGAGTATGTTTGGATCGATGCTTATTGTTATTTTGACTTCTGGACTTAAGTGTCCTCATGTAGTGGTCAATTTGCATGCACTCTTTGCAGCATAAATCTTCGCCAAGAAAAGAACATTTCGCTGACCTTATACACTTCTTATCAGCACACATGGGCATGGTTTCGACAAATGCACCCGGGTCACCACTATTTCTCTTAAATACTGGAAAAGTATTATCTTCAGGCAGCAGATTCATATACTTTTCTGCCAAAATTCCAGAACAAATATTCAGTTTTTTTAGTGACGTCATAAGCAAGTATAACTCATCTTTACAATGTATTGTTTGTGGTATGCCCTCAATGACATCTAAAGATCTGTGTTTCTCTTGATCAACAATGTAATAACTGCCATCTGCAATTATAACTATCTCATATAAAATGTTAACTGGACTGTTAACCATATAAAATAGATGGACTTCTGACTTATCAACATCAGGAACAACTTTCCACTTGGGAAACTTTCTGTCTACACTGCTGTTTATCTTATTAATCTTGTATGCAAGACTTTTACACATTTTCAATGTTGACTCGAAATTTTTTTAAGGAAAAATCAACAAATATGATTACACGAACCGTTGCTTCGCAAGGGACGTGACGCGATAAGGTTTTAAAATCTTCATTTTTTTCTGTACACGTATCTTTCACGTTCGATAGAATACAACTCACGTCGAGTTTTAACTGATAGGTGCCTTTCTCAAATGAATTTCAAGAATTGCTCAACTCTAATTTACGTTTTCTTAACGAGTCCTAATTAGAGATCATCTCGGCTTATTGATCACGGAATTTCGTAGTTTGGAAGAAATATCTAAACCCATTGCGCTCTGGATATTTTCAAGCAAGTCGTACGTTAATTAAATGGCCATAGGGCAAAATATATCTGTAGCTTACAGTTACTTGAACTAAATGCTATAAAAAGCTTATAAAACTATTGATATAGTTGGAAAGAACAATAACATAAGCGAAATACAATATTTGTTTACTTCCTTTGCTGCGAAATTACTGCCACACAAGGCAAAATTTAACCTCAAAACATACCTAACTTCCATTGGTTATCGATGCGAATGCGCAGCTTTGATTATTATGAAAACGTTATTGTTTAAAACAGCACAATTAAAATGTTGACATACCTGAATATCGAAGTATGGACGACTTGATAACATGTCCAAATGTGTTTGTGAAAGTTCCCCTCCATCGAAGTCATCAAAAGCACGAGTGATTATCCTCAATACTTCTTTTAAATTTCAACTATATATACCAAACAAGCATTCATACGATGCACTAGTTACTACTTCGTCGTTACAATGCAAAAACATTCCGAAAAATTCCCTAGTTTATGAAAAACCAGCAAAAATACAACAGCAGGAACCACCACGCTCCTTGTTAACTTTTGCCCAACTTTTGCCGAAAAGCACGCTCGTGCCAGTCCATTTCCGCATCACACATCGATCAGCGCGATGTGAGCGCGTTTCACCGCCCTCTATATAAGCGCCCTGGATGGAATCGATGGAAAGGCGAGTGCGAAGCATGACTTCAAGCTCGGGAAATCTGGTACCTTCTACTGTGCAGAGTCTGCACAAACGAGCATGTAAGACAGTGAGACAATGCTTAGATAATCAAATATGTACCAATTTCCATGAGTACTTTAGAATTAATGAACATAATAGCAACACCAGAAATATGGGATTCCTGGTAAATATTCCAAAAGTCAAATTGGAATTTGCTAGGCAATCATTTTACTTTCAAGGTGCCAAAGTCTATAATGATTTGCCTATTGAAATAAGACAAGAGCAAAACTTTTGCAAGTTCCTAAACATGTTGAACGAACATTTTAAATGATAACATTTAGAGTGTTAAATTTTTAGCTTTTTACATTAAGAGTAAATGTTAGGGTTTTTATATATAGCTACAATCAGTGACATTGAAATTTGGGACACTTGTATAGAAAGGGTATTTTTGTACACAATTGTGCAAAATTCACTGGTAAACCCCCCTCCCCCCGTTTCAATGTTGCTTTATCTGCTAGAAAAAGCATTGACAGCCTAATACGAGACAATGGCATGTAACATAGAAAATGCATGTTAGACTACCAACATTGAAAAGGGGGGAAGGGGGGAATTTTGCCTTTTCAGGCTAATCGGTCCAATAATTATGTCACTGATTGTAGGTTTAGCAATATTTTATTGCGATCTTGTTTTTCTATGTAAATAGAGGACACATTTTGATAGCAGTGTCGTTTTGAACACTGAAATGTTTTCATCCTCTGTAAAGATTACATAATAATAATAATAATAATAATAATAATGATAGTCTTCTGTTGAAGAGATTTTATTTGTGTTATTGGAGCCTCACCTTGCATTAAGGTTTTGTTCTGCTGTGTACCTGCAACAATTAACAAAGTATATTTAACCTCCATTGCATTGTATCATTATACAACAGTCTATGGAAGGGTAGGGCCAGGGTTCATTGTTTACATCACACTTGGTATGAAATACTACACTTTATATAAACAATAGCAACCCATGTTCTGATTTTCAACCTGGTCTTGCAGTCATAAATAAAAAGCTTTTGTATTGAACTACTGCAATGTCCTACAAAGTATATGATTACATGCATTATTAATACTGCCTATGTAATACTACTATTTAGTCTGTTTGAAACATTGCCATCTCACCTTGCATTAAGGTTTTGTTCTGCTGTGTACCTGCAACAATTAACAAAGTATATTTAACCTCCATTGCACTGTATCATTATACAACAGTCTATGGAAGGGCAGGGCCAGGGTTCATTGTTTACATTTATATACTTGGTATGAAATACTACAGTTTTATATAAACAATAGTAACACACATGTTCTGATTTTCAACCTGGTCTTGCAGTCGTAAATAAAAAGCTTCGCAGAGCTAAAGTGAAAGTCGCTGAGAGCGGTAAGAAACCAACGACAATTCGACGTCCTCTACAGAAGCTGTATCCAATCTAAATAGGTAATCAGAAAGTAACCCAACAGAAAGCAGACATGGGCTCACCAACAGTCCAACCTCAGAAAGAAGAGCCTATAACTCAGAGACCTCGACGCACAGCGGCGGTCAAGCCTACAGAGAAACGAAGAGAGTTGATAGAGAACGAACAGTTATAAACAGGAATCAGTTGATCACAACTGTGGGTGATCAACAGGGGGAGTGTGCTATACTTTGTGTTAAATTTATATTGACAAACACTGAACTACATATATTGATGGACTATAAGGTCATGTGTCTTGATGTTTGTTGTGTTCAAGATGGCGTGGTTTGAGTTTATTAACGAGAACAGTTTATTCACTTTAAACTGGGAAATACATACTAAGCTTGTACATATTAGTTATTATAATTAAATCCTTTTGTTATATTCACACTCGACACTAAGAGATTCAATATGAAACAATGATTGCATGCATTATACCCATGGCCATGCATTATAAAAATACTAGGGTACCTGCAAGGTAGGGAATGCTGCAGGACTACATTATTATTCTTTAGCTTCTTGAAACAAACATGCAAACAAATATGCAACACAAATTATATTCAGTAGACGGTAATTATTGGCATTGACCCAGTGGCTTGCGCGCTGTCAGTAGATGCATACCCTAACATAGTTTGCAGGATGAGACAAGCTAAATATATCACGAAACATGAAAGACATCAAATTTTGTAACATCTATTTCAAAATATCAATATTTTCCATGTATTGTTCTTCCACATGGAATTCCCACATTGCATTACTGCGATGAGTAATTTTGACACTGCCACGCAAGGAAATTTGCATATTTTTGTAATGTATAAAAGCGTTAAAAATATATACATGTGCGCAAAATAATTTTGCATTTGGAAAGCTATAAACGAAAGTGTTGTTCCATCATTCTGTTCTTACTTTGCTGCATATGCGAGTCACCTATGTGTAAAGCACAACTCATTTCAACTCATTGCCATTCGAATATTTGTCTTAGTGCGTGCACAATAATATGTGAACGCGACTAGACAAAAATATTAAGTCCATTGTAAAATAGGAATAAAAACATATTTATATAAATTGAGATTGCCAACTTTCCAAAAAGGAGTAAACAAATGTAAACGTAACATATAAACAAAAGACAAAATATCCTACCTTGAATGGTCAAAATAGACTTGAAAAAGCTTTAGACTCATTCCGTCAAAATCGAAAAGCACATGGAACTGAGCGAGTTTAAAATTTGTGTTCTGCGCATAGCAAGCGCGCACAACCACAATTCCATGCGCTAAATAAAATTTACTTCAAAACTCCCTCTCTGCACATATTAGGCTGCTGCTACGCTCGCTCGCTCCGCAGCAATAAAATAATTTAATATTTAAAGTACATAAATTTGTTCATCCCATCCAGAAGCAAATGGTGGGAAAATAAATATCATCCCATCCAGAAGCAAATGGTGGGAAAAATGAATCACCAACACGTCGACCCCACGCCAAAATTTACTGTTTGGTTCTTGGTATTTTAACCCACATGTATTGGGAAATTGTGCAACTACATTGCACAAGCTGAGACTCCCATTACCTGCAAGCTGAGACTCCCATTACCTGCAGTCTCAAGTTCGATAATTCCTTCATCAAGCGAGAGACCAATTTTCATAAAGCACTAGCAAACAAATAGACATCAAAATGCATGCTTTCGTTATAAATACGTATTTAGTCTATTTATACATATGTATTGAACTTTTGAATTATTAATGTGTGCATAAATGCACATTTAACATGCAAAATAGTAGAATTGTCATATGCAAAGACAAATTAAAAAGTCATTTCATGAACAAGTGCAACAGGATGGATCAAATATCACATGGAATTTAAAAGGATGCTACTATACCTTTCTTTCTTCGAAGGAGGCCATCTTTCCTGTTTATAATGGCATGACAGGCGTGCGCATTTCAAAAGCCTGGGCACAGAATAAACCAGAAGGTTCACTCTAATACTAAAGACTAGTCACGCTTTTTCACGCTTGCTACACTTGTTTAGGGATCTGAAACGAGCGCGGGCTGAGCATTTTAATAGGAAATAGTATATGAGTGAACTGGGTACGAGGTTGCATTACACTTGTTTAGCTCGAGGACAGATTTTCGCCGAGTGAACCTTCTGGTTAATTCTTATTCTGTGGCCTGGGTATGAGAGAGCGAGTCAAAATTCCCGGGGGGTAAAGCTACAAATTTCAAAAAACTGCACCCCGGGGCAATCTTGAGATTTCAAATGCCTCGCCTCCGGGATGTCACAATCTGTCAAATCCCTGTCCCTTGCCCTGCGGGATTGACATTGATAGGTGCATGGATGCAGAGCTATGGCAATTATTGAAAAAGAAAAACATTCAGAGAAGAAAGGATTTTTAAAGTCACAATTGCCCTGTGATTTGCAAAAATATAAACTATTAAGGAGAAGAAAGAACATGCAATCAAATTGAGGGATTCTATATTCGAAAACCCCAAACGATTTTGGTCATATGTAAAGAGAATCAGATGGAATCAGTAGAGGGAGAAAATTTTGTATCCGACCCTGCTCGTAAAGCCAATTTTGTAAACCGTTTTTTCCACTCAGTTTTCAATCCTTGTATCAATGATCCTTCCGATTCCTATCTTACTAACAGGCCAGAAAATCAGATTGATGCTATTCAGCTAACAGTTCATGAAGTGACTGAGGTGCTCCGTGGCTTGGAAATAAACAAGGCAAGTGGACCAGATAATATACCTAATAAACTTCTGGCAAACGTCGCTGATGAAATTGCACCTTCAATTTGTCACCTGTTTAATCTGTCACTTTCAGTAGGTATAATGCCTAACAACTTGAAACTCGCTAATGTCACTGCTATCTTCAAAAAAGATGATCAGACAATTCCATCGAACTTTAGACCTATTTATTTACTTAATACATTATCTAAAGTATTAGAGCGGTGTGTTTATAATCATTGTTATGAACATCTACTTTCTACATTCCATTATTTCCACATATACGCAGCTGTTGGTAGTAAATCACCAAATTCTGGAATGTATTGCCAGTGGTCAAGAAGTATATGCAATATATCTTGACTTTAGCAGATCTTTTGATAAAGTACCACACAATCTGTTACTATTAAAACTTAAATCACATGGCATTTCTGGCTCTATCCTATCCTGGTTCGGTAGTTATTTGTCGGAAAGACAACAAAGAGTAGTCATCGACGGTCGGTTTTCTGATTGGCTACCTGTCACTTCAGGCATACTGCAGGGGTCTATCCTTGGACCACTTCTTTTTTTGGTATACATTAACGATCTACCTACCTATATTGAAAAATTCATCCATTGCTCTCTATGCAGATGATTCTAAACTTTTCCATCCTATCCATCTGCCAATTGACAGTTATTGTCTTCAAAAAGATCTTGATAGGCTCAGTTGTTTGGGCAAAAATTGGGTAATGTCATATATTGTAAGGAAAGTGGTACATCGTCAAGTAGCTAGAAACTACAGCTTGGTGGGTAACCAATTAGAAAGTGTCGAAAATATATTGGACCTTGGAATTACCATTAACAGTCTCTCATGGCCAACATGCGTAATGCGATATGCGCGACCCCTCTATATAATATTTACTCTATGTCAAGGACCCAAAGATCAGAAAGCTTATTTATTGTATAATCGTTAGACCAAAGCTTGAGTACTGTAGCAGTCTATGGTTGCCCTACATGATTAAACATCATCTACTTATTGAAAATGTCCAGCGAAGAGCTACATGACTTATGTTAAACTATCCTAAAGATATGTCATACACAATGAGGCTGTAGAAAACTCGTCTGTTACCCTTGGAATTTAGGAGAGAGATTTCTGATTTAATATTGTTTTTAACTCAAGAAATGGACTAATATCCATTGACATGAATTATTATCTGTATACTTTCGTCTCTCGCTAACAGACACAAAATTATGACTCTAATAATTATAACCTAATTATTACATATAAACAAGATTATTATAGAAATTCGTTTTTCACCAGAACTGCTGAATTTTTAATACCTTATCTTCTAATTTAAAAGCCTGTGATTCTATTTCTTCATTTAAGTGGCTGTCTCACTAAGAACCATGCAGTGCATTTTAGGTTGAAAATTATATTTCCTTTATATTTTTACCATGAATTACCTTTACCCTAAAAGGTGTCAAACCAATATTATAATTTTTGAATTTTAATTTTTTTTCGAGTTATGACGACCCCGGACACAGGTGTCAATTACGTGTTAAATTGTGTATCATAACTCGAGAAGTTTTGTGTCAAATTCAAAACTTTTTTCACTGAATTGAGGCATACTCTTCTTCTTCTAGAATTTTGAAAGAGTTTTAATGTACAGCTAATTTTAAGCCTAGTAGTCTGCATCCAACATAGTCTGCATTTTCCTTGCCCGAACAACTAATGATCAGGTACAAAAGTGGCACTACTTGGTGTCTAAATCACTTTTAGGGTTAAAGTAGAATATTTAGGTGTGCAATTGAAGGTGTACAAAATTCATAAATAATTAAATAGCACTGATAACCGAAAACACGTTCAATGTTGCTCGGTGATTTTTATTATTAACTAAATATTGTTCTAACATGTTTGAAGGCAAGCAGCATCCTGCAAATTTTTTTATGCTTCAGGAAATTTTACACTTGATCGAACCTGATTAATTACTAAATATTTGCATGCCACTAGTGTACATGCCATCATATAAATATACGCTATATTAATATTGCTAAATCTGTACGGGTGCCATAAATAGAATACACGTTTTATCACAAGAAAAGCAACATTATATAAATTTATTTTTACTGTAAAATTTATTTTAAACTCGATAATTAATTGTGTGTTCCTCAACAAACAATTTAACCTCGAGTTTGTCACCATCTCGACATTTTCGGAGAAATTCGAGGTTAGTATTTTTACTGTATTCTGTATAATATCAGGTGTCTAGGGGGCCAGTTTAGGTAGGGGGATTGCATATGTATTTTATTATATTTCTCTTTTTATTAAAGCTAATTAAAAAAAGACAACAATAGCAGAAGCAACGTACAAGATGTTTTTGTTCTTCAATGCAAAATTGTTAAAAATAATGATTGGAATCTTATTTCTTAACTAATATTCTCGTACAAATCGTGCATTTCCCTACTCGGAGCTAGTGTTCAACTGAAACTGTTCAGTGACAGTGTTTCCTTTATTATTTTCATGTCTCTTTTGTTTGACAGAAAATTAAAAGGAAGGAGTGCCGGTTCAGAGACAGGAGCTTACTAGTCTAGTTTTTAATTATGGAGAAAAGTTGTTCGTTTGTTGGTGTTGGTGGTATTTCTTGTGGTGAAAGTCGTGGCTTGCAGGAGATTAACTGCTTATTTGATTGCAAGGAAGACATGAAAAGTCAACTATCAAGCTGCCATCTTTCTAAATCGAACTTGAGAGAGAACAAGTTGATTGCTATTCGTGCGAGAACATTCCATCTTATGGAAAGACCAGTTTAAGAAGATGTCCATTTGTCCATCCCACCGTCATAATTTGGGACGATTTTGGAGACCATTAAGATCATGCCAGTATCCCATCCATTCGAGAGATATTTTCAATGTGTCATTATCAGAAGCAGTATTCACTCTTTATGGGAAACTAATTCAAGTAGGATCTCGTAAGTATTGTGTTAGTATTGTATTGTGTTATATGAAATGATCGCAGTCAAATTTGAAGTCTACTTTAGAGCAACTTTGTGAAAAGCTCCATGAAACCCAGCATTTTTCTTGCACAAAAGATGTCAAAGAAGAGCTCATCCACTACTTTGAGGAAGCCTACAACCAAATTCAGAAATGGAAATCTCACATTCGATTAATCAGGAGAGCAAAACAGAAAGTTTTGGATAACCTTGATGAGTCCAGTGGTCTTATTGTCGTTGATTGGGCTATGAAGTTCGAGCAGACAAGATTTAGAGAGAAACAGTCTGATTTAGAGAGAAACAGTCTGATTGGTATGGTAAGCGTGGGCTTAGTTGGCATGTGAGTAGTGTAATTTCCAAAGGGTCATCGGCAGACACAGTTGTGGTGATTACATATGCCCATTTATTTGATTCTTGGACGCAAGATTGGTTCGCTGTAGCTTCAGTTATCGAAAATCTTCTTTCGACCATAAAATCCAATTTTCCGCTTGTGAATAAAGCCTACCTCAGATCAGATGAAGCTGGATGCTATCACAACAACCTTCTTATAGCATCAATGGCAGACATCAGAAAACGGGTTGGTATTTCGGTTAATAATTATGACTTCTCAGAACCTCAACAAGGTAAAGACATCTGTGATCGAATTATCAGCCCCTTAAAATCATCTATCCGAAGGTATTGTAACGAAGGACATGCACACTGCACTGAAGTTTCATCCTGTCAAGGGAGCCTCATCAGTCAATGAAGTTAACGAATCAGTGGAACAGCTTAAACTAAAGAAGATATCAAACTTTAGCAGTTATCATAACTTTATGTATGAGAAAGATGGTATCAGGGTATGGAGAGCGTTTGGAGTGGGGAAGGGAAAGAAAGTGCCCAATAAATCGCTTTACATCAGTCATGAAGGCAAAACACAGATGTTAGTAAAAGAATCCTTCCCAGGCATTAATTCAGTAAGACAGACAAAATTGAAGAAGGGAAATACAGTTGAAGCAGCTAACACTGAGGGTCTATTCGATTGCCCTGAGCCTGGTTGCAATCCTTCGAATGTTTAGAGCTACACATGGACGTAGGACAACATAGTCGCTTCATAAATAATGAAAGTGTTTACGATGTTCTAAGAAGGGGAATGGGCCAATTGTTTTAAAAGAGTCAACCAAGAATGTCCAAATATCAACACAGAGCAGTATAGAAGAAAGCAAAGAAAGCGCTCTTGAGATGGGCTGGACCTTAGGCCAACCAAAAACGGGATCTGTAAGGTTCCCTGAAAATGTGAGAAAGTACCTGGTTGCAAAATTTGACTTCAGAGAACGAACAGGCCACAAAGCAGACCCAACACAGGTTTCTCTGGATATAAGAGCTGCTAAAGATGAGAGTGGAGAAAGGCTGTTCAAGAGGGAAGAATGGCAGCAGATAAAGGGATTTTGTCAAGGCTAGTCAAACAGCAAAGGAAAGGGCAACTTCAAGCTGACACATTAGGAGAAGAAGACACAGATGATAGTGATTTTGAGCAGAATGCAGAAAGAGAAATGCTAGTGGATAACGTCATCACTGAGATCAACATCTCCCACCCTATACACTATGACGCATATGATTTATGTGACATGTACGACCAGGAGAGGCTATCTGTTTTAAAGTAGCGATGCTGAAAGAAATTTGTGCACATTTTGAACTTCAGTTCAAATCAAAGGATAAAAAGCAAGCTCTTGAAACGACGAGGATGCAGAATTAGCAAAAACACTTGCAGGAAAGTACAATTTGAGACTACAACAATATTTTAAATTGAAAATGCTAAAAACTAGTGAACGAGATTCTACGATATCAAGATCACAAAAGGAACAAATTGAAACAGAAATAAAATAAATGGAAAGTTTTTGCTTCTTGGGTCTGAAAGAAGGTGGTGACATAAAAGATGTGTTGGAGAAAGATGTCTTCAGTGACTTGTTACTGAAGTTTGAAGAGAAATGTCCCCTGTTACATAGTGTTCTCCAAACACTTTTGGTAACCGATAGCAGAAGAAGAGTCCATAAAACACCCGAGTATAAACTTACATGCAGTGTAAATGCGCTGGCATTGTTACTCAGTATCAGAAACCAGAAATGCAAGAATGATATCAGATTGCTACTGGGTCTAGTATGTATTACTTATGGTGCTGGTAAACAGTTCATAAACCTGCTGAATGCAATGGGATTGACTCCTCATTGGGATACATTGTATGTATGAAATAATTTATTATGTACAGAAAAAAAAGTCAGAAATTGATGTCTGCTCAGGAAAGAGCCAGCATTTAGTTTTTAGTAAAGGCATTAAAATGTGTTACATGATCATAGTAAAAATAACATGAGTTTAGACTTACAGCCACAACATTGAATTGGCTATACTATTATTACAACCATTTCTGTGACTTACAATAACAACAACTGTAATTAGGAGGCAGATATGCCTTTGCCAATAATGACCTGTTGCATGGAGTATTATTTTTCCTGTCCAAACACATCTTTTGTTTCCTATATATATATTTTTTTAATTTCATGAAGCATAATTAAACCAAAAATAATTCAATCATAAGTTCTTAACTAATTAGCTGGCAATGCGCCTTACGTTGATTTTATCGTCAGTGACAGAGTACTGCCAGTTAATGGGTTAACAAAACAATCTGCCATTGTCACTTGTTAATGAGTTATATAGCAAGTCGATTAGAATAGATTTTATTGATATATTTTTATTTTAGAAATATCTTTCTTGGTCAGCGCCAAATAGAGTTGCCGAAGACTATTACAGATAGGTGTCCAGATACAACACCAGTTATATTGTTAATGGACAATATAAACCTATATCGAGGTAGAAAGCGTCATCTCAGACTTTACAAGTCATTGGGACCCAAGATGTGGAACTTCACAGGGCGAGCAGCAATAATTCCAGACATAGAGGATATTGAAGATTTGATGAAATGTAAAGAAACTGCTACTATGCCACAAACAGATATATCATCTATAAAAGTTGAAGATCTGTTTATAGGTAAGATAACATAGTAATTTATCTCACTTAGATTTTATTGTATGGCCTGATTGACAAAACATATACGAAACAAACTTCAATATCATTCCATGTACACACTTAATAAGAAGTGCAATTAGTTATGTGTACAGTACAATTAAGTTAATCAACCCTTTACTACAGTAAGCCAGGCAATTTTCATGTGCTTTGCAGTTAAGATTGGAATGTCGTTTTTTTGTCGAAATGTTTAAAAGTTTGAACGAAAAGTTTTGGCATCATAGAAGGCACTTTGCCCATGTGGTTGCACTACTTATTAGTCTAGTCAAGGTGCTATCCCGACAAGCAATGGAATGATAATCGTCTAGTGGATGCTCTTCAAAACACTGAGTCCAGTTTGGCCAATCGATCGGCGCAGAGTCAGACTGTTGATATGGATTGTGACGGTGATTCCCAATCAGAAAGCGAGGTGCACGACTATAAAAGATCGGACCACCAGGGTTTCCCAACAGCTGTTGTAGGTGATGTGGGCACTTGTGAAATAAATCGGAGTGTGAAGCAGAGAAATAACACAGCATATGGTTGGTCGATGGAGATACCAGGGGATATGCATGCAAAGGGACATTTATGCGAAGCTACTTTCAAAGAGTGGCTTTCATAAAGTTGTCAATGTTGTCATGAAGAGACCCAAACTAACTGACGAAGCGTTCAAGAAAAGGAAATTTCAAGAGCAAAACCTTAACCATATTCAGGAAGCTGTTAGGGATGCAAGCTGTGCATATGGTTTTGCAGCAGTCAAATAATTCAAATCATCAAAAGATTTTCCATCTGATAAGGATTTGATAGCATGCTTGCGAAAGCATGGAAATCACAATTCTATCCTATTGGATAGGTTTAAGAAGTGGTTGCAAAGATGTGGTGATAATCACAAATATCATCAACAGCTGTTTTCGTTGATGATAATCACAAATATCATCAACAGCTGTTTTCGTTGTTCGGTCCATTATTGGACATGTTTATAAATTCAGGGAGAGAAGGAGATGGTGCCTTACGTGAAACTGTATGGGTTTTAATACTGCCAATTTTTGCACAATTGAACTTCCGGAATTATTGGACTGAAGCATTCGTCCATGTGGTCAATTTCACTTCCTTATGGCCCCTGGCTTTCAGAAAGATGATGATTAACCTGAGTGGGAAATGTGGTCACAACGTAGATATGGACAAGTATGTGGAAACGTATATCGTAAGGCCTTTGAAGACCTACGCAACAGGTACATTATTTTCACCCAGTCTCATCGTACCGCGTGCTTTAATGAAAAAGATAAATATCAGGCGAAGTTATCCACTGATCTCTATATAGTAGCTTAGCATGATTTTCTCTTTTTCACTAAAGTGCATACCCCTGAATTCTTTATGGAAAAGCACAAAAAATGATATCTTTGTCAATTTGCACAGATTATTTCATTTTTTGTACCTCTTTCCCTGAAAATCTTTATACTTGGTGGTTTATGATTCATTGATCATAAGATGGCTATTGGTTTGGTTGCAGAGAGTTGAAGTTGGTTTATTACTGCAGAATGTTTAAAATTTCCCATAATTATCTCCTTCAAATTTTGTGCTTAGAAAAATGTTGGTTTTTATTTTTAGGCCCATACATGTACCATTGAACAACAGACTACTTAACATTTTCCATGTTGTATTTTCATGTTGGTCACACATTAGTTCAAATGTGTCAAAGATTAATGGCTAACTTTGATTTGCTTGGGTCTGTCAGAAGTATTTATTCCAATCCGAAAGCATTCAACTATCACCAAATGACAAAACACAAGGAACAGAGTTTGTTGGCTGATGTTATCAAAGGGATGTGGTTTTGTCTTGCAAACAAGTTCTTTGAAGTGTCTACAGGAAAAGTGGCTCTGGAGTTTCCCGTAAATAGTACAGCAGCTGCCAGAAAACCTGTTTCAAAGGTTTGTATGGGAGTTCTTAAGAAAGGCGAGAAAAAGGTGGAGGAAAAATTTGAATCGAAACTTCAAAAGAGTTTTCCTTCGTCGTCGTTGTCGTTGTCGTTGTCATTGTCGTTGTCGTTGTCGTTGTCGTTGTCGTTGTCGTTGTTGTTGGAGTACTGATAGTGCACATTTTCTTTGTTTTTCAAATATTAATATTCAACTGTACATATTGTATTGGCTGCTTCCTTCATTATGCCAAGAGAACAATATGTTTACTGAGGTGCACAAACATGAACAAAAACATAGAACAAAACGTTTAGATGCATTTTCAGACACAGTTTGTTTACTTTGTTATAGGGACTATGAGCCAACTGGGTGCATTGCACACAATTAAATATAATAATATGGATCCATGTTTCACTTTTACATTCTTTTTGAAAAAAATAGAATGCTAACCACATGCGCAATAGCCATCGGTGATTGGAGTTCAGGTTCAAAATACATGTAGCTGTCATAATATTATAATAGTAGTGTATACTGTAGACATGCATGTCAACTTGATAATATTTTAGTTCACTGTACTTAATGTGTATATATATATATATAGACACTTCACGCACGTCTGGATGCAGATTTGACTATATATATATATATGTGTAGGTTTAGGTCTACGAAGCGCAAAGAGTGCTCGACAACATATAGTTAGAGCAAATTATAGATTTTCGCTTACCTCAAAACTTGTCTGCAACAGGCTGTTTCATCTGTAAAAGAATCATCAGGCAGTTTACAAGTATCGAAAGAAATGACCGCTTATATACTTCCTGCCGGAGCGTGGGGGTGTATGTGGGAGACAATGTGTGCATGCATGGCTTTGTTTGCATTGTTTACGCGAAATTTATTTCGATGACGACACCGTGAAATTATTTCAGCTCTTTTGTTGAGTAAACAATTCTTGTTTTTTTCTTTCAAAATACAAAATATTTCTTCTAAACATAAATTGCATCGTTTTGATCCTCCCGTGTACGAAATAGAATGTTTTAAAATTTGCCAATTAATACTGAAATCCTTATTGCTTTCTTTCAATGTCCAAATATATTTCGAAAGTTCCGTGTCATTTGCATGCTTTTTATGCTGAAAAGATTTAGTGTGGTTGGCCAATCGCTCTTTGAATGTGGTTGCAGTCATGCCAATGTAATTTTTGATCGTGTTTGTGTTGCTTACTGTGACTGTTGCTTTGTATACTATGTCCCTAGTCATGCATTGTTTTTTAAGCAGGCAAAGGGTGTTTTCTCTACAACTGCAATTGGTAGTGTTCCTATCCTGTGTCTTGTTATTCCTAGATATGCGTGCATTGTGGTTAGTGATTACTGACTTGACATTGTTCATGCAGCTGTAACTTACTTTAACTGTATTTCTGTTAAAAATTTTATGGAGCTTCTGGTGCGGTGGAAAATGTTTGTCAATTAGACTAAGGAAATTACGTCCTATGTTTGTGCTAACACTCTTACTAAATGGTGGGTTGAACCAAATGATATTGCGTTGCCTATTCCTGCATTGTTGTTGCGGTGTGTGCCGAGTGTAGCTAAGTTCATGGGTAAAGCTGCTATGCCTAAGTGCGTTCTGATATATGGGTGCAGATTCCTGAAAAGTTTGCTCATCTGATGAAAGAAGTGCAATGCGCTTGTTAATTGATGCAGGTAGTTGCCTTGTGATGCTCGGTGGGTGATTAGAGTGCATATTTATGTATAGTGGATCGTCATTGGGCTTCCTATAGGGCCTATGTTTTCCATTGTTAAGGTCGAAAGTTACGTCTAAAAAGTTTACAATGCGTAAATTTGATTCGGCGGTAATTTTTAGGTCAAACTGCTCGAAAATTTTGTGGAGATCTTTTCTTGTTTTGTCTGCTAAACGTGCTGATTTACTTTTTATAATAGCCAAACCGTCATCTCTATATAGACCGATGCTTTCTTTGCCAAATTTCTTCAAAATAGCACACACACACTGATGATTATTTTACAGATGAAACAGCCTGTTGCAGACAAGTTTTGAGGTTAATAATGCTAAATTGTAAATGTAAATATCAAAATATTCAGTTTTGGAAGGCATTACAGTCTGCGAAAGATATCTAGTTCTCTGTTCCTTAACGGGTCTGCCTTTTTACCAAGGGTGATAAATAGTGTTGTAAACCTGTCATTGTCAACACGAAGATTCTGCATCCTTTTTAAAAACATTTTGTCCAATGCCATAATGGGGAGTGTTATTGAAACCTTTACTTTCTACATCATGTTTTAATTTCGAACCTTTGAATGTTAGTGCTAGCTGCCTGACATTAATTTTTGAATTAATTACTAGCATTTCCTCAACACAAAGGCACACGTTAATTGCTTCTGTTGTGTATTCCTTGGGTGGTGGTGGTGGTGGTGTTTTCAAACAATTGTCACAACCCCCTTCACAATTTAATTCAGATTTGTCATCGAAATATTCCATGATAAGTTCTCTTCTACATAGTGATGACACACAATATGACACCACAACATCCAATTAATGTGTCTGATATTCCCTGTGCTCTTTGGTTTCTGATTTGGAAATCAACTGAACGAGTTTATTTCTGTCCTCAAACCGATACATCAGCACAGAATGCGAATTGTCTCCATCGCGACCAGCTCTCCTTGCTTCTTGATAATATTCTTCAAGAGATCTTGGTATGCTAAGATGAATGACAAAACGGACATCGGGTTTGTCAATACCCATTCCAAATGCACTTGTGTAGCACATATCATCAATGCTTTACCTGAAAGCCAAGCTCTAGCATTATCACTCTTCTCAAAATAATCAAGCTGGCCATGGTAGTACACAGCAGATAGGCCTTTAGATTTGAATATGTAGGCCAGTTTAACAGTGTCCTTTGTACTAAAACAGTATACAATACCACAAGAGTTAGCAGAGTTCTCTTGAACATACTTGACCACATCTTCTTTGGAATGTGGTTCAATCTTTGGAATGACCTTAAACTTCAAATTGCTTCTATTGCATGTAGACTGAAGAATAACTGGTTGAACCAATCCTAATTTCTCAATAATTATCTGTTTTGTTTGATCTGTTGCAGTTCCTTTGAACGCTGCAATAGGCTTGTTGAACTGCTTAACTCTTAAACGGCGGATGGGGTCGTATACGACCCCAAAGCAGCCCTCTCACATTTTTGCCGTTTTTCAGCAGGTTTGCGGGTACATGAGATTTTGAAACCTGCAATGCATTACTGGGAGAGTAATGGCGATTCATATAAATACAAATATGGTTGTTTTTGAGATTTTGTGAAATTATTCTGCTTATTGTGTGGATTTTAGAGAAGAAATCTGTTATAAATGACAAGGAGTTAGTTGCTCATGTTGACAGTGAACTTGGATCTGCAGAAAAAATTAAACTGTCTTATATTAGGACAAGTATTTCTGCACAGTTGTACTTGGGAATATGTAGTAAGTGTTACAATTAGATTGTATTGAATATCATACAATAGGGCAAGTAGATGTATGAATTTTTTGTATCCTATCATACAAGAGGTAACTATATGACCCCTGTACGTCTTGTATGATTATATATACCATATATATTGTAAACACAAAGTGTCAGTTGTAAAAATTACTGCATTTCAGAAATCCAAGATGGTCGCCATGGATTTTTGTACAAATATTTATTTTTGTAAATGTGAAATTTCTCCAAAATGAAAATGTGGATAGAATCGAAAAGTCCCAAATGTTTTTACAAGGTCCTCTAGTACGACTTTGTGCTACTTGTGAAATAAACAAGTTTTTTCTTGACTTACTGCAATAATCCTAAATTGTGCAATTACAAAATTTATCATAATTAATGGAAAGTCATCATTCATCCCCCTCCCCCTGGATACAACGAACCGCCAAAAATATTTCAAAACTATTTTTTTCATAAACTTTATTCTATAAGCTTTCCAAAAATGTATGGTTTGCCCTAGTTATTGACATTTACTTCATTTTTTTCCATGGTGGAAAGTAAAGGTTGCTAAATTAAACAAAAAGGCCCAAAATATTCAGTAATTTAAGAGTTAAGTTTATCAAGCTGACCATAGGAGGGCCTAAAACTTTGTCCCCATGTATCGACACAATGGGCTTCATCTATTACAAATCGCAATATTGACTTGTCGCATGCCATCGCTTCAAAACATGAAGTGGCAGGTGGAGACAGTGCAAACTCTGGTGTTAGATAGAAAAATTTGAACTCTCTTTCTTCTTTGGTTAGTTCATGGAATACAATGTCTCTTTCCTCTGGTGTCATATTTGAATTGACACAGCAGACATTTATTCCACAGTTTCTCAATTTGGAAACCTGGTCATTCAATAGAGCCATTAATGGCATAATTACCACTGTCACTCCAGTAGTTGCTAGGCCAGGGATCCAATAGCAAACTGATTTCCCCCCTCCTGTTGGTATAATTGTTAAGGTTCTTTATTGGTTGTTATGGACTCTATGACTTCTCTTTGTATACCTCGGAAGATTTCATGGTGAAAAACGTTTTTAAGAATGTCCAAAAAGGTGTCTCCAGAAAGCTGGGGGAATTTTCTTTCTGTTGTTATTGGCTCTTGTAATGGATCTGCCAGTGGTGTAGCCATATCGGATCTGTGATCCTGAAAAATAAATGCAAATGTTAGTTTGCACATGGCAAATATTAGATTGCACATAACAATATACAATATTAACTATTACTCATTTCTGCTAGTTTGCACTTGGGTTGAGCTTTATCACTTAAAAATAACTTCTGGTTAATAAATTATCAAGAAGAGTTGCTTGAGGTTTTTGTGATATCCAGCTGAAGCAGAAGAATGAGTGATAACACTTACTAAGACCTTGTTCATTGAGGATATCACAAACTGAATGTCTGAATCATTAGTTGTTAAAACTCTTGCACAGTCCATCATGAACCAACTAAATATACAACTGAATTAAGGTAAACATGCAGTTATTTATTTTTCTATTAAATTAAAGTACTAATTTTAAGTAATATTTGTTAAAATTCCAAAATTTGTTAATTTTTTATTTTCTATCCTAATTTGTATTGAGATTTCTAATTTATGGGGATGTAGCTACTAACGCATTTGAACTGGATATTTTTAACAACAATTTTGATATTTCATATTTGACAAAATTGTGATAACTGCCATCAATTGTAAAGCCATATGGGGGGAGGATGATAAAATAATATTCAACAAATAGTGGCCTCCTGACTGGAAAGTTTGGAAATCGCGGCGCAACCAAGATTTCGAGGATTTAATAGTAAATGTATAGAGGAATCAAAATTACACGTCCAATACCTCGGTTGCGCGATACAAACTTTCCAGAGTGGAATGGCCTTGTGAGCTTACTCATTGAATCTACTTTACATTTCTGGAATAAGGGACGGAGCAAACTAAAGGGACTAAAGCATAAGGGTGCGAGACTGATGGGGACACTGCATTCACCAACAAATCTGCCCTGGGCCGTGACCTTGGTTCAGTCTATCAAGCAAGATGTACCAAAATGTAACTATTTACCATCTGGTTGACTCAACCGCTTAACAAAAAAACACTGTCTGAAAAGATACACCAGTATCATGTTGTTTCTTCATATACCAACAATGAAATTTAGTCTGCAAGCCATCGCTTGCAGCTTCTTTCACAATACATTCATCATTTGGGCACAAAATCTCTCCCGAACATACAGCTCTGTGTATATGTCTTTCATTTTCCAACAACAATTGTAAGATTTTCTCATTTGCATTAATGAATGATAAATCATCCACCGCCATGTTTAATGCATTTTCTGCCAGGTGCTTCCTTCGTCAAGACCTCCCCAAGCACCCCTGCGTGCTCGCTTAGCCACTGATCTCTATAAATTAGCTGAGGTCACCTTGAATTTCATCAATGAAGGGAAGCTTTGCACATGTACGTAATTGTTTCTTATATAATGTTATCTAGATGACAATACCACCGTTCGATTCAGCATTTTATGATCTCTTTAGTAAATGGTGTTTGTTTACAATGCAATGCTTTAGCCCCTTCTAAACACCCTGAATTTGTTTTGTTTACAAATTAACAATAATATATGGACCGATGTGGAGAGAAGTATCATATCGATAAACAATGTACAGGAAAACGCTTGGAATTTCAGTATTTTTAATATGACAAACAATCTGAAACTGTAATACATGCAAAAATCAGTTAATATGTGTTCAAACAAGACTAAACTAACTCACATCTGTTCCGAATGTTCGCAAATTTCCTCATCCATAAACACTTTAAAACTAAACAAAAATCGACATTATAAACCTATTTCCTAACATTTTAAATCCTTTCTTCTTTAAATACGACCATTCCATGCCGATGTCACGCTCGTTGTAAAGATGCCATTTTGATTACAATACAAAATAATCTAGCCATTTTATGGCAATTCTTGTGAAAATGATTTATTTGTTTCGCGAACACAGTATTGTCTGCGCACGCTCGGACAACTTCAGAAGCTAAAATCTCTGGGACTTTGCACCCTATGGTATCATTGCCTAGATGATGGATTTTCATTGGTTTATAGCAATGAACACTGACTTTATATGGTATTTCGTAATTTATTTTGTGTGCAGGGATTTATTTAAATGATTTCGGTCATTTGTATGCGACTTTCAAAAAGTAAAAATAATAATTCTACTTCTTCAAGGGCCATTAAACTTTCCAACAATATTTCTTTTATCATGAGCTACAACTTTTGTGTAACACTTGCTTGGAATATCACAATGTCATATGGCTGGAAATTTACAATAAGAACTTACTATACAAGAAATATGGTGGCCCACAAAGGTCACGGCAAAATAAAGACTCACGGCAAAACACAACGAACTTGAGGCAAAACTCAACGAACTTGCGGCAAAACACAACAAACTTGCGGCAAAACACAACAAACTCACGGCACAACAACAAACTCACAGCAAAACTCAACGAACTCACGGCAAAACTCAACGAACTCACGGCAAAACTCAACGAACTCACGGCACAACTGCGTCGAAAGTCACGGCAAAACATAACGAACTCACGGCACGACTGCATCGAAAGTCACGGAGGGAAGTGGATCTCACGGCCGGCGGAAGTCCGATTTTTCCGAGAAGATACACTGTTGTTGTGAAATTACGCCGCCTCCTCTCTTCTGCTCTGTTCGACAACAAAACACGTGAACTGCAGCAAAAATGTAATCCACTATATTTTGTTCAAACTGTGGACATCATTGTGAAGACACTGGCAGCTTTTGTTCGGATTGTGGTTATAATATCAGCAAAAGTTGTCAAGAAGGTATGGAAGTCTTATTTTTCAGTACTTTAGTAATAATAGTTTATAAATAATATGAGTTTATAATTTTATTAATTTATACCACAGTTTATACGTTTATACTGGTTTATACCGAAGTGAAGTTAGCACCCAAATTAGCGCCCAACTCAGTGAAGTATAAATAGCGACCAAATTGTGTTTTCAACCATAACTCACGAACTAAATGACAGGCAATAATTAGTCGACCTTTTCAAGATTTATATATATAAAAACGCGCACCGCCATCTTGCCGGGAGTGTGTTTATATGGGAATTAGCTTTACTTTAATATTCATCAGGGTCTATGTGGCTGTGCTTTATACTAAGTTATTCGATAGATATGACATCAAAATTAATTGTGTTTTATTAAATACTTAAAGCAACCAAGGTGAAGTAATAATGCACCTATCAATGTTTTCCCCCTGGGTGTGGGGGGGGGGCAACCCAAGGGGATTTTGACATTTCTATTTAAAAAAAGTCAATTTCCCCACCCCTAAGCAATCTCAAATAGTCAAAATTCCCACCCTGTGAACATTTTGGGCCCAAACCTTATCACAATTATAAACAAAGTTTTAATCAACGATTTTTTTTAAACTTTTAATTAACACAATAAGAACAAAACCACTGCAGTAAATCATCAATGTCAGTATTCACACAGTGTTTATGAAACCACGTCTTGCAGTCATCACACCCAACCCAAGGCACAACATCTGCCGTACATCCAGGAAGATCAGCAAGGTGACATGTTGCGCATATACTTCACTCGACTCTTCAGTGCTTTTCTTCTAGAAAGACAACATTTAAAAGAAAAGAAAGAAAAGAACAAAGAAAAGTGGATTATAAATACCTTAAATTCTTGACTTTCTTTCGCCGCCATATTGCAAACGCAGATGTTTGTTCCCAGGCCCTCTCGATTTTTATCAAAAATGGCGGTTTTTCAAAATTCCCCACCCTTGAGCTGCTAGCGTCTGTCAAAATCCCAAGTCCCGGAACAAGCAACGTAGTCAAACCCCCTGGGGTTGCCTGCCCTCCCCCCCCCAGGGGGAAAACATTGATAGGTGCATAAATAATTCAACCAAGGTAGAGTATTATACGCTCATGTAGAAACTGATACAATCCCTGGAAATTATACCTTTTCAAACTACATAGACATGTAATGCACTTTATTATCAATGTAAATCCCGTGGGGGGGGGAGGCCGGGACAAGGCAGGGACAAGGCAGGGGATATAAAAAAAACCCTGGAAAATCAACCAAATTCCCCTAGGTAGGGATGGAAATTCCGGTCAATTATAGGTGATTTCCTCACCCAGGGGATATCAAAAAGGTATTTTATTTATAAAAGTATATTAGCAATAGAAATTTAAATTGTCTTATTTGAAAGATCTTTTAAAATGATAAATACAAACTTTTACCTATTATGAGCTGTCTGCCATCTTGGATTTCTGTGGATATGTCAATTGCGACATATTGCGACAGTTAATAACTGTCAAAAATGAATCCAAGATGGTGGACATTTCATTGTTTTCAGTCAAAATATTTCAAAAACTAAGCACAATATGAGAAAACAGTAACAAAGTTCTGTATATAATTTTTAACGTTCTTTCCGATAAGACAACTTACCTTAGAAACTAAACTTTTATAACAAGCTCAAAATACTGTTCCAAGAGTCTTGCATCAACCACGTTAGCAACGAATTTTAGGATTTTTAGCTAGCAAACACGCTGCATTCTGAGCCAGCATTACTATTGTACGCATTACTACACATGCGCAAGTCCAAGTTTAACCTGCGACAGTGCCAGACTTAGCCCTAGTGCCAGACAGGCCCAGACTACTGGTGAATGAGACATCTAACATGTATGACAGCCAATAGTCGAATGGAACAAATACCCAGCGCTGAATGCACAAGAAGAATTTGCGAATGTGTAGACCTTTCGGGCCGATCATCCCGTATAGTCCATTATAGGAGTACCCGGGGCTTTAAGATTAATTCAGAACGCTTTTTGTCTGCCCAGGTCAGCAGACCAAGACCAGGTTCTTGATATATGCAACTTTAAAAAATATCTAATAGGTTCAAAACTGTTTCTTTGTTTTTTTAGATAGAGCTTCACGAAACTGGAAAAAAAACAGAATCATTTGGGACCACCAGCAGGCACTATAAATAAAATCATTTATCCAATACTGGAAGAGCCTTTTATCCCACAGGTTCAGCAAGACCAGGTTCTTTTTATTTATATACAGCTTAAAAAAATATCCTAAGGTTCAAAAAAAACTGTTTTGAATTTATAGAGCTTCTGAAACCTGGGAAAAAAAAAGAATCATTTTTGGCACCTGCAGGCACTGCTTAAATAATCATTTATCCAACAAAAAAAACTGGAAAAGATGGAAAGCCACAGAAGAGTCAATTGGGCAAGGGGAAATCAAAGAAGAATGACAAAGGAAAAGATATCAATGAAGAAGTCGTAATCTCTATTGGGTTAATGCAGTGGGACCCAAATGAGGAAAATCTCAAGGAAAAGAGAGGAAAAAGACTAGCCCTGCGTGTCCCCAAAACTGCTAATTACAAAACACTGTTGAGCAAGGGTTCAGAAAAGTGGAAATCTTTATGAAGATGGTAAAAGCTATACCCTTCTACTTGAAGATGGTCAGGAAGCCATTTTTGTGCCGGGGTCCAAACCAAAGGAGTTTTTCACACTCAACCGATACAAGGAAGAGCTTTTGAAAGACTACAAGAGAATAACACTATTTCTTTGTACTTGTGATGACCATGATGCAAGAGATTGTGTTAGTGAAGATTGTAGTGAGGGGAAAAGAGGCATTGACAACAATTATACAATGTTACCTGTTAAAAAGGCAAAACCTGAAAATCATTTTGCCTTGCAGGATAGACCTGGACCTTCAGATCTAGGACAATCCTGCTCTACCAGTGATGATAAAGGGTCATGGTTTATGCAGGAGGAATTGTCCAGAATGTTTCATGATGACCAATGTGATTATGAGAGCCCTATTCATGATGATAACCTGTCAACAGTGTGCACTGCCAAATCAGATGAGACCACTTCATCAGTGACAATCACCAATGGAGTTGATGTACTGAAGGCCTTGAACGAAAAGGTTGTTGTTGGTGACTCTATTTATTGTGATCAGACGTGGCACATCATTAAATAGAGCCCTCACTTTATGGCAAAGAGCAACATCAAAAGTACCTGCTGAGCATCTACTAAGAGTAAAATTTGTTGGCGAAAATGGCATCGATAGCGGAGCCTTGGCACAATAATTTTTTGCCATCACAATGGAAAATATAAAGAAACAATTTTTTCCTGATGGAAGCCCTCTTTATTCTACGAATGATCTCCAAAAGGGCAACTACCAAGCAATTGGACAAATTGCTGCTGCTGCAAGCTTGGCCCAGGGAGGACCTGCTCCTTGCTTTTTAGCACCATGTGTGTATGATAGTTTAGCTTCTGGTAAGGACACAGAATTCACTACTGCAAGCACAGATCTAGAGAAAAATTTGACAGCAGCCGAGCAAAATGTTTTGCAGCAGATCAAGAAAGATGTTAAACAACACACAGACCTGATCCTTGAACATGGTTATACTGGGCCAATCAATGAGACCCATGTAGATTCAATTGTAGCAGCAATGGTTGTCAGCATGCTGAGCAGAAGGTCCCTGGTCATAAAGCAAATCAGAAATGGAATGGAGTTGTATGGTTTGACTGATCTAGTAACAAAGCATCCCCAAGCCGCTAGGAGTTTGTTTGTCTTAGGCGAACAGAAACCAGTAGATGCAGACTATCTGTTTTCTTTAATCACACCAGAGTACTCCCCTGAAGGCAGCTCACGCCGCTCCACCGAAGAGCATGTCATGGACCATTTCCAAGACTTCATCTTCAGTATGGAAGATTCAAAGGTTACTGCATATGCAGAAGCATTGGCCTGGGACTGCACTGATGGCAATGAAGATGATGATATTGACTTTTTTAAGGATCAAAGTAATGACAGGTATGTGAAAATAAGTATATTAATTTTAACAGCAGACCACAATAATGCTTATGCAAATTAGGCCAAAACAATTTGCCTAAATTGTAACCAGTGCAAGATAATAATTGACATTGTTATTTTCAAAATTATTTCAGGTTCGTCTCACCAGAAATGACTCCAGCAGCTGTTATATGGGATGGCTAACCGGGCAAAAACATAGAGATATGGTCAACACAATCCCTATCTATGTCAAGTTTGACCATGAATGCCAGCAGAGAAATCCCAAACACACGGTGTGCTTCCCTTCTGTTGGAGCGTGTGGCAGGCAGATAACGCATCCAGTTGTCCATATGTCAAGTGCAGATGGTTTTCAAAATGTATTTTTGTTAGCCTATTGCAAAGGACAAGCCTTTACTATGTCATAATGCAAGTTTACATCATAATTCAGACATTTACAGGTCTCAGTTTGCTTATGCCTATGTATTTATAATTGTTCCTGTTACATTCATTTTAGTTCAAACATAAAAAGATAAAAGTAATGAACATGACTTCTATAATTGATTTCAATCTTGGACAAAATTTTGTTAATCAATCAGTTAAGGCCTATTACAAATGGCCATCTAAATTCAGCCGGTCTAAATCATTAAAGGTAAATATTATAATATGTTACCGAACGGACAAAAATGACAACTCTTATTAAAGAGCATTTTGTTAGCATTCAAAGTTGTAATTTAGTACAGCTTTGGTATGCAGGCTAAAGTGTCATTCTTAATGCAAACGAACTCGAAACAAAAGCTCTAATGAACTAAATAATGGGAATAGTTATTTGGAGTGGCCAGAATTAAGATCCGCATTTGTACTAGGCCTAAGGTACATTAATTGTAATATAACATTACTTTTTCACAGTTTCAATATATATAAAACTTTGTTTATATTAATTTTCTAAGATGATACTAGCAAGTTTGTTGTTAAAATACCCGAAATGTAGCTCACTTGGACAGCCACCAAATTTGTGCACAGCATCCAGATACACAGCAACATTGTTGGGAATCTTAGTTATTGGATTTTGTTAAGTACAACCATATTACTTTTCGGTTTTCGATTTAGAATAAATGTTTGTCATTGTTGAAGCAGTTTTTATTCTATTTGGGGCTTAGCTCATACACAATTATCAGTTCTGGTCTGCCTGATCAATGAATTCCTTTTTCTAGTCCATGAATGGTTGCTTTGCAGCATGATATGTGAAAAAGGAATTTTGAATCAACAATGCATTGGAGTTCACTATTTCCAACTCCCAAGAGCAACCTTCTTTGACATACAGGCATCAATGGCTCGTGGTATCATTAGTCAAGAACAGTATGATCCTTTGAGCTCACAACAGTGACCCCAGTTGCATGTCAAACTATACAAATGAAAACCAAAACTGAGCATGTGTAGTTTGCAATATGGATCGATAACCAACACAAGAATGAGGCCCGTCAAGAAGCACCTCCATAGCTTGTTGGACGTCAAAATCTACGTTCTTTCTCGATAAATTCATTGCTTTCAGCCCGCCTTTTCAAAGTACTCAGACTTATTTCTATACCATATTGATATCCTTGGTAAAATAGGTATTCTATCGCTTCTTCTTCGTAATCTTGCACATTATTGTCCGCCATTTTGTATCTCTGACTCTGAGAAACGTGGAAGAGAGGCTAACCACTAACAAGCATTTTTACTGTCGCAAAATTCCACTTCCGCCGTAGCCTTATCGACTCGGTGTTTTGCCGTGAGATCCACTTCTGCCGTGACTTTCGACGCAGTTTTGCCGTGAGTTTGTTGAGTTGTGCCGTGAGTTAGTTGTGTTTTGCCGTGAGTTCGTTGAGTTTTGCCGTGAGTCTTTATTTTGCCGTGACCCTTGTGGGCCACCGTAAAGAAAACTGCATATCATGTGATAAATCCTGAAAAGAAACCTACTGCATCAAAAATAACCCAGAACTTTATCTTTTAGGCCAGAAGAAAGTCAATCTGATAAAAAGAAAGAAGTAATTGACACTTTAAACAGGCCATCTTTAAAATATATTATGTGTTCTGATTTAGAAAATGTTGAAACAATGCGAAAACATTCTTACTCACCCAAAGACAATTAATGCCCCCACCCTCTGGGCCTGACTCCCAGAGTGGTAGAATCACTAAATCACAGTTGGGAATTTGGTTCACAAATAGCTGCAGAAACGTTGTTATAAATTAAAAAGACATTTAATTAAAACAAATTAAAGACGATATGAACATAGTCCTCACGATAGATACACATAGCTAATATGGTCTAAATCCCTGTGCACTGTTGCCGAAAATATTATGTAATTGCTCAATAATTCCCTGCTATTCCCGGGTAGGGGGTGCAGGCTTTCAATTGACTGGTACTCGATCAATCAATCCACCATAATAAAAAAGAGGGCGGCAGTACATTTAATCACGATGCTTTGAGGTCTTAAATTAGCTTTTTATTTTTAACATGCTAATATGAACTAAGTAATTTAGCTGTCTTATGGAATTTAATCTTTCTAAAGCCTTATAATCTGATAATTATCTAGGATTCAATGTTTAGTTTGCGCAAAGGATTGTGGTTAAATGCACAAGTTGCCATCTTTTTTATTACACTATGTTATTTTTTATAAATTTTGCCGTTTTTTTTATAAATGGTCAGGCTTGCCGGGATGAAATGTTGGATGATTTTGATGTATTGAAATAAGTTATCGTTCATAATTTTGTTTCATTTTTAGTGCAGATTTCAAAGTGGTTGAAAGCAAAAGGAAGTTAAACAACCTGAGTCATTTTGTCAAACTATAAAGGAACTGATCAGCACGATTTGAATACTATTAGTGGCTGTTTGACTTTTCACTTATGCCTAGTGACTTATTTCAATGCATCACAATCATCCCACATTTCATCCCGGCAAGTGCGACCATTTATAAAAGCGGGACAATGTAAACAGCTCCTATTAAGAACAAAATAACAAACTGAGGCTGAGATGAAATATCATGCCAAGTTTTCCCAAGCAGAAATACTGTAGACAGTGTGCTCTGGTGCAGCTGAGAAGAAATTGTTTGTTGATAATTTTATAATGAAATAATTGAATTATCAAATGCTTTGATCACCAGCAATTGAGTGATGGTCTGGTTTTCTATAATCCAGGAGGGCGTACCGTAAGAACAAAATAAGAAAATTTTGAGTCTTAAAATGGCAAAAAAGAATGAATAGCCAATTTTACGTGATTTTATTGAGTATTCTACAAAAACAAGATCTATTAAACAAGATATGACAAACACTGACAAACACAGATACAAGCAAACAAAAAACCCTGCTACATATAGCAACATAAGTACAATGTGTAGAACACCGAAACAGACAATTTAAAGCATGAACAAGACACAAAGTCCCATGCAAGGTGCTCACCATCACAATACAACAAAACATATAATTGTCCGACTCTACAATTGTCCAAAGACTGACGATAATTACCTAAGACTCTCCTTCTTTTCAAATGGCCGTGGAGAAAACGATGGGAGAAATGAAGAAAACAGCCAATGCTACCACAAGTCGTAAGTGAAATTTCCTTCTCCGAAGGTGAAATGTCCTTTTTTTCCGCTTAATTTCCTTGCAAAAATGACGAAATTTCCCTTCAAATTTCCTTGCAGTTCTTATTAAAATTACCGTATTTATTCTAATTAATGCCCTGACCGTTTATTAGAGAGTGGCGTTTAATAGAGAGAGGCCTTTATTTCACAAGTTCATATAAAAAACCCCCTAAAAATACCAAATATGCAAACAATTCACACAAATGTTCACACAATGCAGGAAAATATATTACGTTCGTAATATACCGATTAATATAAAAACAAAAACATTTTTACAACAAGTAAGAACCGAATGTTTACATAATGTAATCGTCTTTGACTCGTCTAGTGTGCAAACGTTATTCACCATGTAAAATGGAATACATAAAGTTTCTCTCTCTAATTTTGGAGAATTTTCAATTTGGGTATTCCATGGTGATTAACGTTTCCATTTTCCTGAAGAATTTGAAGTAAGATCATTGACCATGGAAGTTGTCACTTGAACTTTTTTGGAAAATTCCTACATTATTCACCATGGGATACCCAAAGTTTCGTCTCAAAGTTTGCAATATTTTCAAATGCTGCGCCTTGAACATAGACAGCTCTGACTCCTCACATTCTCACTTGAACTTCTTTGGAAAAAATGCAAACGTTATTCACCATGGATTACCCAACGTTTTCATTTATAATTTTGGTTAATTTTCAAATGGCATACCTTTGAAACATTATTCACCATGGAATACCCATAGTTTCCATTTCTAATTTTGGCAAATTTTCAAATGCCACGCCTTTGAACATAGACAGCTCTCACTCCCCACGTTCTCACTTGAACTTCTTTGGAAAAAATGCAAACGTTATTCACCATGGAATACCCAACGTTTTCGTTTATAATTTTGGTTAATTTTCAAATGGCATACCTTTGAACATAGACAGCTCTCACCCCCCACGTTCTCACTTGAACTTCTTTGGAAAAAATGCAAACGTTATTCACCATGGAATACCCAAAGTTTCCGTCTCTAATTTTGGCAAATTTTTAAATGTTACACCTTTAAAATATACAGCTCTGAACTTCCCACGTTCTCAGCTGAACTGCTTCGAAAAAATGCAAACGTTTTCACCATGGAATACCGAAAGTTTCAATTTCAAATTTTGGCAAATTTTCAAATGGCACGCCTTTGAACATAGACAGCTCTGACTCCTCACCTTCTCAGTTGAACTTCTTTGGAAAAAATGCAAACGTTATTCACCATGGAATACCCAAAGTTTCTGTCTGTAATTTTGGTTAATTTTCAAATGGCATGCCTTTAAAATATACAGCGTGGGATTTTAAAATTCTCCAACATTAGGGATGGAAACTTTGGGTATTCAATGGTGAATGTTTGCATTTTTTCGAAACAAAGTTCAAGTGAGATGAAATGTTATCGACCATGGAATCGCTGAAGTTTCGGTTTCTAATTTTGGTGAATTTGAAATTCCACGCCTTTAAAAGATACAGCTCCGAACTTCCCACGTTTTCAGCTGAACTGCTTTGGAAAAATGCAAATTTGTGAATTTTCAAATGGCATGCCTTTAAAATATACAGAGTGGCATCTAGGATTCTTGTAATTATTTTGTAGTGCTTTGGTCCAGCTTAACCTTTAATTTTGTAAAACCAGGTGGCCTGCAGAAAAATAGAAAAAAATATGGTAAACCTCTATAGAGCTGTTGCACTGTCATATGAGTAGATTCGAAAATCTTTAATGTGCAACCTATAAAGCTGGCTGTTAAACATGTTTTTTCGTGTTAATCTTCGTTCCACTGGATCCAAGTAAGAATGATATTGTAATATGGAATTACTAACTATAACCAAGTATGTTTAACTATAGTGCATTTGTTGTCCATGAATGAATCACGCAAGGTATCAGAACAATGAGCTATAAAGCCTATGGCTATATGCCGGCTTTGGCAAGCAAATAATGTAAACTTTGTAGATGTGTTTAGGGCGACATGGTCTGCATGTAAACAACGAAATATTTTTACAATAAATATGAAGCTTATTGCCCAGAGTCTATAGTCAGTTTATTAGATATGTTTATATTAGTTTGGGAAAACGTACCTTTTAACAACATTTGAAAATAATGCGGACGTCAGCAATACAAATTATTCAAACCTTTTTAACTTGCAAGGAACAATTGTATCTACTTGAAATTTGTTATGAAAACTTGTTATGAATAATTTGATGGTGCAACACCTCTATTAAAAAAAGTATCAATGTTGGATGAAACTTGAAAGTGTAGTTTAGCCAGCATTGAGAAAGATGTTTCAAGATCCTGTTTTTAAGATGCAACTATCTGAAAAACATAAAACAGACTTCGATCTTTCCAGCAGAGCTACGTATGTGTAGTTACAAGTCTGGTAGGTACAAGAACCGTATCTGTTTGCTATGCTCCAATTTACAAATGAACGCTAGACCATTTCAGTGTGAAACATTCCGTTCCTGTTTTGTCTCTGCTAAAAACATGCTAGACCGTATTCCATTTTATTGATTTTTGGTGGTGATAACTGTGACGTGTTTTGTTTGACTGGGCTTTGTATTGCTTTGCATTCATTTTCCTAAACTAGAGTAGTGAGCGAAAACATCTGAGTTGTTATTTTGAAGAGCCAATAAAGATGTGTTATATCCTATCACAGCAATTTCGGCCAATCACGCTCTCTGTCTATATATATATATATATATGACTATATATATATATATATATATAGTAAAACAAAATAAAGTACAAACCCGAACTACTTCATTAAAACTTTAATTCACTACAAATCTGTTTCGTAAAGCACTTTTAAAACCCGATATCTAAACCACACTAGCTCATTTAGAAATCTAAAATATAAATCTGCCACCGAGCTTAGCAAATATGTCTGGACATTGAAAGAATCAGATGTCCACTACGCCATCAATTGGAAAATATTAAAACAATGCAAACCATACTCGAATATAACAAAGAGATGTAATCTATGCCTGCATGAAAAATACATCATTATTTGTCACCCGAAACTAAGCTCACTTAACCGCAGAAATGAACTTGTCTCCACTTGTAGACACAGGAAGAAACATTTACTAAGCAATCACTAACAAACAATTAACAGACACTTATCACAGTTAGCTATGTGTACGTATTTGTAATATGAGTCATCCGTTTTATAGATTAATTCAAATTTCTTAGCGTTAAAAAATCAGTTGCAATTTTCACCTGACGAGTGTGGTAGGCTCGGCTTGCCATACGAAACAGATTTGTAGTGAATTAAAGTTTTAATGAAGTAGTTCGGGTTTGTACTTTATTTTGTTTTACTATTTCGCTCTGCCTTGGTATTGAGCACTCTATAGTCTATATGATTTTGAATTTGACACTTATATTCATATATATATATATATACATATATATATATATATATATATATATATATATATATATAGGTTTGTGCTTTTTGTTAGTATAGTACAATTAATGTTGTTCTGCAGAAATGGTAAACCATAACGGCATTTTCCCTTTTAGCTGTTTTCTCTTTGTCCTGCTTTTGATTCATGTGACCAGGCATGAAGGTGAAGCTAGCTCGTCTGTGAAAAAAGTTTCCACCTAATTTTTAGTATTTTAAATGCGCAATTTAAGATAGCACAAAAGCTAAAACTCGCATCAGCAGTTAAAGACACAGTTTAATATTACACTCGCATGTGAGAATTTCTGGCCTTTTTCGCGACAATTTTTAGTTTTCAAAGGCTAACAACTACACTATTGCATAGTCTATGCTACAACGACAAAGCTGCAATGCGTTGCTCTTGGTCGTTGATCTTTTATGCAACACTTTAAAATATTTCTTCTGCGATTGGCCCAATTTTTCGATAACAAAGCAAATTTTATTTGCACATTTTGTGCAAAAAACATAGTAATATGTCATGCTTTTCGAGCAGTAATATGTCATGCTTTTTAGTGCAAAGTTTTTAACTTTGCAGTATTGTGATGGTGGGAAAAATTCAAACGAGTCATACATAGTGTAAACTTTCCGGGGGGTGTTTACGAATGTTTGTATTTTTACAGAGCCTATAAAACTATAGAGATTTCATTTTTTTTTAACTACAGCCACACAAGTTATCACTTCATTCTATCGTTTTATGGAATGTTGGACAAAATATAATCAATTATAGATTTAATCGTGACAATTTTACCTTCTGAGACAGGCATTTGGACGTATTATAAACGATTTCTTGCCCCCCGTACCAAGATTTTTCTTCAGAAAAACTACCAATGCGCATGCGTTATTGCTGTATCACAAGGTATAATGGCGGACGTATAGGCGCGTGTCGTACATAACACGACAAACACGTTATTTTAGCTGCAGTGATAAACGATTTTATGTTTTAAAATTATGATTAATAAAATACGTTTTAGCGCTAGGCTATTTTAGTTCTGAATTATATTTCAAATTACGACAAAGACCCGAGAGAGGTAAGTCTATTAAATCAACTTGCGTATACAATTTGTCCCGAATTTGTACACATCAAATAGTTACTGTCATTGTTTCTGGCGTATCATTTTATAGTTAATGGAAGTTGCTATAGCGTGAACTGCATAGCTTTAAATTTGCAGCACGACGAATTAATATAAAATATCTAAAGTGAGGAAAGTACATGTCTTATTGGCATTGTCGTTTGCAATATATCTTGACCGCTTCGCTTTCTCGACAGCATGTACAAGCGCTAGCAGCTGCTAGATTTCGTCGCTTTTGACCTATATATATATATATATATACACACAATGAGCGTCAGATTTCGGTGATTACAGATCTGCACGCTGCCTAGTATTAAACTACAGTAGAATATTTATATATATATATATATCTTTTAACGCGTGTTTACTTTTAATAGCCAGCCACATCATGCATTGACATTGTGATTGTTTAGCGAGCGTGAGTAATTTGATACAAGGCTGTAAGCTATATATGTTATTTACCGGTTGCGAGGTCCGGAAGAGAAAAACTGTGCCCGAGGTCTTGAAAACGGCCCGAGCCCGTAGGGCGAGGGACATTTTCAAGACCGAGGGCACAGTTTTTCTCATCCGGACCGATGCTGCCGGTAAATAACGTGTTTATTTTTTATCATAGGTAAAATTTAAGAATTTATTAAAATTGAAAATTCCAGTGTAGCGAAATAATTTGAGATCAGTGCAATTGTGAATTCAAAGCGAGGCTGACAAAACTTGAACGTTACAAGAAAACACGAAGACGAAAACTCAAGAAAACTGGCAAGAAACTCACAAAAAAACATAGTTTCTGTACAAATGTATGTGATATTTTTAAATATGGCAGTAGAAAAGCATAGGAATGAAAGGTTTTGGCCTGGTTTTCCGTGTTTCTTCGACAAGGATATCTTCGTGTTTACTTGCTTTGGCCATAAAAAACTCATAAAGTGAATCATGCAGTGAATGCATGTGTTTTGACTTCAATCAACGCTTTCTACTAAAACTGGACAATGAACAAGGTATGCTGTAATTTTTTTCTGGTCATTTCACGGTAAAAAAACATATAGCCTCAACATTGTTTGCCAAGAATACGGCTTTAATTGTTTTTGTTTACAATATGTATACGAAAAGTACTTTAACAAATGGGCAGAAAAATCATGTTTTCACTACAGTTGGTCCATATTTTTAAGTTTTATGTGTGGAGAAAAGTTTTTTCTTCTATGATATCTGTTTAAACTGTATTTTTTTAACTTTAATGTGGCCAAATACTGAAATACATGAGCATTAAAACAAATGTATTAGTTTTAATACACGAGCATTTAAAACAAATGTTTTAGTTTTCTCGACGCATCGTGCTTAGTATGAAGCCTTTGGAGTTGATGCAATTCATTTTTGTACTCTAACTATCGTTAGGCTAGCTTTTTGAACTTTTTGGGTAGATTTTTTAATCTAAAAATTGTTTCACTCCTGTGTTTTGTCGCGTAATCCAGAGCGGGCCGGATGAGTTTCAGAGCGGGCCGGATGCAAAAATCCGGACCGCTCTGGAACGCTCGCTAGCCAATCAGATTGCTTTATTTTCATAGATAACAAATAAATATTATTATTTAGACGTTGCTCTCCAAAATGTTTAATATTTCGCTTTATTTTTATTGCATGCATTTTTTGTCAATGAATTCATAAACTACTTGTGCTTCCTTACATTTTGAAATAGCATTTGGTTAGTTTTGTTATATAAAATAAACAGCCCCTAAATTTGCCTTGTCAATTGGATTTATACAGCAGACTAATTGCCATGTGCAAATTAGTTGACCACATGTAATTTATGCTGTCTAAAGTCTAAATTAGTTCTACAGTTCTGCTTAAATTGGTTTAGATTCAATACCAGTATATCATGTGGCCTGAATTTCAGACACTCACCCATTGAAGCCATTGCAAAAATGGAGGAGTGAATTCTATATTAAATCAGTCCAAGCCTGTCTATATGATGATTAATCATATGCCAGTCAAACGTATTTGGTGTTTTTATTTGTGTTTATATACCTTGTTGGGCCTTAGCTAAAGCTGTGTCAAATTTTCTGTCGCAAATGTTTTGATGAGACAACATATAGTTGCTGCCTTGTCAGTCAACATTTTGCTTTGTGAACAGCAGTATATATATGTTGTGTGAACACACACCACATTTTCTGTGATCAGAAAACGTTTGTACGTGACATTTTTTTCTTGGGCTAACCGATGTCTGTTTCTCTGCAAATACAGTTGCTACATGCAATCAAAAATCTGGGCAAATTTCCCATTAAAATTGCCATAGAAAAATTGTTGTGTTGGCAGGGCTTAAGATCATGCGTTGCTATATAATGTCCTCAATCACCCCTTTATGCCTTTAGTAAGATAAACTGGACACTGACACTGTTAACGTATATGTTTTTAAAGCTATGCAATTCACGCTATAGCAACTTCCATTAACTATAAAATGATACGCCAGAAACAATGACAGTAACTATTTGATGTGTACAAATTGTAGCCTATACGCAAGTTGATTTAATAGACTTAGGCTACCTCTCTCGGGTCTTTGTCGTAATGTGAAATATAATTTAGAACTAAAATAGCCTAGCACTAAAACGTATTTTATTAATCATAATTTTAAAACATAAAATCGTTTATCACTGCAGCTAAAATAACGTGTTTGCCATGTTATGTACGACACGCGCCTTGGACAGTATCTTACCTGATGGAGTGACGGTATAGATATCAAATATACTGATAAAAAGTAGAAATTAAACCTGATTACAAATATTAAAAGGGGAAATAAAGAATTCAAAAAAAAATCGCTATTTCTGTAATCGTGATGTAGGATTAAACAAAATGTATTTGGCTGTCTACCGCAGTTTTGACATATACTTCCGTTCAACCATGCAGTGTTTGCTGACTTTATATAATAGCTAATTATATATTTTCATTTCAACAGTTTTATGAACCGCCGCAACATGCACGCACAGCAATTACGCATGTCGATATAATATGGTCTAGGGACTAGGTTTTTCCCTTTGAAAGTGAAACTTTGCACTATCCTTGGATCACTAGTTGAGAAATATTTCTTCTGCGATTGGCCCAATTTTTCGATAACAAAGCAAATTTTATTTGCACATTTTGTGCAAAAAACATAGTAATATGTCCTGCTTTTCGAGCAGTTATGGAGCTTGTTCTGCCATAAAACTGGACAAAATTCTGAATATGCCTTGTGCTGTCTTGCCCATTACTACAAATATCTTTCCTCATTAAGAAGATAGTCCAGGGTTTCTTTAAATTTTCCTTTTTTATATGTTCAGGATTGAATATCATATTCTAAAGCTGGTGAGTGGTGGAATAGTGGTACTTCAAAATGGCAGACCAAAAAGAAAGCTGGTCAAGTCTTCGCATGAAAGTAAGTTCTCAATATGTACATTTTCCTTTGTATATAGCTTAATATAGAAGAAAAACTTGAAAAATGTGCTGGTGGTAAACATGTTTATAAAATGGTATCTATACAACCTTCTTCCAAAATTTGTTTCTGCTAAAACTAAAAATTGTTCAGACAACAACATCTCGTTCTGTGGTGTGTGTATGGCAAAAACGTCTTTATGCCTCACCTCTATTATGAAAACATCAATATTGCTGTCGTGCCCGAGCTCAGTTTACTGGGAAGGAGTTGTACATAGTAATAAACACATGTTTTGGGATAAATTGGCTATGGGCATAAGTGGCCCATAGCCGTTTAATAATCTTTTATAAAATAATCAAATATAAAATTATTGACAATGTAAGCCCAGTAAAGGTGCAGGGCAAAATATACGCCAACACACATAGATGACTATAGAGTTCAACAGGTACTAAGATACAACTAAATAGAATGAGTACTTCTCATATGAAGATAAATTATTATTACATGATGTGTGTATACCATAGATGACTATAGAGGTCAATAGATACCAAGTTCCAACTTAGAATGAGATCTTCCCACATGAAGATAAAAAAATTTTATTTTATTTGTACATGATATTTGTATACAGAGGCATAGGTCTGCGGAGGAGGCGGGTTAATAAAATAATTTCAAAAAGTGTTTAAGTGGACTACTGTAGTCGGTGAACACAATGCTGAAAAGATCTATGAACACGTGTGAATCCAATTTCATTGAACAAAATCATCTTTAATATTTTAATACAATTTCAAGCAAATGGATTTAGTTATCAAGACTCCATTTGTTGCTTTTCAAGTTGGCACAGGAGTGACGCAAATTTGGCAAAAAGCTGGCTTCAAACACTGCTCTGTCACACGTTTCGAGGTAAATAAAGTGATCGGTAAGGGCACTGTAAATAATTTACCCGATTTATTGTTTTTATGTATTTCTGACTGCTTGATTCCTATGTACAGGCAGTTAAATAATTTACAGGCAGTCAATTTTAGCCAAATGTTTGTTAAAATGTCTCAAGAGGCATGGCTTCACTTTGATGTGGTTTGTCATGAAAGCAAACTTCCATTAAAATAGCCGAATTATATGCAAAGCCCTTTGTATACCCACTAATCCAGACATTGAAATCACAAGAGGTTTTGGTCCAGTGATTAGAAAGTTGTTAATAAACTGCCCCCTATTCTTCACAAAGTTTATACTTTAATAGAGGTCTGAACTATCAATTTATTCTTTCCAACACAACTAAAACCAATATGTAAATAGCTGTCGAACATGCATTCATGCAGATATGCTTACTTTAATGTAAATGCTGTGGAAGTTGAACACCTTGGGTAAAATTTAAAATATTAGGTGCATGTTGCTGCTGGTCACACTTGGTACATTCATGTGTAGATAAAGAGGTTGGGGTGGTTGCAATAGCTGTAAAAGTTCTTTCTGACCATTAACCGAAAGTATTAGCTTTTAGCCAACCCAAATTCATGTAGAAGCAGAACAGGGGGGCTAGGGCACAGTATAGAGAAGACCAGTAGGGCCACTTGGTGATGCAACATGTAGCTGGCTTTTTATGCAAAAATATGCAGTTTACGGCCAGGAAAGTTAGTCCAGCTTGCTTATTGGCCAGAAAAAGCAATTGACTGGCTGCCAATGCGTAATGAGCGGCCACACAAAATTTAAAATGAGTGGCCCTACTGGTTCATCTCTATACTATGGCTAGGGGATAGCCCACATCCAGGAAAAGGACTGCAGTTAGTGTAGTGCTACCTGGCGCTTGATGTCCTATTCAAGTTCATGTCTCTGTTAATTGAATTACATTTTTAATGCACTCATTAAGTAGTAAGATTGTGCATTTTTTAAAGATTTTGTCTTTATTATTATTACAGCTAACTCTATACGTTTGTTTTGAAGTCCAACATTTCATTTATTGAATTCCCACCTAAATGTACACACAAGTTATTGTAAGCAGACAATGGCCTGGAAAATCATGCTAGCGCACCTTTGCAAACTTGTCGTGTGCTTAATATGTGTTGGCTATCCCAGGGAACAAAAAGAAATGCTCTAATCATATTTCCTGGAAAATGAAACTAGTGTAGATTTTGCAAAATAGGTAATCACAGAAAATGTTCACACTCTCCCTTAGGGGAAATAGGAGGTTTGCCCACTATCTCCCAGTTCTAGATTCATCTATTTGGAAGTAATAAATTCCAGGTTCTCCCACTTAGGAAGATCTCTCCTGCTCTTAGTAAGGTGCCACTTTGGAAGTGCCTATCTGAACCAGATTTCACCCCCCCCCCATAATAAATTTCTTAATTGATATACTTGAGCGGCATACAGTTGCTGACATTTCATGAAACAGCAAGAGAAGCAAAAACTGACCTGGTGGTCCACAACAGTTTGGTTTGTTCACTGCCAGACCCCTCCCTCCCAATAACAATTTGCAATCTAGAATGTTTGGTGTTGATTGAAAAGCTTTTGAATGTCGATGAGCACTCTTGGAACATTTGAAACTCTGCAGACAAAAACCCCACAACAAAACCCAAGAAGACAATACCCTAACGACAAACACTTTACTGAATTCAGACCCTCACATTTTAGTCTTGAGTGAAATATAGAAATTAATGGCGTGGTTTGTTCGCAGCCTGTGATAGCAATAGCTCAGGAAATACGTGTGTATCAGTTAACCAAAAACAATGTTTTCTACGAGAATTAACATTGGCCAAATCATGCTCTCTGATTGTGATTGCCTTTGCATTGTGTTCCACTTTGACGAGCCACACAATATAATGCATAAATACAAACATTATGAACAGCCCCTAAACATTATAGGAGCACTACAGTATATCATGGGACAAAGGGCTGTTAATAAACAACTTTCAACAATCACTGGACCAAAACCTCTTGTGTGGTCACTACTCGCTGTCTGTAGTAGTGGGAAGACAAAGGGCTTTGCATATAATATATTTTCAGTTATTTTAATGCAAGGGCTTCTTAAAAATACAAACTTTTGCATACAACTATTCTATAAACACATGTGACCACAACCAAAAATATAGCTAAGCTAAAGTCAACAGCAAAGCAAAAGTATTTTTCAGTCAAAAAATGAAAAAATGAGAAAGTTGCCAGTAAACTGGGCTTGTTTTCGGGACAAACAATATCAAAGTGAAGCCATGCCTCTGAAACATGTTAACAGAGATTCAGCTAAAAGTTTTTATTTTTAACTGCCTGTACGTAGGAATCAAGCCGTCAGAAATACATTTAAACAAATCTATATTCCTTGGTTAAACAACTCCGTTTGAAGGGGTAAATTGTTTACAGTGCCCTTGCCGATCACTTTATTTACCTGAAAACGTGCAACAGAGCAGTGTTCAAAGCAAGCTTTTTGCCAAATTTGCTTCACTCATGTGTCAACTCTAAAACAATTTTCTAGCAAATTATCAAATGGATCTCGCCTAAACTTGCGTTTAAGAAACCTGATAACCTCTGCAGTCTGTGGAGTGAAAGATAAAGTATAAAAATTATAGCTTCATGTAAAATAACATTTTCCGTTCACCATTTGGCGCTAAATGGAAGTATAACCATTTCCCCCAGCATACTTTGCTATAGCTGGAGTTGCCTATTACAATTACAGTGCGAATTTGAAAATACCTGCAGTGTACTGTGTATACTGGTATTTACTGGGAGGTCACTAATCTTCAAGCTAAGCCCTCCAAGTTAAGCCCCGACCATGCGCTAACCACACCCAGAGTTACACTGTTTCAAGAGAGAAACACAATTTTTACCCTTCCAGTTACACTGTAAGTCACAGGGCTCTACTCAAAGCCGAAGCCAAAGGCTGAGGCAGATAACACAAACCGAAGCCTTAATAATTCCTCATATCCTACTCGAACTCATTCAATAATTGTTTTATTATTTATTTGTAAATATTTCGGACTCAGTTTAAACGTTTGCATTGCAGACAACAAGAGGCCACGTTTGCATTGCAGACAACAAGATGCCAAGCTGCTGAAAATGGAACAACAATAATATAGTGTTCGGAAGCATGAATAAACCAATCAGACTAGGAAAGAATATTTCTTAAAACTGTTGTCAAATTACAAGGTTGCAGTCAGAACAACTGTTGTGAACATTGACTTATTTTAGTTATTTTTCATTTATATGCGAATGCCATTTTGCCTACCTGCACTGGCAAGGATGCGGCACAACTAAGAATGATATATGACCGAGTCAGTGTAAATGTTAGGGGATTAGAGTCCTTGGGGGTCAAAGCTGAGCAGTATGGTAGCCTGCTTATTCCCATAATCATGTCCAAACTCCCAGAAGAAGTTCGAATGCAAAATTTTGCATGAAGTTTGGAAAATTGAAGACTTGTTGAATTTGATAAAACGAGAAGTGGAAGCATGAGAAGTCTGTGAAAACGTGAAAGTGAATGATCCGAAGACGAAAGTGGGGCCTGGGGACTACAGTCGAAAAAATACACCCTCTGCTACTACACTACTTGCAGGGGGGTCCAACCCGAAAACACAGGGTATACAATGGACCTATTGTCAAGGGTCACATTACTCGGCTTCCTGTGAACAAGTTCGTGACATAGACACCAAAAAGAACATCCTCAAACGAGACGTCCGCTGTTTTCGTTGCCTCGGAAAGGGACACCGAGCAAGAGAGTGCAACCCTACCAAAAGATGTCGAAAGTGTCAGGGCGGTCACCGCCAATCAATTTGTTCTGGACGATATCCACCCGCAGATTCCCCCGAAGCACCACCCATGAAACCCAACCCATATAACCCAAACCCGAGAAGGAGTGGTCCACCGAAGCCAACAGACAAGAACAATCAACAAGATCATGCAGTGACGATGGTAAATCGAAACTCACCCAGAAACAACCAGTCGAGGAAGGTTCTTTTGCAAACTGCAACATCCTCTGCATTCAGCCAAGATGGTAACGATTCAATTTCTGTACGAGGATTGTTGGACTCGGGAAGTCAACGATCATACATCACAAGTAAGGTAAGGCAGAAACTGAACTTAAGTCCTAAACGAAAGGAAACAATTAGTCTAAATAAATTTGGCGATGAAAAGATTCGAACACGAAAATGTGATGAAGTTTGAGTGAAATTGAAAACTCTTTCAGAAACAATTGAACTCGATGTACTCAGTTTTCCAACAATATGTGCACCCTTGCCATTGAAATTAGATGTTGAATCCTATCCCCATTTGGATGGCTTAGAAATACCTGATACAAGCCTCGTCACAGATTCTTCGTCTGAGATCGACATTTTAATTGGTTCAGACCATTACTACAATGTTGTCAAGGACGAAGTTCGACATGGGAAAGAAGGCCCGATTGCCTTCGATACGAAATTCGGATGGGTCCTTTCAGGACCTGTGGACGGTGTGACTAGTAGTGGTGACAATCCCTTGATGACACACCTCAGTATTACAAACAAAGACTTTTTGTTAATAAACAATCCGTATCAAGAGGATGAAAACAAAGCCCTCTCGCATCAATTGAGTAAATTCTGGGATGTTGAATCGATTGGCATCCAGAATGACGAAGGTTCGAAAGAGAATAGAGAAGAATTTCTGCCAGAAATAAGTTACAACGAAGCGGAGGGAACCGGTATGAAGTTAACTTACCATGGAAATCCGGACAGCAACCGAAGTCTAATGGGTATGTGTTAATCGTTTACGACAGCTTCATAAGAAATTGAAAGGTGACGAAGGCTTTAGGAGTGAGTACAACAACATCATTCAACAACAAACGAAGGATGGAATTGTGGAGCGTGTCGAAGATCAGAGAGAGCTAGACGAAGGGACTTACTACCTTCCCCACCACGGCGTAATTCGTAGAGATAAGGAGGCACGAAAGTATGTGTTGTGTTCGACGGCTCGCCAAACCAGATAACACTAACTTATCGATCAACGACTGTTTAGAAACAGGACCCAATCTTGTGCCACATTTGTTTGATGTGGTGATTAAGTTCCGAGGGTATCCCATTGCTATGGTCGCTGACGTTGAGAAAGCTTTCCACCAAGTCGTAATTGCACCGGATGACCGACGGATGATACGATTTCTATGGTTTGACGACGTAACCAAAGATAATCCAGAGATTGTGAAGTATCAATTTTGTCGTCTGCCGTTTGGGCTCACTTCAAGTCCATCCATGTTGTCATCGGTCATGCAGCACCACTTTAGTGAGCATGAAGAGGAAGCCCCAGAAACAGTATCGTTGCTAAAAGAATCATTCTATGTGGATGATTTAACTACTGGTGCATCAAGTGACGAGGAAGCAACTCGGATTTACAAACAGTCCTCTAAGATAATGAATGAAGGAGGATTCAACCTAAGGAAATGGCATACGAATTCGGAGACTTTGCGTGCAAAGTTCGATGAACCGGTTGACAATCCAGCGAAGGTCATGAACGTGCACACAGAGACGGTAATGGATTGTCCCAATAACCTAGTAGACATTGCTACCTCCGGGAGTAAGCAGCAATCGGAGCAAACTAATGAACCGTCAGTGAATTCCGTGAAGGTTTTGGGGGTTAGCTGGAACTTTAAGACAGATACATTACATCAAGAACATTTAGATTTAACAATGTATGCTGAAACGTTGCCACCGACCAAGAGATCGGTTCTTAAGTTGTCTGCTAAGATATTCGATCCTATTGGACTGATCACACCCCTTACTATTCATATGAAGGTCCTATTTCAAGTATTGTGTTCGTCTGATTACGACTGGGATGACGAGTTGACGCCAGATTTGTTGTCGTGCTGGCATCGACTGATCGCAGATATGAGTGCCTTGAAGAATATTAAAGTTCCGAGATGTTACTTCGCCTGGCGGAAAGACGGTCGAGTTGGTCATCAGTTGCATGGTTTTAGCGATGCATCATGCAAAGCGTATGCAACAATAGTCTACTTGCGTACGGAGCATGCCAATGGAGATATCGAAGTGAACCTGGTAGCATCTAAGGCTCCAGTCGAGGAAGGTTCTTTTGCAAACTGCAACATCCTCTGCATTCAGCCAAGATGGTAACGATTCAATTTCTGTACGAGGATTGTTGGACTCGGGAAGTCAACGATCATACATCACAAGTAAGGTAAGGCAGAAACTGAACTTAAGTCCTAAACGAAAGGAAACAATTAGTCTAAATAAATTTGGCGATGAAAAGATTCGAACACGAAAATGTGATGAAGTTTGAGTGAAATTGAAAACTCTTTCAGAAACAATTGAACTCGATGTACTCAGTTTTCCAACAATATGTGCACCCTTGCCATTGAAATTAGATGTTGAATCCTATCCCCATTTGGATGGCTTAGAAATACCTGATACAAGCCTCGTCACAGATTCTTCGTCTGAGATCGACATTTTAATTGGTTCAGACCATTACTACAATGTTGTCAAGGACGAAGTTCGACATGGGAAAGAAGGCCCGATTGCCTTCGATACGAAATTCGGATGGGTCCTTTCAGGACCTGTGGACGGTGTGACTAGTAGTGGTGACAATCCCTTGATGACACACCTCAGTATTACAAACAAATACTTTTTGTTAATAAACAATCCGTATCAAGAGGATGAAAACAAAGCCCTCTCGCATCAATTGAGTAAATTCTGGGATGTTGAATCGATTGGCATCCAGAATGACGAAGGTTCGAAAGAGAATAGAGAAGAATTTCTGCCAGAAATAAGTTACAACGAAGCGGAGGGAACCGGTATGAAGTTAACTTACCATGGAAATCCGGACAGCAACCGAAGTCTAATGGGTATGTGTTAATCGTTTACGACAGCTTCATAAGAAATTGAAAGGTGACGAAGGCTTTAGGAGTGAGTACAACAACATCATTCAACAACAAACGAAGGATGGAATTGTGGAGCGTGTCGAAGATCAGAGAGAGCTAGACGAAGGGACTTACTACCTTCCCCACCACGGCGTAATTCGTAGAGATAAGGAGACGACGAAAGTATGTGTTGTGTTCGACGGCTCGGCCAAACCAGATAACACTAACTTATCGATCAACGACTGTTTAGAAACAGGACCCAATCTTGTGCCACATTTGTTTGATGTGGTGATTAAGTTCCGAGGGTATCCCATTGCTATGGTCGCTGACGTTGAGAAAGCTTTCCACCAAGTCGTAATTGCACCGGATGACCGACGGATGATACGATTTCTATGGTTTGACGACGTAACCAAAGATAATCCAGAGATTGTGAAGTATCAATTTTGTCGTCTGCCGTTTGGGCTCACTTCAAGTCCATCCATGTTGTCATCGGTCATGCAGCACCACTTTAGTGAGCATGAAGAGGAAGCCCCAGAAACAGTATCGTTGCTAAAAGAATCATTCTATGTGGATGATTTAACTACTGGTGCATCAAGTGACGAGGAAGCAACTCGGATTTACAAACAGTCCTCTAAGATAATGAATGAAGGAGGATTCAACCTAAGGAAATGGCATACGAATTCGGAGACTTTGCGTGCAAAGTTCGATGAACCGGTTGACAATCCAGCGAAGGTCATGAACGTGCACACAGAGACGGTAATGGATTGTCCCAATAACCTAGTAGACATTGCTACCTCCGGGAGTAAGCAGCAATCGGAGCAAACTAATGAACCGTCAGTGAATTCCGTGAAGGTTTTGGGGGTTAGCTGGAACTTTAAGACAGATACATTACATCAAGAACATTTAGATTTAACAATGTATGCTGAAACGTTGCCACCGACCAAGAGATCGGTTCTTAAGTTGTCTGCTAAGATATTCGATCCTATTGGACTGATCACACCCCTTACTATTCATATGAAGGTCCTATTTCAAGTATTGTGTTCGTCTGATTACGACTGGGATGACGAGTTGACGCCAGATTTGTTGTCGTGCTGGCATCGACTGATCGCAGATATGAGTGCCTTGAAGAATATTAAAGTTCCGAGATGTTACTTCGCCTGGCGGAAAGACGGTCGAGTTGGTCATCAGTTGCATGGTTTTAGCGATGCATCATGCAAAGCGTATGCAACAATAGTCTACTTGCGTACGGAGCATGCCAATGGAGATATCGAAGTGAACCTGGTAGCATCTAAGGCTCGTGTGGCACCTATAAAACGGCAGTCTATCCCTCGTTTATAATTATTAGGAGCAACTATTCTCTGTAGATTAATGGGAACCATTGAGAAATCTCTTGTGTCTTTAAGAATACCACCCGAGATGTATTATTGGACAGATTCACTTACCACTCTTTGTTGGATTTGGGACAACAAGGTTTGGAAACCGTATGTCCAGCACCGAGTTGAAATAAGGGAACATTCGGCGCCGACACATTGGAGATTCGTACCAGGAAAGCTCAATCCTGTTGACTTGCCTTCGCAAGGATGTAGCGGAGAAGAACTGTCGAAAGATAAAAACTGGTGGTGTGGCCCAGAGTTTTTTAAACATGCTGAGGAGAATTGGCCAGAACAACCGTCGAGCAGTATCGATAATGAGGAAGTAGCTCTCTCGGAAGCGAGGAAAACAACACCAGCCGTTGTTCGATCCCTTGTGAATGTATCACAACAACCTAACGAGCCTGTGGTAAGAATTGATGAGATCATCGATTGCAAGAGATACAGTACGAAATTACGATTAATTTGAGTGACAGCCACTGTTCGAAGATGTGTAAAAATATGGAGACACTGTTGTCTCGCCACAAGGAACATCGAATTAATGGCGGAAGAGTTGAAGCAAGCCGAAAGAATGTGGATCAAAGCTACTCAAGAAGAATCGTTCGCAGACGAGCTACAGTATTTAAGAGGATCAGATAAAATGCCAAAACATATCGTGAATCAATTGTCATTGTACCTGGATGAGCACGGAATCATAAGATGCGAAGGAAGAATCCAGCACTCGTCTCATCCAGAATCAACCAAACAACCGATCCTTTTACCACCGAGACACTGGTATACCGACCTACTAATCGAGGAGAGACACAAGACGGTTCATCACGATGGCATCCGAGAAACTGTGAATTGTATTAGGGAAGATTACATTGCCCTTTTTACATGCGCATCCACCAGAGCAGTCCACTTAGAGCTTGTGGAGAACTTATCAGTTCCCACGTTTCTCCAAGCGTTCAGACAAATTACGAGTCGCCAAGGTTTACCCAGTACAATATTAACCGATAATGCCAAAACTTTTAAGGCAGCTTCCCGTGAAGTTGCGAATATATTCAATTCAAAAGAGATCAAAAGATATTTTGTCAACCGAGGCGTCGAATGGAAGTATATAATAGAAAAGGCTCTGTGGCAAGGCGGTTTCTATGAGAGAATGATACACAGCGTAAAACGTTGTTTGAAAAAATCGATCGGAAGTGTATCTTTAACATTCGGGGAGCTCAGAACTTTACTCATTGAAATTGAAAGTGGCCAACTTCCTCTGACTTTGAGTCAGATGGGCGTGGTTAGGGCTTAACTCCAAGGGCTTAACTTGAAGATTACCGACCTCATTTACTGGTACAATATAAACGCAACTTGCTAGGAGAACATTGTGCAACATCATCCAACCATCATGCAACCAACATCAGCACCTCGTGCATGCATAATACCCATATCATACATACTACGACTATAAATACAATTGATATTTACCTTTTGTGAGTCAAATTCACTCTTTGACTTTGTTGAATCTGAATTCTACCATAGACGTAGTATTACCATATGTACACAGAACTTGAAAAGGACTCCAAGGGAATACTCTAGAATCCTAAATAAAATATCTCGTGAGAAATAAAGCCAAATAATGGTATGACATCTAATCTGCAGTGCAGCCAACCCCCTCAAATATAATACTGAACAGAAGTCAACAGTAAGCACCTGAGCTTTTGTTAAATGCGCTCGATTTTGTGTTTTGAATGTGTTTGATCTTGCAGCGGAAAGTGGATGGTGGTGATCCTTCATCTCGGGTAGAAGATTGAGTATTTCACTCCATGATCATGATGAACAAGAAGCTCTCCAGATTCAGTAAGTGATCTATCAATATTAAATATTTTTAATATATTTAATAATTGAATATTCACCATAATCACTGAGCCTGAGGCAAATAATTGTTCTAGTATAAATTTTGCATACGAAATTAAACAACAGCTTTAAATATCAGTTTAAAAATTCAGAAATTAAGTTGTGTTCAGCCGGCTTACGGTTGCGTTGTTTTATAGTGTTTAAATCGCTTTACGAACCGATTAGATATGCATCAATTGATATCAACGCCAACCCGTATTTCCCCAAGCACCAAAACTATTATCGATCTTATCTTTGTAAACAATCACTTACGAATGAATGACTCTGGAGTAATTCACTTATGCTTGAGTGATCACTCATTAATTTATTGTGTGTATAAGTCTGGCCTACCTAAGTCGACTCCACAAACAATTGAATACAGATCTTTTAAATCATACGATAAAAATGCATTTCTAAAATACATTCCCTGGTCAGTTGTTGATAGTGCCGAAACTATCGACGATTCTGTCTTTATCTGGACTAGTTTATTTAATGACATTGCAAAATTTACATGCCCCTATGAAAACCCAACAGATAAAAGGCTTGCCAACTCCATGGATGACCCTAAATATATCGGGAGCCATGAAAGATAGCGATTACCCTCATAAAAATATGGGCGTCCAAAGCGGACAAAATGATGAACATACACACATTGTGAATTCCCACAAATGTACTATCAAGCACTCATAGGGAAAAGTCGAACCATGCATGACAAAGTCGAACCCCCGCAAACAAAATATGAACCCACAAAACAAGTCCAATAGTCATTCGTGCACAATAGTCTATGTTTCGCACACAAACAAGTCAAACTTCTCTGTGGGGGGTGCAGAAATCGACATGCTAATTTATTCCGTTTTGCATAATTACAAAATTAAAAATATTTATTGTACGGGGGGAGTGACCTTTTTCATGGTATTTTCCCGCCGAAACCCGAAAGCTAAGAGTACAATGGCAGTGAACGTGAATGTTACAGAAGACCGCATTCAATCACTGGTCCGTGGAATTGTTGGCGAGTTTTTTAATAGTCCAAGCAATGGGAATGATCAAGGCGAACAGGGTCAACAATTTCTGTCTCTTCAAGACGAAATAAACCAACGATTTTGTCTACCAAGATCAGCTGTTGGGACAAGCGATACGCCATCCACATCATCTGGGAACAGAATGAACGGTTTGCCTCTGAATTCCATAGCAATACAACCCACAAACCCTGCATCACAACCGAGACCAGAACCCTTCAATGCACTAGCAAACTATGGCATGCTGCAACAACAAGGAAGATCTGGTCCTGGACCAACTAGGCAGCATGGTCGCAGCCGAGTGCGCAACAGTTGCTTATATCCCTGACGTTGTGAAGGAAGCTCTTCCTCAAATCGAAGCAACAACAAACCCGCTTGTGACAGGAACGAGTTGTTTCTAAAAGATGTTTGTTTGCTGCCCTCTTGTAGTTACAACAAAGTACCTAGGAGGGAAGGTAAAATAGAATTGCAAAAACGTTCTCTGTTTATCGATGCGTTTACATTTGACAAGAGATGGAATGAAAAGATGTTGCGAGAAAAAATATGGCAACTATTCTCAACTGGATCGACTGAAATAGATTTAGAAGACAATACAAGGTGAGCTTGCATTGATTTCATTTTCATTTTTTTATAAACTTACTTGGCTAGTACTTCATGTATGCCTATTATTATGTCTTCTGGATAGGGACCCTACCCCTATCTCTTCTACCCCTATCTGGACATAGTAATAGGCATATATGATGTACTTACCATTTGCTTGAATGAGGCCATTGTATAAAATGGTTACAAAATTATCCTCAATAGACCCCTTGCCTTGTTTCAACATGGTGGCCGCAAACCAGACTGCTTACTTTGCTGTTCGTGCCGAAGATCTTCAGCTTGCAATTTTTGTTGCCACATGTGTGGGCGCACATTGCATAAAATGGCTACAATCCTCAATAGACACCTTGCCTTCTTTAAACATGGTGGCTGCAAGCCTGCAAATGTAGTCAGCTGTGTAGCAATAATCAATGAAATTTGCTAGTCAACCCTTTGACAGCATTCAAACTGTGAATTATTCTTAAAAACTTCTGATATAAACATCTGCCTGATTCATTTAGCCCTTATGGTTATTTCAGGTAGATAAGACCTACACCTATTGTAAATAGCATTTCTAAAATTATTGTAAATATTTAAAAATGGTCAAAAATAAATCCTTGTTGTTCTTTATAGTGTATGGGAGTTTCTTTAAGGTATGATCAATGGATATTCCCCATAGAAATAATAGACATAGATGTCTATGATTTCTATGATATTCCCAGACAAGGTTGGGTTATGCTAACATGGTGACCTTTAATCTTTTTAGTTTGTAAAGGCATCTGGGACTGAAATTGTTCCAGTCAATGTCCCAGACGGCCAGGAATTGACAGGGAAAATTTTGAAGCACATATCATCAACAGGGCCTGTCTATATTCGTCATCGCAGCAATATCGAGGTAAACTGTAATAAAATATTTTGATTATATGTGCCACCCTATAGGTGCGGCAGTTCAACGTCATTGAAGAGGCAGACAGTACAGTCTGTTCTGCGCATGCACACAAATGTTTTTGCAAAGCTGAAAGCTTGTCTATGCTACATTTATAATTTATTAGTACTGTGAAGCAGGAAAATGTGTAAAAATGCCTGAACGTCCTTGGTAAAGTTTGTTTTGATAGAAAAATGCAAACAAAGCTGAATTTTGACAACATCTTTGAAGGCCCAGTTCGGCCTTTTTAATGTTTTTAAGCTGCATTACAACCCTTTTAATTTAACTCAATGTTTATAATAGTTGACTGAACTTGAATTATGCTTAATTGGTTTTCCTATTTAGTTTTTTCAATTTAAAGGGGCGTAACATGCCTTAAAAACCATCCTTCAAAAGGTTGAACTGTGCCTTTAAGTCCCATACAGTGATAACAGAGGAAATAACTGTCTCATTAGTTATGCACGATTTTTAATGGAATGATGTGAACGTATTGAGAATGCAATCCAAGAGTGTATTTAGACTTCTAAAATGAAGAAAATTGATAAATGAAAAATAACTTTCACCTCTGTCCATAATCTTTAAATATTTAATTCTAGGATATTTCAAAGGTTTACAATTTATTTTAAGTCTAGCAAAGTTTTGGACAGTTTTACAAATATGCATCAGCAATTAAACTTAGCAAACAGCCTGAAGACGGACAGTAACTTAGTAAAACTGTCCGAAACGTTGGTAGATTTAAAATAAATTGTAAGCCTTTAAAATAAATAATTTGAAAACTATTTTCTTGGCAGCTAATTGAACAGATCAAACTACCCATCATTCACATGTTTCTTGTAGTTCTTGAGATTACACATAAATATAATGCAAAAGTTTTGTATTTAAAGGGGCTGTCAAGTCCGTATGTAAACAAACCAGTTGATGGCAGTTTGTTTACATTTTAAAAACGCTATATTTATAAAATATGATATACTTAGCATCGTTCTGCTTCGCTGTGCCATTAAATGAATACAGATTAGAGTTTCTGATTTAGAAAATGTCGAAAAAATGCAAAATTGGAGTATTGTTTACATCAGAGGACCTCACATAGCACATGCACAGAACAGACTTGACCGGTTCTTTAAATGTATATATTGTAAACATGTACAGCATGTATCTTAAATTAACCCTGTTCCTGAAAACATGTATATGTGCTGTACCCACATTTGTCACAAGTCACTTGATAAAAAAACTCTAAACAGGCTGTTGTTTGTCCATGATAAATTGCATTAATCGAAGATTTTAGTTTATGCTTATGCTTGTTACATATACCTTTATTTTAAAGCGGACATGTGCTTTCTTACAATGTTCAACAACTTTGTGTCTTTAACATTACTTTATTTCTCATAGATTGATTTTAGACAAAGGCGGTACAACGTCCTCAGATATCCGGATGTTTTTGCCTTCAGAACATACTGCTACCAGACTATCCCAAAATTCCACTTCTGCGGCCTCCACCTCTGCGGCCTCCACCTCTGCGGCTTATAAATCATTTATAATTTTGTATAATTACTTTTAATTGAACTTGTGAACGTAAGTACATGTGTATGTACATCTATATGGATTTTGCCTTTTGGGCTTCCTCAGGATGGCAAAAGCTATCATATATTTTCTAATAGCTTCTGTCATGTAGATTAAAAACAATGCATGTCATGATAAGAAGGATATGACGCAGCAGCTTCACTAAACCGTCAATGAACAAAATAAACAAAATAGGACTTATTCCCTTGTTGGAGAGAGAGTACTTTTAAACAAAGGAAATACATTCTTCATTCGCTCTGTTAGCCTGCAGAGCAGGCGTTATCGCTCTGTTGAACGTCGGTACTTTGAAGACCTCTAAATGTGTGTTTAAACGATGAGCCTGGACTAGATGCGGGTGGAGTGGCACGAGAATTCTTCCATCTGCTAATGAGACGGTTGCAGAGACCAGCTGTTTGAAGGTTTAAATGGGCATCTTCTACCCATCCACAACTATGACATCCTTTCAGGAGGAATATTTGTCCTTGTTGGAAAAATGATGCTACATTCCATCCTGAATAACTGTACGGGAATGCCAGGGTTATCACCGGCAGTTGTTGCTTATCTCTTAACTGGTAGTCGTGATGCAGCTCTCCAGGACATCACTTTGGCTGATGTTCCTGACCCAGTTATCCAAGACATGCTAAATAAGGTTGGTTTAAATGTATGTGTATAATTTGTTTCAACATTACTGTCGGATTTATAATTGTTTTAAAAGAGGAGACAATTTGTTTGCTGCTCATACCGCTGGTACACTGTGTCTCGAGACATTATTGCGCTAGGGTAGGGTTAGTATTGCCAATTGCAATATTGCACATTGATTGTTTTTTTATGTTCAGCCGGAAAAAGATTCTCGAATCTCTTGTCGCAATGAATTGACCGTCTGGTAGCGTGTGCCGATAGAACCGATACACCCCTAACTATATTCGCAAAAATGTATATATACGATCATTATCTTTTTAACAGCTTGCTCACTGTGATGTGGAAGAACTTCCCCAATTTACCATGCCTGACAGCGCTTATAACATTAGTGATCTGCTAATATCGTATGGGTTTCCCCATATAACAGTCACTGAAAACAATCGGTCCATGGCATATGAATGCTGTTTACTGCACGAGGTAATAACTAAAAGGGTGGCAGCAATGGACGATATTAGAAGGGGATTGGCTAATGTGATGGTCAGGAATCAAACGTGTCTCTTTGCCAAGGCTCAAAACAAGGTTTGATTGTAGCAAATCAGGCTGTTATTTTGTTGGGATTTGAATTCTTAAATTAGAGTATGAATTTTAATTCTGAAAAGATTCTTTCCACCACCTGAAGATATTGACTTGGCCACATTATCTCCACGTATCCATGACGAAATTGATGGAAGTGATGGAAGAAACAAAGAAGCTCAAACCTATTTTGAGAAATATCTTTTTGAGCTAAGTGAAAGAGGTTGTATATTAATTTTGGTTTCTGCTCTCTCGTTATTGATAGTATTGCAAAATATAAAATAATAAAAAAAAGAAATGTCAATAATTGTTAAATATTTCGTATACGCAATAATGAACAAGATGGTAGCGTGCGTTCCACACATCCACGAAACAACTTTCAACGACAACTTGCAATGCGAGTAAAGCAACATGAACTTTTATTGGTTCGAAAATCGAAACTTCATTTACATTGCGAGTTGCCTTAAAAGTTGTTCGGTGTAACATCGCCTTCATTCACGCAAACCAATAACCCCTCAAATGTAAAGTAGAAATGCAAAAGCCAATTTTACTCCCGCACTTGAATGAAATGGACCAATTCCACGATATTTTTATGGAAATGGTGATTTTGGCAAGTCTGGTTTTGGCAAGATTCAGATACAACCATGCAGAGACATATTTACACTTAGGAATTTCTACATTGCAGTATCACTATTCAGTATTAGGAAGTCATTTGGAATGAACTTCTGGTTGTTTTGTTCTTCGTTGTGGGCAGCATATTGTGGGCAGTGACACTATAAGCGAACATTTACAATGGGCTCCCTATATTATTGTCTATTGTTGGTGCCACCAAAATTTAAAATCTGGCTCGAACTATGTCAGATAGATAAATAAAAAATGGGGGAACAATGTAATTTTTGATGCACTGTGAAGTATGTTAATGTTTATATTGAAATAAAGGTAGTTACGCCAATACATTTCTCGCATACCTTAAAATATATGTCAGTTCCATTGACATCTGTACTGCGAGATTGACGAATATTCTGTATAATATCATATTGCTCTTCACTTAGTTCATGTTTGATCCTCTGCATCTATAACATACCCTTCCTCTTCATCAACACCAAATGATTCTATTTCATTGTGCCCCAACAGAATGTCTTGCACAGCACAGCTATGTTAATTCACATCTTCAACCATCCCTAAAAACCAGAGCTGTCTTGGGCTGTAATTAGATTGTGTTGATAGAGGATGGTTGTTCCATTCATCAATGAAAAGCTTGATTGCTTCATTTATAATCGGAATGTATATCAAGTGGAGTGCTAACAGATCTATTTCATCATCTACATCAAGTAGTTCTTCATGTTCTAAGTAGAGAAATATATTCAAGAACCGGCTCACATTCACCCTATTAACATCTCTCCACATGCGTTCAATCCTTTGGTTATGCACAGATGTGCCAGTGCCCAGTGATGATGCTTCCTCTATTCAATCCACGTGCCATGAGCATGAATTGGGCAACATGGATATTTTCTAACCCAAGATCGCTTCTTACTCTCAATGGCAAATTAAATTTATAGACTGCTGCATGAAATAGTTGCAAAACAGTGTCAGCTCTGTTGTTAGTTGCAACTCTTACATAAACGATCAATCTAGAATAGCCATCAATAGCACCATGTATATGACAAACCGGTATGGTTGAATCAGCTTATGATTCCCATCAATGTGCCTAAATTATTTTAAATATTAAAATTTTACTATAAACCAAGTTTGAAGTCCATAGCTTAGCCTGAGAAGACAGCTACAGATTCTTGTCGTTTCTCCTAAGAATGGAAGGAATGACAAGAATCGATAGTTGTCCTCTCAGGCTATCCATGGCTGCAGTTATAACTTGAATATCTATTAATCAAGAACATATTATACATGGAAAATTGATACATTTGTTGTGGGCTAATATTATGCTGTTTTGGCACAATGACATTAATAACTTTTGGAACTTTTACAAACATTGTTTTTAGTCATGATTTTAAACCTTTTAGGAAGTAGACTCGAATAGATTTAAATAATATTAACTCTAAATTTCCTCTTGGCAGCCAAAACTTGTATATACTTACAGTATATCTTGTTATCACTTCTAGCCTAATTGTATTATCGCGCCTTACATGTAATTATCTTGAGACTATGTAGAGAATGTTCCTTCCGCTCAGCTGTAGTTTTCGATATAATATATTTCTCGGTCTAAACTATATATATTCACACTTTCACGCTAAACATTTTTAGGTTGTTTTGCATCGACTTTATATTGCTGACAAAAATGTTCACACACTAGCATTGTTATATACCTATTTTTGGGGAGGGGGTGCTACACCTTAGCAATACACCCTTTCAATAATTATGTCATAAATACTTTTTTGGCATGGCGGCCTTGCTCTTGTTACCGATGTAAAGTGATTGGCTCACAGTTCATGAGAGCTAGGCTCCCAGGCCAATGACATAATTATTGAAAGGGTGTATTTGAAAATGAGAGCTTTGCATTAACTTTTGCGAGTTCTGTTATGCAAATGACAGACTTTTCGTGTATTGTGACCCTTTACTGAAGGGATATGAGGGGGCTTTATTAAAGCAAACTGTTTTCACACAGGGAAACACAGAGATTTAGGAATGTACTTAACTTTTAATACATGCCCAGTTGACATATATGAAAACATTTATTTATATTGCAAAATTAACTGATAAATAATATTACTCACCAAATTGAATTTGGGGATCTCACATTATAGACACGTTGTGTTACGACTTGCGTGTGGTTGACTGTTCTGGATAGAGGGTCAACTCGGTTCATTGATTCTCGGATTCGCTCTCTTTGTACGTTTACACCTCGGGCAAGTAGTCCCCTTGTCAAACTCAACCCCACTCTTGGTGTACTTTGTAGAATATTTCCCACATGTTGATCTAGCTGCTCGTTAGTTATATTAGTAAAGCTTGTGTTCGTCTGTATTTTCAAGCTTAGCCAACCAGTACTGGGCACTTTCAACGTCGCAATTCTTCGCCACTCGAATGGCACTCCGTAAATCGTCTTCCAACGAAGCAAAAAAGTTTTCTATGTTCGGTAGCCATATTCTGGCGCCCCGCCATCTTTATTCTTGAAACTTATGTCGCTACTGTCCAGTGCTACTGTCTACATCTCCGCCGTCTTCTGTCTGTATGATTATGCAAAACGGAATAAATTAGCATGTTGATTTCCGCACCCCCCACAGAGAAGTTCAATTTGTTTGTGTGCGAAACATCGACTATTGTGCATGAGTGACTATTGGACTTGTTTTTGTGGGTTCATATTTTGTTTTTGTGGGTTCATATTTTGTTTGCGGGGGTTTGACTTTGTTGTGCATGGTTCGACTTTTTCTTATGAGTGCTTGATAGTATATTTGTGTGAATTCACAATGTTTATGAGCGTTCAACTGATTTGTGTGTGTTCATAATTTTGTCTGCTTTGGACGCCCATATAAAAAGGTGAGATTATCAAATTCTCAGTACCATTGGAGCTGTTTCAAAAAATTCAGAAATTTAGTTTGCAGACTAATAAATATGCAAAAACAAATTATTACACAAACTTATTGAGGAAAATAAGGGAAACTGTTCTACTCTCTGGAAATCTAGAAAGTCTTGCCAAGTAACGCGTCTGTGGGAACAATTCCATCTATTTTATTACTGATGGAGAGGTCACATCATCACCCTTTGGGATTGCGACCATCCTAAATAATTACTTTGTAAATATTGGAAAAAAGCTTTCCAAGGCATTTACAAGTGAGACTCCATGAAGGTCTGCTCAAATGGATCCACCCATTTTAAGCGAATTTCATTTTACTGATGTTCCTGATTCGTTTACTTTGAATCTTTAAAAAACCCCAAAGTAAACAAGACAAAATCAGTACCAAGCTCCTCAAAGACAGTGCTGAGATCATTACACCATCATTGACTCGCCTGTTTAATAAGTTGCTAAAGTCTTCTGTTTTCCCTTTGGTTTGGAAGAACGCCAAAGTCTTCAAACATGAACGCACAGAAAAGCGGTCTTATGCATGAGTTTTGCATGCTCTGGGTCAGATTCCAGCCATCTGATTGGCTATCTCGATTTTTGCGCAATGTGTTGAGGGCTATCAGATTGGCAAATTCAAAAAAAATCCTGAATTCCCATTGCCTGGATTTTTTTGATCGATCATACCATTCAGGCTTTTAATAGTATGCATGGAAAGGTCTATGACTTTTCTTGCCCTTTCTGGTCGCTACTTGACCGCAAAGGTTCAATCGAAGACAATCGGAAAATTTATCAGAAGTTCTGAACTAATACTAGCCATGTCTGTTAGTATTTACGAAACCATAAAGGCTGCTTTAGAGAAAGACGATTGACAATATCTTAAAGGTATTGAAGCTGATCTAAAGAAGCGATAATTGAGCGCTGTGAACCACACAAGTTTCTTCCACGCACAACTTATATGTGACGAAAGATTTCGAACCAGTTGTTAACATTGCTTGCGTCAGTCACTGTCACTAATACAAAATTAATCACCTAGCAAAAAATTAATATGAGAATGTCAAATTCGTTCAGATCGTCACCATGCTTTAGGAGATGTCAATGTCATGACACATTAAGGATGGAACTGGTGAAAATAGAAGTGACATACCAGCCAATGTATGTTTTTGTTCTATCTTTGAATCATAAACCGAAGGAATAGTATATATCTACTGTCTTTTGCATATTTAGCATTTTTGTGGATTATATTCTTAAAGAAGTGTGCTGCCTAGAATATTAATTAGGCTCCCTCTTAAAGGTTGAACCTACAACCTTGGACATAACTGGTTGAGAGTACTTTTCCCTCTATGCAAAATTCGCATATCTCTTGTAATAAATTACCTGTAAAATAATGTTGCACTTCTTAAGCCCCCAACTCAATGTTGAACTTGGGTCATGGTAAATTCTCAAAAGTTGTTTCGGGTTTGTTCACAAATTTGTTTTGTCAGTGTACATTAAATTTGCAATATTGCGAGTAATGGTCTCGAGGCTTATGTCAAAGATTGTAGCTAAATAGAGGAATCATTAACTCTTTCTGGTCGGTCGCATTTTAATTATGTTGTCGCAAGAGCACTTTGAGTACGATTTCCTTTGCAAACTATTTACCCCCTGGTAATGAAATTAACACCATTGGAATCCTTACAAAATAAGCTTTTTAACAGTGGGCTATTTTGCAGACTAAACAATTACAGAATCAAAAATACTCCTGTTCAACTCAACAATCTTTAATATCTTCTTTATAAGACCATTTTACCACAGACTTCTAATGGTCGAAATTTAGCTTTTTATCTGCGTGTTTATTATGTAAAGTTTCGCCTCAATACTATGATTAGAAATATTTTTTTTTATTTATCGGCTATTTTCCAGCATGCATGTGCTTGACGTAGTTTGACTATATATGGTTTGCCCATGTGCTTCAGTCCCGACAAAAGATCTTATATAGGGTATTGTACCCTGGGGAATTCATTCCGGCCACTTAAAAACCCATAGCAACAGTATTTGTTTGTCTTTGTGCCTTTTCCGGTTGTTTTTTTTCTGATAGTCCGGTTTGACCCGTACGCTACATTTTTATGTCAATTTTTATTGTTTTTCTTTGAAAGTTGGTCAGTATGTACTGTTTTTAAAGCTCTATAAAACGGTGTGTTAGCGATTTGTTTGGCATTAGCCAAGAACAGGTGTGTTTGCTGAATCGATTGGTGGTATTTTAGTCCGTTTTTGGTTTGGGTGAGGGGCGCCAAAGACACAAGCGCTCAAAGTCCTCAACCTTTGGCGGTTGATATTCGACACTGCCGTTCAGAAAACCACTGTGAAGTTAGCCTCGGATTGGGCCTCATTCGGATTGAATAATCATTCATTATGGTACATTTTGCAAAAACCAAGCAAAACATTGAGCTATATAATGTATCTTTCCATTGCTGGGTTATAATTGCTGGGACATTTAAGATTTAATACACTGCGCATACTTGTTCGATTTTCTATAAAGCATAATATTGACAACCTTTAAAGTCAAAAACGCATTTGCGCGAATACCTAAATTGTGGATTGCTTTCAAAGTGAAATGTGTTTTACAGAATTTTGCTATCTTTCCAGTGATCCCTAACAATCGTCTGACACAATAATAGACAGCCCACAATCTCATGATATGTGAGGCTTAATTTCCAATTATGAGAGGTCAAATATGACAAAACTATAAATAATTCATTTCACAAAATCAAAACCAGGAATTCCTTTGAAGGTCGAGGTATGTTATACAGAATTTTGCGTTCTTTCCAATGATATACAACAATCGTTTGGCACAATCATTGACAGACCACAAATGTAATGATATATGACACTTCTCAATATGAAAGGTCAAATATGACAAATTACAACACATCCATTGCACTGAGCATTTGCGCACAATCTAAGTCCTTGATTGCTTTGAACATCGAGTATGTTGTACAGAATTTTGCTGTCTTTCCAATGATATACAACGTGCTTTGGCACAATTACAGACAGCCAACAGTTGTTATGACATATGACACTTCTCAATGTATATGACAGGTCAAATATGCTGCGCCCTATCCAATGATATACAGCGTGCATTTGGCACAATTACAGAATACAACACATTCATTTCTCAATATGAATACAACACATTCATTTCACTAAGCATTTGCACAAAATCTAAGTTGTGGATTGCTTTGAAAGTCAAGTGCGTTATACAGAATTTTGCATTCCTTCAACTGATATACAACAATCGTTTAGCGCAATTACAGGTAGTCCACAATTGCTATAATATATGACACTTCTCAATATATATTATAGGTAAAATATGACAAAACTATCAACTATATACATTTCGCAAGGCATTTGGAAAAAACTAAATCGTGGATTGCGTCCAAAGATTGTACATAATTTTGCTGTCTTTCCAATGATATACAATATACATTTGGCACAATTACAGACAGCCCACAGTTGTTATGACATATGTCAATATGAGATTTGAAATATGACAAAACTACAAAATATATCCATTTCGCAAGGCATTTGCACAAAAACTAAATCGTGGATTGCTTTGAAAGTCGAGTATATTATACAGAATTTTGCGCTCTTTCGAATGGTATACAACACACGTTTGGCACAATTACTGACAGCCCACAATTGTCATGATATATGAGATATGAGAGGTCAAATATGACAAAACTACAAAATATATCCATTTTGCAAGGCATTTGCACAAAAACTAAATCGTGAATTGCTTTGAAAGTCGAGTATGTTATACAGAATTTTGCGCTCTTTCAAACGCTATACAACGTGCGTTTGGCACAATTACTTAATACTGACAGCCCACAATTGTCATCACATATGACACTTCTAAATGTGTACGAGAGGTGAAACATGACTAAACTACAAAATATATCCATTTCGCAAGGCATTTGCCCTGCCTCCCCTACTTCCTCTCCAACTGTTCGTTCCGCGTCTTTGTTCCAATGTTGTGTGCTGATAAGGGCACAATCTTCTTGGGTGTCCTGTTTTGCCGCAGTTCCAGCACACAATATATGCAATAATAATGGGATTTTAGATGATTGATTTATTTAATCTCAAATATGTAGAAACTGTATAGTGTAATAATGTTCGTATCTTCATTTACAGTCCTGGTATCATCATACCCCGAAGCATGTTGTCGCTGACGATTTCCTACAATTAAAAAAGCTCATTTATGTGAGCATGTAACATTTTTGAGAACCACTAGTCAATTACACAATGAGAATCAGGGTTAATTACTGTTTTATTCCTCTCTAATGTAGATTCAAACGGGGGGGAATTAGTAGGTAAATAGCAAAATCAATAGATCTCAATATGAGAGGTCAAATATGACAAAACTACAAAATATATCCATTTCACGTATGTTAGTCGAGTATGTTATACAGAATTTTGCGCTCTTTCGAATGATATACAACGTGCGTTTGGCACAATTACTAACAGCCCACAATTGTCATGACATAGGACACTTCTCAATGTAAGAGGTCAAATATGACAAAACTACAAAATATATCCATTTCGCAAGGCATTTGCACAAAAACTAAATCGTGGATTGTTTTGAAAGTCGAGTATGTTATACAGAATTTTGCGCTCTTTCGAATGATATACAACATGTGTGTTGGGCACCATTACTGACAGCCCACAGTTGTCATGACATAGGACACTTCTCAATGTGAGAAGTCAAATATGACAAAACTACAAAATATATCCATTTCGCAAGGCATTTGCACAAAAACTAAATCGTGGATTGTTTTGAAAGTCGAGTATGTTATACAGAATTTTGCGCTCTTTCGAATGATATACAACATGTGTTGGGCACCATTACTGACAGCCCACAATTGTCATGACATATGACACTTCTCAATGTATATGAAAGGTGAAATATGACAAAACTACAAAATATATCCATTTTACAAGGCATTTGTACAAAAACTAAATCGTGGATTGCTTTGAACGTTGAGTATGTTGTACAGAATTTTCAATCAATCAATCAAATTATTTATTCAGGTTACCTTAAATACATAAAAGGCCCTGCAGGAGGATCTGAGGTTAGCCCTATTTTTGATCCCCCTAAGGAAAAAAATAGTAACTAAAAAAAATTAATAAATTAGTTCAATAACAAATTAATAAATATTCATATATCGCCTTCATTCTTTGTTTCCGCAACATTTGCAGGCAAGGAATTCCATGCATTTATAATTCGCACAAAAAAAGAGTATTTAAAACAATTTACTCCTGATAATTTAACATAAAGTAAATATTTGTGCTTTGCTCTAGTTCTCTGGTATTTCTTAAATTCTAAAACATCGTTAAAGTTCACACCATTCAGACCAAAAATAGTTTTGTAACATTCTATGAGAGACAAATAATTCCTACATTCTTCTAAGGTGTTCCATTTCAGTAGCTTACACCGATCCAGGTAAGACATCTCACCCATTTTCTGATTTATTGCTATTCGCGATGCTCTTCTCTGAACCGATTCAAGAGCTTGGATATCTTATATTAAGTACGGTGACCACATCGGCGCACAGTACTAGAGAGAATAGGTCTTACTACGACTTTATACAACAAAGTGAACGTCGTTATATTGGATGTTCATTAACCATTTGATTTAGAAAATTGTCCTGAACAATGTCAACTAGTAAATTAAGTATGGGCGAACCATTGATGAACTGGTATTTGACCAATTTATCTCAGGAATGTTAAAATCACCTACAACTATCAATTCTGTAGTTCTTCTAAAGGATATAATTCGTTATTTGGTGGTCTGTAGAATACAACTGTGATCTTTTTGTTATGTTTAAGAATAATTTCCGTAACCAAAATTTCAGCATTGCTTATAAGATTGTCACGGTGCACGATTTTATGTGGAGATTTAGCCGCTATCAAAACACCACCTCCATAACGATTTCGATCGCGTCTAAATGTTGTAAAATGTGAGGGTAAAGACTGCAGACTCAACTACCGGGTGGGGCAAAAAAAAGTACGACTGTTTGATTTAGTATAACTTAAAAACTAAACGAGCTATTACACTTAATCAAGTTGCTTTGCATTCAGCGATGTCTAAGTTAAATTTTGATATGTGCCATGTGCATTTTCATCCAATATTAACCGAGATAGCTGCGTTTAAACCTGAGTAAACAGTTTTGGAAGTGTCGAGAATTAGCTAAAAATGGCCTATCAAATAATTTGATAACCATTAGCATTTTACGCAAGTATTCGTTTCAATGAAGTGAAGTTGAAGTTAGAAGGCCAAATGTTAGAATAAAAGAGCATATCTATTCAAGAAACATTTCTAACTTCAACTTCACTTCATTTAAATAATACTTACGGTAAAATGGTAACGGTTATCAAATTAGTTTAATAGGCCGTTTTTAGCTAATTCTCGACAGTTCCAAAATATTTTAGTCAAGTTCAAACGCAGCTATCTCAGTCAATATTGTATGAAAATGCACATGGCATATATCAAAATTTAAGTTAGACATCGCTCAATGCCACGAAATGTGCTTAAATGTAATAGCTCTTTTAGTTTTTAAGTTATACTAAATCAAACAGTCGTACTTTTTTTTGCCCCACCCGGTATACTGGAGTCCAAATGAGTCTATCTCATTATTAATGATCTCCAATTCAAGCATATCAATTTTATTGACTATACTACGAGCGTTAGTATATAGGACAGAAAGTTCACGTTTATATGCATTTCGATGCGTATTAAAAATTTCTCGTTCCTGAACTTCCAAGTTTTAAACTTGGTCCTGGGTTTGCTCCAGCTATCGGGAGAAGAGCTATTTGTAAAGTACTATCGGGCAGATGCTTGAAATCTAAGTTAAAGGCATACTTAACTCCCTCTCCGAGTTGCAGTAATTTATCTCTACTACAGCACCAATACAATCCGCTTTCATCTGCATCAATGGACGATGGTATACTCCTTATTTTAGAATATAAGAGTTTCTGGTGTTTCACAACAGTATTTTCATCTTTACTTGTGGGAATTTTATAACATATAGACAGTAAATTTGCGATGAAACAGAGCAATGAAAGCACAACCAGCCGCCATCACAGTGATTAATATTTGCTGTCTTTCCAATGATATACAACGTGCGTTTGGCACAATTACAGACAGCCCACAGTTGTTATGACATATGACACTTCTCAATGTATATGAGAGGTGAAATATGAAAAAACTACAAAATATATCCATGTCGCAAGGCATTTGCACAAAAACTAAATGATAGATCGCTTTGAACGTTGAGTACGTTACACAGAATTCTGCACACTATCCAATGATATACAGCGTGTGTTTGGCACAATTACAGAAAACCCACAATAGCGTTGTCTCACGTAGCTAAAAATAGATTCCCTCAGCTAAGACCCCCCACGAGACTCAGACAAACAAACTACTATTTAATATAGAATTATACTAGCAGCGAACTATCATTGGCATATTTTTTTATTTTATCTGCACTAAAACTCATTCAAATTTACACCAAAGTTAGAACATGGTTAGTACTAAGCACTGTTGCTGGGGAACGTGTGCAAGTGATTCGAGATATCCAGAAAAATTGCCGAAATCGCTTCAGGAAATGAGGGCTTCTGGCCTTTGTTCTGGGCAAAAGCTATTTATTCCTTTTCCAAAACCGTCGCAAGGAATTGAAAAGTCTCGTCGCTGGGTTTCAGCATGTTCGCGGAAAAACTTTGATGTATCAATGATAAATAGGAACACATATATTTGTGCAGTTCATTGGCCAGGCGAAAAAGGGCCCACGGATAAAGGGCCAAAGTGGTAAAGGGCCTTCGGTGTTTACCACTTTGCTTCAAGCCTCTACATTTTAACCACCGCTTGAGTTGATCGACAGTATAATCTGATGGATCATGCTCAAAATATGAGCCGGGAACGCCGTCGTTTTCAGAGTTGTTAAATTTATCGGAGAAGCACTAGTTGTGGAATTCATTTTTAAACCAGACACAGCGCCAAAGGGCGGTTCTCTCTTTTACAGAACTGATATTTAAAAGACTATTAAATCAATAAGTTAACCGGCTTGTGAAATATTTTTTCAACATATTAGCAAAATAGTTTTACTTATCAACGGAAGATTCCTCAGTGAAAAGAGTTTATATTTGAAATTATTTTACGAAATTATTTTACGTATAAGTGACAATTAATCTTTCATTTGAAATAAATCCGTATTTTAAATATAGAATATAGTCGATAGAATATAGTCGATAGAATAGTAGACAATCCTAGACCTAGCTTCTTTTATAGTAGACCTATTTATAGCAGCGACAGAATCGAGCAGAATAGTCCATACTAAAGCGATGAAATAGCCTATATTACAACTACCAAAGCAAAAATATCGACACTGACACTTCGACTAAAGCAAAAAGTACAACGTGTGTTTGATTCCGCACAAATAAACTTTAAACAAACTATAAAATTATCAAAATAACTCACAGCAAGCTCTCAATCATAATACAATTTATATTAAGAGTTGACAATGTTTGTCTGAGTCTTGGCGGGGGGTCGGAATTCGTGACGTCACGTCGAGACAACACTATTGTAATGATATGTGAGACCTCTCAAAATGAGAGGTGAAATAGGACAAATTACAACACATCAATTTCACAAGCAATTTGCGCAAAATGTATGTTGTGGATTGCTTTTAAAGATTGATATACGAGTCTTGCCAAGATTGTTTTCAAAGTCGAGCATCTTGTACAGAATTTTGCAGTCTTTCCATTGGTATGCAACATTGGCACAATCATAGACAGCGCACAATTTTCATGCTATATGAGATTTAGCAATATGTGTGGTCAAATATGTTAAAGCAATTTTTAATTAAAATATACAATATATTTTGTCCCACCCCTTCCACCCCAGCCTCCCCTATTTCCTCTTCCCCCCTGTTTCCAATGCCTCCCCTATTTCCCCTGCCTCCCCTACTTCCTCTCCAACTGTTCGTTCCGCGTCTTTGTTCCAATGTTGTGTGCAGATCAGGGCACAATCTTCTTGGGTGTCCTGTTTACAATATCTGCAATAATAATGGGATTTTAGATGATTTATTTATTTAATCTCAAATATGTATAAACTGTATAGTGTAATAATGTTTGTATCTTCATTTACAGTCCTGGTATCGTCATACCCCGAAGCATGTTGTCGCTGACGATTTCCTACAATTCAAAAAGCTCATTTATGTGTGAGCATGTAACATTTTTGAGAACCACTAGTCAATTACACAATGATAATCAGGGTTAATTACTGTTTTATTCCTCTCTAATGTAGATTCAAACGGGGATAAATTAGTAGGTAAATAGCAAAATCAATAGATTTACCTTTCGTCAGCTCTTCTATTTTCCGTTCAAGTTCTAAAAGGATATAAATGTATATATGTATTTCAGATATGGCTTTAATTAAAGAAATAGAAGGATGTCAATACCACAATTTGGGACAGTAGAGTAGTTTCTACTTTGAGTTTAACACGTTGTTTGGGATGATCTTCGGACAATTATTTATTAATGAATTCATGCATATTTATTTTTTGTTTCGTCGTTACATTTTGCAACATTAAACAAACCTAGTTGGTAAAGTGGCTAAGACTAAGTATATATTCAGATTTACTTTACAACATCGTGCAGGCTAGCACACACATCTATAATTTAATTTTGAGCACAATTAGAAATTATATGCACTCCTTACCTGCCAGTTGCCTTTCTACATCATGATTTGATGTACCGTGGCTTTGATCGTGGAGTTCAGCACCAACCGTACTTCCTGATTCCACGTTGCGCACTGCAAAAATGTACAACAGCTGTTATACTGTTACCAAAATAGATCTATTTAAACGCATAGACACATACATTATTTTTTATTACACTTACTATTGTCGTCTTCTGGATTCATTTTAATAATCTTTGTGTTTGTACTTCGCTGGCTTTAATACTTGTACTAAATGGTGTTTCCGCTAGCATATGCCGTAGACCCCCAGGGGCTAGGCTAATGGCGCCAGCTCAAGGGCTTTTTACATGAGGTAATAGGATATGTCACAACTACGCACATAATCAATTATCACCTATTTTTCCTACTCACGCAAAAAGGCTTATCGATTATACCTATAGCCAAGGCTTGCATATTTGAAATCACATTGCAAATTTGCATTGTGTGGAACAGTCAGATTTGCAGAGTCTGTTACTAAATTGATAAATTTAGCAATATTCTTTTTATTTTATTTACACCAATATTGAATAAATAGTACACAAATATGGTAAGCTCACAAATTTCACCAACTTTTGATTTTAATGAATATGAAGTTGAATGAGCGATCATAATTGTGTTCTAAATCATGCATGTGTTTCAGGTATATAAAAAGAAAAGAACATCTTGTGATTTTGAGAATGTTATTGAGGTGATGCTGAAGTCTGCGCAACGTTTCGAAGAAGGCTGAAGGAAAGCTGATGGTACTGGGGAGTTCTGCTAACGAAATGCGAGGTGGAAAATACGAAATCCAATAGGAAACAATTGTACATGGATTACAACGAAACAGGAACAACTTTCAAGGCAAATACTTTGAAACAAAAGAATCAAGGAATACTCGTATTGAGTCTGAGGATAAGGTATGAGCTTCTATATTATCATTCAGTATAGATAAATGGTCCTTAAATAATTTAATCAGATTATTTTTTCTTACATCATTATGTTTATTTCGACATTTTAAATACAAATGAAATAATAAGAGAAAATAGCGCTGGTTATAAGGCCTTGACTCAGGGCCTTGACTGTGTGATACATTGGACATGTTCTGAAGGTAAGTAGTAGTTTAATTACAGATTAACTACAGCTAAATGAGTACTCTCAGTTTTCATAATTTAACCTTTTCACAAGTCGTGCTTAACCACACATGCTTTATACTAATGTTGAATGCAGTTAATAATTGGGAATATATATATGCTTGTTGAAACATCACCTTTTAGCGTTTTTGCGTAATGTATTGCAGATGTACTTGGTAAGTGATGAACCAGGCGGGAATCTAAAAGTTATGCTGTGCATTAATTTCTATAATACGTAATCAACTAAATTTACATGTTTTCAGCATGTAATGGACATGAAATGTACCTCGCTAGTCCAAGAGTGAAGAGTTTAAAAGTTAGTTTTGACACTTATAGCGATCTTCGGTATCTCATTCTTGACTTTGTTAATGAATATAGGTAGCCTATATATACATGTATATTTATTGCAACAGAAGTTAAAAGATAAGCAGCTACCGGTTGTAGTATTATGTCTAGTTGTCTCAGAATTTGAGAACTGCACATATTATCTAACATATTATCTAACTTGGAATTTGAACTGTTATCTATCTGTCATAACGTACCATGAAGTCCGCATTGCACGGTCACACTAGGTATCGTGGTACAATGCAGGCGGCGAAACTACCACCCTTTTGTTGGGGGGTGTCTGGTAGAATTGCCCTGCCAAAACCTATGATGCCCTGGAGCACTATGAGGGACCACGGATCATTGTTTTGATTGAGGGGGTTAAAGACCCCGAGAGTGCAGTGACACTAGTATCGAGCGCTGAAAGAGCGAGATGTTTAAAGGGGTATGGGGGCATGCTCTCCCAGAAAACTGTGAAATCTACAGCCTATCTGACATGCCATTTCATGCACTTTAGTGGAATAATAATAATAATAATTACAGCATTTAGTACGCATTTTTCACAGCCTCAATGCGTTTACAATGTTAAGACCATTACAGTCTACCTAAAAAATTAAATATATTTACAACAATTCATTATAGATTATAAAAGTTATGAAAATGCCTCTCGAAAGAGGTATGTCTTGATATCAGATTTGAACAAATTGATAGAACTTGTTTCTCTTAAATCAACTGGCAAACTATTCCATAATTTCAGAGCTGCGATAGAAAAAGCTCTGTCTCCGTAAGTAGTGGTATAAGATCTTGGTACAACTAACTGATTTTGTGACGCAGAACGTAAAGAGCGGCTAGGGATGTAAGATTCTAGCAATATGGTTAAATATTCTGGAGCACAGTTATTGATAATTTTAAAAGTAATTAGCAAGAGTTTAAACATTAATCTATATTTCACAGGTAGCCAGTGTAGTTCCTGTAATATAGGTGTAATGTGTTCCCTGATTTTCGATCTCGTCACCAATCTAGCTGCCGAGTTCTGCAAGCGTTGTAATTTACTGATTTCCTTGTCTGGTAGTCCATATAAGAGACTGTTACAGTAATCTAGCCTTGACGTGATAAAAGTGTGGACCAGGCATTCTGTGCTCTGTTGATCGAGATATTTTCTGACTCTGCCAATATTTCGAAGAGCCAGAGAAGCAGAGCAGCAGATTTTGTTTATGTGTTTGGACATGGTAAGATGTTTATGTTCATGGTAAGATGTTTGGAAGATCCCTCTCCCACAGTCACCGCCCCCCTCCCACAACCACCCCCTCAAATTTAGGAAGGTGATGTCTGGACAAATTCACATCACGCACGCACAATTCTCTAGTGTGGCCGCAACCATTTGTGTGCAATATTAACCGAAGCAGTGCTGTAGGAAGCGTTTTTGGATGGGGGGGGGGGCAGAAATTCACCGAAAACGTACTGACAGGTAAAAAAAAGCGATGTTAGTTACTAAACCGAGAGAGAGCACAACGTTACTAGCCCGTCGCACATTTTGGTTCTGTACAATCGCCAGAAAGTTACTTACGTCATCTCGTGCCATTGTGAGTGTTGTATATTGTGTTGCATGCCAATTGCTGGCGTCAGTTTGTAACTAAAAGAAACATTACCAATATATGAAATTATCGATATCTGCTCTATAAAACCTCAAAATATGAAGTTTCAAATTGTTGTTGCATCTGGATTTTTGAAAAATGTATTAAGCCACTTTGAAAGAATTGTCGATTTCTGGTTGGTTAGTAGCCAATAGTGAAATCATATCAACTGAATGGCAGACTAAATATAGACAGGATAGACTATTTGGCGCGGGTCGCGGGTAAGGGTCGCGGGTAATTAAAAATGGCGCGGGTAGTTAATAATGGCGCGGGTAATTAAAAATGGCGCGGGTAATTTTTCCGGGAAGTAATCGCCGGTAGGAAGTTTCGTTACCAAAGGTACGTTACCAAAGGTACGTTCATGCTTTCATACAACTTTTTCATCGATTAAAAATTCAATAAGGTTATTTAAATAAATTTTAATATCCGCCATATAAAAGTTGAAACACACTATAAATTATTCAACAGATGATGAGATCAAGAAGAGTTTCATGCTTGTGTGAAGCTACCAAGAGGGGGTTGAGTTTGAGGTATGATCCTCCTGGAAGTTCAAATCGGTGCTACTATCGATGTTTGAGTAAATTTTTGAATTTGGATGAAAACGATATGATCAATATGTTGGAATCATTTATGCTTGAAAACCAAGTTATTCCGGTCGAGAACGAAGTAGGTGTAATAAATATTATATAAATATTATATATATATATATATATATATATATATATATGTATATATATATATATATATATATATATATATATATATATATATATATATATATATATATATATAGTAAAACAAAATAAAGTACAAACCCGAACTACTTCATTAAAACTTTAATTCACTACAAATCTGTTTCGTATGGCAAGCCGAGCCTACCACACTCATCAGGTGAAAATTGCAACTGATTTTTTAACGCTAAGAAATTTGAATTAGGATTAATCTATAAAACGGATGACTCATATTACAAATACGTACACATAGCTAACTGTGATAAGTGTCTGTTAATTGTTTGTTAGTGATTGCTTAGTAAATGTTTCTTCCTGTGTCTACAAGTGGAGACAAGTTCATTTCTGCGGTTAAGTGAGCTTAGTTTCGGGTGACAAATAATGATGTATTTTTCATGCAGGCATAGATTACATCTCTTCGTTATATTCGAGTATGGTTTGCATTGTTTTAGTATTTTCCAATTATTTGTTTTCAAGTTTATACAGCTACTGTATTTATAGTTGTGTTTACACTACAAGCCTTGGCCCATAGTATTTTCAACATTTTTTTCGTTCTGCATTGGCAGTTTTATATATTAATTTCCTTGGCAAGGGGTTGGGAATTTGCCTGTTATTTTTTCTGTTTTGATTGGGTGTTTGGTAATTCCAAAGTTTAAATTCCTGGGGGAATGATTGTGATGTTTCAAATTGATCGATACATAAGAGCAAAGTTGTAGAGCATCGACTGACTTTTCTCCTACACAAGTTGAAAACGAATTGAAATTAAAACTAAGTTAGAATAGAATCCACAATCTCAGAGGTGAAAGGCAGTTGTTCTGATGATTGCACCTTCTTAAAGTGTTAATAAGCATATATGTTTTGGTTCACCTCAATATACTAGGGAGTTCATCCCGCTATACTATAGCCTTGACATTCAATGAAGGAATCATAATGTGGTTGACAAAGCCTGTTTACACTATGGGATTCCACAGAAAAAAATGCTACCCATACCATGGGTTAAATTATAGATAGATTAATCACCAATTAACTTGTGGTATGTGTATGATTTTTAATTACATCACATCATTCTTTCAAACAGGATGGAGAGATTGTCCCAGAAAATTTGTACAATTTCTTGTCCGATGCAGATTTTCCTTCCAATGGGAATAAGCGTCCCGAATCATGGCACGATGCAGTTAAAGCATTGCGTAACGAGATGACAACACATGCTGTAATCACTGCATCTGCATTCCTGTTTCGTTTGGAAATATTGATAGTGAATTGGCAAGGGGTAAGTTACTGGCTTCACAAAACTGATAAATAGCGTGCATTCAAATTTCTGCCCTACTCAAACACTGATTTAGCAAGATACTGTATTGTAGGTTATTTCATGGTCAATTACAATATCATGATGGTGCTAGACCCAGATGGAAAATCAGGGTACAAAACCATTGAATATAATGCATGCCTTATTTTAGTGCACACTATTTGATTATATAGAAAGTTACTACCACCAGACTTGCTCAAAGGGCAACTGAGAATCGAATTTATTTGGCATATACAGGGGATCATTACATGCTTTTATCTGGTGAATTGACAGCTGTAAGTACTCCAAAATAAAAGCATTAATTTTACAGATGAGTATAAATAGTTGATAATAATATTATATAGAGCTCAGTGGTAGACTGCTTCTAGTAACCCTGATGGGGGTTGGTCTGATGGGGTCCCACCTGCAATAAAGGCATAATTTGTAATGTCAGACAGTTTTACTTGTCAAAGGGAGAGTACTGGTACTCAATTGGTTAACCCATTAAGCACCAGAGCTTCCCCATTGACAAGTAAAGTAATCTGTCGTTTGTAAAAAAAAATAAGGAGGGTGCACTGGGGAACATTGTTAGTTACATGTAATGGGTTAAATGAGGCCAAATTGTCTGTGAAAACCAATCAGTAGACAGTTTTATTTAGCATTTTACCAACTGGTACAGCTGTACGGTACATTGTACACTGATGCTTTCTTTTGTAAAATCTTTTAGCTCAATAATCTACTATTAATACTGTAATTCTGCTTTTAGGTAAGAGAAGATCTCCGACAAAAACCAGATGAGGTTTTCCTGGTGTCTTCTGATTCAGATTCTTATGGTGACTCTCCTAAAAAGGGCTGTGTTAAAACTGAAAGGGCAAGTACTGTAGTTGTCTGTTCACAATTTAGGTGTAAACTACTGTAAAAAGTTCGGCAGTCTGGTGCCTTATGCAAAATGTTGAGAACATGTTGATATAAAATATTGTATTATTATGTAATTGTATTTTTAAAGCATTTTAAGGATTTGAACTATAATTCTGCATACAGTAATTCACATAGTTTCTTAATTTTAAATATTTACATAATTTATAGTGTCATTGTGACATGGGAGTGGTTTTATCAAGTGAACATACGTCAGTACCATAGAGTATTCCGTTTTAAAATGTTAAATTATCTTTCCAAATGTCTTTACTAGGTTACTGTTCAAATTGGCAGAAAAAAGACTCAAACAGTGATGGTTGAAGATTGGCCACAAGAAGATGCATATAATCCTGGGGTTAGTGTGTTTAAAGGGATTAAGTTTGACCTATCTGAGAAGAATAAAACTGGGAGACAGGTATGATGATAGTTTAGACACAAATTACATACAAAATAATGCACAATCATATTACAGTAGTTTCACGTGATTTGCAACCCCCCAAAACAAAAGTTCACTGAAGTAATGTTTGTTTTTGACATGCGGCATCAACTGATGTAATATAAACTCAGATATATATGTAATATATATTTAAGCAATAGATTACGTTTTTCCGTGTGTGTACTGTAATAATACACGGATGACGTCAGAGCGTGTAAAGAACAAAAAAGTACCGCACGAGCCGCAGGCGAGTGCCGTGACTTTTTGTTCTTTACACGCTCTGGCGTCATCTGTGTATTATTACAGTACACTCGCACGGAAAACGTAATCTATTTGTTTTATACATCAACTGCTAAAAATTTATGTAAAAAAAAAATTTGTGTGACGTCATCTGTGTATCTATACTTTAATCACGCACAGTTCTAAGCCAATCAGATTGATAGAAATACTAGTGTTGTTGTATAATATCCGATATTTAATAAAAACATTTATTTAACTACCAGGGGAGTGACGTTATAACAATATCAGATGATGAAGGAGGTTCAAGTGGTTTTAAACAACACAAGGTACGATAGTCTTGTACCTTGAAAGGTTTCACGTCGCACTTCTCGCTCGAAGCCTCAGAAATTCTCGAAACTCGCTTGAATATATATATATATATATATATATATATATATATATTCACATAAATATTTTGTCTTTCATTTTTAGCCTGAAAAAATTTACAGTCCTGGTCCAACATACTCAGCCTTAGATTTTGACTCATCAAGCAGGTTTGGTTAAATTCTTAATCTTGTTGTATGTACATATATCTGCGACTGTCATGACATATCTTTCAAGCTAGAATCAATTTATCAACTCCTGGTTATGTGAATTTGTGATGTCACTGAGTGTGTTAATAGTGAGCTTAAGCAAGTGACGTTTTTTACAACACGAACGGCATGAGTAACGTCAGAAGACTGGGTCAAGGGCTGTGAATGGTGAAAAACGTCAACTTTACTTCGATGTCCGTGTTGTCAAAAACGTCACTTGCTTAAGCTCGCTAATTAGCACAGCTGCACTTGACATGTCCAGTACATGTATTTGGAAACCTTATTACAGTGCGGGGAAGTGCATGGCATCTGTACTATGTTGTATGTCAATACTGCTAAACAGATCTGTTTTTATGCATGCTGGCATCTAGGATACCAGAAAATTCTCAGACCTGGCAGAAAAGTTTAGGGCATTGTACAATGCTAACAGAAATTAATTTTAGCCCTAGTTTATACGTCGAACTTTCGTCGAGTCAAATGCAATTCAAACAATAGATAATGAGGTGAGTTGTCTCATTATAGCTTCATTATCTATTGTTTGAATTGCATTTGACTCGACGAAAGTTCGACGTATAAACTAGGGCTTAGTCAGCTCGAAACGAAACTTGTTTACTTGTAATGTTTCTACTATCTTGATTGCATTTTCTTCCCGGCACATTTCAATCTGTTAAGGAGGCTCCCTCCAATTATATGTGGCACTATCCCATGCAACCGCTACGATCAAAACAAAACAAAATCTCGGAAATTGCTAATTCGGAAAGGTTTATAATGGAAAAATGCGTTGAATAATCTTTAGTTTTAATTAAGTTCCAAATCAATTTATTAGGCACTTTCCCTTGTGGCATTAGACAATGTAAAACATGTTCGTTTACTGATTCCGACACTGTTATTTCGGCTCCAACATCTAAGTCTTTCATCAGGTACCATTTCACATGCCTCTCTTCCAACCTCATCTGCTGCATCTCCTGTAGTAAATGTGGTTTGCTTTATATTGGAGAATATTTTCATTTACCCTGCAGGACTTCAGCTGGTTCCAGCAGTGATGATTTAATTCGTGGAAAGAAAAACCATTCTGCACCCAGAAAACCAAAACGAAGGTATTTTAATATTCTGTATGCACTGTAATAGAGGCGGTGCTAAGCACATTGTATCGCAATTTTGCTTGCGACATATAGTAACACACATGCTGCTACAGTACAGAAGGTGGTGCTGAATGAAGGTGCCACTCATGGGATAGGGGTGCAAGGGTCTCTCCCACGAAAGCTTTTCACATTTACAGCAGGTCCTCTGTGAAATGGTATTTCCTGCCATTTTGGAGAGTAATTTTGGATATTTTGTCATTTTATTTAAAGAAGAATAACGTGTGAAATTTATGTTATAAAAAGTAGGAATCCTTTCCCTTGATATTTCTAGCGAGGAAGTATTTTGGGTTTTAATTTCAATAAAAAACCGGCGATTGCGAAAATCGCCTGGTGCTGTGTTCTATTGGGCACACTAACATTGTGCAGGAAAATGCAAAGTGTACTTCGTAAGACCCCCTGCAAGCATCCTATCTTGCAACATTCGCAATCGTACTTTGTGCAACGCTCCTTGCAAGAGTCAACGATTGCAAGATGTGCTAAACTTTGTAGCTTGTGTTGCACCAAAAATTAAAATACATCTTGGCTAGCGTAAACACATTACAGAGAATTACTGTGTATTTTTAAGTTTTAAAAACCTTTTTTTACTGTACCTTGTTAATCAGGTGTACTGTATTCTCAGTTATTTTTATGTTTTGACTTTCTAAAAATCCTAGCATTATAATACTTAGTACTTACTGTAGACGGTATCACTGTTGTCTCTTGTTGATTTTTATGCAGGGGCAGACTTGTCTCCAGTAGCTCCATCCTCGTACCCAGGGCATTTGCTCCCCCCGAGCCAAATACCCTGGTATGAGCTGGTCACGTGAACCCAAACAATTTATATTACTAAGGGGGGGGGTAGTGATTTCTAGTTTTCTTCCCAGCCTGTTCGCAGGTGCGAGTAGGTTATTCGGGCGCCATTATTGCGATCTAAATCCAAACAAAGAGGCATGTTTTTGTCTTGTCTTCATTCCACTGTAAACAAAAGTGCTTTATATAGCAATATAAATCTTAAGCCAAAACAAGCAAAGTGTTTGGAGGCGCTTTTTAATAGGAGAGATACTGTCGCTGTTTTACCGACTGGATACGGTAAATCTTTAATTTACCAATTGCTCCCAACACTGCTTCATGAAAGGAATCTCTTCGAACAAAGGCAATCAGGTGAAGCAGTTCTAAACCGATCTTCGCCCGTTATCCTTGTTGTTTCGCCTTTGAATTCGCTGGTTGACGATCAGTTAAGAAAGATAAACGACAGCACGGGTTTAAAAGCAGCAGTTCTGAAAAATAACCAGGAAGAATGTGGCACTGATTTCAAAGACGCATTGTTCAATATTGTGTTTCTTCACCCCGAAGCATGTTTGTCGTCTAAGGCAGGATTTAAGTTATTTCAATCTGCACCGTACCAAGAATCCGTTGAGGCTATCGTTGTCGACGAAGCTCACTGCATTTTGGAATGGTAAGTATAATTCACAAACCGTTTAATAATAAAAATATACCTTATATACAAGAACATTAATTGGTTTTTGTGAATCGATTTATATTACAAATATTAAAATTAATTCATTTTTAAGGCAGCAAATGTTATTTTTTATTTTTTGTATAAACATATTTATTCATTTAGTTTACCCAAGAGCGTAAACGCTCATTGAGGGGCTCACACTACATTTAACAATACAAATAAATAAATACACAACAGGAGAGACAGGAAAAGACGAACAGAAAAAACCAACAACAAAAAGTGATCAAAGCTGGTTCAATTGGTTAATAGGTTAATCTTTAGAAAAACGATTAGTTTGCTTGATATATTTTTGAACATGCATAAATATACATCTATTACTATCTGCACTCAAATCAATTGAACCAAATAAAATTATTTTCAATTTTTGGGAATCCGACAAGAGATGCCAGCCTTCACCATAAACTTGAGCAGCAGCCGAGAGTAAGGATAATCTAAGAGCAGTATATCGGGAACAATATAACAAATAATGAATTACTGATTCACAACAAGCTCCACATAAACATGCTGGAGATAAACTACAAATAATTTTAAACAAATAATAATTCAGAGCGTTACAATTTAGGCGTAAACGAGTATGTAAAATAGAATAATATCTATCAATAGAAAAATCATAATAGCTAGTGTAAGTTTGAATGTCAAAAAAAGAAGATAATGAGTTCTTAAATGAACCAATCGACTTTGTATTACAATCAATAAAGTCAATACTATTCCATAATATAGTAGTTGAAGGAAAAAACGATTTTTTAAATAGTTCGGTTCTCACACAAAAAAAGAAAAGTCGAAAGCATTTCTTAAGGATAGACCCGACCTTTGCTGTACTGTTTGAGGCAATAAATCTGACAAATAATTTGGTGTTAAATTATTTGCAATTTTAAAATATAAAATAAGTTTATGGATCGCCTTGTTTTCATGTCTTCCCAAGCTAATTCCTCCAATATTTTTTAGGGGTGATGATTTCAGGACTGACTATTCCCACCTTGGCATGCTGTGTGCTCTTTTCCCATCAGTTCCTGTTCTGGCGCTTACTGCAACTGCAAGCAAGAAAGACCGAGAAGCAATAAAGAACACGTTGCATATGAGAAATCCTCTGGAAGTTGTAGGAAGCCTTAACAGACCAAATATTTTCTACGAGAAAGCATTCAGGAATGGTCCAGATATAGAGTCGTATGAGGAGATATTAACACCGATTGCTCAAAATCTTTTGGCACAGAAAATTGAATATCCCTTGACAATTGTTTATCTCAATTTGAGATGGTGTGGATTTGCCTATAGGCTCTTTGAGAGAATTTTAGGCTGTGAGCAATATTTTCCAACTGGTGGCGACCCAATCCCTGAGAATAGATTATTCTCGCAATTCCATTCCCCACAAACTGCTGCCATGAAAGAGCAAATTTTGAAAGAACTTGGGCGTCAGTGTTCCAAAGTGAGGGTAGTGTTTGCCACAGTTGCGATGGGCATGGGAGTGGATATACCCACCATTCGAAACATCATACACATTGGACCACCCCGAACTGTCAGGGAGTATATGCAGGAAACTGGGAGAGCAGGCAGAGATGGATCCTCATCAATGGCAGTGTTGTACTACAATAATCGTGACATCGCAAAAAACAAGAAAGGAATCAGTGAGGAAATTAGAGACTATTGCCACTTGGAGTATTCGTGCATGAGGAAATACCTTTTGGACCGTTTAGATGCAGGACTTACCGCCAAAGAACAGATTGTTGGGCACTTCTGTTGCAGCAATTGCAGTTTGGTATGTGACTGTGCTAGTTGTAGCATGTGATTTTAACCTTCATCATTCAAGACAAATTTGACAGAAAATATAGCTTATTCATAATAAGTAAAGCTGCCAATTTGAATCTATTTTTGTAAAAAGAAAGATGACATAAAGGCCAATTTGTAGTAAACTAGCCATCTAAATGAACATAAAAAACTGGCAGCCATTAATATTTGGGACAAAAATCTATAATTGTATGTGCACATTTGTGAATCTTCTTTGTGTATATATTTTAACTTTGCCAGAGTTATAATCATGTCAGTCACAAATTGAATATTTACGAATAAAACATACCTAAAATGCACTAAACAAAAACAAAAACTAAAAAAAATGTTCATATCAACTTGTTTAACAGTTCGATTTGCCCAGGCATTTTCTTGTTAGATGAACAACCCCGAATTTCAGCTACTTAGCAAATTATTATTTATTTATCAGAAAGATATTTTGGTTGTGCATACATCACCCATTAATGGCCAAACTTTCCCCTTAACAAGTTAAATCATTTGCATTAAACAATGTAAAATAGTCTGGTGTTGGACAAAATAAAATAGTCCGGCATTAGATAAGGCTCTTCCACTTGTCGCAAAAACCAACTCGCAAGCTCGCTGCGAGTACTTCCATCCAATCACAACGCTCGACAGTTTATTTTAATTACATGCAAGAACTTGCAGCGAGTTTGCGAGTTGGTTTTTGCGATGAGTGGAAAAGAGCCTATAGTATAAAATAGTCTGGCATTAGAAATAGGATACGTTTAATCCATTAAAGCACAAGGCCCTCCCTTAATGAGTAAAATCATCTGGCATTAGACAAAGTACAATAACAAAGTTCGGCGCATTGTGCCTTAATGGATTAAATTACAACTAATAATCACTCCCCGTCATAAGACTTTAATCCTCATCACCAATCGCTTCCTCAGCATCAGTTTCCATTGTTGGGACATTGTACAACAAATTCTTCTTATGTCGTTGCAACCATTCCTTGAATTTCACTTCTTCAAGATCATGCAGGGGATCAGATGACACAGATGGGAAAGAATTGTGCTTTCTGTCACTCTTGTTTGCAAAAGGCTTTAGATTATGCAAGTCTTTCAAGATTTGCAATTCATCTGAAGATGAAGATTTGTGACTATGGGCAGTTGGTTTGGCATGAATAGCTGCTTGGTCATCAAAATTCTGCATTGTTTTTCTTATTCAACCTACTGCTTTGCTTGCACGCTCAATGGCCTTGTCCGTCTTGTTTGCACCCATGTTCTTTATCAATTTCTTCAAGTCCCTGTTCCGATTCTCTTGCATCAGATCAATTTCCAAATTCTTTCCCTTGCCTCCAGTCCAGTTTGCAGTTGCTGCCCAAGTGCATTGGTAAGCTTCTTCTTCTGAAAGCAAAACATCATTCTGGATAATGCTGATGAACATTTCAATCCCATATGCATTGTAACCAGAGTCGGTCTTGAAATGATGTAGTAGTTGCTTGTGGAGTTGGTTTATTCGATGCCCGTTCCCTTCTCTAACAGCATCTTTGAGGTCAGCAACTAGAAAGTAGTACTTGAGCAATAGCAGTGAGTGTTCCCTCACATAATCTGGGCTCTCTGGTGGAATGTCATCTTGTTCAGGGTTGCCTTGTACAGCTACTGGACCAGGTGTGATCAAGTACTCATCGATAAATGTATCCAACATTCCATCCCAGTATGCTTTCTTGTGTTTCTCCGCAGACATCAAACGGTAAGGTGGGCTGTTCTTCCTTGGTGGATCGCTTACTGTTGACATGCTAAAGAAATTTAACAGTGCCTCAACAGTATAGCATCTGCCAACTGCAAGAAATAATTGCTCGCACTCTTCGAAGTGCTTCACATCCTTGGTGACATTTCTTCTCTGGAGCATTTCTCTGAAGTACCGAAGGGTTCCAATTTCTCGCGCAGAATTCTTGTACAACTTCTTGAATATTAACTAAATATAATACATGAAAGTTTTTTAGTTTATAATATGTACAATTATGAAGTTCAGAAAGGGGACCAATTCCTTTTGGGAACCAAGAGAAATCTGTACCATGATGCATTTTTATTTGACTCCGTCTTCTAATGCCAGACACTTATCAAGGAGAGACTATTGTGCCAATGGTACAGTAATAAAGGGTTAAGGAACTGCCCAAAGTAATTTGTAAAATTGATCCAATGAATACTAGAATGCTTGATGCAAGAGTCTCCCTTTGACAAGTAAAATCGTCTACTGTTAGACAGAGTAAAATAAGAAAGTAGGTTGCACCAGTGTGCATTGTGCCTTAATGGGTTAAATTAAAAGGCTCTAACTCATTAAGGCCCATTAGGGTGCACCAGGGCACATTGTGCCTTAATCAGTTAGCAAGAAACATTGGCATATAGTTTTTGTTAGCTCATTAAGGCCCAAGGGTTGCACCTGGGGACATTGCACAGGTTAATTTAGTATTATATACAGGACAGCTTACTTTAATAAGGCTTTGTTTGGTATGCCAATCTGCTATTCTAAAGGGATAGAGATGATCTAGCCTATCTGTGGGAGTGTGACAGCCAGCTCTAAGATCTTTACCACCTGCCAGTCTTACTCTTGACAACTGATCACCATAACATGGAACCTTCGGTAAGGGATCATCAGGGGGAAGGACTCGTGGGATGTGTGCTCCAGGCTGATCAGGACGAGACGTTGTTCCAATAGGAGGACCAGGAATAACAACAGGTACACTAGAGTTGCTAGTGATACCAGCTTTGGAATACAGTTGTTGAATCCATGTTTCCATAGTGTCCAACACAGCTACTAACTCAGCGTATTTCTTCTCGTCTTTCATCATAACGGGATATGGAATGATAACAGATGGTGATCTCATTTCGACTGGATAGAGGCTTGAGGTACTACCTACAAGGTCCTTAAAAGGTTTGAAGGCCTGTAGGAATTCACAGATTATATTTCCCAGCAGGATCTTGTATCGTTCCCTTGTGCAAGCCATTTCTTCTGCATTTGGAGTGACAATTTCTCTGACATTTACAAGTGCAAGAGACTGTTGAGGTGCATTGCTGGAAAATTCCTTTTGAGGTACACGGTCAAACACCAAGCTGGTTGCAACTGCATGGACATCTCTATTTTGGTTGTCTGATCGCATCTCATGAACTTTAATTGTCCAGTCAATGTTATCCATGACAAACACAAACTTGTGACCTTTCTTGACAAGTTCGACAGCATGATCCATGAAATGTTTCCCGATATCGTCCATAATTGGATACTTCATCTGAGATGTCAGGCAAAATCCATACTTATTCAATCTATCCAACACCTAGTAAAGTAATTAAAATCAGAATTTTTAAATGCAAGCAAATAATTATTAACTAAAGGTACAATGCGCGCTGGTGCACCCTACTTTGATATATTACCCTGTCTAACTCTAGATGATTTTATGCCAAGGGAAGGCTCCTATGCCTTGATGGGTTAATATCATATCTACTGCAATCATATATTTCCTAACACGGATTTCACGGATTGATTCAATTACTTTTTTATCAGATACAAAGTGGATATGTATTTCCCTACATATAGTCTATAGATGTTTAAATAAGTTGTAAAACTTGTGTTTACAAGGAGTTTTTTAGAAAATATATACATCAAACTTCTATTACTGTAGCAGTAGATCATTACTAGACCCTAAACAAACAGTATTATTTGGCTGACAGCGTGCTTATTGTTTACCTCTTGATTTGCATCTCCATCAATTAAAAGCAAAGTGTTCAATCTTTGCAACAGGCTCATTTCATGAAAACGGTTAAACATCGTCAGTGAATAAACCAAGGCCATTGTTGGGATCTTCTTTTCAATGTTTATGTCCATTTCCAACATACAAAAAAGAATTTCGTGTACCGTGGGGCATAGCCGTTTCATTTCTTCAATAATCTCTTTAAAGTTAACCTTCGATAAAGCCTCAAAGTCCCTTTTTCTCAAAACGGAGTTGGTGTTTCTCTGAGCGACATATTTTAGTTCTTCCTGCATCTTTGAGGCAACTTTTTCTTTCGACTTTTCGAAGTTTTCTAAAGCGCTGTCACATAGTGCATCAGTTGAAGTGGTTGGCTAAAAACAAGCCGAAAAAATAAATCAATTAGCTAATGTAAAGTATCAATTTACGACCATTTATCATCATAACTTTTTAATCTTAGAGCCAAAGCATTCGATATAGTTGTTGGGACTAATTTGAAATTGCTTGGCAATTCAATTACAAAAGTTAGGTACAACAATTTACTTCATCTCGTCCAATTCAGGTAGAAAGCGAACTTTTGCAACAAGTTTTTTTAACAGAAAGAGAATGGTCTGAAATTTTCGCCAATGCACCGCGGGTTCCAGACATATTGAAATATGTTCCTGGCGCAAGAAGGCAAAGCAGACAAGAAATGGTTACCAATCTTCTTATGAATGATAGAAGAAACTGTCACCCAAAAGTATGGATCCTAAAAAAAAAAGATAAACAAAGAGGAACAATTCCCCGTTGTCGATGTTGCCGAAAAGAACAAGAAGATGGAGATTTGTGTATTTCAGTAGTTGGTTTGTATGTACCCTATGAACAGAATTTTGTAGTTGAGACAACATTTTATTTCTGCCCTTCCGTGGAATGTATAAAACATATCCCTCCATGGGTCAACTTGACCCCGCCATCTGGAATAACAGTGGACGGGTCCGTTACACGTGAAGAAATTGCAAATCTTAGGGATTCGCCTCTTATTGACTTCCTAATTTTACCATGATCAAGTTTGTTGGTAGTATTTTTCAGTGTAAGTTGAAACTATGTACGTAAAGAAGTTTCGTTTACATCCTGTGACAGTGTGAGCAGTGTAAGGAAATGAAACGGGTTTTACGAGTTTTGTTGTTCAGAAACGGTCAAACGAGAATGAGATTTATGACTGACTTTTACGAGTTTTGTTGTTCAGAAACGGTCAAACGATAATGACAGTTGGCAGTTACGAATTGTTACAAGGGACATTTCAAGTTCTACGATTAACAAAATATTAACGGTTTAATGAGTGTTCCAACCATGTTTTAACTTAAATAGAACACATGATAGTGTTGGGAAAGCATGAAAAACAGTTGCTATAACAAAGATCGCATGACTGCCAACTCTCATGCACTCTCATTCTCCTTTCATTCATCATTACTGCATTTAGAAATTCTTGTAAATTAAGTTATGTTGGTTATCATTACTTTATATGATATATCTTTGCTTATCAAAACTATTATTAAAGGTTCTGCACGATATTTAGAAGCCTGTAGTATAGACATTCGGCGTGGTATTTGGTTATATATAATTATATTGTTTTATATAGTCACCCATCGTATATGAGCAATTGTCCAATCTGGTTGATTGAGTTGTTGCTTTTACTACTGTATTATATCCTCTTTTGAACTGAAATTCTAATCTAAAAAGAAATATTTATTTTGATACGACTCAATGGAATGTATAATCCGCGAGCCACTCCAGGCCCAGGGGCAACGTTAGTAGGATACTACTGTAGTTCCACTCGGTTATTCACGCGGAAATGAAAGCATTAGCGAAGTGATGGGTGGTCATCCTTGCTGATCTCAAAGTTATAGCGGGTCGTCATTATTGCAAACACTGAATCATCAAATTTAAAATTTGCATTATAAGGACTGCATGAAGATAGCGAAATGACAAAAAGGTCTTGAGAATATATTTCAGTTTGGTGTATTGGAATAAATTTTCCAGATCAACATCATGAAATATCACATCTTAGAAAAAGCAGAAATAAAAATTTCAACACTAAAACAGACTTTTTATCTTTCACACTCAAGATTTTGCCCAAAACTAACCTGCGATAAAGCCTATATAAAAATAAATAGGCCTGATACAAACCTTCACGAAAATGTCCATGCCTTACAAGCGTATTTCGGGTGTAAATCTGATTGGTCTATGAGACAAAAGATTTTTTAACCTGCCTTTTGATTCGTTGGTCCTAATTAGATTATACTATTATTAGTATTTTGAACTATAATTAGATTGTTGTCAGTTATGAGATTGACAGAAATATAAACTTTGCTGTGGGTGGAATGCAATCAGATTAAGGTTTGTGTCAGGTTTTATAAAATAGAGCCTGAACTCAGGTTAGGCCTACTGTACTAATTTCAGACTGCAGGAAAGTAATTATGAGTACTCATATGGCACCAGTGTAAAAGGAATGCCCCCCACCACACTCCTAGGCTTGCATCTTGGGTAAGTGCGAGTAACCCCATTGGCCATTGTATGATGGCTTGCTCCACTGCCTTGTGGATTCTTTGGGAGCTAGGTGGAACTTTAGGGGGGCTATGGAGTACATGTATGGGTAGCCCTCAGTCTCCATATACGTTATGCTCATGGTTTTAAGTATGCTACATAGAGGTCTCTTTGGTGCCGCTATATATTTCAGGGGTGTTTGGACATGTGAAGGCATAAATAACCAATATCTCAGTTAAAAGAATTGAGCTTCTAGGTACAGTAACCTTGAGCCACACGCCCGGTGGGATTGCTTGAAACCAATAACTTACAGTGCACTATACTGTAGGGCATTTGCAGAATTACTAGTTTTCAAAAGAATAAAGTTGTGGTTATGCATGTTGGCTGTATGCTCCAGTGATTCTGCAATATGGTACCATAGGCATTAGGCAGGTTGTAGCCAAATGTTGACAAAAATATTCAAAATTTTACAGTAATAAAACAGTGCCTGCCTTGCTAAATATGGCAAGAATCTAACATCAACCTAGAGACAAGCGTGAGGTTTAAATGAATATGAATATTAGGCTAATTAGTAATTTAATATCCTTATTTTAAATATTTAATACATGATCTGACTGGATAAATTAATTCACAACTTTAATACTTTCATTCGACCTATGTTTTTAATTTTAAATAAGTGTAATATCGACCGGGATGATTGAATTGTTCGTAAAAGTCCCATACCAAACGCACAATAAATCAATAATAATTTATAATATAAAACATTTTCAAAATTTATATTTCGACAATTCTACGTTTCGACTGAGCGGACTGACTCTAGTCTGCGTAGACAAAATAATAAACAGTTTTAAAAACGCACAATTTGTAAGACACTGCTAGATAGTCCATATGATCATTCCTGTCTTCTTTTAAAGCAGCTTATTCCCCATACTAAAAGCTGTTTTAGACTTTAGTCTTAGACATTCCTTAGACCATAAATAAAGAATGGCCGCCATGTTTTTTTACAGTCTTTCCACTTTGATGAACAAAATTTCCTCTAATTTTCTGAAAACTTCCTACCGGCGATTACTTCCCGGAAAAATTACCCGCGCCATTTTTAATTACCAGCGCCATTATTAACTACCCGCGCCATTTTTAATTACCCGCGACCTGCGCCTCTTACCCGCGACCCGCGCCTCTTACCCGCGACCCGCGCCAAATAATATATGAGTACAAACAAAATGGTTTCTTCTTCACACAAATATTTTTTAACAAAAGAAAATTTCTGCAAATGGCAAAGAACTCGTCCATATATGGAAGAATCTCTCTCACTTCTTTTATGTCAACTGATGCTCATCTGCTTCTTCACACATATTTTAGGTACATACGTATGCGCTGGAAACTTCAAATGTGTTTGAAACATTGGAAGATGAAAATGGTGGGTTCATGTTAAATTCTTGCTCCCACATTAATGTTCATCAGTAGTAATATAGGTACCGATCAACCCTTATTTTTAGGGGGCCGCAGGGGGCCACACTAATTAGTATGCAAGGGGCCCGCAAACATTAGCATGCAAGGGGGCCGCACTAATTAGCATGCAAGGGGGCCACAAACATTAGCATATAGGGGGCCGCACTAATTAACATTAGCATATGGGACATTGACATATGGGGGCCGTACTAATTATTACCTTTGGGGCGCCGCAACTCATTATTAACATAAACATAATTAATTATACGACTTGGTCCTACTCCTTTGGGATTTCTCAACCCTCATGCAATTAATTTGGGCAAAACAGTCATTATGTCGAGTTCAGTGTTTTCCGTTTTTTCCAAACCTGATAATTCCATAAACATAATTTATAAAGTCCAATCTATTGAATGCTTATATTAGAAATATAACCCTTCTACAAAGTTTTCAAGCGTTTATTTAGTAAAGTCTATACAAGTGAGATTTACAAACATTGTCGTTTTGGCGTTAGAAACATAAATATGTTGATGCATTTATTGCTAATGTAAACTATAGACACAATACCTTAACTCATTAAGGGATTAAGTAAAAAGGCTTGTTTGGGCGAAACAACCATCACAATAGCTATATAGTTTGCCAAGCGTCATGTTCCAAACACAGTCCGTTTCAACATATTCTCGTATCTAATATCACCTTATACGAAAGGCTTAGACAACTAATATAGCGACGCTTAACCTAGTAAAATATTATTGCCTTATGCGAAATAATAACAAGTAGAATATAGCTTTCTAAAACGAGAAGATCTTAAGGTTTAATCGGCATAGTTAAGGTCTTATAGAGAAATACAAATATATGTTCGCCAAGCGATTGTATAAACATAGTTATTACAGGGATTTAAATCTGACAAAGTTTCAAGTGTTTTAGATGTAGCAGAATAGGAAGGCAGTGATTTTAAAGCGAGATTTACAAGCATATATAAACATTTAGCATGGTTATGTGTCTTTTGTATCTTTAAAGAGTTCTCATATTTTTTGCCTGTTTTCGGGGGATAATCTTGCAATATCCTCAGCTTTCATAGGACTATATTTTGATCTCTCGTTAAGTAGTCTTTGTTTATAACCTTTTCGTTGCTCTGGCGTCATCATTGCTAAATCTTTAGGTCTCCAATCTTTAGGTTAACAAAGTAAATAATGTCTGCTCTGGGTCTCCTTCTAAGAGCGTATTATTCTTAAACTCCATCACTCGCTGTCGACCGAGTCAAACTCGTAACCTTCTCACCTTTTAACCATAACTTTACATTTCCTTAACCCATACCGGGCAAGCATATCTCGGATATACTATAGTCATAGACTATAGTCATAGTAATGGATTATAGTCTACGACCATAGTCATAGTCATGGACTATAGTCTATGATTATAGTCTGACTATGACTATAGTCTATGACTATAGTCTGACTATAGTCCATGACTATGACTATGGTCCAGGATTACAGTCTATGACTATGACTATAGTCTATGACTATAGTCCATGACTATGACTATGGTCCGGGATTACAGTCTATGACTATAGTCTATGACTATAGTCCATGACTATGACTATGGTCTATGATTACAGTCTATGACTATAGTCTATGACTATAGTCTATGACTATAGTCTATGCATATGACTATAGTCTATAGGCCGGCCTCCACTTGGACGTACGGCCAGCACGGCCGATTTTGTGCATGCTCTGTGACTCGAAAATTATCGCTGACTTGACTGTCGCGCTAACTTTTTGTACGTATGACAGTAGAACTGTATTCTACTTTCTGTGCGGCTGTCAAGTTTTTAACCAATCACATTTCAACAAAAGTATAAACATGCATGTGATTAATTTCAACATGGCGTATGAGCAGGGAGTGCAAGTTGATCTTACAGGACATGCTTTTGCAGTGTATCAACAAAAAAAAGCACAGAAACAGCAGCAAAATATCCAATTACAGCAAGGACAAGAACATATCCAAATACAACAACAAGAACTTCTTGTGCTCTCGAGATGAAAATGAAACCAAACAAACTGTATCGTTTGTTGCAGAAGATGACGGACCCTCACCAAAGATAAACAATCTTAGAAAGGAAAATATAGAGGAGATGCTTATTAATGAGATAAAACAATACAGATGCCTGTGGGATACAGGAGCCAGGTCGTACAAAGAAGAAGGAAAGTTGGAAGCAAATTGCTGCAAAATTGGGCACAATTGGTAAGCATGTTGCTGCAAGATTACATAATACTAAAGAAAAATGTTTACCATAGCTTCTTTTTGTTTGTACATTGATTGTGTGATGCAACAATTGCTTGCTTTCAGTATAATATTTTTAATAAATGGCATGTATTCTAAAATTCTGAATAGAATAAGATTCAAATAAATAAAACTTATACCGTATGCTTCAGTCATTTGAAACCACGGCCCCCCCACCCCCGCGACATAGCAGGGGATTAACAAAATTTAGCAGGGATTTAATGCTATTTAACAACATGTTATGTCCCGGAGGGTGCTGGAATTAACTAAATATTTTATAACCTGGGAGTTGACCCGGGATTTAAGAGCTGCTATATATAAATACACCGGGGATAACCGGGGACTTATTAAACATTTTGCTCAATCGTTTTCAGATCTCAGTTTTTCTTTCGCTCCTTAAAAACCTCACAGCAAGCTGAGGCAGACCTGGTGACTAATCTGTAGGTAGGGCCATGTAATTGATAGGTATATACAGTACTTAAACACTGACTTCGAACACTTGACGGAATTCAATCTGGAAGTTGCGGAAGATAGGTAACTCAAATGCATGCATGATGCGGAATTTGTCTTGTATTTATAGTTTAGGTACACTGAAGCCCGGCTGTATGGGGGTTTTAACAGACCAGTTTGCCCCAGGGGCGGGGGAATTAATGTTTTTTAACACTTGGTTAGTATTAAATTCCCCGCTTTGTCCCATGGTTTCAAATGACTGAAGCATTACAAAAAAGCTGGCAGCAACCAGACATGCTTGTATACAAAATTACTATACAGTGAGGGTCAAAAGTATGAGTCCAGTCAATATTCTTTGGTTTTTTTTATTGATATAGTAGATAAACAATATATTTTCACACAACTCAGCACTATATGTGCATAAAATTAGCATTTATATCAACGTTAGAATTGATTATATTATATTAGCCAAGCGAATATTATGTTAATATTTTGTGTGACCTCCTTTTGCTTTTAAAACAGCTTGAACACTCTTCCTAGCATGGAGTCAACAAGTTTCCTAAGTACGGCTGGTTTAAGATTATTCCAGCATTTATTAAGGACATCCCATAGGTTATCTTTACTTGTGGCATTATGTTTCACTTTCTTTTGTTTCAAATGTTCCCATAAATGCTCAATACGAACAACCAGATCACCTTTCTTTTCCTTCTTTCTTAAATAATTTTTACACATGTGAGAAGTGTGTATTGGATCATTATCTTGTTGCAACACAAAACCCCTTCCAACCAACCTTAAGCCATGGTATGGCATATCTTTGAAGGATGAAATGATATTTTTGTTTTGTAAGAGTGTTCTTAATTCTGTAAAGATCATCAACAGAAGACAGAAGGAAGAGAAAGGTGATCTGGTTGTTAGGCCTATGGACTTTTTCCTCAATCTCTAGACTTAAACCCTATTGAGCATTTATGGGAACATTCGAAACGAGAGAAAGTAAAACATTTGCCACAAGTGAAGACAACCTATAGGATCTCCATAATAAATGCTGGAATAACCTTAAACCAGCGGTACTTCAAAAACTTGTTTACTCTATGGCTGGAGGAGTTAAAGCTGTTTGGAAAGCAAAAGGAGGTCACACAAAATATTAAAATAATGTTCACTTGGCTAAGGGGCCATTCACAAAGGATGTCTGAGCCGAGGGAGAGGAGGGGAGTTGGGAAATCAGGACAAACTCGGACTTGGGAGGGGGATGCTGCCCCGGGAAAATATTAAAAATTGAGGGTCGGAAATGCCATTTCCTGCACATTTTGGGGGACAAATTTAAGAACTTGCACAGCAAAATGCTGCAAAAATTTGCACTTCATACTTAATATTGAAGGTAATCTCTAACATTGCTGGTAATTTTTATTGTGAAGATCTTACAAAAAACATATTTAAGTAATATAGTATTTGTGTTGCATACATCTGTCTCATCCAAAATACTCTCAAGTGTATGTAATGTAAAGGTTGATTATAAGGTGACCCCCCTCAATGTAGCTTTAAAACTCACCCCCATTTATGACTTGGAAAATTGATGACCCACCCCCCAATTTTCATAGCCCACCCCCCCATATACTTTATGACCAGTCCCTTAATATGAATTAATTTTTCCATTGATGAATTCAACAGTGTTGTGAAATAATTAGGTTTTTGAATTTAATATTATTAAACCTCCCTTTTCTAGACAATAGGTTGCCACAATTGCAATAACACAGGTGCTTGTTTGATCCTTATTAAGTGATTGTTATTGTAAGAGGAAATTTTTACAAACTGATTGCATATTACACGCTCATGGATGTCCAGAGGGAGAGGGGGGGCTCTAAATTCGGACAATGCCAGACAAGGGGGGGAAGGGGGGTCAGAAAATCTATAATTTTGCCGGACATCCTTTGTGAATGGTCCCTAATATAATATATTAATAAATTCCAACGTTGGTGTAAATGCTAATTTTATGCCCATATAGTGCTGTGATGTATGAAACTATATTGTATATCTATCACATCGATGAAAACCAAAAGAATGTTCACTGGTCTCAGACTTTTGACCCCCACTGTACATGTGATCTGCGTTTAATATATATATATATTAATATTATATGTTATTTACCGGCTTGGAGGTCCGTATAGCAATATTTTCCGAGGTCTCAAAAACGTCCGAGGCTGAGGGAGATTTTTGAGACCAAGGGAAATATTTGCCTATGCGGACCGACCAAACCGGTAAATATTTTTATTTTTTATTTGCAGTCCAAATTCATATTTTTACGAGAGCAGTCCGTATGGGGCCATACAGGCCGCTCCCGTAGCCAATCAGATTGCAGAAAACCCTAATACTTTTAGAAGATGTTTTGAAGAAGAAGATATTTGAGAGATGGCATGGCAAAATGTTTAAAAAAGATAGAATTGTCAAGTTGTTCTGGTTCAGGTGCACACAGAACCCCAACTTGTAAACACTTTGAAAGTTTGTTGTTCTTGCGTGATACTATTTGCCACAAATAAACAGAAAGCAACCTTAACTTGTTTAGAACAGTTGAAGCCCCCAAAGGTCCCAATGATATCAATGTTGCTTCATCTGCCACTCAGATCAATGAGCAATTTCGTTGGTCTTCATCTGTCCCAGTAGTATCAACTCCAAGCACTAAAAACAAACCAAGTGAAGCAACAACAGTTATCAATAAAAGGCCCCGTAGTGATCATGACAGAAAGTATTGATACCATGCTTCTTGAATCCCTGAAAGGAGAAGATTCAGCAGATGATCACGGTGGTCAGTTACTAAGCTTTTTGCCTACGGAAGCGTAGGCTCGCACGCAGCTAGCGATATTCCCCATGAGACCACATTTTTGCCTCGCGAAATATGCAAATATGGCTGCATGTCCTGACCAAGTTTTAGCAGCACTTTCGGCCCTTAAACTTGGTTCTTCTGGTGATGATACCGAGAGATCGGAGAAATTTTGGAACTCTGCCACAGTGGCTATGAAATTTTCTGTGGAAACGCGGTTTGGAAGTGTGAGGAGAAGCCAAATTATGGCATGCGAAGTCTTGATCCAATATTCGAAGAGAGATCTGCGAATAAGTTTGTGCTTACGGGCCCCCTCATTGAGCTAGGGAAGGCTATATTTGCGAAGCTTGGGAGGTCAAGAAACACTGGCCTTATGCCACCAGTGAAGTTGTTTGTGCCATACACAATATTTCGGCATATTTGTAATGTCATTCTCGGCTATGGTGGCTCTATGAAAAGCAGCAAGTCGAGCCTGACTGTGTAGATTGAGTCGTTCGAGACCGCCTCGAAAGTGTTTTCGCCTGTGAGATTTGGTGGCCTTAATTTTCTCAAGAAGAGACCTTTTAATAAAGTGAGGGAGAACAACCGTCCGATGCTGATATATTCAGGAAGAACTGCTGTTGTTGTGGGGAAGTCAATGCCAATATTGTTCGACTACAACATGAAGCAAGATAAACTGACTTTAACATTTTACATTCAGTGCTACAACAAGGAGGACTTTTGCCTGGACTTGAAACTGCAAGCATTGATGAACAAGTAACTATGACTAAGTATATATTATACAATAATAACAATATAGTCAATAAATAACACTATAAATAGCGACCTATATTTGCAGTTTATATCATAATCAATACTAAAGTTAATGAACTGTTACATTATATACACTATAAATTTGTTTTTCTATCTTTCTGAGATGCAAACTATGAATTAGATTTCTTAAAATATTTGTAGAAAGAAGTGTATGGTGGCACTTCATGTTCATGGAATGATTCTTGCATTTTGTGTTGAAAAAAATTGCTAACCAAATAAACCAGGTGCTTGTATTTTGTAACAGTGCTGTAATAAACTCAGCAAATTATTTTGTAAAGGGTTCATCATGTGCCATGTCACTGCCATGGGGCTGAAATTTCTTGGCTGTCACAATATTATTTAATTTTATAATTATGTCAGTTCCCTAACAGCTAATTTCATACCAGGTGGATCATTCCATGCTCACTACTGTGAAGCTAGCACAGGATCCACCCTCACTTTCGATCTCTCGCTGAAACAACTATCAAAAATTACTCGGATAGAAAAATAGAAAATAAATACCAAACCTTAAACATTTGTCTTAATATTGCTATACGTTGAATACCATTTCGCTATTTTCCCCTTGAGAAATAATGTGTGCAGTTCTCAATTACTGGTAACAATAATCTTGACACCATTCACATTATAATACTGAAAAATACTGCCGCAAATTTATGCCTAACCCGTAATATTGCATATTCTATCCTTTAAAATACAAATACTAACTGGTCCAACAATGAACGCCATGAAAAGTGGACTAAAACAACTTGAAAAAAATAGGCAATTTTTGGACATGGAACAACGTGTCAACAGCCGGTATGAGGTATGCACAACATTCTTAACGTGAAACCGCTTGCCAAGGATTCGAAACACATTATACAATTCATTTAATAGATTTTGTTAAACGCTTCTCAAAGAACAATATCTTCAACCACATGAACTGCTCCTATATTTGGTGTTAAAAGAATGAAGCTGAATATGATATTTTGTCTAATATAAGATATAAAACGCATATAAAATTTAAAAGTAATGCACACAACGACATTCAGTAATTCCACATTTTAATGGACTTGTAATGTTTCATACGCGCTTCAAAACAAGCGAAGTTAGCCTTCAGAAACGGGTTGTATATAGATGAGTAAGGTATAGATAGATAGCCCATACTTCATAGATATTGAATATGAAATTGTTAGACTGGCCCAAATTCGTGCTTGCATCTTATGGGACTTAAAACACACAAGTCCGCTACCCTGACATTCAAAATCGCGTCTAATTAAATAATTCCAAAGTGTAATGTTTCATACGCACTTACAAACAAGCGAAGTTAGCCTTCAGAAACGGGTTGTATATAGATGAGTAAGGTATAGATAGATAGCCCATACTTCATAGATATTGAATATGAAATTTTTAGACTGGCCCAAATTCGTGCTTGCATCTTATGGGACTTAAAACACACAAGTTCGCTACCCTGACATTCGAAAACGCATCTAATTAAATAATTCCAAAGCCAAGGCAAAGTGTAATGTTTCATACGCGCTTCAAAACAAGCGAAGTTGGCCTTCAGAAACGGCTTGTATATAGATCAATAAGGTACCGATAGATAGCCCATACTTCATAGATATTGAATATGAAATTGTTAGACTGGCCCAAATTCGTGCTTGTGTCTTATGGGACTTAAAACACACAAGTCCGCTACCCTGACATTCAAAATCGCGTCTAATTAAATCATTCCAAAGTGTAATGTTTCATACGCACTTACAAACAAGCGAAGTTAGCCTTCAGAAACGGCATGTATATAGATGAATAAGGTACCGATAGATAGCCCATACTTCATAGATATTGAATATGAAATTTTTAGACTGGCCCAAATTCGTGCTTGCATCTTATGGGACTTAAAACACACAAGTCCGCTACCCACACATTCAAAACGCATCTAATTAAATAATTCCAAAGTGTAATGTTTCATACGCACTTACAAACAAGCGAAGTTAGCCTTCAGAAACGGGTTGTATATAGATGAGTAAGGTATAGATAGATAGCCCATACTTCATAGATATTGAATATGAAATTTTTAGACTGGCCCAAATTTGTGCTTGCATCTTATGGGACTTCAAACACACAAGTCCGCTACCCTGACATTCAAAATCGCATCTAATTAAATAATTCCAAAGCCAAGGCAAAGTGTAATGTTTCATACGCGCTTCAAAACAAGCGAAGTTCGTATTCAGAAATGGCGTGTATATAGATGAATAAGTTACTGATAGATAGCCCATACTTCATAGAAATTGAATATGAAATTTTTAGACTGGCCCAAATTCGTATCACGTGCCGGTCCGCAGAACGTCATCTCATGACGTCATGTTCACTGCACGTTTGCAACGGTCCATAGTGAAACAATTTAGACCGGTCAATAATAAAACGGGAAGTGAGGCGCGAGCTGCTTGCGTCTGCCGGTCGGTTTGCAAGTCGTTCAGAAGAAGATAATAATCTATTATTAAGAGATAAAGACGGAATACCAAGTGAATTATTGAGACTTTGACACTTGCTATATAATAAAACACTTATTTACTGAGACAGCGTGTTTCGAGGGCAACAACGGCGGTCTCGGGGCCATAAAACACGCTGTTCCCTCGGTTTCAGTAAATAAGTGATAAATGTATATTAACGCTTTTACACATGAGTGGACCACGAGTGACTACGGATGGTCCACGGATGGACCACGAAAAAACAGGTTCGGCACTTTCGGGGTAGCAGATTGTTATAAAAGTCGAAAAACGTTTTGTTTTTGTCGTTCTCTCTTATTTTGTATCGGGAATAACACTCGGCAGGAGTAGAAAATCATCTTTACTGATTCAGTAATACATGACAGAATAAGAGAGAACGACGAAAACAAAACGGTTATACTAATGGTCACGTGGTCCATCCGTGGCTACTCGTGGTCATTCGTGGCCCACTCGTGTGTATATTTAGATTAGATCAACTGATATAAATAACAGTAAAAAGTTTCTGTCAGTCCATATTCGTTTATAAATCTATAAAAGGTATAAGAAAGTTACAATATCAATGTTGTGTCGTAATTCTACTGAATAACATTTCGCTCAAAAAGATCACATTGACAATTAAACTACTTTATACATGATACGGGCGGTTAATTTCAGACCATAGGTGGAACCTGGTCTGAAATTGGGAACCTGGGTTTCAGACTCAAAATTTATAATTAATGAGGTTCAATGATCATTGATTAATTTTGAAATTAGACTGATTGGAGTGTTGTTTCGTGATATTCAGTGGTGTTCATTTTGATATAGTGAATACAAAATACATTACAATTGCTGGTTGCGATCAGTGAACTATATAATACATGGAAGGCTAACTTCTAACTACGAAGTGAAGCCAAACATGGGAATTATGGTGCGTTTTCTCAGTCCCCAACGCGCGAGGTCAATTATTTTTTATGGCGGGGAGTGATGTTTTCGTGATTTTCAGATCCTGTTTTTGTTCATTTTATAAAGGACAAGAAAGAAAAAGCCTAAACTTTATATATTTAATGTAGACATGTTTTGTTTTCCTGCATTTTCCCACTGTATGTGTGAGCAAATCTGTATTTTTCATTGCGAATCTAAGTATCTAACAACAACTTGTTTTTCAGTTTTTAGTATCTGTATTTTTCATTATGTTTACATTTTCGTTGTTTTCGCTCATTTCTGAATTCATTCACTTTATTATATTGTCTATTTGTGTTTTTTTGTCACATACGACTGCTTTTCAGCTACAATTTAGGCCAGCGTTTAGTATATTAAGAAAGTTTTTCGTGTATACAATGAAAAATTGATATGCAATTTCATATTGTTTTGTATTTTATTATTTCATAAAGTGACCTTCAAATAGGTCATCAGATATCGCAGTCTTTTTAAATAAATTTAATATTTAAATCCCACCAAAACAAAACACAGAATTCAAACTTTAGATTGAACTTTGCTGTGTTTTTTAAAAACATCACTCCTTTTCCATTAAAGAGTTTGACCGCACGCGTATATATAGGGGACTGAAAATGACGCACCAGAATTCCTTCAAATTCCGCCATGTTTGGCTTCACTTTTTGAGCTGGAGTTAGCCTTCCATCTATTATAGTTCACTGGTCTAGACTACAGCATACTTTAGTTTGTTATTACTCATCAGTTAATTATTAACTTTAGAAATTTCTGTGAACATTTTTCTGCAAAAGTTCGGATCCAAAAACATTTTTGGGAACTAGGTTCCCAGGATCCGATACTTTTTCCACCTCTGTTTCAGACTATTGTGATTTGCCCGGCTGTCCGGTAATGTCCGGCAGGCATGATTCAATAATATTGGTACCAACGTTATTGATGAAATAATGTACAAAAGAAAGGACATAAAAAGACAATTGACAATTGGTATTAAAACATGGTCTCAAAATAATTGTGAATGTTAACTAACACTACAGGGCTGATTGGCTGAAAACTACTTACCACAGATTGATATTAAATATCATCTGATCGCCGCCACGGCCACCCCCGACACCTCTTCCGTTGCGGCCACCTCGTCCGCCGTGGCCACCGCGGCCACCTCGTCCGCCACGATCACCCCTGTCTATGCCAGTGGGGCAATCCTTTCGAAGATGCCCCACTTGTCGGCATATGTGGCATCCTGTTAATACAAAAAGTTGAAATTATTACAGGACTACCGAGTGTAGATAGACAATTGGTAACAAGGGCCTATTTACATGGAGGTAGAGTGACCCTACCACTAGGTTTACCCTACCGACAGGGGCTATCTTGCCCCGGTAGGGTAACCCTACTTATGCGTGGTTGCTAAGCTGGTTGTGTTTAAATCTACTGTGTACAGGAAATTTTGACGACAAGTTGTATAGCTCTTGTGTATTTCAACGCTGTGGTCTTCCATGTGGTCTTCTACTTTGTATACAATTGTATCAAGGCATATTGTATGTATTTAAGAGCGTCAGCAGCAGCTTGCGAATGATAGAAAATTGTTTGACATCAAGTCTAATCTGTATATTATCGGAACTGCGTTATTGTGTTACACTGTTATATATAACATTAGGCTTTATAGCTTTTATAATCCAAGTTCAACAATGTCCAACAATGCAAAGTCTAAGAATTGCTTGATTTCTAAAGGTCTCGTTTTTATATACACCCTGTACATGTAGATTACAAATTAATCAGGCTGGCGGATGTACGCAAACTCTGAGTGCACTCTAGTTTCTGTTGTGATCATGATACAAGCCCACCATTTAGTTGGGGATTTGAGTCTGTTGATAAGAACAACATAATCTTTTACAGGGAAGTTCTCATCAGGAGAGTATGCGAATTCTGTATAAAGAGTTGGATAGTCCAGTTATTCCCACGATTTTGTGTGGTATATACTGTATTTAATAGTCTTTATTATATACACAAGCTCTGGATATGAGGTATTCTGCAATTCTGATTGGTTCTCGGCTAGCAGGATATTAGCTCATATCCAGCTAGAAGAGAAAAGTAGAAAAATAGCTGGCAGATTTAGTATATTTAATGAAGAGGAAATTTGTCCAAGTTTTACTTGAAAAAAGCACGCCAAAATGTTCTGTTCATATCCAGAGCTTGTGTATATAATAAAACAGTTATTCTACTCACTCTCATCGTATATGACTGATAGCTATCAGCTCATATACGACTCAAGTTCGTAGAATAACTGTTAAATAGACTGTATAAAGACTTACTTTTGAAGCCTCCATGGCTATTCACAAAGTAGCCTTTAAAATAGAGATAATCACGTTATTTTTATTAGAAATATATATATATAGCTAAGTATAGTTATCAACGTCATAAAGGCACAAGTATGTGATAAATATATAAATATAGTTGAAATGGTTAGTTCTTCTTACCGGCGTTTGGGTGACGAGGCCGCGGGCTTCGCGACCTCTGACGTCGACAAGGCCGCGGGCTTCGCGACCTCTGATGTCGATGAGGACGCGACCCCTGTCGATTACGAGGCCGCGGGCTTCGCGACCTCCTCCTTTGTGTTTCCTTTGAATCTATAAATTTATCATAACATTTTAATTGTAAGACTTTCTAATTGTAAGGTTTTATGACGTTTGTTATGACTTGTCTTCACATGTTACTTAAGGCCGTTTTCCATAAAGCATAAAAGGCTCTTTTCCACTCATCGTAAAACCAACTCGCAAACTCGCTGCGAGTTCTTGCATGTAATTAAAATAAACTGTTGAGCATTGTGATTGTATGAAAGTTCTCATCAGCATTTTTTGGTATGGCAATCCAGCCGTAAGCGAAGTCATGCAGCCGTTTCCCGCGGAAATGCGAACTACAGTAACACGACGGCTTTTCTTTTGGAGTTTTACCTAGATTATATATAGAATATCCGTCGATCTGTATATTATACATAATTTTGTATAATATACAGATCGATTTCCAATAATACAACATACCGTCTTTGCCTTTAGTCTTTGATCGCGAGGACGTCGATTGTTTTAGTACATCGTCTAAAATAAAACGTTCATTTTTTAATAAAAACTTAGCGAGGAATCAAACTGGGGAGGGCTTATTAACCAGGGGGCGTGAAAACAGATTAATTTAATTGTAATGAAAACAGTAAATTTTATCACAATCTTATAAAAACACTTCTGTTTTTGAGTGAATTGGGGCTTACTAGACGACCGGGGGGGTTATTAGAGAGATTACGGTAAACCACTGATCAGTTGTTACACGCGTTTCTTTATAGGATCACTTAATATTGCTAAATTTGCAATTCTGAATGCTTTCCGCATGCCGTTCGGCCATTTAAATTCAAAAGCATGGAAAACAAAGGTTGCTCTCATTATTCAGGCTGCTCGAGATTGCTACTGAGATAGTATTCAAAAGAAACATGCCTTTTTTCTTCTTTGACTTGTCATTATCTATTAAACAAAACATGTTTTTTTTTTCATTAGAATATATGGAAAACCGACAGAATCAAAGTGCATACCAGAACGTCATTTGATGCCTATAAAACAGACGGAATTTTTGTATTGACTATGGCCTATTGTCATCCAAAAGCAACATACCGTCTTTGCCTTTGGTCTTTGATCGCGAGGACGTCGATTGTTTTAGTACATCGTCTAAAATAAAACGTTCATTTTTTAATAAAAACTTAGCGAGGAATCAAACTGGGGAGGGCTTATTAACTAGGGGGCGTGAAAACAGATTAATTTAATTGTAATGAAAACAGTAAATTTTATCAAAATCTTATAAAAACACTTCTGTTTTTGAGTGAATTGGGGCTTACTAGACGACCGGGGGGTTTGGGGGGGGTTATTAGAATATATGGAAAACCGACAGAATCAAAGTGCATACCAGAACGTCATTTGATGCCTATAAAACAGACGGAATTTTTGTATTGACTATGGCCTATTGTCATCCAAAAGCAACATACCGTCTTTGGTGTTTCTGGCCGTGGGTTGTTTTAATACTTCGTCTGAAATAAAACGTTCATTTTTGAATAAAAACTTATGGAAATTTGACAGAATCAAAATATTTCAGTTCCTTTTTATAAAATTAATCAATGTAGATATTTAAAACTTACTTTGCTTGTTGTTTTCTTCCATTTGGATTTTGGAAAGAAACTAAATAGTGAGGCGAATCTGCGAATGGCTTCTGATAGCGAATGACTGAAAAGCGAATGCACGAGGCCTTTTTGCGACTTTTGTCTTTCCACCCACGCCGCGAAGTCGTGATGACGTGGCATCAGAATATCAAACTAATACGCAAAGATTCATTGTTGTGCCCGTTCTTCCGAAGAAATCCCAAAGTGTTCCCCATGCAAATTAAGGACTGAAAACGTTACTATGTTTTGTTACGTGTTCATAACGAAATATTATTGAAACAACTAGCTATTAGACATGTTATTTGTATAATATGTTTAACCATAAAACTGCCAGCTATCCATAAAACTGCCAGCTATCCATTTTAATTTAATAAGAGAATTGATTTATAATTGCTATTTCAGTATTCCAGATAAGAATTAACCATTAGATTTTTGATGTTGGTCGAGGCTTGCATTTTGTTGGAATATTTTTTGTAATCATTCAGCCAGTTGTCATTTTTGCAGTATATTTCTTTTTCGAAAAATAAAATTTGAATAATATACGACGTACCAGGACCGTTGCAAAGATCTTGTCATTGGTGATGTACGAATGGCACATAATACTTTTTATGAATCCTTTACATTTACCCATCCCCCAATCATCAAATATGTAATGGTCCATAGATAAGTTTAAGTGCTAGTGCTACTTGTAAGCGATCTTAACAAGTCAACTTTCTGCAATTGACATTGTACACAGTTTTTGGTTCTTAATTTGAAATAAACTGTATAACTATTAAAAGAATACCAGGGACCAGTTTTTCAAAGCTCTGTTAGCCCTATAACCGAGCTTTGTTTTGGGTTATGTATTTCTGCATATAGCAGTTTGTCTCAAAACTTTAGAAAAGAAAACTTTTATTAATGCAGACAAAATTTTTGGAAGAGTATTCAAATTTATAAACAAACTGTGGGGAAGTTTGATTAGAAGATATTTTGGCACTAATCGAGCTTTGAACACTAACAGGGCCTGGAGCGCAATAAACATTTTAGTTGGGTATGCTGGAAATTCTTCTGACTTTTAATTCACGTGATATAGAATGTCAAGCGAGGGTGAATCATAATGTGTCTACATCATCATTTCATATGCAATAAATTGGTATGTATCATTAGATAACATATAGAATGGTTGCACGCTTTCAAAAGTGTTATATGATGCCAGTAGCGGAATAGTTAACTTGGTAAAATTTAAAGGATGTACATTAAATATAATTAAAATATCTAGTTTTCCCACATACATGTATTTTTATCAGGTTGATAAGGACATAAAAACGATATGGCGTCGAGTGATAACTGATATGAACTTTGTTACCACTCATGCATGTGATAACTTAACCTGCGGGTAGTCTAGTGATAACCTATATATCGCAGGCTAGTGATAACCTATATACTTATACAGACTTAAGTATGTAACATTGCCAGTATTAAAATTATATGATCCATTTTCCAATGAGAATGAAATGCCCAACTCTTCGTTTCCTAGGTTAACTTTGGGTGACTTCTATAATCTACATTAATTATACAGCAAAGCAAATAATTTAAAAACGCCCTCTATATACTCTATATAAAAATAGGCTGAACCAATGGAAATTCCCAGGAGCATAAAGGATCCGTTTACAATTGCTACTTTTGTCGCGAATTTGGGTGCGTTTATCCGCTGACGTGATTGCGACAGCTTTCAATGCAATGGTGAAATGATGAAATTATCTTAAATTGCATGCTGTATACATTGGAAATTTCATGTCGCAGTCACATCAGCAGAATAAATCGCAGCAAGAGGCCTTTATTGCATCACAACAGAATCATCCGGCAAATTTGGATAATACGAATAATTCCATACAAAACTTAATCCTTGATTATTTATTCATTATATATTACTAATACAGAGAAACTGTATTTACCGATACAAGTACAAGACCAATGTGAAATTCCAACGGCATTATCGATCCACAGTAATAAACCTAAAATGATAAGAACCATGATAAATGAATGCTAATTTTTTTATGATAAATGAATGTCTTTTTTCTGTTAGTTCACATTCAAAAAACTAAACAGTGAATAGATCCGCATACAATCAAGTTTCGCAGCATGCAATATTTGTACTAAATGACAGATCAATGTGTCATGTGGTGTCATTTTTTGCGTTTCGCTTTCATACTTACAGTATCTTCGGCACAGCTATCAGCTAGATTTCATGATATGTATGTTTGAAGATGTAGATAGTATTTATTCCGTGCGATGGCATACAACACTCGCCCGTTTCATCAATGGTTCTTCATATCTTGTAACGCAACGGCACGTTTTCCCATCTATGAAGCCGCCAGTTGCGCAGCGCAGTGTTGAGCAAAACCAATCGCACACTACCTCTCATCTCATTTGTCTTAGTATTTATTCTGTGCGATGGCATACAACACTCGCCCGTTTCATCAATGGTTCTTCATATCTTGTAACGCAACGGCACGTTTTCCCATCTATGAAGCCGCCAGTTGCGCAGCGCAGTGTTGAGCAAAACCAATCGCACACTACCTCTCATCTCATTTGTCTTAGTATTTATTCTGTGCGATGGCATACAACACTCGCCCGTTTCATCAATGGTTCTTCATATCTTGTGACGCAACGGCAAGTTTTCCCAGCAATGAAGACGGCAGTTGCGCAGCGCAGTGTTGATCCAAAACAATCGCTCACTACCTCTCATCTTTACAGGTTATCATTCTTCTTACGTCACAGTTACTACCGCTCGGTTGTATATTCAACTAATTCTGTGTACATCTTAATTGTCTTCGTTATAGCAAATCTCTTACGAAATTTACCTCTTCATTTACATCTAACCTCACAGTGACATGAATTTATAACTTCGCCGTCAGCGTATGTAACACGGCAAAAATATATTCCCGCATTATCTTCTTTTAAAAGTAAGCCATACGTTTGTTCCCAAGAAACGTTCATATTTTTAAAAAAGCATTCAAATTTCACTGGCTGTTCTCCTCTACATGAACACCGAATGCTAACCATTCCACCGACAACTTGTTCGTATGTTGTAGGTATAATACATCCTCTATTGTAACATGTTGGTACAGAAGAAGTCATCAAAATTCCATTTACAAGTTCATATGCTATTGTCGGTCGTGATGCATTAATGAGATTGCTGTATGGGATTCCATTGAGTAAATTCAATCTATATCGTGCATATGATAATATGTAAACACCACAGGATATAAATTCTTCTTGAATAGGAAATCTTTACAGTTGTGTCACTGATTTCATAAACTTCATTACCTTTGAAAACAATCGCACTGTAATGTCCACTTTCTATGCGTAAACCGTAATGAAGTGCACAAGAAGACAAACTAACTTTTACTACCACTGTCGAATGAAATATCTAAATTTGATGGCAACATCAAATCAGTAAGAATTGGCACTTGTACATGAATGTATAATGATCTTTAATTTTCTGTGAATAATGCTCATGAAATGACTACACCCAATGTGTATTACCATAAACTTTAAATCTTCTGTTGCTGCTTTTTTGCAATATTTTAAATACTCTAGTAAGAAAATCGTAAAGAAATTCACCATTAAACTCTTTCATTGCGGCTAATATCAAGGCTTTGGAATAATCGGTATTCATTTGTCAAGGGATTTGTCGTTTTCCTTTAAATATTCTTGATTCGTCTCTTCTAAATCTTTCTATAAACGCACGAATACTGGGCGTGCTATGGTCATTCGTTATCATTTCGGCAACTGGGATAGGTGGATTATGTTCTTTCGGATGTCGGACAACAATGGCATAATACAACACTCTCTTTTCCATGAAATCTCTAACGATCGTACCTGTGGCATCTAAATAAGCTATATCTTTACCACATAAATGATGCCAAAGTCGTACATGGTCTTCAGTCCACATATAGACATGAAGTGGAAAGAATTAAATAGTGTGAACAAATCCTTCTATAGCTTTCGGTGGCATTGCACGCTCGCTTTCTCTTTTTATTAACTCCTTCCTAACTTTCTCTAAGGAATGAACAACGTCTTTGTCAAGCTGCGTCTGTTGCAGTCCTTCGCTCACGATCTTTCTAATCGTATCTGGTTGATTTCCACAACCAGTCCTGTTACCAGATGCCTTAGCGTTAACTGATAGACTATCTTTTATTTCCTGATAAACTTTAGACGGTTTGTCAGGGCCTTTGTGAAATTTACTTGCCATTTCTTTTCGTATATCACTTTTTATAAATCTAGATTGTCTTTCTCCAGCCGCATGTTTCACAGAGCCTTCTTAAATAACGGTGATTCTTTTCGTAACAAAATCTTCACGTTGCATTTGCAGTTGGAATGTACAAGAACAATGTTCGAATATGCAATCACCCATCGCAGAAAACACAACAGGGGTGTTAGCAATATAATGTCGTTGAAAGTGGAAAGCACAAAAGTCGTTAGATTCCTTCATATATCGCGCCACTATATCAGTCCAAGGACATCTCAACGTATTTGGTTTTTCATTACTGGGACGTATTCTGGTCCATTCGTCTTTAGTTAAACGAAAGCATGCTGTTCTAGGGATGCTAGATAAGAAAAATGAATTTCCAGTAGGCAACGTAGGACAATCCATCATCCCTCGCAATGTCTCATGTGGCACGGGGATATCATCACCTTTGGCCTTCTTTACATGTCTATCATAATAATTAGAGTTGTATGTGTTTGACGTATAATTAGATCTGCTATCGCTTGTTTCGGCTTCCTCATCGTAAGACAATCCTTCGTTGTTTACCATATCAACTTCGTCATTCCCAAATCTTATCGCATTGCGAGATGATTCTTCATCTGTGGATTCGCTACCAAATCCACGCTCTGAAATATTATATTTTCCAATGCTATGGATCGGTGATAAGTTTTCATTACCATCCGTATCAATAAAATGGTTAACAAGAAAATCGTAGTTTTGTTCACTTTTATTTCCTAACGTATTTTTACTATCTTTTTTCAACATATCTGGCGCAACATACGCGTTATCATCAACTGTATTTGTGGCAATTTCATCGTCGTGTTCAACGTGTAACATATTTTCTTTATTGTGACTGAAATGGGACGTGTTCTCATTAATACTGTCCACTTCAACTTTATTTTCATCAACATCATTCTCATTGCATGTGCTTTTTGAAATTGACATCCTGTCATTTGCGATGTACCATTGTTTACGACTAATCTTACAGGCACAGAGAGGGCAAATGTAAGACTTTCTATCTGAGCAGTTACTGTACTTGTCCCCATCATCCTTTGAATTTATACTATTTAAGCCTATGCAAGTTGGATGGTAGAACTCTAAACATCCCGGCTTTTTAGCGTCACAAACAATGTAAAAACCTGTGTCTTCTTTTTGACACAAGCACCAAACAGGTTTGCCATTGTGTTCAGGAGTAAAAACTTTTGGCATACATCTTCTTCTATTAGAAACCCCATGCTTCACAACATCTTTTTCACCGTTGTCTCTTTCATTTTGTGAGGCATTTTGAATTTCCACGTTCTCATTACCAAAGGAAACTGAGGTAACTTTGTCACAATTATCTTTATTGTTAGTAGTATTGTCTAATTTCTGACTTTCATTGTGCATAGTTTTAACATTAGAAAAAAAAGATTTTTCACCGACATTGTTGTTGTTTACGACATATTTCCTGACAGAACGCCATTCGTTTATATCACTATCTTTTTCTTTACAATTTTCAAAATTATTTTCAGTGTCACCATCACTATTACTTTGTTCCTGGACAAATGTCTTGTTGTTGTATAATGGATACTCTTCGCTCATTGTACTACAGTTATCACTATTGCCATCATTTATATTTGTCATCTTATCGTTAGAACATAGGGGCAAATGTACGATACTCCATCAGCACAATTAGATAATTTTTCAGCTTCCTGAATATTTCTTATTTTTTCCAGCCCATACTTCGTCATACGACGTCACATTGTATGTACCAGCTACACGCTTCCTTTTTACACACACAATATACTTATTTTAAATCTCTAATGGGAGTAAATGTCTTTGGTGCGTGTCTTCTTCTTTTTGACATGCGGTTTTGATCTGGCTGCTCATATATATATTGCCTCTATATTCAGAGTACGTAGTATTTTTTTCACTATTGACATTATAATCAATATCACTTTCATGAACAGTAGAGGAACTAAAAGCCTGTTTAAATAATAGTAAGAGTATTTTGCAAAGGTAAAATTAGAAATATAACAAAATACATGCGATACTATTGCTGTATACAATTGTTATACAGTGAAATCTTGGAAAAGCAATGAACTGACAGTCAATGAAGTTTTAGGGGGGAAAAATACTTCCTACTAGTCTAGTTATTTGTAGGCAAAACAGTTTATCATATCTCACTTTCGTATGGCGTGAAGTATATAATTTACCATGGAAATTTTGTTGTTCCACTAGCCTAGCCACATACATGTACGCAATGAAAATATGCAATTTTTCAAAATAAAACCCCATCCAAAAATATTTTGCTTTTTATAGGTTTTGGGCTAACTCATCGCTATGTTTTCTACGCACATTTGATCTTAATGTCCTTTAAACTTTAATATACTCAAAAACCTAAAAAATATCGCAACAGCTGTATATAGATATTGACAATGTTGTTGGGCTGAATTAAAACTGGGTAAACAGACGAGATGTAAACAAAGCATTGAACACGATGTCATTAATGTGGAAGGACCACGGGAGGGACGTCAGTTTCAGTTCCTTTATACACTATCACTGCACGATTCCTACATGAGTTTCAGTCCCCTTATACTCGCTATCACTTTCAAATTTTAAATTGGAAGCACCGGTAACAAAAACGCACAGCACAGGGTGCAGAGGAGTCAATTTCGACTAGAGAAATAACTCCTTACCTTGTTACTTATAATCTTTGATAGTATTCATAAAATTAGTGAAATATAATACATAAAACACCATTTATACACTTGTGGTAGAAATGGTAAACCGTACGTCATGTAACATAAATCAAAATTAATATACTCCGCTACCGCCTGCATTGCATTACTGTGGGCTCGCACTTCATGGAATGATTGGCTTACAATAAAACAGTAGAGTAAAGGGAACAAACAGCCGTCGGTATGATAAAGCCATATTTTTTGTGTGCAATCTAGGAATCATGTGTTCTAACTACCTTACAAAAGAAATTTCAATAAACGGTCGTTTAACCTACATATTTGCCGACCGATATTCATAGATTAATTTCGTACGATGTGTATCGCAACACCAAATAGACAGCTTTAGCAAACACAACGCGACGTGAAACAGGACGTGAAAATGGCGTAAAAATGGCGTGATATGCCCATCAATGGATGTGCCCACGCCATTTTTGCGCCATTTTCACGTCCTCTTTGACGTCGCGTTGTGTTTGCTAAATCTGTCTAATGACGGAAGTGACGTGTGATGTAAACATGTGGTACTATACAATTACTTTATGGTTTCCGTGTTTGGATGCGATATAATTAATCGCAATTGCGATATAATAAATCGCAAGTGCGATTTATTATAAAAGCATTACAATATTTTGTTATTTAACAGTACATTGACCAGCGGATGTAGAGTGTAATTTTTGGTTGAGTCTTTATGTAGCCCTACACGAATTATGTCTGTGGTTATATACATGGTCAGGATTAGGATTGGGGTTAGGATTATGGTTAGGATTGGGATTAGGATTGGAGTTAAGTTAGCGTGGGGGTTGGGGTTAAATATACATTTCGTGTAGGGCTACATAAAGACCCAATCTCGTTACGAGATTGCATAAAGACCCTACCTAATTTTTCGCGGGAAATCGGGAATATTATTGGCGGAAATCACTGAGCTTAAATCACTGAGCCTAATACTAAAACAATTAGATTATGAGCTCTCCATTTCTATGAGATGATAGTTCATTCGGGCTCTGCCCTCATCAACTAATAGAAATCTTGAGCTCATAATCTAATTGTTAAATATACTGATCTGTGACTGTGGGTGCGACTATTTACATGAGTTAAACGTCTGGGCCCGGTTCGGTTTTACGAACGCCGTCTAGCTTAAACGGCGGATAAACCAAAATTAAATAACTCTAGCTTTCACACATTTTGTGAATGACTGAACTTATTGTGTAGTTGCGAACATAATTGTTCTACTCAAGTTGAAAGATTTTAGCTTGGTTGTTCACTTGTTCGATGAATGGGCCATTCCATTTAACATACCCCCTATTGAGGGGTCTGGATATCCAATGGGGGGGAGGGGTGTCTACATAGTCGCACCCACAGTCAGAGATCAGTATATCTAACAATTAGATTATGAGCTCAAGATTTCTATTAGTTGATGAGGGCAGAGCCCGAATGAACTGTCATCTCATAGAAATCGAGAGCGAATAATCTAATTGTTTTAGTAGAAAACAGTATTTCAAAACGTTTCTCATAATTTATTGAAATAAATTTGTTCAAAATCGCACCGAGGAGATGGCTGTTTCGCTACTCGCTGTCTATCGACAATTAGATAGCGAGTGTGTAGCCAATCAAATTACAGCATTTGCAATAGTATACTAGTATGATTCTACTAAAAAACGTTAGACGGTTAGAGAAATTTCAATACAATTACCTGTCGTGTTTGTTGCGTTGGTGTGCTGTTTGGTTCGCCTTGATTGTTCCCCTGAACGTTCTGACCTATTTCACTCTCATTTAGAGCTTTGGCTACAGCATCAGAAATGAGCTTCGCTAAGTCACCCGCGTCCGCCATTTTAATATTCCGCGCATTTCCGCCATTTTAATATTCCGCGCATTTCCGCCATATTAAGCTCAGTGATTTCCGCCAATAATATTCCCGATTTCCCGATTAGGTAGGGTCTTTATGCAATCTCGTAACGAGATTGGGTCTTTATGTAGCCCTACACGAAATGTATATTTAACCCCAACCCCCACGCTAACTTAACTCCAATCCTAATCCCAATCCTAACTATAATCCTAACCCTAATCCTAACCCCAATCCTAACCCTAATCCTAACCCCAATCCTAACCCTAATCCTAACCATGTATATAACCACAGACATAATTCGTGTAGGGCTACATAAAGACTCAACCAAAAATTACACTCTACATCCGCTGGTCAATGCACTGTTAAATAACAAAATATTGTAATGCTTTAATATATCGCACTTGCGATTTATTATATCGCAAAGCTATTTAATAAATAACGAATTTAGTTTGGAAATGTAAACCAAGAGATGCTAAATAACGTAAAAATATATAGAATAAACGCTAAATATTTTTTTACAAACGGCGCCCCATATATAGCTCCCACATCCCAATGCTAAATATTTTGTATAAATACAGAGTCCGCAGTCCGCGTTTTCCACCAAACCGTGGATTTTCATGAATTAAAGATATGGGTTGAATTTATGCATTTGTTGGACTAATTTGAGGATATCTACTACAAAAACGTTCAATTATTTTAGTCGACATTGACTCCTCTGTCCCCTGTGTCACGGTTTGAATTCGGAAAATAACATATATATATATATATATAAACATTAACATGAAATATTGAACTTACATCTGTGATTGACTCTTTAGGAGATTAATTCTGTTCTTTCAGGCAATTGATTGTTTCACATTCAGTTCTTAAACCATTTCTGTCTTCAAACCAGCGAATGTACAAATTCTTGCGAACAAGGATCTTATTTTTCAGTCCCAATTCCAGCACAACTTTCCCCCAAAAACCATTTACAGCCCTCCATGAATCCTTCGGATCACCTTCAACATTCACTATAGCAGCCAAAATTGCATCGACGTCGAAAGTATACTTCAAACACCGCCCAACAGTCCTCTATTAAACGAATTTTATATATTAAAGACAATTTTACATCGTTAATCGTTATAGTTATAAAATCCTATAAAATATCATAGCGATCGCAAAATAATAAAATGACAATAGAACTTGCCTTCATCCTGGAAAATGTTCCTCCAAATATCGAAAACAGCAAAAAACAGCAGAGTATAACAATAATATTTTAGATTTTATTTCGCTAAAGCAAAATTTAAACCGTCTAAGTCAACGATCAGTCTCAAAAGACGCTCAATGTGTCACGTGTGGCGAATATCACGTAATCAAACGTACATTCGAATCACGTAATCAAACGAATTACGTAATCATATAGGATTATTTTTTGATAATGTCACGCTGGCGGTCTGGTGTGTTTCAAGTCCCATAAGATGCAAGCAAGAGTTTGGACCAGTCTAACAATTTCATATGAAGTATGGGCTATCTATCTATACCTTGCTCATCTATATACAACCCGTTTCTGAAGGCTAACTTCGCTTGTTTTGAAGCGCGTATGAAACATTACACTTTGCCTTGGCTTTGGAATTATTTAATTAGATGCGTTTTCGAATGTCAGGGTAGCGGACTTGTGTGTTTTAAGTCCCATAAGATGCAAGCACGAATTTGGGCCAGTCTACCAATTTCATATTCAATATCTATGAAGTATGGGCTATCTATCTATACCTTACTCATCTATATACAACCCGTTTCTGAAGGCTAACTTCGCTTGTTTGTAAGTGCGTATGAAACATTACACTTTGGAATTATTTAATTAGATGCGTTTTGAATGTCAGGGTAGCGGACTTGTGTGTTTTAAGTCCCATAAGATGGAAGCACGAATTTGGGCCAGTCTACAAATTTCATATTCAATATCTATGAAGTATGGGCTATCTATCGGTACCTTATTCACCTATATACATGCCGTTTCTGAAGGCTAACTTTGCTTGTTTGTAAGTGCGTATGAAATGTTACACTTTGGAATTATTTAATTAGACGCGATTTTGAATGTCAGGGTAGCGGACTTGTGTGTTTTAAGTCCTATAAGACACAAGCACGAATTTGGGCCAGTCTAACAATTTCATATTCAATATCTATGAAGTATGGGCTATCTATCTATACCTTACTCATCTATATACAACCCGTTTCTGAAGGCTAACTTCGCTTGTTTGTAAGTGCGTATGAAACATTACACTTTGGAATTATTTAATTAGATGCGTTTTGAATGTGTGGGTAGCGGACTTGTGTGTGTTAAGTCCTATAAGACACAAGCACGAATTTGGGCCAGTCTAACAATTTCATATTCAATATCTATGAAGTATGGGCTATCTATCGGTACCTTATTCACCTATATACATGCCGTTTCTGAAGGCTAACTTCGCTTGTTTGTAAGTGCGTATGAAACGTTACACTTTGGAATTATTTAATTAGACGCGATTTTGAATGTCAGGGTAGCGGACTTGTGTGTTTTAAGTCCTATAAGACACAAGCACGAATTTGGGCCAGTCTAACAATTTCATATTCAATATCTATGAAGTATGGGCTATCTATCTATACCTTACTCATCTATATACAACCCGTTTCTGAAGGCTAACTTCGCTTGTTTGTAAGTGCGTATGAAACATTACACTTTGGAATTATTTAATTAGATGCGTTTTGAATGTGTGGGTAGCGGACTTGTGTGTGTTAAGTCCTATAAGACACAAGCACGAATTTGGGCCAGTCTAACAATTTCATATTCAATATCTATGAAGTATGGGCTATCTATCGGTAACTTATTCATCTATATACAAGGCGTTTCTGAATACGAACTTCGCTTGTTTTGAAGCGTGTATGAAACATTACACTTTGCCTTGGCTTTGGAATTATTTAATTAGACGCGATTTTGAATGTCAGGGTAGCGGACTTGTGTGTTTTAAGTCCCATAAGATGCAAGCACGAATTTGGGCCAGTCTACCAATTTCATATTCAATATCTATGAAGTATGGGCTATCTATCGGTACCTTATTCACCTATATACATGCCGTTTCTGAAGGCTAACTTCGCTTGTTTGTAAGTGCGTATGAAATGTTACACTTTGGAATTATTTAATTAGACGCGATTTTGAATGTCAGGGTAGCGGACTTGTGTGTTTTAAGTCCTATAAGACACAAGCACGAATTTGGGCGTCTAACAATTTCATATTCAATATCTATGAAGTATGGGCTATCTATCTATACCTTACTCATCTATATACAACCCGTTTCTGAAGGCTAACTTCGCTTGTTTGTAAGTGCGTATGAAACATTACACTTTGGAATTATTTAATTAGATGCGTTTTGAATGTGTGGGTAGCGGACTTGTGTGTGTTAAGTCCTATAAGACACAAGCACGAATTTGGGCCAGTCTAACAATTTCATATTCAATATCTATGAAGTATGGGCTATCTATCGGTACCTTATTCACCTATATACATGCCGTTTCTGAAGGCTAACTTCGCTTGTTTGTAAGTGCGTATGAAACGTTACACTTTGGAATTATTTAATTAGACGCGATTTTGAATGTCAGGGTAGCGGACTTGTGTGTTTTAAGTCCTATAAGACACAAGCACGAATTTGGGCCAGTCTAACAATTTCATATTCAATATCTATGAAGTATGGGCTATCTATCTATATCTTGCTCATCTATATACAACCCGTTTCTGAAGGCTAACTTCGCTTGTTTGTAAGTGCGTATGAAACATTACACTTTGGAATTATTTAATTAGATGCGTTTTGAATGTGTGGGTAGCGGACTTGTGTGTGTTAAGTCCTATAAGACACAAGCACGAATTTGGGCCAGTCTAACAATTTCATATTCAATATCTATGAAGTATGGGCTATCTATCGGTAACTTATTCATCTATATACAAGGCGTTTCTGAATACGAACTTCGCTTGTTTTGAAGCGTGTATGAAACATTACACTTTGCCTTGGCTTTGGAATTATTTAATTAGACGCGATTTTGAATGTCAGGGTAGCGGACTTGTGTGTTTTAAGTCCCATAAGATGCAAGCACGAATTTGGGCCAGTCTACCAATTTCATATTCAATATCTATGAAGTATGGGCTATCTATCGGTACCTTATTGATCTATATACAAGCCGTTTCTGAAGGCCAACTTTGCTTGTTTGTAAGTGCATATGAAACATCACATATTGGAATTATTTAATTAGATGCGTTTTTGAATGTCATGGTAGCAGACTTGTGTGTTTTAAGTCCAATAAGACGCAAGCACGAATTTGGGCCAGTCTAAAAATCCCATATTCAATATCTATTAAGTATGGGCTTTCTGCTGATATAAAATTAATTTATGTACAAGCCGTGTCTGAAGGCGAATGGCAACATGTTTTGTTTTTGTGTACAATGACAGATTCGTCAAAAATTCGAATTTGATTGTGGATGAATGTTGTGCGACGTTCACAAGAGTTCGATATTGATGTGATCGAAAGTGAGGGTGAATCCTGTGGTGGATCCTGTGGCAGCTTCACAGTAGTTCCATGCTCAGGTCACAGTATAGGTATTGAGCAGTAACCTCACTCGGGGTTCAAAGTGTCCAACCGAAGTCATCCGACTTCCGGTTTGGCCGCCATGTTGGCAGTAAGGAAAGAGGAGTGAAGATTGTTTAGAATTGTACTACAGAAACATGGTTTTTGCACTTAAATGGCAATAATTTTCCGTTTTCTTGCGCCGATCGGCTTCAGATGGATAAGATAACAAATAGAGGAGAATACTGCTTGGTTTTAGACGCGTTTGGAGTAAAATAAACAAGCAAAAAGGCAGAAAATCGCGACGAACGTCAGCTGTTTAATAGGAATGGGCTGAATGTTTACTTTCATGATTGAAACTTAAATTGGCGCTATTTAAAGGTTTTGTGGACGAATTTTTCTTTCTATGCCTAGTACTTGTAAAAGAAAGGTAAGTTGTCAAATTTTAGTAAAATAGAAAAACTATTTCAATGACAAATTGTGCTCTAACTTGTTATAAATATAAGGCTGCTAGACTCTACTAAATAGCAGTCGTGGCAGTATGCTATATATTTTGGTCTATAGCTTGTTTTTCTGTGTTTATTTTTATAATATTTTTAGTATGATTAACTATGGTCCTCTCAGCTCTGTGCCAAACAAAGTTGATCGGTTTTTGTTCTCTCTTCTAAGAGGCGACTGGAACAAATTATGGCAGTAGCTAGACCACTGTATAGGCACTTCTAAAGTTCTAAATTGTCAATATAAATGTCAAACGTTAATAAAAATATGAACGATTATAATGACTGAAGTCATGTCGGTTAAAGATGTGACACCTTCAAATATTTGCTGTCCTTTTTTATCTTAGTTGTCCGAAAATCACGGTTGGCCAATTTCAACAAGTAATATATTCTCATTCTCAAGAACAGCTTCTGCAGATATTCCAGCAGGAATTCTTCACAGTACTGGAACGGCACAGGTTCTTTCTTCAGTAACTTGAGGATATCACCTCCAACAGAAGAACTCTTTGTATAAATGAAGTTTTTGAAAAAGATTGCTTCAAGTTGAACGACATACTCCAGGAATCTAGCTGAAGGCGCATGCAGACCTCCAAATTGTGATTTGACTTGCTCATATGCGTTGAAGTAACAACTGAAAGTAATTTCCTATTGTCATCCAGATCATTGGACTCTTGGGCTTCTTTGCAGGTTGAGCAGCTGTGTTTTTGTGAACACTTATGGAGCAGATAGCCAGCAACATATGTGATAGTATTCTCCTCTACCATGTTGGAAATGACAATTTGGATCTTTGTAGTCGGTGGGTCCAATCGCCAAGGTTTGAGGTTGAGGTATTGTAGCCAGCACTGATGTTGACTTCTTGGTAGTTTCTGTACACTGAGCGATGAGGTCATCAAAATCTGCAGCACAATTTCCAGCTGAGGAGGCTGAGGAATAGTTTTAGAATAATTACAAATATGACGAAGTAAAACATACTTTTCTGGCTCAGATGGAAACTTGAACTATCACTCTTCGAACAGTTAACTGCTGAACACCACACGTTTTCTTTTAGTGTTAGATTTCTTTTCGGTTTGAAACTAAGTCCTCTACATGACTACATCTGCCATTATCGGGCAGAATAAAAAAAGCAAACTAAGTTACAATTTAAACCAAAGACTACAGACAAATGCATTGCTTGATTGTTGATTTAGAGAAATCCACATGGAGGCAAAAGAAAAGGGTGTCGACCACTTGCAGGTTTTTTGGTGGGAGTGTACTACTCCTACAGTACTACATGTGTTGTGTTCACAATGAAATATGGTAAACATTGTAATCTAGCCAAAGATACCCTAATGTTAAATTATGCAAAAGAAACAAATAATGAAATGCATTTTATATAATAAAGCAATAAAGAAATATATTTCAATTGATATTGTATGTAGCAGTCAATGTGACATTTGCCAAATTTGAGAAGAGCACATTTGTGTAAGTTTTGTCAGAAATGTAACAAAGTTAAGCAATAAAGTAAACTAGTCAAGGGAAACTCTTGCTCTTGCACAATACACCATGCCAAGTCTCTTGTTAACCACTAGGTTGAAATACACCCTGATTGATGCAACCAATGTGGTGTATGTTGACAAGTTAATCCTAAATGTCATTAAGTTAAATGATCAAACAATTTCAAGAGATTGAATAATTGAGCATTAAATATAACAAGAACACAACACAACAAACATCAAGTTGATAATTTATTCAATATGCCACTGGCAGTAATAAAACCAGGGTGCTGAACCACTAGCTACTGACCTTTGGCCATACAAATCTGCAAGGGTGATGGAACACATAATTATCACCTGCTAATATCAACACATAAGTGGCAAGCATAGGTGCATTCTGTGTGAAGTTAACGCAGAAGATCAGCAGTTTTACCTTGACTTTTATTATAAATTGTGTTGTGACTTTTGAAAATCCACGCTGGAGATCTTCGCACTTTTGTACACAGAATGCACCGTGGGTGGCAAATACTCTCCCCTTAAAGAGTAAAATTGTCTGACATTTGGGGGCATTGCCAGTCAGTGGGTTAACACTGATAGCAAGGATTTATAAACCTCTCCCTAGATGTGTACACAGTAGCTTCATGCTAGTTTTAATATTTTGCAATACAAATGTATCTTGAATATCATTACTTCCAAACAATAGTTACAGTTGTCTCTCTCAGGGGCAGTTTATACGATCCCGCTTACCCGAGATTAAACAAAGCGTACTTTGAGGTATTGAAATAAGGCCTTATGAAACCAGACAAGCACATGCTAACAAGAATTTAAATATAGATCAATGCGAAAATATATATTCGCAAGAATTAGTGCTCAACAACATTTTGCCATTTGATTTTTCCACAGAACAAAATCCAAAGCCATCAGGATCATGTTATTTTTCCGAATCATTAACAAATGACTTATTTCAATACCTCAAAGTCATTGCATGCTTCGTTTAATCCAAACGCGTCTAAAACTAAGCATTATCCTCCTCTATTTGTTATTTTATCCATCTGAAGCCGATCGGCGAAAGAAAACGGAAAAATATTGCCATTTAAGTGTAAAAACCATGTTTCTGTAGTACAATTCTAAACATCTTCACTCCTCTTTCCTTACTGCCAACATGGCGGCCAAACATGCGCGGCATGACAAGCGCAAGGACAAAAACTTCAAAGGTTCCGACCCGAGTGAGCTTACTGCTCAATACCTATACTGTGCTCAGGTTTTGACATAATTTCAGTAATATTTTATGCAATGCAAACTTTGTTGCAATGCATGCGAGAAAAACCAAATTATTGAAAGTCATCCTGATACTTTCCCATTTGTGTAAATCACTAATTGTGGAGCTGAGATGCATTTAACACTCTTGAATATGTATTATTGAATTGAAATATTGCAACATGTGATATAAAAGTTGCATTTCAATAGACCATTCCGGCAATTACGTCACAACTACATGGAAGTGAGGCTGCGGCGGCCAGCAATAACACACACCTAGGTGCCTGATCATAGCATATATTGCTGGGCCCCCTTAGCCTCGCTTTCATGTAGTTGTGACTTAATTACCAAAAAGGTCTATTAGTTTCAATAGACCTTTAATACTGTTTATTCAATTTTATCCAATGGCCTCGTTTCCATGTTTTCCTGATTTAGTGTGGCAGGTGCACATATAACAGTTAATTTCACATTCTGATTGCACAAATTTGTTTCTTGTTGATCTTAAGCCCAATTACATGCTTATTCAGGTATTCTTAATCCCTTTGCACATGAAACACGAGTGTGTATAGCACATGGAAACAAGGCCATTGGGTAAAATTGAATAAACGGTAAGGTTTATTTGGTGAAAAAATACCATATAAATAAAATTAAACTGCAATTTGCCAATTTATCTCTTTATTTCATATTGTGTATAAATCTTGAAAGTTGTTATAATAATTTAAATATTAGTCGGTCTATCACTGTTAATGAATGCAAACTAAAAAGTTCTTTATGATATTAAATATAATTGAAGTATGTTTGTTTCCTTGTATTGAAGATTTAAATTTACATAAATTGCCATTATGACTAAATTTCAATACACGAGTGTCAATACTGGCATTCAATTTGCCTTGGCTGAATATTATAACATTAAAGTATATATTAATAGCTTTGAAATATATAATAGCCCAATGAAAATTGTCTGGCTGTGCACATTGTGGATATGATAGCATAATGCCAGTTAATTGTAAATATCAAAAACAAGAAAATGCTACTCGACTGCGATAAAACTGTGTCGCAACCTGTTAATACCAAACAAATTAAGAACAGCATTAAAACCTGAAATAAAAACACTGAAATAAACCATTCAGGGTTTAGTAATTTTGAATATGAAAATAAGAGACAGGTTTTCTTTAAGTCATAGCTTAAGCTTTTTATTTAGAAAACTATAAACAAATTAAGTTCTTTGTAGATTTGGCAATAGTAAAATATAGTTTTGTTCGGCAAAAAATATTCATCATTCAATAAATAATATTACATTGTGTTTTATACAAAACAAAACTATATGATATTTTAACTCTTTCTGGTCGGTCGCATTTTAATTATGTTGTCGCAAGTTGTCACAAGAGCACTTTGAGTACGATCTCCTTTGCAAAATCTTTACCCCCTGGCAATGAAATCCTTACAAAATAAGCTTTTTAACAGTGGGCTATTTTGCCGACTAAACATTACAGAATCAAAAATAGTTTAATCCCAAACATACCTCCAGTCATACTTCAGTTCAACTCAAACAATCTTTAATATCTTTTAATATCTTTAATATCTTGAAAGACTTCTAATGGTCGAAATTTAGCTTTTTAGCTGTTTCTTTAGGCTGTAAAACGTGCCTTCGATACAGCTTTTAGAAATATTTATTTTGAATTTTTTTTTATTTATCCGGAATTTTCCAGCATGCACGCGCTTTTCCATGGTTTGACCATATATGGTTTGCCCACACGCTTCAGTCCCGACAAAAATATCTTATATAGGGTAATGTACCCTGGGGAATTCATTCCGGCCACTTAAAAAACCATAGCAGCAGTCTTTGTTTGTATTTGGGCCTTTTCCGGTTGTTTTTGTCTGAAATTCCGGTTTGACCGGTACGCTACATTTCAAATTTCACCGTAACTTTGTCAATTTTTATTGTGTTTCTTTGCAAGTTGGTCAGTATGTACTGTTTTTAAAGCTCTATAAAACGGTGTATTAGCGAAGATCACACAGTTTTTAAAACAGAAGTTATAATCGACCAAAAGTACTGAATATATAATTAGTTTACGATAATAATAAATATCAGATTACAAAGGTGTGAAAACTCACGAAGATCTGTAAAACAATGTGTTTAGCGATTTGTTTGGCATTAGCCAAGAACAGGTGCCAAGGGGCGCCAAAGATACAAGCGCTCAAAGTCATCATGCTTTGGCGATTGATATTCGACGCTACCATTTAGAAAGAGTTCATAAACAAATCTGCAAAACTTTTGTTTTAGTCTCAATTAAGCATTTTCTTGTTTATGATCAATAGGTATGTAATTATGATATGATATGATATGATCAATAGGTATGTAATTATGATCAATAGGTATGTAAGCCTACTTCTATGTACAGTACATGATTTATCCTAATTCTTTTCTCGCCCTAGTTAGCTATTATATGATTCCCCTATATGGTTTAACTAATTATATGACATATGTACATCACTGTATGAGCTAGTAACATAACACTGGCCAAGAAAACATTCAACCCAACACTGAGCCATGAAGTACATGCCAATATAAGTTTGCAGAAACCAAAAATAAGCCATACAGCCAAAGCAAGCCTCACACAAGACAACCCAATTACAGAAACCTACAACATTACTGCACAAGGCATTAATTAAACCTACTAAAACTCCCCTGCGAGTTCGTTTTCTAGGCGTGTCAATATAATGCTTTTCGCCAGAAACAGAAAGGCCCTTTTCCCGCAAAAGGCACTTAAGTTGATCTACTGACAAAGACCGCAGTGATTGCTGAGGATTTACCAAAGATAGCGAACCATGCATGGTGTCTTGGTGCACCTTCAACCCTGCTTTGTCAGCAAACCGCTTGTTGCACACAGTACACACACAAGGTTTGGGAACAGCAACAATATCAGGCAAAATCATTTGCTCTTGTGCACAAGTAATAACAATGGCACACTCACAACAAAATTTGCATTGTGCGTGGTTTACATCATCTTTCTCTCTTCCACAATCACAGAATCTTGGTACGTCACAATGAGGGGGTTTACAGGATTTAAAATGCGAAGTGTATAAGGGTGGAGAAGGATGGTGCTCAGGCAAATAGAAAGATCTGGTGTAATTTGATCTCATTAATTGCCACCACTTTCCATTATTATCAGTGCTCCGAGACCGATTTGTCATGGAGAGTTCACTCTTAAGTCCAGCATGTTTTGACTCTTTGGCCTGTGATGAGAGCATACCATACCCAACTCCATACTTTTCATACAACTGTCTTGCACGGTAAGGCAAAGCAGTCAAACAGGTACATTCACACTGTCTGGAAAGAATAGCACCAACAAGTTGAAATAAAGTTTACAGAATTCATTTAATTGAGAAATCTCACCGGGAACGTTAACATAAACTTTATTAAATAATCCTCCAGCATTTCTCAAGTACTGCACTATCTTCCCCAGAGCTAGTTGTCGTAATTTTTTACCCTCAGTTTCATCTTCTGTTTGCAAGGTCAACAATTCGGTAAGAATACCTTGCCAGAGCAATAGCTTGTGCTCCGATAAGCCTAACACTTAGTTTATTCGACCGCTTAGCTTCATCTGCGTAATGTTCTCTCACCCTGGTCGATAGGTATGCCAGACCACATCCGTGCACAGCAGGAAGGGTATTAGGAGCAAATGTTGAAGTCTCCAGCATTGCCAACATATTGTCAGAGGCAGCCACCTTGCTCAACTCCAAGACAGAAAAGTGTCTAAGCATATCTGGCGAGAGGCTTGAGTTTTGACAACTACCTGTATTTACTCCAACCTCATCTTCTACAAAACTTCCATCAATAACATTATTAGTGGATTCAGCAGCATTATGAACACCCTCCCCTGTGACGTCAGGAGACCTCTCAGAATTAGAGACCTCTTCATCGAGAGAATTTTGACCACTTGGTCCAATGGAGGCTGATAATGTCTCAATACATTTTTCAAAGACACATCGTAGAAGTGATTGAGAATAGAGTAAATCAATAATCTGCTGCCAGGCATTTATCTCACAGTGCAAGGGGTCAGGTTTCACTCGGTCAGCAAAAATGCCAATTCTGGGTCTTCCTAACTGGCGTATCCCGTTATCAGCCATAAATGCCAGCTTCTTGCTATGCACTGTTCCTTAACTTAAACTTTTAGGCAGGCTGGCAAGGTATGTGTCAACCATACTTAGATGTTTCTGTCGCTCTGGCATAGTATAAGGCTTCCACAAATCTGCATCACTTTGCCCAATACTCCCACCCATTGAGCACATATTGCCCTTGTGAACATTGGCATATGGTGAAGGATATGTTCCTGCCTGGTTAACCTCATTACAGGCCCAACTCTGCCAACTCATATCAGCACTCGGCTGAAACTCAATAGTGCACTCTTTACCTAATACCGTGAAAACACTTGATTCTAACAACAGCATATCTTGGGTATGCTGCTGCCAAAGAGACTGAAGAGCCTCATGCTTCTCAACTAGACTCACACAATGCAAAAGATACTGACACTCCCTACTTCTCACTCTTTCGCCTAAGTTCCAAAAAGTTACACTGTCAATAGACATAGAAAGCTGAGAGGTTTCGGGAGCTCCGTCATCTGAGAACTGAAAAACAAAGTGGATAGCATTACCATGAAACCAAACAAGCTGCTGGAAAAGGTGAGGAAGTCTTAAATGAAGTTCATTACCATAAATACGAGACCTGTAATTGTCCTAGTGACACCCGGTACATCAGGAATTTGACAAACACAACCAATATTTAGGGTTTTGACAAATTTCTCAATACTTTCATTAGATATATGGGAAAGTGAGAGTTGAATATTATTACCCAAACACTTTCCTTGGCACCCACACATTCTTATTTGGATCAAAAGCAGAAGACTGTGTTTTACAAAGGACATTAAATTTTCTACCTATCCCTTCAACATATTTTCCGCTCTTATATTTACCAATAAGGTCTTCCATCACTGCCTTTGGGGCTTCTCCTGACACAGTCCCAAGCACCAAGCAATGCTCCATTTTCACCACCATGGATGAACTCCAGGACATTTTTGGTTTCTCCTCGTCTTTGGTAGCGGACTCCGGAATTAGGGTTGCAGATTGTATCCAAAGTAGTGCTGGTGTTTAGTCGACGTGTCCGAGATTGGGTTTTCTGATCAAGCAGAGCTTTAAGTTTCTCATACTTTTTAGAGATTTCCTTAAACTTTTGTTCTTCAACACTAAACTTTTGTGCTGTCTGCTCTTGTTCGTTGACCAACTTATCCAAATTAGATCCTGTAAAAGTAAATATTACATTTTATAATTGGGGTTTAAATTAGTTGCAAGATACTATAGATGTGCATATTTATTTAAAAGGAGTATGAGAAGTATTGGCCGATGGCCATCAAGATGCTTGGATTAAAATAATATACAATTTTCTGTATCGCCAAGTTTTAGTATCATGGGATTATATTGCGTCTATTAATGGGCTAACAACTAAACAACATCTGCAGATTGTTTAGTTAAACAATTAAATATATGCAGGATTCCTGCATTTACGAGTAAAATATATGGCGTTAGACTCAAATGGTCAGGCATTACGGCGCATGAGAGTACATTGCATGCCAAAGGTTTAACCAGACCCATTGGCACAGGGCTGGAAAATGTCCGGCAGCTGACCGCTGCCAGGAAATGTTTCACAAAAATTACTCGCAGGATCTCACAGGAAATTTTTGTTGTAAGTACAAAGATACGACAGTAAGTATAACAGTTGGATAAGTACATAACACTGATGGCTGTAGGATGAGCTATAACTGTTTATTTTTACATTTAGAGTGGATAGGGTTTGTTCTCTAGCTAGCTTACAGTGTAGTTAATTATAAACTTATAAATAAAAAATAGCTTGGCAGGAAATTTCTATTTTTGGATTTTGCTGCCAGGAAGAAAAATGCTTTATCCAAGCCTGCATTGGCAGATAGTTTGGTTAACCTGTTAACAGGCAAGGCTTTTTACCCTTGGCAAATAAAATCATATGCCGTAAAGACAGGGCAAAAAGGCTGTGTGCATCAGGGTCGGCGACCCAGGTTAAGACAAAGGTCTTTGCTCAAAACATAGAAGAAATTGTTTTATATTTTTAAGTAGTTGGATAACCTACTCTACTCGACTACTTCTCACATTGCTACCTATACTGGCCGCCCCCTCTCAGAAGATTGCATTACCCAGGAGGGAATACGAATTTCTATAGCGCATGTGCATAGGGTGGAGTACCATGCACATAAATGTGTACTGGATGTGTCCTGCAAGCTTTGTTATTCAATATGAAGGAAAGCATGCATTGTGAGATTACCTATTATCAAGCAAGACTTATTTTGAAAAAGAAAATTCTTCCACATTACAGTGGACAATAAAACAGTAAAATACTAAAAATGTAGGGTGAATCGAGGCGCAAGCTAAGGCACAGGTATCTTATGTTGACAAAAAAATGTAGTCTACCTTGCAATAAGAAAACCCAACACTGCAGCAAAATTTAGTAATTTATAGCTTAGCCATGACCATGGCCATGTGGCCAAAAACTATTATTAACAGATAAATTTACATATTCACAAAACAAGTGGTACTTACTGGCAACTGCTACCTTTTCCTCTGTTGCTGTAACAAAGTCATTTGTTTCATCTTGCTTTCCTTCCAGCTGTTGTCCGGCGAGCCCACTTCCGCTTGGCTTCAATATTTTCTACATCTTTTGCCAACTGACTTTGCTGATTTTCAATTTGACGTCTGCCAGTACTTTAGCTTCTATTCTTGTCACATTTTCCAATGCGGGAGAGCTATTTCGTATGGGCATCTTTTGCTTTTGGTACTTACTGGCACTGGCACTGGCTACGCATACTTTTCCTCTCTGTTATTGCTGCAACTGGCAACTGCTACTTTTCCTCTGTTGCTGTATGAGTCATTTGTTTCATCTTGCTTTCCTTCCAGCTGTTGTCGGCCGAGCTCAATTTCCGCTTTCTTGGCTTCCATGTACTGACATCTTTGCCCTTTGACTTTGCTGATTTTTTCAATTTGGCGTCTGCCAGTACTCGTGAAATGCTCTATTCTTGCATCACGATGTTTTCCAATGTGAGCTATTCTTGCTGCATCTTTTGCTTTTAGAACGGCGTGTCTGGCGACAAAGTCATTTGTTTCATCTTGCTTTCCAGCCCAGCTGTTGTCCGTAGCCCAATTTCCGCTTTCTGCCTACATTGACATCTTAAGCAACTGATCTTGCTGATTTTTCACTTGACGCCTGCTGGCACTGAAATACTCTATTCTGTCACATTTTCCAGCGGAGCCATCTTGCTGCACTTTGCTTTAGAATGAAAGGTCTGGCGACTAAGATTTGAGAAGAACAGCATTTGAGAAGAATAGCAGGGCTGAGCCACAGCCGCCCAATTTCAGTTTCGGGGTGAATGATCAGGAGCTGGTATGCAGGTTTTAACAGCTTTTACATAAACAAATTTTATTAATCAACCAAAACTATTCTAAAAAAACATTCTTAAATTAGTAAAAATAACTACACTTTAACAATAACATATAGTTGACATGATAGTATAATGCCTAGTTGATAAGGGATAGTATAATGTCCTTTACATTCTTTTAATTACTCCATGAGCTCATTTAGAGCGGTTTATGCAACCTTTCTGTGGCCTATATATGTTGTGTCAACTTGTGTCAACTGTTTGCTGGGTCATATGTATATAGAAGGTGGAAGGCTTAATTACCTCCTGCCTGGATCAGCATCTTCCAAAGTCCAATATCTCCACTTGCTCACGTCATGTATATAGAAGGTAGTTGCCACTACTCCCGGCCCGACTGCACGCCAGTCCAATATTCCACTCAAACTTACCGTGACGGCAAAATAAATCTAATCAAATATACTTTAAAGGCAAGTACTCCAGCCCGAATAAATCCCCGCCCGACTCCATCAGCCTCTAACTCGCAAATTCCTCTCCACAAACGGAGCAAAATAAAAAATAAATCAATCAAATCTTTTCACAAAGGCTTCTCTTTCTAACGAATATGGTTTGATCATAACCTCGGGCAAATTTAGTTCTCTCACGAATATGGTTTCTCTCTCTCAATGCGAACTTTATCGTTCATAACTCGGAGCAATATCACCTTACACGGGTAATTTCGACGAACGGAGCCTAAGTCGGAATATTGAGGCTATGATCTACTGACGACAACTGGTAAACAAATGACCTGGACGTGACATAAACAGCAGTAAGCAATATCACCTTACGGGGTGGGACAGCAGTTACACGGGTGAAGAGCAGTTCGTGATCAGTCAGTTTTGCTTGTAAAACTAATGAGTGATATTCTCCCTTTAATGAATGCTCTTTGTAGATCTGTCTCATCCAAAATCGCCTTGCCCTTGGCTTTCTTGAAAGTAAAAATGCCTCCATTTCTTCAATATCCATTTCCCTTCTTCTCAATATGATTGACAGTAGCAGAGCTTTTTGGCGATTAATGGCGGCCATGTTTGTTTTTTTGTCATAACATTTCGGCGAAAATTTGGCCTATCCTTACATCTTAGAGCTCGGCTCGAAGCTATACTCTCTCTATATGGAGGTTGGCTCGCTCGATATGAAGCTAACATCGCTCTATATTCACTTATTCAATTTTAGGATTCAATGATTCACTCTTAGGATTCGATGATTCACTCTTAGGATTCAATGATTCACTCTTAGGATTCAATGATTCACTCTTAGGATTCAATGATTCACTCTTAGGATTAAATGATTCACTCTTAGGCATAGTCATGCATAGGCATAGAAATTGGATTAGTTAACAAATATATCCGAGATATGCTTGCCCGGTATGGGTTAAGGACATGTAAAGTTATGGTTAAAAGGTGAAAAAGTTACAAGGTTGACTCGGACAATATATATATACACCCAAGCGAGTGATGGAGTTTAAGAATAATACGCTCTTAGAAGCAGACCCAGAGCAGACCTTATTTACTTTGTTAAAAATATATTTAATATTGGGTAGACTTTCAGATTGTAGACCTAAAGATTTAGCAATGATGACGCCAGAGCAATGAGAAGATCACAAACAAAGACTACTTCACAAGAGATCAAAATATAGTCCTATGAAAGCTGAGGACTCTTTAAAGATACAAAAGACACCTAAACGATATGCTCTTAGGAGCAGACCTTACTAACGCTGTAAAAGAAATTCTAATCAATAAATGTTGTGTTTTAAAAATCAATTCTGTGTGCGTTGTATGTACATTGTACAATATTTCCCCATCCTATAATTATATATTCTCAATTTATTCAAATTTTTAAGCTAGAAAATCTTCATTGCCCGTAATTACCTAAGAAGCACTAAATGTTTATATACAATGTTTATATATGCTTGTAAATCTCGCTTGAAAATCACTGCTTTTCCTATTCTGCTACATCTAAAACACTTGAAACTTTGTAAGGTTTAAATCCCTGTAAGAACTATGTTTATACAATCGCTTGGCAAACATATATTTGTATTTCTCTATAAGACCTTAACTATGCCAATTAAACCTTAAGATCTTCTCGTTTTAGAAAGCTATATTTCTACATGTTTGTATAGGCTTTACTAAATAAATGCTTGAAAACTTTGTAGAAGAGGTATATTTCTAATATAAGCATTCGATAGATTGGACTTTATTATAAATTATGTTTATGGAAAACGCTGAACTCAAGATAATGACTGTTTTGCCCAAATTCATTGCATGAGGGTTGAGAAATCAATGCTCCTACTCAAAATGAATCCAATGACAGCTATTGAAGCCTTATTTGGTTTTTTCGGCCAAAAGAAAAGTGAATGAATATGGTGTGGAACTCTGAAAGACCTGAAAGCATTTGTTTTAACGATAATAGATGAAAGTGCAATCTGGCGATCACCAAGCGGTGGAAAGTGGTGTGTCAAGTTACGTGGCAAACGAAGAGTCAAGCAATATATTTTGATGGAGCTAAAGCTGGAGATTTGGTGGAACAAATAAATGGTGCTCTTTCAAAGTCAGACGACGCAGTGGAAGCCAATAATAGCGATCTCAACATTGAAGAGAATATTGATCGAGGTTCGATATGCATCAATGGAAATGAGGTATCTAGTTGTAGCAGTGTTATTACTGCAGATATAGAGGGTATAAAACTTGATATGTCAATCTTGGAAGCCCGGCTACTCGATGCCACAAGAGTAAGTCAGACTTTGGCTCGCTCCAAATGAAATGAAGGAATTGGAAGGTGTTACCGACATCAGGATGATGTAATTTCCAAACTTTCTGAAGACAATTTAATTTTAAAGTCTAAACTATCTTCTATTGGAAATCTAACTCCGAAAGTAACCATTATGACCATATGAACAATAAACATGTTAATGAGTCGGCTAGTGTAATTCATATTAATGACCAATGTACATCTCATGTTATTGACCAATCGACTAATTTGAATACTAACAATCTGAGTTCTATTGAAATTTCAACTAAAGAGGATTTTTCATTGCTCAATAACGTACAAGTTTCGGATCCCCGTGAAAATCAGCACGTGAAAATAGATCTGCCAAGCCGAAAGAATGGATTAACATACTGAGGAATGAAAATAGAGTATTAAATTCACAATCTGAAAATGAGAATAGTAACCCTGGAAAGAATCAACACCTTAATTCCACAAAGGGCACTACCCCCTGTCCATTTCTAAAGCGTAGAGGGTGGTGTGTTAAGGGAAGCCGATGCGATTTTAAACACCCGCGTGATGAACAGAAACATTTGGTGCCATGTCCCTTTTTACAAAAACGAGGCTTTTGCCTTAAGGGTATTAGGTGTGATTTTTCCCATAGTGCCAATTTTCCTCATAATGTACTGTCATCAAGGCCTGTTAACAACTACTCCTGTCCTCCTTTTTTTCCCTACCATCGACCGCCTAATGGTCTCGCAAGTAAGAACACATGGGATAGGTGTCAATCAGTGTCCTCAAAGTTACCTGGAGACCGGGGTTTTTCCAATCTCACCCGAAACCTCTAATGGAAATCCCTTTTCAACCTTCACTCCCATATGCCTTCCGCGATCACCCCTACTACAGAGCATCGTATGCCGATGCCAAATCCCTGTTGTGCCCACAAACGCTGAATCAAGTGGAAACACTCCTGAACAATCTTATCAACATTCCCTTAAAACCAGCTGTTAAACTGGCAAATGTTGGGTCCAAATTTGCATACGTCCCTGCTTTCTTTCTTTCAAATGTGATGTCTTTAGCCCCTAAAATGGACGAAGTGCAAAACGTCGTACAACATGGAAATTACGACTTTGTACGTTTAGTTGAGACCTGGCTACAAGACCATATCCATGATAATGTTGTAGACATACAAGGGTATAACCTTATTCGTAGAGACAGGTATGATCGAATACATGGAGGTGTTTGTATATACATTAAAGATACCATTCAATTCTCACGGTTAGACGAATTATCTGATAGCTCGTTTGAAGTGCTATGGATTAACATGTGTTCAACCAGATTACAAAAGTATGTCTTAAGTGGAGAAAGAAAAGTACGAAAGAATGGCAAGGGAAAAAGATATTACGAAAGGAAAGTTGAATAAAGAAGATAATAGCCAATGTAAGTCAAAGAAACATACAACGACTTGGAAGAATGGTGCCAATATAAGGGGCTTCAAAATAAGGGTAATGACTGTTGGCTAAATACTATGTTACAATGTATAAATCATTTGCCAATTAGAAACACAATTATTAAATCTGAAAGGAAACGTATTTAATTTGATCAACGAGGAACATGGAGAAGCATAAGGCGATTTCTTATTATCCTGAAGAACTACACAAAGTATTTCAAGATGATTTGTACTACTTACCACATACGCAAAATGATATCCATGAGAGTTTTACTCAGTTTCTTTTTGTCGATGAAATGTATGAAGATGTTATGACGGATTGAAATTAAATATACCAAGATTTGTGGCGAATGTAAAGGGGAGGAAAATCGTAATCCGTAAATAATGACAACCCAATATATTCCTTTATGTGAACATATAACGGATGTGTCGGATGCTCTTTACAAGAGTTTAAGAGAGTATAAGTATCACTCAATGTGTGAGACTTGCGAAAAAGAAACAGAGCACAGACAAATTGCTACTATATTATCTCTACCAGATGTTTTGCTTGTAATGTTTAAACGGTTTGAAAATGTCGGTGGACGTGTTATAAAGTTGCACTCAGAAGTGCATTTGCAACCGCAAATAACTCTAATCACAGACGAACCATGCCAATACAATTTATGTGTGTGTGCATTGCATCACGGTCAAGAGATAATCAGTGGCCACTACACTTCTCTATTGTTTGCAAATGATACAGATGTAGAGCTTGATGATGCGCATGTCAAATGTGAACAACTTTGCAAGTTATCCAGAAAAGGTGAATTCGTGAAACGTATCGAAATAGATCCAAGTAATGTGAATTCGTCAAAAACAAAGAAGCCAAAGAAGCCTAACTTATCAAAAAGTGCCACTGAAAAACGGAGAAATTTGAAGAAAGGTAGTGACGTGTCGTTGCAAAATGAAGATTATGTAATTAGGCAGACTAATGTAAAATTGACTACTAAGATTTGGGACATTTCAATGAAAGACACAGAAGTATGTAACATTGATGAACACGGATATGATTTGTATGGAGAATATTTTAAAACGCTTGAGATTTCAGTGCGAAATAATAGATATCATAGAGATAAACCAGGCTGGTTAAATGACAATATTATAGATGCATACCTAAAACTACTAACAAAATCAGCCTCAGCGAGCGGCCAAATAATCTATACATTCTCCTGTTTGTTTTATTTGTGGTTGAAGAACGCTGTCTCATGATGTAACACCAAAGCACTATACAGGATTGTAACAAAGTATTTTGCAAGAGAAATATTTGAATCGTACAATTTTTTGGTGTTTCCCATCAACATTGGTAATCAACACTGGTGTATTGTGCTTGTAAACATGTGGGATCAAACGATAATGTATTATGACCCTCTACAACACAGTGCTAAGAATGAATCAGCTGTCACAAATGTTAAGTTTTATTTAACAACCTTGTCTACTGCTCGGATGCGTTTTGTGAAATTTGATTAAAAGGCTAAGCAGTTTTAATCAATATAGGCCGTACAAAAGAGAGAATTGAGCGCATAAGAATTATAATTGCATATGAGTTGATGCAAAGTTGCATCGTATGCCAAGAGATAAAAGGAAACGTAGAGCGTGCATGTAACGTGATGTCACTATACAGACAAGGGAAGGGAAGGGAAGGGAAGGTATGTCATTCTTCGCTGCATGACGGTTGGTAGCAAGCCTAAACAGTTCATCTGGTTTTTAAATAACAAGGTTGTCTCTCGAGATCAGACACCTAAATTTAAAATGACTCGTGCCATGGCAGGAACGTATATTTGTAAACTTAATTATGAAGATGGAAATACAATTGAATCGTTGCCATGTAACGTTGAATCTATGGAAGATGAAATAGATTTTAGTGTAGATGTTTTCGAAAAGATATTTAGTGAATGGTTTAAGAAACAATAAATCGCTTTATACTGTGAGCGTTGGTATAACAAATACAATGAAATGTAGCTAATAAGTGAAATGAAGCTACGTAGCAACACTGCAGAGTGCAGTATAGTTAAATGAAGTTACGTGCGGTAACATAACAACAATGAGGAGCGCAGTAAAGTGAAATGAAGCTACGTAAGGTAACGTGCCAACACTGCGGAGTGCAGTAAAGTGAAATAAAGTTAAGTACTGTAACATAGCAACACTGCGGAGTGCAGTAAAGTTAAATGAAGATACGTACGGAAACGTAGCAACACTGCGGCGTGCAGTAAAGTTAAATGAAGATACATATGGTAACCTAGCAACATTGCGGAGTGCAGTAAAGTTAATTGAAGTTGCGTACGGTAACATAGCAACACTGCAGAGTGCAGTAAAGTGAAATAAAATTATATACATTTAATGATACACACATTCAATATACACAATAATGAAATAATAGCACTTTATCTAATTAAGTTTCAATCCTTTTAGCACATTTGTCCAGCATTACTCTAATTATATACAGCATAATTCACGAGTCACAATTTATTAATCATTATTTGATCTCAAAACCATTGTCCAAACCAAAGGTACATTCCAATGTAAATCATGTGCATATATATAGATTACTTCATGATTGGTGAGTACGTACGATTTTTATTTACGAGTCAGTTGTGTACGAGTATGTAATGTATGTAATGTATGTATGTAAGGATCGCTAAATAAAGAGTGAAAAAACTCACAGCGAAAAAAAGGCAAATAAGTATATCTAGGCACGAAAACAAATTAGATTTTTACCACTTATTTCTTCATTTTCTTGCTGAAATTCTAATCAAACATGTTTATACTAAGTATTTTTAGCCTTGAGTGCTTTTTTCTTGATGGTAATATAGTTTCTTCATTAGCGAAAAACTTAGTGAAACTCTCACTTGCCATGTTTACAATTTTGAGCGCGAAAACACTAGCCAATCAGAACGCTCGAACGATAAATGTCACATGAGAAAATCGTCCGACCAATGAGAACGCTCTGATGATAAATTTGATAAATACCGTCCGCCGTGAGAATACGATTTTTATTACACCTTTCTACTGCACGGATTATTCAAAATTATGGTTAAAAGTTTTGCATGTGCATACAACATAATTATTAATCTGGGACTGATCACACACACTTGGAAGGTTATATTTCAGCCACTCTTCCTTTGTCGATATTCATGTGTTAAAAATTGGAATTACATTTTGGCTATCCCAGAGTTTCCAACTTCATTTATATTGAATATAATATATAATATATCTGCTTATTCAATACAGTAAAAACTACTGGTTTCTATTATTAACCTATTTTAAGATAAAGAAATTATATATATTCAATATATATTATTAAATATGCTATTTTATAATACATTCTAATTATATTTAATACAAAAAGTAAAAATAATTCTTAAAGATGAGAAACTCAAATATGGAATAACCAAACGTAAATTTCTGATGGCAACTCGGCCTTAAAAAGTCCAAGGACGTAAAACTGTCTGCCAAATATATCTCAAGAAAACTTCACAACTTGTATTGGGAAAAATCTGTACTGGAATGTAAGAATTAATGGTGGGTCCGTAATATGGCCGATATTTTTGTTATATTTAATGAGGTATATCTATCGGGTTAGGATATCTATCTACCAGCGTCTCATCATCAACATGATTTAATTGACATTATTATACTTTTATCCTTCTATTTTTGTAGGTGATTTGTTGCAAAGTTATGAGTTATATGACGTAAAAATCTGAAACCACACTATTGGTGATGTCCGTAACATGTGTGAATAGTTTTCACAGCCATATATATAGATGTCAGATGAACGCACCTGAACGTTGTAGCCTACAAGAAATACCGTTTTGAGATTTTGGTAGATTATATTGTTAGGCAGTTTTAAATATTTTAAATTTCGCCCCATAGAAGAAACAAACTACGAAATCTATATACCTAACGAGTTGACGAAATCTATATACCTAACGAGTTGACGAAACCTTAATATTATGTTTATGTTCATTTTCATAGAGTAGAGCGTACAAATCATGCATCCACAGACATGCACAGTTATGTATAACCATCAGCATGTTGTATACGGCATTGTTAGAATTTAACCATATTGAAAAGGTATATATATATATACTATCGATATATTAGGTATATATTGGGATCATTATAGTTATGATATCGCCCAATACATTATATGAAAAGACCTCAAATGTAAAATCCACGTGACATCCCTAACATGCAGAAAACATAAAGATTATTGAATGTAAGAAAGATCAGTATTAAACTTCGAAAATGAATTTATGATATGACAGTGTGTAATTCTTACCATCTTTTATTGATTAACAGGTAGACAATGTGTGACAGACAGTCTGTGTCAATGTAAGTGCAATCATGATCATGCAAACACTAGCATGTTATGTATTGTTTTTGTTGGCCAAATACGGTCCAATTAATAATTCTAATCGAAACCACATTTTCCGAATTCTAGCCATAATGTGCTTTGTTAAAATTTTAACTTGAAACAGATATATCATAAATTATATGACAAGAATTTGACAACAACAATTCATTAACTGAGTTAGTCATTTAGTCAGAAGATTTGCATAATTCGTAAAAAAGTCGCTAAATGTAAAAGTAATATAACGAATTCTCCGGAAATGTTTCGTAAAATATTTAAGCCACAAAAGTCTGCGATTCAGTCTTGGGTTGTACTGCCTGTGTATTTACTAAGACTTCAGCATAAATAACCAATTATATGTCTGGAAATATATTCTATAGTTTTACATTTGTTACAGTGCTATTGTACACAGGTACAAGGTTTAGGTGGATGGAGGGCCGTGTAATATCCATCCACCTAAACCTTCTACCTTTGCCTGGCAATTTTGAAAAAATGAGATTTCGATCGCCAATCATTAATCGGATATTTGGTCATTATTGTTGTCTTATTTTGAAAACGTATCATTTGTCAGGCGTTTATCTGGTTTTGTCACCATCATGAAAATGTAAACTTTTATAAGAAGTAAAATATTATAAATTTGTTGCCTTTTGTGAAATGAATATGTTCCAGTTTTGACATATTTCACCTCTTTAAATACCATGAAAGTGTACGGACCTACTAATTACCGTCAAGAACCGTCAAGAACCGTCAAAAGCCGTCAAGAACCGTCAAAAGCTGTCAAGAACCGTCAAGAGGCCGTCAAGAAGCCAAAAACGATTTATACTATTCCCATTTCCATTCTTATAATTTATCATCTGACAGCACAAACAAATATATAAAGCTGGCGTGAAATTGATAACTATTCTAGTTACAATTTGCCAACTTCGCAAGGCTATATTTTCCGTATTTTACAAAATTTCACAACCAAACTTTGGCGTTTTACTAATTTTAGGATGTTCTTTCTGTCTATAGTGATTGATTTGCTTCTCTTTGCCTAGATCAAAATTTTGTTCATTATGCAAGTGATCCATTACACCTCCACAACACCCACAAGCATTCCTTCACATCCCAAACTACCAGCGTCATTAGTTGCGGTTGGTAGTTTCGATGACATATCCAATATGTCATTCAATCGACATGCGTAAAAAGAAACAACTTGAATCTCTAGTTAAAGCATACCTTCACATAATCTTCAGGCTTTTTAGTTTCAAACTTCAAATAATGTATCTTATTTAGCTATTTCCTCACTATTAAAAATTTTCACTGCATATTTTTTTACCGCTTTAATTTTATTTATTTATATATACAGAACATATTAACCATCATCAAGAAACTCGGCAAAACATGGGTTTTTTGTTTTGAATTTTCCACTAATGCGAGTAATGGCCTATCACAGCACAGGATTTGTAATAGTCTACTAATAGGTTTATACTAAAGACACAACAGACTTTTTTGATGGTTTTTGACGGCTTCTTGACGGCTTTTGACGGTTTTTGACGGCTTTTGACGGTAATTAGTATGACCCAAAGTGTAGGCTGTCTCCAATTGTGCCTCACAAATGTCGTTGGAAAGACTGCAAATTGCTGTACATCAGACATGACTTTGAACGCAATCCACGATTTAGATTTTGTGCAAATGCTTACTGAAATCAACATATTTTGTATTTTTGTCATATTTGACCTGTCATATTTGACCTGTCATATTGATAAATCTCACATCATGAAAATCGTTGGTTGTCTGTTGTTGTGCCAAACGATCGTTGTATATCATTGGAAATAATGCAAAATTCTGTATAACATACTTGACTTTCAAAGCAATCCACGACTTAGATTTGGCGCAAATGCTTAGTGAAATGCACATATTTTTTTTTGTCACATTTAAACTGGTATATTTACAATTAAACCTCGCAAATCATGAAAATCGTTGGTTGCCCATGGTTGTGTCAAGCGATCATTGTATATCATTGGAAAGAACGCAACATTCTGTATAACATACTTGACTTTCAAAGCCATCCACGACTTAGATTTTTCGCAATTTCTTAGTGCAATGGATGTGTTGTAATTTGTCATATTTGACCTTTCATATTGAGAAGTGTCATATATCATTACATTTTTGGGCTGCCTGTAATTGTGCCAAACGATTGTTGTATATCATTGGAAAGAACGCAACATTCTGTATAACATACTTGACTTTCAAAGCAATCCACGACTTAGATTTTGCGCAAATGCTTAGTGCAATGGATGTGTTGTAATTTGTCATATTTGACCTTTCATATTGAGAAGTGTCATATATCATTACATTTTTGGGCTGCCTGTAATTGTGCCAAACGATTGTTGCATATCAGTGGAAAGAACGCAAAATTCTGTATAACATACTCGACCTTCAAAGCAATCCAGGACTTAGATTTTGCGCAAATGCTTAGTGCAAAGGATGTGTTGTAATTTGTCATATTTGACCTTTCATATTGAGAAGTGTCATCAATATTATGCTTTATAGAAAATCGAACAAGTATGCACAGTGTATTAAATCTTAAATTTCTCTTATATAGCTCAATGTTTTGCTTGGTGTTAGCAAAATGTAACGTAAAAATAACTAAAAAAGGTGTTTCATAAAAATTGATAAAATATACTTTTGAATGATTGAATACAGTTGAATTGAGGCTCAATCTGAGGTCCAATCCGAGGCTACCTTCACAGTGGTGTTCAGAAAGAGTTAATGTACAGTATCTTAACTGTCCTTCTTCAGAGAGTTCTAGTGGATGTACTGCTTTTCTTTCTTTATTTTACAAGTCCACATCCTATTAAAAAAGCATTTGTGTTAATGATTATATTAGCCTATATTAAGTAGATATTGTGTTTTGGTTAGCTTTGTGGTCATAAATTACGAAACTGGAGGAACAAAAAGAAAGCTGACAACAAAGGTAAAATTTCAGCTAAAATGTTCTGGTAGTAGTGTATGTGGTTTTCGATCCGGATTTTTGGGGGTGCGTGGGGGTGCGTTCATTAAATATTCAGGATGAGGTAATTAATATTCAGGATGAGCGAAGGGTGCGCACACATGACATCGCACAATACAACTATACGCAAAAATATAGACCTGTGAATAATTTTCAGATATTTTTTATTGATTTATAAACTCTTTCTTAGTAATAAATATATTCTCGCATCTAGTGAATTGTAAATATAACCATCAAAACGAGAAGATCTTAAAGTTTATCATCATAGTATATGCAAGCATTGCTAAAGTCTTATAGAGAAATACAAATACATATTTGCGAAGCGAATATATAAAACGTAACTCTAAGTCAAAGCTTTCATTTTATTACCAATAATACAGTTAACATTACACTGTAAAATCCGCGAGACATATATACGAGAAATTTAAAAGAGAAAGCTAACATAATTCTATGCATTGCTATGTCTTGTTTAGGTGAAAGCTAATTAAATCTAGTTTTGCATAGTACATTTTGTACTTTAAATCATTAAACCGGTAATTAACACAGCCAAACAGTCATCTCTCCATACATGCCTGAGCGAACACGAACCAGATAACTTTAAGCAGACAGGTTTTACTTTTGTATGATACTGCATGATATCCTAAGATACTGTATGATATCCTAAAATGATATCCTAATATACTGTATGATATCCTAAGATACTGTATGATCTCTTCAGATACTGTATGATATCCTAATATACTGTATGATCTCTTCAGATACTGTATGATATCCTAAAATTACATCCTAAGATATCCTAAAATTACATCCTAAGATACTGTATGATATCCTAAAATGGTATCCTAAGATACTGTATGATATCCTAAAATGATATCCTAAGATACTGTATGATATCTTAAAACGATATCCTAAGATACTGTATGATATCCTAAGATATTGCATAATGTCCTAATATATTGCATGACATCTTGAAATACGGAAGATAAAAATAAGGAAGATAAATTCCACTCATCCCTCTTTCTCTAACCCTAACTGTCTAAGTCTAACACTAATTCATTAACTCTAACACTTGTTCTACTTTTAACCCAACCCTAACCCTCAATCTAACTCCAACCCTTTCTCTAACCTTAACCCTAACTCTGATCATAGTTAAAAGAGAGAGGGTTTGGAAGCTGGGGGGTGTGGCCAAATTATGTTATTGTTCTATGTCACATGACAATAAGAGTGCATTGAAATTCGAGAAGTATAAAAGGGAAACCTTACTCTATAGCCAAAAGCATGTTTTTTTAAATATATTTTAGAAGGCAGGAGCTAATTGCTCAATTTATGGTTGCGGAACTAGTAGAAAGCACGTAGATGTTGGTATTTTTCTAATTCCAATTCGAGAGATAGACACAAGCTTGCAAAATCAAATCGATCAACGAACCATTCGTATTTGTGAAAGACACTTCGAAAAGAACCTTATCGAAACATGTAAGTTTCTTTCTTATCAGTTACCGATAGATTCTGAATATGGAATTATTGATATTTCAGTTTTAACACTTGAAGATATCGCTCGTTGCGAGAAGCTTGTATAATTCAATATGGTGTTTCAATTGTAGGGCATATGGAAATTTAGTACTGATTTACATCATACTTTTCAGTAATTATGCATGGAGTTCAAACCATATGCTCAAATTTACTGGAATACAGAAATTCAGTATAAATCCCACTTTTCTTTAACATGTATTATAATATTAGTAAAAGTGTAATTTCAGAGAGTTATATCATTCAATATATGCCCAATTGCTTATGGATTGATATGAGCTAGCTGATATAAGCACTTAGTCAGAATATTTATTTATTGTGCTTCGCTTCAAACATCATACATTAATTGCACTAAGACAAACATTGGAATGATCGTTAACCGAAGCTATCGGAGCTATTCGGAAGGGCAATTCAATAAACATTCAGGCGCGAAGTAAATTCACCAAAATATATTCACCGTTCATGTCTTATGAATATTTATAATTGTAAACAAATTTCTAGCCGAGGCGCTACTGACCCGGCGGAGCCTAGTAGAATCTTGGCATATTCATACTTTTTTACGAGCTAGGTCGGCTTATGTGGTGATTTAAGAGGGGGTAATGGGGGGGGAGGGCAATCCTGAAGCATGGAAAATAATATTCAATAATCCTGAAGCACGAAAAATAAAAGAAGGAAGTGCCGAAGCAGGGGGAAAATTCTTTGTAGTCTATAACCTGCAGCTATCCTATCTAAAAGTCTTTTACGTATCACAATGCGGCCGCTTCTCGTATTCTTTACGGTTTTCATGATCTTACGTAGTCTAATTCTGTCAAATTTTGTTGAAAACGGAAAATGAATATTGAATAAACCACAGAAACGATGCACACCATTTATGGAAGGATAGAAACATGTTTAATAACAAAAAGCTGATGAAACGAAGAACGAGTTATAAAATTAGCTCGATACGAACCACGAGAAAATACCCCATTACCCCCCTCAATTAACGTTCTTATAATAAGGACTGAGTATATCAATGTGACATCTTGTATTCGCCACTTGCATTTCAGTGATTTCACTGACTAGAATATTCATAAATTAATGTTGGCTCTTTGTGTCACTGTAGCAGGGACTAGCACTGAAGGAGGTCAGGAGGGCAACAACAGCCTAATCGCTCACAGATGAGTCCAGTATAAAATTATATTCATGAATAATGGCTACTCCAATGCAGCTTCAAATGTCTGCATTGGAATTATCTCTATGGAATTATCCATGTCCAGCAAATAACGAAAGTAAACTCTAATCCAAACCCTAACCCTAATTCGTGTTTGTAGGACATGGAATTATTCCGTCTTGGTCAAAATTCTCACTATGACCAGATGGGGTTTTAATTGACTATTGCATAAAAGTTAAACTGATGTGTCAACCCAAAAATTGAAGATGGTTACATTATTTTGAAAACCAGTGCAGGCCCGTAGCTGGCTCGCAATTCTTGGGGGGGGCACTTTTGGATGTTAATGAGAAATAATATAAATGAGAAAGGTAAGAGTAATTTTGATGTTTTAATTCTCAATGAAAGTGTTTCTTTCAGCCACAATGTTGCAATTCTGAGATAGCTTTATATGGGGGTCGCCAGAGTGCCAATACAGTTTACTTTTATATAGAATTTTGGAGCTTTTGTTGAAAGCACAGTATTGAAGTGGTATTCTTCATAGTATAGATTAAAGATTTATGATATTTTCATTTCACTTTGCCTACATATATTTATGGGACAACTTTTACCTAGAATTTGACAATGATCTTTATGTTTACTTCTCCAACTAAATAAAAATTGGTGTCTGAGACTCTGAGTAAGAGTCAAAGTTGAGTGTTTATTGGCTTTTTTTCTGATATTGTAGATGTAATTCCTGGTTATTATGATAAAGGCTGAACAGTTATTCATGAAAAGTAAAAGGATGTTGCCTGGTTGTGTGTCAAGAAAACTACCAATGGGGATTACTGTACCAAAGAACTGAAAACCAAAAAAGATGAGTAAAATTGTCTGGCGTTAGACAGAGTAAAATACTAAAGTAGGGTGCATCTGGGCGCATTGCCAGCTAATGGGTTAACGCAGATAGTTTTGTTAACCCATTAACTGGCAGTACGGCCACTTAATAATCTTTTATAAAATATCAGAACATTATCACATAAAATCATTGACAATGTAAGCCCAGTAAAGGTGCAGGGCAAAATATATGCTACAACATCACAAGATGTGATGTAGCCCCACCCCAGGCATGTGCAGCAATCATACCAAGAAGCAAATAATTAAAAACAGCCGCCCGTGCTAATTAAAAACAGCCGCCCGTGCTAACTAACAAAAGTATCCACTGTTAAACAACTAAATCATCGATCCAATCACAACATCTGCCGTTGCAAGATGTTGCAATTGGATCAATTATATAAGATAAAGTAATTAAAGACACCTGCCCATGGTGGCTGAATATGATAAATCTTGATCCAACCACAACATCCGCCTGTTCAAGATGTTGCAATTGGATCAAAGACATGAGCGTTAAACTGACCATGCCAGTGTAACTAAAACAGATTAAGACTTAGGTAGAAAAATGATAAATACATATGTATTTGTGGAAGGCATTTGGATTTCCATTGACCGATTGTCCGAATTTGGGCATCAGACATACCATGTTTTTTAGCTGCATATGAGGCAGCACCGATACGAAAACTGTGTCCTTTATAGCCAAATAGTTGGAGAAACAATCACATGTTATAGGACGGCCAGTATTATCTAAAAACAGGGGCCCAGGGAGGCTTCCTCGCAAGGATAAATAATGAAGCACCAACTTAACAGGACAATGCACCTGTTGGGGTAGGATATCAGTTGAGAAGGGTCGTTGATTATAACTATGTTTATATTGATAAGAAGTTAGGGTAAGATGCGTTGTTTGACCCTTTTTATTGAATTGCTTAGATAGTTGAATGATCTGCAATGGCATGGGAAGACTAGGCTTAGACAAGGTCATTTCCCCAATTCGTAGAAATCCAAAAAATGCCAAGATGCACATAGCTCGAAATAGGCTTACTTCATAAGAAGTTGGTAAAACTACCCCAGCGACATCAATAAGTTTGTGAAAAATGTGTAGGGTTATGGGAAGCCGAACATCAAGTCCATGTCCCAATTTCCCATACCCCTTCAGCATTTGTATAATATGAACATTTTGTATAGTCTGGAACACCATATAACTTGTAAGAATAACCTAATGCAGACACATAGGTATTAATTGTTGATGGCGCATTATTTTGTTTGAACAAATATGCAATAAATAAAGCCAAGTGTACCTAGACATATGGGAAAGTTAAATTGTGCAGATTCAAAAACAGAGTGGTGAAAAAACTCGAATAATTTCCATGTTCTGCGATAGGTGGGTTTTGAAGAAGGTTGTAAACTGGAAGTGATGAGAGTCATCACTACATTTGCCAGTTCTGAGGCAACAAATGTTGTGGGGTCACGGTTGGTTGGGGGTCCGTCTGCAGTGGAACAAGTTGACGAAAAATGTGGACCTGTAACCGAGACAATTAGTCAGCTAACTTATTTTCAATGCCTGGAATGTGTTTTGCCTTGAATAAGGTGTTGCGTTTTAAACAGATAAGGACCATCTCCCGGACAAAAAAACATTAGGGTCTTATCCCGGCAGGTTTGTTTGTTAATAATTGAAACCAGAGCTTTGTTATCAGTGAAAAATAAAATGAACTGGTTTTGCATATGTTGACCCAAAGGTAGAGACTTAGCACGATGGATAGAATTCCAATGCCACAATATTGTAAGTTAACCAATTGTTAGGCCACGCCCCATAGCACAAGTGATTGCCAAAAATAGCCCCAAAACCTAAGCTACCAGCTGCATCTGTATAAAGATTAACTGGGGTGAAGATGATTTCCAAATATCATCTAATAAAAAGCTTTTCCCATTAAATTCCACTAAATATTTTTGCCAGACATCAAGATTAGCCTCCTCCGCAGGCAACTCTTCGTAAACGCCAGAATTGTGCAATACTTGGGAGTCGAAACTTCTGTGAGTTGCCTGCCAAAAATCGACATGTCCGCTCGTGGCTTTGGGCGGTAACAAAACGCGATTTTCATGTGGGTGGGTAGGTGGAGAAGAAAATATGGCGGATTTTATAGAGTGGGAATTAGATTGGACAAAAGAATTCAGATGTGGAAGTTTCCCTAAAACTATCAAAGATGGACAACGATATAATGAATATGTTTCATGGTTGTCTGATGACTGATGGACAAGTTCTGAATTTATGAACAACAATCATTGTATTTGACTTTGAATTGTTTCAATTACCTAACAAATTTATTCTCCATGAACATATTATTATACTACATAAGATTTAATATATAAATATGAGATTGTAGATGTAAATTAATTGCCAAAATATTGTTGGACTTTCTTTATATGAAATCAAATGCTGATCAATGTACAATTATTCATGTTGTGATCATGTGATGTTGTCTAAGTTGCCAGACTTGCTATATCAGAGAAATTACTTCAACAGACTTGTAAATAAATGTTTAAGTTTGTGATACTATTTAAATTATCTTCTTGATATAATGATATTTATTGCTAAAATCTAATCATCTATCTTTTGTTCCAATGCAACTTTACATGTTTTAATTTTGTACAGTATGCTATAGATTTAAGAGCTTCAATTTGTATTTTGGCTATAATCAGGGGCGGACTGGCAGCTTTTTGGGTCTCGGTCAGGAATAAAATCTGGGCCATGTATTAGTGAATAATCATAGCTATGCTTAAGGTGAATTTTCAGCAAGTTGGACGTAAGAAGCTTGTTAAACTTAGGGAGGCTGAATCCCACGAGGCGCCACCATGACCCGAGTGGGAAAATTGTTAAAATTTGGAGTCTCTAGATTGTAGGAAATGGCATTTTCATTCTCTACCTCTTTAGTTAGGCCCTTTCAATAGTTCTTTCATTATGATTTGTGAGTCTATGCTATTTGCTGCAATTATTTTTATAAAATATTGGGGCCCCCTGCTTCCTAGCCCTGTTAAGCAAAAGGAAATATTCTAAATCTGTCCTTGCAATAATTCCGGACCCCTAAAAGTTCTCCAGGCCTTGGTGCGCGTCCGATCGCTCAGTCCGCCCCTGGCTCTAATGATTAACTAGTGTTTACTGCTTAATCTATTGAAGGCCAGAGTGACCCAATGCCAATGGGCCCTCACTCAAAACATATTAATACTGATAGTAAGATAGTTTGCTCTATATTATCTGTTCAGTGCACTAGCAGCTGCAGAGCTTGCTTCTTGTGCGTTTAGATCACTGCTTTGTAATGTATTTGAAAGTTTCTCCATTGCGCTGAAGACCATGAAGGATAACTTTAAACGAAAGAACGTGCTGAATTTTTTCATCAGGGCCATCAAGCCAGAAGATTTGTTTGAGGATGTATCAAAACCACAGTTCAAACACAGGAATATAATTTGACATCCTTCCCCTCCAGGCTTTACACAAGATTTTAAACCATATTTGTGTCTCTCTATCGCGCTGCTTTTAAAAAGATAATATAGCATACTGTACAGATTAAATATCTCTTCGTTGATTTGGACCAGAGACCTCAAGGAATTCTGTTAATACTAGCTTACATCATTACAATTTGTCAATCTAATTGTAAACATTCCAAAACTTGATTGTGTTCGATTCCGCAAGTAGGTATAAACACCCTATAACGCCTATAAGCGCTCCCTCTTTCTTCGTAATACTGATAATTATTTTGTCCGTAGTTAATCCTTAGAATATGAAGTTAAAAGCAGATTTTGATCACGTAAATTGTAGATCATTCCTCGCATTCGTATATTTTTATATTTCTCCACTCGTATCATGGTGACAAAAGCTCCCTAGGGTACCCGGGGTGAAGTGACAGGTCCACAAGGTGAAGTGATCGGTCCACAACTTACAATTTTTGGCAGGCAACTCTCCGTAGTTTTATTTCAGACTAGCTCCAATTATCCCTCACTATCCACTGTTACTCCCTCATGCCTATGAAACTATTGTGTAATTCTGCCGTTTTCCACCAAGTTGCCTGCGGAGGAGGCTACATCAAGATCTGCTTTAACTTCTTTATTCAGGCAAACAAAGTGGTGTGGAGCATGCAAACCTATTGTAAAGTCAATGAGACGGCGTAGGAATGCTCGACCTGGTGAAACTACAGCACATGCAAAATTGAGCAACCCACAAAGTGTAACCTTTTTACAATGCAAAAATTCTGAACTTAAATTAGTAGCTTTCTCTAATTTATCCAAGGGGAGGTGAGCTTCCATTTCAATGGTATCAAGCTCGATGCCTGCAAATGAAAGAGTGGTAGATGGGCCAACTGTTTTATCTGGTGCCACGGGAATACCCAAATAATCACATACTTTAAGAAACAGTCCAAGCTGCTTCTTACACAGCTGATGAAGGGATGCCACAATTAAGAAATCATCCAACAGATGAAGGATCCAATCTATGAGCAATTTTCTTCTGGCTATCCATTCAACAGCTGTGCTAAAAGCCTCAAACGTTTTGCAAGAGCTAGAACAACCCATAGACATACACCGGTCATAATAGTATACACCTTTCCAAATTAAACCAAGAAGGTCATAATCCTCTGGGCATATGGGAATGAGACGAAAGGCATTGCAAATGTCTGTCTTGGCAAGGAAACAGCCACAACCAGCCTTCTTAATTAATTGTATGGCATGAGCAATAGTAGCATAACTAACAGTTGTGTTTTCTGATGAAATACCGTCATTAACAGATGTACCTTTTGGAAAATAAAGGTGGTGAATTGAACGAAATTCACCAGGATCTTTTTTGGTACAACCCCCAAAGGTGGAATCCGAATATTGGAGAATGGTGGTGCAGAAAAAGGACCGGCCAGCCTATGGGCATCTAACTCTTTAGCTAACTTTTTGTCAACAACATCTGAATGATCGATACATGATGATAAATTATTAGCTTCAAAGGACTGTTTAAGTGTAAAGAAAACCCAAACTTGAACCCAGACATTAAGTAATGAAATTTGTCAAGTGGATAACCATCTAAGAAAACTGCAAACCTATCATATCTTATTGGGGTTGGTAGCGGAGACACCGGCAGCTGGGGACATTTTGGTATGTTGTTGGAATTGGCAAAAATTACTTTGGGGACGAAAATTACATTGGAATCCTCTATGATTCCCTTCACATTTAAAACAATAATGTTTGTAATCACATCCATCACAGTCCCCTCCTTTATGGAACTTAAAACAAAAACCGTGAGGGACATGTCCAGACATACCATTAGAATTAGACGAGTGCCCCCGGTTATTAGAAAAGGATGGTGATTTCTTGTGTTGAACAGGCTGGGAACAAAGCCATAGTTCCCAATGAATTTCAACCCATTGTAACAACTGCTTATGGCTGTGCTTGAGAAAACGGAAATTCTCGTCATAAAACCCCAATTGTGTCCCCTAGATGCCAGGTCCCTAACAATATCACCATACTTCATGAGGGCAGGGGCCTCAGAAGGATATTTGCTGGTGTAAACCCCTACAAAGATATGAAAGGCCTGCAACCATGTCTCAAACAAATTAATCTTATGGGTTTTGACACTAGGCTCCAAGAATGAGGACGGAGCATCTCGATTGGAGGTTGAAACACTAATTTTGAAACGCTCTTCAGCAGCAGAACTGGACAATAAAGAGCTAAGCTCAATGTATTCAATTTGTCTGAAACATGGGAATAGAGAGGGAGACTGGAAGACCTGAATAATAAACCAGCGGTGCTCCCAGTTGAAGGCAAACTCTCACCTGCGATAACTGCATGAGCATCTTGGATGTCAATTTGGACCAAGGACATGGATAAACAAGATGGTATAAACATATGTGAAACAGTGATAACCTAACCACCTGGGATACATAACTTCTCCCAAACAAGATGGTGTAATCATACATGACGTGGCTGGCCAAGCATGGCTGACAAGTTGTCGTCGCAAACAAGCCCTTTACTGCCATAGAAACTAGTGATAACTTAACCACCTGGGATACATAATTTCTCCCAACAAGGTGGAACATTCAGTAATATATAGCAAATTCATGCAGTGATCAAGGGATACATAGCCTCTCCCATATTTGAGCAACAAAATATGATATATTATCGATTGAAAATTATCAAAAATTAGAACAAAGTAAATCAAAATTATCTAATAAATGCAGCCTTGGGGAAGGATGTGTTAACATTTAAACATGCATTGTACCATCTGCTGGCACAGCCTCAGGAACCAAATCAGTAGATTTTTACCCGAATTGTAATAGGTCACTGTAACCCAATGTCAATGTATCCCATTGTTTAGAGTGGAACAAATGATGTCATCATTGAATCTATGGATGCCTGGTTTGGACTTGTAAGAAAAAAATCTGCTGGTGCAAACCTTTTCCCCCCAAGGCATGGTGATACATTCTTTGCAGATCAAGATGATGTTGATAACTTTGTTGAACACTATAGCAAGACTGCAAAAGAGGCACCTACTGTGAGTGCAAACTACCATATACATATAAAGCCTAAATTGTTTATTTATTTATTTATTTATTTAGCTTCGCCTATAATTACTTAACAATCAACACGTAAAGGTTTGTAGCAGAGTTTGTTTTTTATATTTCCTAATTTTCACAAATAATATAGCAGCTGTGATTCCACACGTTCATGTTTCTTTTCTCTTAATATACTTTAGTTAAAGTGCAAGTGGCAAAGCTAACTATGGCAACTGGTTTAAATTATTTGCATTATTCAAACATTTTTAAATATATTACTTCATACATGTACATATATTAGCGTAGCATGTTGTATTTGCTATGGTTAGCTTTGCCACTGTTACAGTATATACTATACAAGATCATGCTGATATGCTAACAAGGCAGAAACTTTTAATTGTTTATCTCTTATTGATAGATAGCCTTTGGCCCAAGAAGGAAGAAAGGGTATGGTCTCACCGATGGCGAGGGAATAGAAATGTTATGGTCCTTTCTAAGATGTTTTTCGTCTATGACAAAAGAAATGACTGCTGGTCGTCGAGTCGACATTCTGACAGACGCATTATTACATTACGCCCAACGTCGTGTGCAGCAATTTGGTTAGCAAATATTATATTTTATAGGTCTATCGTGAATCCCCACTCGTAGTAACATTTCAATGTTTACATTCTTGTCGCAGGACCATCGTTGGTTTCAAAGATGAAAAAAACGACAAAACTTTTGGACAATGCAATGTTACAACTGCAAGAGATATTTTCCAATTTAACAGGTGTGTTCTGGCAATAAAGGACAATACACGTTTTTCTGTAATAACTTAAATTGTAAACGTTTTTTTCATTTTCAAACAGTTTCCTATGATGCTGATTTGGTAGAATCCTGGATTGAGGAAGAACAAACTTTGTTGGCAACACGAGAAAGTAAGTTAACAAATGGTTCTTACCTAGTGTCGACTGAACAGTGCTGCTTCGACGTTTTGTAATCTTTGTAAATCAATTGTACATATTAAGTAGGCTAATATTATATTTTCTTAATGTTTGAGAATATTTACAAAACCCTCTATGTGCCAAAGCTATGTACTTCATTTAAATCACTCATCTAATCCTAACCCTAGACCTAACCGGGACATAATAATAGGCATACATGAAGTAGTCTCCGCAGAGGCGTATGACGTCATTATGCATAAGCTATAGTACAGTCGATTTCAACTAACTTTTCACTCAAATGTTCCGAACTTCGTTCCGAACTTCGGAAATTTGTTGCGAAGTTCAAAAGTTCATAATGAAATTCAGAACCGGTTTGTAAACTAAGCATTTGATTGGCTGCTTTTTCTCTAGTAACCAATCAGTGGGTTTGTTTACAACATGGCATGTGAATTTCATAATGCTTACTTTGCATATAAAACAACGTATAATTTGTTGTGTTACAGGTAAGAAAGTCTTACCGTTATCATGGGAAGCAAAATATGTGCAGAATTTGTTTCATCTGCAAGAACTAAGGTAAAGCAAGGTAGTCGTAAAATTGAAAAACCAGACAGTGAATAAACATAGGCAGCTCTTTTATTCATGCAATTATTACAATAATTATTTATGTAGGCTTAATATTGCTGCTATAGATGCAAATAACCACGATGGTTTAAGTGATCTTGTTCGAAAAAGAAAAGCGTAAGTTATTAAAATTGCAAGTAATAAATTAATTTTACAGTATGATTCAATTTCTCATCAAATTAATATTCTAACAAATGTAATCTTTAGTGTTTTAAAGATTATTGCATCAACGGAAAGAGTCCAAGGTATATACGCCATGGCCGTCGAACGGATGTTCTTGATGTAACTGAAGCGAAAATATGCAGGCACGTGTCTTTAAATATGTTTCGCTTGTGTTGCGTAAATGTATATTTACATCAACCGAAAGTACAAAATGCTTACGTTTCATGCATATGAGATATCAGAAACATATGCATTTTATCACAAGCGTATATGATACACGAGAGAAACAAATAGCCCTGGTAACGACTTGTATTTAACATTAATTGGTTATAGTTGGTGTGTATTCGTAATGTTTTATTTCATTTACTTAGACGGTCAAGCAATAGCAGGGAAACTGTCCAAACAAGTCACACAAAGGACCGATGCAATAAGAGTTGCTGTCGAGAAATATAACGCTGCCCTCGCCTCTTGGAAAGATCGAGTTAAAGAATTACCAGAAGAGATTTACTTTAATGACGTTAAAGATCCAGAGTCAACCATTTTCCACGAAAGAAATGTGCCTGACCAAGAACAAGTGCCATTCCCTGTAAAGAGAACTATCATCGATTTGCACCACTTCGTCGAAAGATGTAAAGAAGAGATGACATATTTAAATTCTGAAATGCTCCGCTTGATACATCATCACGAAAACCAGAAAGCCAAGTATCAAGAATTTCTTGATGGACATGCAGAGGACACGCCGGTTTATCTGAGAGGACTCAAGTGTATCCTGCAAAACAGAGTTCGTGAAGAGGAAAACAAGCTCTTCGTATTGGGATCTTTGTTTGGTGATGATCTTCCCGTTGAAGTGCGATCATCACTTCCGCAAGCCCAATATACATATGAGAGCATGATAACTGTGAATACAGTAATTCTCGAAGGATCCGCGGAAGAGCACCAAGTGATCGCGAGTGATGATGATGATGGCGAGCAGGAGGAAGATGAGGACGAGGTGTGTCCCATCCTGGATATTTCAGATGACGAGGAAAACGACATTGACTCAGTCTGATACATTTATGCACTACTGTCTGTGGAAATTACTGAGGCTGTTCCACGTCTTCTATAGTTATAATTCTTTACTACTCCATGCATTTATGAAACAGCTAAGAGCCTTCTATTTGGGTTGTAGCACGTCAGTCTACAAGGGGAAAATGGAGGAAAAAGTCGACGTGTCCACAAATTTCCCCCCTCTATTTTAAAGCCGGTTGACGTGCTACAACCCAATATGGCAAGGCCCCAGCCGTCGCTGACTCCACACCGTTAATAGAAACCAAGAACGAATGGTACAATGTGTAATTGATTTTCTGTATATATAATGTAAATGTAGATAACTATTTTTAATATATTTTTTGCACAAAGTTTGTGGACACCATGTGGACATCTTTAATTGCTTGTTGCAAGTGAATCTTCCGCTTTTCTTTACGTATATTGCATGTTTAAATATAACCCTCCTTTTTACATTACAGACAATTAAGACAAATTACTGAAATATGATTGGAATTAGTTTTCTCGTAATTAACGTTTGACGAACCTGAAGGGTCGATTTTAAAATTTGACCACCATGCAAGCGCAGATGCACATGGCGTAGTCATGAAACCCACCTATTGGTATTTATAGCATTGGTTTAATGTACTTATCATAGCTATTCCATGAGTGAGAATACTGGCAACCTTGAACCATTATAGGCTTGGATATGTTGGTGTTTTACTTTCGGAAATCTGTAGGAGTGAGTAAATGACGTTAAACCTTTTCTGTTTATGTACTTGGTATTAAAATACAAAGCCAATATGAAAATTGAAATCAATTTACCCATACAAACCAGAATTTTCTAGTTGACCAATATTCTCGAGAAACACCATTTTTTTATTTATGTGAAATGGGACACATATTCAGCAAAAGACTACCTTACTACAACATTCTTGCTTGTGCTGATAAAAGTTACCCCAATTTTCCTAATATTCTCGAGAAACGCCAATATTTATGCGAAATGGGTCACATATTCAGCAAAAAACTACCTTACTACAACATTCTTACTTGATACTGATAAAAGTTACCCCAATTTTCCTAATATTCTTGAGAAACGCCAATATTTATGTGAAATGGGACACATATTCAGCAAAAGACTACCTTACTACAACATTCTTACTTGATACTGATAAAAGTTACCCCAATTTTCCTAATATATTATACATCATTATATATAACAATACATTCTTTTTTTAAGAAATTTAAATATTTAAGTAAAATTAGGTTGATATCCGTATATTCATCAATTTTTGTTGAATTATTTTTATTAGTTTTACTCGTAATAAGTTCACAATTTATTTTGAGCACCCTATAAAGCACCATATGAAAAAACGTCATTGCGGATTCACTCGTTCCCAGATCGCTACGTCATTCCCGACCCAGACGTGATTTAATCATCAATGAATCAATGACCATTTCAAAATGTCTTCGGCAAGTCGTAGTAGCAGATCGTATATTCCATCAGATTTTCGTGACTTGCGTGCCAATTGTTGAGTTTTTAAGGTCATTTGCCGAACTTAAATAAATATAATGTTGATCACCACCATCAATATAATGTTGATCACCACCATCAATATGAATATAAATATATTTGTAGATATAAAATAAATATATCATATGCTATTCTGTTTGTAAGCTATCAAATGTTTTCGGTCAGGACAAATCGTCTCGTGTCAAATGTTCAGAAGTGATAGCGGAATTAACCAATGCTTTTGAAGGGATATCAAAGAGAGAATGCAGTTTTGTGATTCGCAAACGCTTTCCCAATGTCAAAAGAATTCACAGCAGCCACGTGTACTATTACACTGGTATTCGGCGTTTAATAGTGAGTCCTTCAACTGCTGAAAATTCAATACTACCAGATGCAAAAGATCAAGGTAATAGGCCTATTGCCTAATGCAGTTTGGCGCAGTGCATGCCGGTAGAGTGGTATCAAAATCACTTCTTCGAGAAATTTTGTTGTCATGGCGGCAATTTTGTTTCAAAGAACAAATGATTAATTTTCTATCAAATCTACGTCGCGATCGTTGTTATTTTTATCGCTGTGTGTAAAGAGAAGCCTTGGCTAAATTCTGTGCAAATTAAAAGGAATTTGCTTCACGATACGGAGAAAACAGCGGTGAAAGGACGCCATGAGTGAACACAATTCGAACATATTCATCGTTTTAGAATCGATTTGCTCAACGTTTTCAGGTATTGTAATGTTGTAAGAGACCGTCAGTAAACGATTTTGCTCTAGAAATATTCTCATGTTGTCTATCAATGCTGATCATGTATTTTTACCGATTGATCTTACGTTTTATACCCATATTTTGCGACTTAAAATTGATAAAAAAACTGCCCTAGAATGCTGTAAACAATGGGCTTTGTGACGTACAAGAACAGAGCTTCTCTTGTGTTTTGGCGCGAAAATTTGACTCGCATTTAGGCAAAATTTAATGTATTTTACAAAAGCATTATTTAAATTGCATATCTGCTAGCTTTTGCACGAGTTAAAGCAGTTTTTGTAAATGTTTTTCTACTTGGAGTGCCTTGGTTCTTTCATTCTACAAGTAAACAATAGGTTTTTTAAAATTCTAAGTCATAAAACACACTCTAAATAGGTTTAAAAAGCAGCAGGATTGTAGTTTTAGCATTTATACATCAGATACATTGAAGTTTTAGCGTTACAGTCAGGTATTAAGTCATAGTTAAATATATTTCTGTGTATAAATTATTAAACCTTTTGCACAGTACTAATTCAATATTAAAAGGTAGTCTGTAAACTATTTACTGTACATATTGTGCATTGAAATTAAATTGTAAATAGTACTTTCTGAATAAGTGTAACTCGAGGTGTAGCTTAGGTTATTGTATTTTTTAAATATTCAAGTGGTATTAAATTTTTCAACTAACTATAGGATTAAATTATTGTAATGGTGATGAACCAAGCACTTCGATAGGAATCAAACGAACAGGTGAAACTGCTATTTAAAATCACTTGTCAATTGTAACCCCCACCCTCCAACATCGAGAAAAGGTGGGAAGATAGATGTTAATACCTCCATACTAAACAATGGCCTGACTCCCTGAGGAAGACTGGACTGACTAACCCTGGCTAATCTCCCAACATATGGGGGAAAGAGACATTTCAATTGATTTATTGAACAAAGAATATCTTTTAAAATTTATAAATTCTTGTTCAATATTTTCAAACACTGAAACACAATGCTGTACACATGCAGGACAGAACCACTCTCTTTCAAATTATTTAAATTATTGCAAATTATTTTGCTATTCTGTGAGAAAACAAATCCAGGAACTAATTTCATTGCCACTGTGTAGAAAAACAAACATGCAAGAAAACAAACAGATATAATATAATTTGCTTAATATTTGAGATCATGTGTTTAGATCAGACTTAACAGGCCAACCTTAGACTGTGACTAGGCTGTATAGCCAAGCCCCCTAAACGTTTCCCCATATTTAATATGCCCCACATTCAAGGGTCGGGAATCCATATTAACTCATTAGCTGGAATACGCCCAGATGTGCCCTACTTTAGTATTTTATTCTGTCTAACACCCAACAATTTTTCTCGTCAGTGGTAGGGTACTGCCAGTTAATGGGTTAACAAAACTATCTTATATCTCCTATTTTATATTTTTCAGTACTCTGTCTAACGCCAGAGGATCTTACTTGTTAGTGGCAGTGGCGACTGTGGCGTAGGAACCGGAGGGCACATGATCCCCCAACCTTTCTTCAAAGTGCCCCTTTCTCCAGCTAATTCAAAGTGCCCTTTACTGAAGAAGAGGTGCCTCCCCCTTGAAGTAACAGTTACTTCCTATGCCTATAGTCAGTGGTAGGATACTGACACTTAATGAGAAATCCCCCACCTAGTCATGCTTAACCAACAGTCAATAGAGGCAAAACGTCCCACATTTCCCTACCATTCCTCAAGGTGGGGGGAGTGGGGGTTACAATTGACAACTGGAATTGAGTATTCAGTGGAATAAGTGCATATGACAGCTCTGGGTCCCTACAACTGTAATTCTAACAGTGCGGCACACAATTCACACTCCTTGATACATACAATAGTATTCTTAGCCTTATATATTGTCAATTGTAACTCCCACTCCCCCACCTCAGGGAATTGTGGGGCGTTTTTCCTCTATTGACTGTTACTAAAGCCTGACTAGGTGTCAATAAATCAATTGAAATGTCTTTAAATCTTTCCCCCATCTGTTGGGAGATTAGCCAGGGTTAGTCAGTTCAGTCTTCCGCAGGGAGTCAGGTCATTGTTTAGTATGGAGGTATTATGTATTTTACCATATATATCGCAAGACAAACCTCTATCTTCCCACCTTTTCTCAATGTTGGAGGGTGGGGGTTACAATTGACAAGTGTTTTTAAATAGCAGTTTCACCTTGTTGCAGCTGTTCGTTTGATTCCTATCGAAGTGCTTGGTTCATCACCATTACAATAATTTAATCCTATTCTAGTCTTTGAAATAATATTTTATAGTTTGTTGAAAAATTGAATACCACTTGAATATTTAAAAAATACAATAACCTAAGCTACACCTCGAGTTACACTTATTCAGAAAGTACTATTTACAATTTAATTTCAATACACAATATGTACAGTAAATAATTTACAGACTACCTTTTAATATTGAATTAATACTGTGCAAAAGGTTTAATAATTTATACACAGAAATATATTTAACTATGACTTAATACCTGACTGCAACGCTAAAACTTCATTGTATCTGATGTATAAATGCTAAAACTACAATCCTGCTGCTTTTTAAACCTATTTAGAGTGTGTTTTGACTTAGAATTTTAAAAAACCTATTGTTTACTTGTAGAATGAAAGAACCAAGGCACTCCAAGTAGAAAAACATTTACAAAAACTGCTTTAACTCGTGCAAAAACTAGCAGATATGCAATTTAAATAATGCTTTTGTAAAATACATTAAATGCGAGTCAAATTTGCGAATACATTATTTTGCCTAAATGTGAGTCAAATTTCCGCGCCAAAACACAAGAGAAGCTCTGTTCTTGTACGTCACAAAGGCCATTGTTTACAGCATTCTAGGGCAGTTTTTGTATCAATTTTAAGTCGCAAAATATGGGTATAAAACGTAAGATCAATCGGTAAAAATACATGATCAGCATTGATAGACAACATGAGAATATTTCTAGAGCAAAATCGTTTACTGACGGTCTCTTACAACATTACAATACCTGAAAACGTTGAGCAAATCGATTCTAAAACGATGAATATGTTCGAATTGTGTTCACTCATGGCGTCCTTTCACAGCTGTTTTCTCCGTAATATGTGAAGCAAATTCCTTTTAATTTGCACAGAATTTAGCCAAGGCTTCTCTTTACACACAACGATAAAAATAACAACGATCGCGACGTAGATTTGATAGAAAATTAATCATTTGTTCTTTGAAACAAAATTGCCGGCTTTGCCGCCATGACAACAAAATTTCTCGAAGAAGTGATTTTGATACCACTCTACCGGCATGCATTGCGCCAAACTCCATTAGGCAATAGGCCTATTAAGTTACATTTCATATTAAATCATCTTGGATAGTATAGATAATTGAAATTAAAATAATTTGTTGGTGGTCAATAGGCTTATTAAAAATTTAAAATAATTTGTTGATCTATTTTTTTTTAAACAAATGGTCCAAACATTTAAAAGTTTCTGTGCACACCAGGCATGCAAAACCTAATCCGCGAATAGGCATACTCTGGGTATGAGATTGGGCGTGGTGTTGCTTATCAAATTCCATGGTCCATTTTGTGGTGGACCATAAGGCGTAATTGTTCCATGATGGGGGGGAAGGGGTACCGGACCCTAAGGCGTAATTGTTCCATGATAGGGGGGAAGGGGTACCGTATATAAGAATCTGCGATTACAAAATAATCGAGATGGAAACTTTTCAATGTATAGTTAAATATATGCAAGTTAGCACATTCAAAATACATACAATGGTAAACAAAACGACGAATAAATCATTTTTGGTAGATAAACAACTTGAAATTATAATACATCATTTTTTTAATACATCATTAACTTGCTACCATATTTTTCTTTATAGTTGACAAACAGAGATCTAGTTTGCCAAATCATGCAATACAAGAAATACCAAGGAGCATGCACATCAACAGAATGGAGCTAGTATCAGATATACAAATGTCAAAATATAAATTTCCAAATGGCAATTTTGGACATCTTGAGCTGCAACATTATAGAGGCTTTCCAGTTGCTGTTAGACAGTATGAAACAAATATTATTAATGAGGCAAGGACAGTGCTCAGTTTGCCCTCTCATCCAGTGTTTCCTGTTTTGATTGGTTTATGTTGGGATATGAAACCTTACCTTTTGGTAACCATGGTCTATGGAAATATACGTCATGGACTGTACATGTCTGTTTGTGGCTTAATTGTGCATTGTAGAAAGAAGGATGTTGATATTCTGCAATGGGTATCAAATTTGCTGGAAATAGCAGAAGGGTTGTCTCTAATGCATTCCTGTGGATTTGTTCATGGTAACCTTAATGCGGAAAACATCATTCTACGTACAGAAAAAGGAAGGTCCCATGCGTTTTCTCCAGTTTTTTTGAACCTTGAAATCATGGCATTGAATATCAACAAGATTTTGAAATGTTTAGTTTTATTATAGATAACATAATTGCTGTATACAATATGAAGGATGTTGCTAATTTGGCTGGCCTTAAGATAACCTCACAACTGGTTAAGATAATTCCAGTCGATGGGGATCTATCTGAGGTAGTGATCCATTTACAGAAGATGTTATCCAGCAAATAAGTTTTGTAGAACTGAACATCTTGCACAAGAATCAGACACACTTGCTATGTGCAAGTTAATTAAAACCCCTGATTAAATATTCATACTGTACATGGTTTTTAAGAAAAAATGAGACCTTTAGAAATTTTTCTCTTTCTCAAATGTATTTTAAACCATTTTTGTGAAATACTGTATTAAAATCCAGACGAAATAAATAGATAGTCTACATACAACGATGTCTATAAAAATCTGTGTGTCTCTAAGCAAGCAAGAACACGGTTGTGGAATGACTCTGGCACTGTTACAACATTTTTGTTCCATAATGCAATTGCTTGTTTTAAAATTAAATTTCTTCATCACTGTCACTTATAATACTAACTGCATCAATGCTCATTTTGTTCTTTGAAAATAACAGTTCATAATCATGTTGTTCCTTCAGATTAAGCCAGTATCCATTGATTTTGGTACCTGGCTCTAGGTTCTGCAGTTCAGAGTTTTTACCAGGATAATAAAAGAGCCAATATGGATCCTTTGACTCTGTATAAACTGGCAGAACATATCCTTCGTGCTCACAGCAGCTTTTATAGTTTCCATTTAATGACTTCCATGCATCTTCAGTAAAGTACTTCTTGCATTCTGAAGTTAGCAGCTGAAATTCGTATTCACTGAGTTGTATATCAGTGACCTCCAAGTCACTCTCTTCAAATGCTGCTCTGCCAGCCACCACATCATCAACCCTGTCTTCATCCACAACTTTGCACAGAGCTTTGCGAGCATCCTGTGAAATGATGTTAGTAACATCAGCATCTGCACTTCCATTGCCAGAGTTATCTTTTGGAGTAAGGCTAAAAACAATGTTTTCCTGGTGTGCCATAATATCCTTAATCTGGTCCACTCCATAGCTGCTTGGCTTCTTTAATTGTATGTTGTTAGGAAGGCCTGTAATAGTGAAACCCCCTTTGATATATGGTACTCTGCACCCAGGTATACCAACAGCATCACCTATAAGTAAAATCACAACAAGATCATTGACAGTCCAAAAATGTAAGATTTCAAAAACAGTTGAACAGTCGTTAATTAGAACACTCAATGGGTTGTGTACACATATACAGCAAATTCACTCCTGAATTCCCAGAATTTTGATAATTCAAATAGTATATATATATATATATATATATATACTCTGTTATGTTCAAGGTTAAAGAAACCAACCAAACAAGTTTTGTTGCATAATTAGGCCGCATAAAATAAATTCCTTGATTCTCAAAATGTCCATGAGGCAATGAATAATGCATGAACTGTTATATAAAAATACTCACTGTATTTCTTGTTAAACAGATCTTGCACATCTCCACGGGTATAGTTGGTGCCTTGGGCTTTTGGGCAATCTAAAATGTATGTATATAATACACATTAGTCTGATGTAATTTATTCACATTATATTATACATGTATGTCATGGAAAGTATGCTTGAATTAGTGTAAGGCATACTCCCAATAATTGGTTCCAAATAATTTAACATACTGTAGTGGCTAATATTCCTCAATGGCAATCTTACTTTGTATTTGTAATAATTGAGAAGCACGCTTGCAATATAAATATAACTGTAATCAAACTGTAAACAATCAATATAAATATAAATATAACATACTTTTTGTCAAAATAACACAAATGTTTAAATTAAATAAGCAATAATTTCTATCCATAGGCTCCAATCAATGTATATGTATGTATATACTTTACTTGTATATAATTACATTATGATCTGAGTATATATACAGATAGAAAGCTCATGCTTATTTAAATAAAGCACATATAAGCACATACACATTGATAGCCCCTTGGATTTTTTGGTAAAGGTACACATAAGAAAGTAACAATCAGACATATTATACTTTTGCACAATTATCAAAAGAAAATAATGGTGCAAAATGTGAGAATATGTTTAATGACATAAAAATTGCTCATACAGTACCAAAGAATTCCATGAACTTCAACGATATTGTTTCATTCTGCATAAGGAACTGGACTCCTTTATGTGACCCATATTGGTTGACTATCCCATTATCTGGTTCTACCATGACAACTGCTAATTCACATCCCAGACTTTCAAGATAAGAAAGCTATTAAATGGAAAGAGAATATATGTATATATATATATAGACACTTCACACATGTCTGGATGCGCATGTGTCTGAGCATTGTACCACGTGCGCTTGGTGAGGGCAAGAGTATGGTGTATAAATACGAAGTCACTCGCATCTAGACTGCGTTACAAGCTGCACTGACGAGCCGTTGAACGGCGAAACAAGCATGTCTGCAGATTTGACTATATATATATATATATATATATATATATATATAAGTTGAAATGTTCTCGAGTGATTGTTTCCAAATTTGTGCAAGCAGAAAATACTGCCTGCTGCGGAGAATTCGAACCTACAACCTTCAGAATGCTAGCCTGACACTCTACCAACTGAGCTACATGGTCAGGTGGAATTAAGGACTGGAAAGTTGACAGGGTGGGTTAGGTAAAAGGACCCACAGTAATTGGCATATGCTATTGTGGTAACCCTGCCTTAGTTGGCGAAGCTGTGGCCAGTTTGTATAACTATACATGTGTTGTCCTTACATTAACTAGTTTACTTGTTTTGAAAATTTCTTTCATGTGATTTATGATTAGCATTGCTCTGTAAAGTACAGACAATTATTCCTGGGGCTTGGTTTAAATTCACTACAGTATAGCTGAAAATGACAGGACAGGGATATAGTAATTTGGTGTATATATATATATATATTTGCTCTAACTATATGTTGTCGAGCACTCTTTGCGTTTCGTAGACCTAAACCTACACGTATATATATATATATATATATATATAATAATAATAGTAATGTTTGAGTTTTATAGTGCAACAAGAGTGCTCAATACCAATATAGCAGAGCGAATGTAAAGTTTCTTTACTTAAAATTGAGTCACAACTCCGAGTTTCACGCTTTCACAGTTTCATGCTTTTATTTTAAGTAAAGAAACTTTATATATATATATATATATACGTGTAGGTTTAGGTCTACGAAACGCAAAGAGTGCTCGACAACATATAGTTAGAGCAAATTATAGTTTTTCGCTTACCTCAAAACTCTGGTCTCGGCAACAGGTTGTTTCATCTGTAAAGAACTACTTGTGCAGTTTATGTGCATTGAAAAGAAAATGATCGTTTATATGCTTTTCTGCCGGGGTGTGGAGTGTGTGTGTGGGAGACAATATGTGCATGCATGGCTCATGTTTATGCGTTGTTTACGCGAAATTTGTTATGATGACATCGTGAAATTATTTCTAGCTTTCTTGTTGAGTAAACAACTTTTGTTTTCTTTTTCTTTCAAAATACAAAATTTTCTCTAAACATAAATTGCATCGTTTTGATCCTCCTGCATACGAAATAGAATGTTTTAAAATTTGCCAATTAATACTGGAATCTTATTGTTTTTTTTCTAATGTCTAAAGAGATGAAACAAGCCATTTGCATGCTTTTATGTTTTGAAAAGATTTAGTGTGGTTGGCTAATCGCTCTTTGAATGTGGCTGCAGTCATGCCAATGTAATTTTTGATCGTACGGTGTTGCTTACTAAAATCGTTAAGCTTTGTATACTATGTCCCTAGTCATGCATTGTTTTGGAAGCGGGCAAAACGGTGTTTTTCCCACAACCGCAAATTGGCAGTGTCCCTCTCCTGTGGCTTGTTATTTCTAGATATGCGTGCATTGTGTTTAGTGATTACTGACTTAATATTGTTCATGCAGCTATAGCTTACTTTTAACTGTATTTCTGTTAAAAATTTTATGTAGCTTTGTGGTGCGGTGGAAAATGCTTGTCAATTAGACTAAGGAAATTATGTCCCATGTTTGTGCTAACACTTCTGCTAAAATGGTGGGTTGAACCAAATGATGTTGCGTGTGCTGCCTATTCCTGCGTTGTTTTTGCGGTGTGTGCTGAGTGTAGCTAAGTTCCATGATTAAAGTTATGCCCCATAAGTGCGTTCTGATATATGGGTGCAGATTCCTGAAAAGTTTGCTCATCTGATGAAAGAAGTGCGATGCGCTTGTTAATTGATGCAGGTAGTTGTCTTGTGATGCTCGGTGGGTGATTAGAGTGCATATTTATGTATAGTGGATCGTCATTGGGCTTCCTATAGGGCCTATGTTTTCCATTGTTAAGGTCGAAAGTTACATCTAAAAAGTTTACAATGCGTAAATTTGATTCGGCGGTAATTTTTAGGTCAAACTGCTCGAAAATTTTGTGGAGATCTTTTCTTGTTTTGTCTGCTAAACGTGCTGATTTACTTTTTATAATAGCCAAACCGTCATCTCTATATAGGCCGATGCTTTCTTTGCCAAATTTCTTACTAAGCAACACAAACACGATCAAAAATTACATTGGCATGACTGCAACCACATTCAAAGAGCGATTGGCCAACCACACTAAATCTTTTCAGCATAAAAAGCATGCAAAATGACACGAACTGAAATATATTTGGACACTGAAAGAAAACAATAAGGATTTCAGTATTAATTGGCAAATTTTAAAACATTCTATTTCGTATACGGGAGGATCAAAACGATGCAATTTATGTTTAGAAGAAAATTTTTGTATTTTGGAAAGAAAAAAACAAGGATTGTTTACTCAACAAAAGAGCTGAAATAATTTCACGATGTCGTCATCGTAACAAATTTCGCGTAAACAACGCAAACAAAGCCATGCATGCACACATTGTCTCCCACACACACTCCCACGCCCCGGCAGGAAGCATATAAGCGGTCATTTTCGATACTTGTAAACTGCCTGATGATTCTTTTTACAGATGAAACAGCCTGTTGCAGACAAGGCAAGTTTTGGAGGTAAGCGAAAAACTATAATTTGCTCTAACTATATGTTGTCGAGCACTCTTTGCGTTCTGCAGACCTAAACTCACACGTATATTCGCACCCGTATATCGGTTGTGCACCTCTTGTTTACGTTATTCATTTCTATTTAACTTCAAAATGCGGCAATTTCTGATTTGACTATTCACTAAAGAATATCCCTATACCATCACAGACGCTTATTTGAAAAAATTGATTGAAAAAGTGGAAAGTGTAATAAAACGCAAGAGATGGAAAGCTAATTTCTTTCTTAATAAAAAACCAAAAATGTGAAACCAAAAACAACCATTTCGGCCTTGCATCCAACAAAACACCTCCTTCTATTCCGGAAATGAAAACTTTCGAAGACGACCTTATAAAATTAATCGAAAATTTACAATTTCGGCCATATAGGAACCAATTTCAGAAATCTTTGACTAACGATCTAAAGAAAATCAATTCGTCTCTCAACATTTTCATTTTTGCAGACAAAACTAGAATATTTATGAAACTTCCTGCTCGACACATACAACAAGCCCTTGACATGACAACATCACAAACATATAAGCATGGATCCGAGGACACTATAGATGAAATTAATTCAGAACTAAAAACATTTGGAACAATTTAGGAATCGGCGACAGAATTGAAAATGAAAAAAACGCGAAGCATTTATATCTTTAAAAGATCACAAAGAAAATTTCGAAAACAATCTAAAATGCCGATTAATTAATCCCGCTAAAAGCGAATCCGGAAAAATAAGCAAAGTTATTTTGACAAAAATTAATTTAAATCAATGGAGGAATACAAAACAAGTTATTCAGTGGTTTTGGCAAATATAAAAGATAAAGACAGACACAGTTTTATTTCGTTTGACATTGTGGATTTCATCCATCTATTTCTGAAAACTATTGACCAAGCTTATCTGGGCTTCAAATTTGGCTACTATACCTGAAAACGATATTTCAATAATAAAACACGCTAGAAAATCTCTCTCCTTTTCAATACCGGAATTTCATGGATAAAAAAGATAGCCATAGTTTGTTTGACGTTAGCATGGGCAGTTTCGACGGCGCGGAAATTCAGAGTTAGTACGCCTTTTCATTTTAAACCACCTGAGTAAGAAATTTGGCAAAGAAAGCATCGGCCTATAGAGATGATGGTTTGGCTATTATAAAAGTAACCAGCACGTTTAGCAGACAAAACAAGAAAAGATCTCCACAAAAATTTTCGAGCAGTTTGACCTAAAAATTACCGCCGAAGGAAACAAATTTACGCATTGTAAACTTTTTAGATGTAACTTTCGACCTTAACAATGGAAAACATAGGTGGCCCTATAGGAAGCCCAATGACGATCCACTATACATAAATATGCACTCTAATCACCCACCGAGCATCACAAGACAACTACCTGCATCAATTAACAAGCGCATCGCACTTCTTTCATCAGATGAGCAAACTTTTCAGGAATCTGCACCCATATATCAGAACGCACTTAGGCATAGCAACTTTATATATATATATATATAGTAGAGAAAATATAATTATGATACTATCCTGTACCTGAACTCAGCATTTTCGATGTAAATACATTGTAACCCGAAGGCATGCGTTTTATGGGAGGTCCTTTTGCAACACTTTCTGTTTCTGACAAATTTTCATTGTGCGTTCTTTCCATTAATTTTCTTTTTCTTCGCTCATTCCCAATCCATTTCTACAACAAAGGATAAATAGTTTTCGTTAAAACATAATTTGTTTTTAACTGTTTACTATCTGTAAATTAAAAAGCAACTGCAATAGCCATAGGTCACAATTTACCTCACAATTTACAAACATTCTGCAGTCATTTCCCCCCCCATTAAAACTCACAATTGTCTCACTCCCAACTGAAAATTGTATCACCCCATATTCATTCAAAACCCCTCAACGACTATACACTGAAACAACTTTGAGTTGAGAGCAAAATGATGCAGAGGCAAAATGACCAGATATCAATTGACAATATTTAAATATACTTTCATATTGACTATGCCTATGGTTTTCTTGTTGTTGCAATATAAAGTCTAAGACCCTGGCCACAAGACACATTAGTTCCACTAGTTTCAGTGTACTATAAAACGTTGAGAAAGTTTAAACAAGCCATACTGATTATTAAAATCATGGTGGTGATGGTCGGCCATGTTGAAATTTCAATATTCATATTTCGTGTATTTTCGTATAAACGACGTATTCTATGCAAATATTAAAATGAATCCCTGCTCTTGCAGCATTCCTACCAAGTATACTTTATAAGAATAGCTTAAACGTACAAATATCAACTTTACTTTCAAACTTTTCTCAACGTGATTAAATTAATAAATATCATCATTGATAATGCGTTATATAATTATATGATGGCAGGATATAAACTGATAAGCAGCCTGAAAATGTTCTATATTATTTCGTTACTATTCTCTTGCCTTAACTTTTTCGTAACTGGTTCCCGCCTGATCAGAAGCTTTCAGTATTAATTCTTGCTTCTCCTTCGCTGCGGAGTTCATTCCATCGTCGTAAAATGACATAAAAACTTGTTTTTGCTCATCAGTCAAAACATCATAATTTCTTGCAGCCATTTTGACAAAACGAAAAAGATTATATTTATATTCGATCATACCTGCGATCAGGCTCTGCCACCCACAGAGCGTTGGGTTAGGTTGCTCAGGTGATCACCCGACTCACAAATAAGCGACGTTCTAAAATTTAGAATACTCACTATATGTGATTTAGAACACGAGGAACGGGTGATAGAAACACGCTTCTTTGCCAATCAGCACGTACGTACTATAAATGTTATATTATAATAATATTTAAAATAGGATCAAACAAAAGTTTCTTTTGTGGGGGATGAAAATTTACAAAATTTGATTTTTCTACCGGGTGGGGCGAAAAAAGGTACGACTGTTTGATTTAGTATAACTTAAAAACTAAAAGAGCTATTACACTTAAACAAGTTGCTTTGCATTCAGCGATGTCTAACTTAAATTTTGATATATGCCATGTGCATTTTCATGCCATATTGACTGAGATAGCTGCGTTTAAACTTGAGTAAACCTTTTTGGAACTGTCGAGAATTAGCTAAAAACGGCCTATTAAACTAATTTGATAACCGTTACCATTTTATCGTAAGTATTATTTAAATGAAGTGAACTTGAAGTTATAAATTCTTCTTGAATATACCGGGTGGGGCAAAAAAAAGTACGACTGTTTGATTTAGTATAACTTAAACACTAAAAGATCTTTTGCACTGAAACAAGTTGCTTTGCAGTCAGCGATGTCTAACTTAAGTTTTGATATGTGCCATGTGCATTTTCATGCAATATTGACCGAGATAGCTGCGTTTAAACTTGACTAAACACTTTTGGAACTGTCGAGAATTAGCTAAAAATGGCCTATTAAATAATTTGATAACCATTAGCATTTTATGCAAGTATTCGTTTCAATCAAGTGAAGTTGAAGTTAGAAGGCCAAATGTTAGAATAAAAGGGCATATCTATTCAAGAAACATTTCTAACTTCAACTTCACTTCATTTAAATAATACTTCCGATAAAATGGTAACGGTTATCAAATTAGTTTAATAGGCCATTTTTAGCTAATTCTCGACAGTTCCAAAAGTGTTTAGTTAAGTTTAAACGCAGCTATTTCAGTCAATATTGCATGAAAATGCACATGGCATATATCAAATTTAAGTTAGACATCGCTGAATGCAAAGAAACTTGTCTAAGTGTAATAGCTCTTTTAATTTTTAAGTTATACTAAATCAAACAGTCGTACTTTTTTTTGCCCCACCCGGTATATGCTCTTCTATTCTACATTTGGCCCTCTAACTTCAACTTCACTTCATTGAAATGAATACTTGCGTAAAATGCTAATGGTTATCAAATTATTTAATATGCCATTTTTAGCTAATTCTTGACACTTCCAAAAATGTTTACTCAAGTTTAAACGCAGGTATCTCGGTCAATATTGCACGAAAATGCACATGACATATATCAAAATTTAAGTTAGACATCCCTAAATGCAAAGAAACTTGTTTAAGTGTAATAGCTCTTAGTGTTTACGTTATACTAAATTAAACAGTCATCCTTTTTTTTGCCCCACCCGGTATTTTAAGAGACAACCTGTTTGCACATAGCCATTCATTCAACTCCCTATTTATATCAGATTGATTTATAAAATAAATTTGAGTCATCAGCTAATAGGTGGAATTCAAATAATTTGGAACACCTATTGAAATCATTAATATATAATAAAAGCAGAGGGCCTAGTACAGATCCTCATGGATCGATAGTTTATTTCTATGTTACAGGTAATTTTCTGCAGCACTTCAAGATGCTTATAAGTGAAGTTTTGATTGAGCACAAACAATTTTTAAGTTTAGATATAGGTAATGAGAACTGTCATGGTGGTAAATAATCTATAATTGTAACAAGTCCCTTAGTAAGCTGCGAAGTAAAAAAATATGAAATATGATTGTGTATTGACCATGTGTTGGAAGCAAGACAATGTTTCATTGTTATACCAAATGTAAAAAATTATAGAAGTAAAATGTTTATATGAATATAAACCTAAAAAATGAGAGTATGCGAGTTCTAAGTAAAACATAAAGGTTGAATTTGTAGTGTATGTAACGTTTAAGTGTGTTTTAATGAAGTGTAAATGTGGTGTATAAAAATGTGCCCCAGGCTCATACACAGGGCTTTCCAAATTATTTCAAGTAGGCGGCTGCAATGAGAAAGTAGGAGGCTGCAGTGACGTCACTCATCAGAGCAATGCTAAATGTCGGGGTGGTGCTGACAACTCGTGCCGAATGTGGGCACAATTTCAATGGGGTTCGTATTTCATGCACAGTCGGGAAATTTTAAAATTTATAATCTCTGAAATGCCGTTTCTTGCACTTTGGGACGAAGATTTACAGCATTCTGAAGGTCCAAACATATCAAGAATAAAAGTACTCTATTATTTTCTTGCCATGCGGTGCCTGTGAGGTGAATGCAGAGTTTTTCACTTCAGCTTGAGCCATTCATTATTACTGTAATTAACCCTTTAGGTGGCAGTGTAGCAGATCTGCTACAAATAGAAAAGCGAGCGAATTTTTCGCAGTCTGGGTCGCTCTTATCCACAATGCAATACAGCCCACGTTGTTGACATTGTGGTAATGGCGAAATTTTTTACTGAAGTGGCTTTTAGACTGAGAAAATGATGTCCAAATCACAGTGATTTCGGTAAGTTTTGCAGCTCTAAAGTTGTAACAATGTTCTATCTTTGTAAGATGCTCTAGAGTATAAGTTTTGGTGTATTATATTTTGCCATAAAGCAGTCTTTTCATATCGTATTTATGTGTTTGTATACATGCCTTTGTGTTTGTTGAATAATTTCATAAAGATATTTGTAGCACATCTGCTACATTGCCACAAAGTGGTCACTGAAGCTTGAATTACATGAACTTTATATTTTTGATAAAGGATACAATATGTGTTGTATTTTTCTGCAATTTACTTTGAATGTAGTTGAAAACAAGTAAATATTTATTTTTGTCTTGTCTGGTTTTAGGTTGAACATTATATTTTACACTGTTTATATATGTATTATATACTGTGTGTTACTGATGTATATATGGCCATATATATATTATACCTCACAATACGTTTGTTCAATCAGATAACTATGCTTGTACCACATGACAGTGGTATTTTTCAGGGAATACAATGCCCCGGGCAACTTGTACCCTGAGTCGTTTCCCCGGGGCATGGTATTTGAGTCGAATACCATGCTTGAGTGGGGAATTTGACTTTTGAATATCCCGCTCGTCCCCAGGCCATCGTCCAATTTCATAGCCTGTTTTCTAGCATCGAGTACAAGTAAACCATACAAGGTTCGGTATAATATATCATTTATCGACCTTTCACTTGGGGTATTCACGAAAAATTACCCTTTGGGATAAAATATCCCTCTGGCTTTGCCCTCGGAATATTTCATCCCTCAGGGTAATTTTTTGTGGAATACCCCTCGCTCCAGGTCTATAACTGATAAATATATATATATATTATTATAAATATTGTATTAGTAACACTGTTGTAAGCTTGATTATATCCTTTTTCATCATGTTCAGTGGCGGAGTGGTCAAATCCATAAGCTTTCACCTCTGAGTAGTGGGTTCGATTCTCGGCTGCGGGCGCTTTTACTTTTCTCACGTGAAAAGAGCAAGTAATCGCTCTGCCAAAAGTTGCAGGCTTTCTCCCGGCACTCCGGTTTCCTACCACAGGAAAAGTTGACATGGAAGCACTATCATAATTGTTGTTACAAATATATAGCTATAATGTAGTAGGGAGTGAGCTCAATAATGTAATGTATGTATGTATTTTTAGAAAATGGCAAGAGAAAAATTCTAAAATAATCTGTTTTGACGATGTTTTTGAGAGCATCTTGAATGGAAATGAGTTTGGACATTGGCCAAACCCCACCAAAGGATTGGAAGTCGGTGTCGCTATTGCAAAGATGGGTTCTCCAAAATCTTTTGCAGCAAATGTAAAATTTGTCTCTGCTTGAGAGAGGGGAAAAACTGTTTTCTGGAAACATAATTGTAAATAATTGTAAATAATTTTTACTGAACTTTTGAACTTGAACTTTTTTCTATATTTATATCTAATATTGCAAATATATATATAACTTTTTATTATACTTTTTATATATACTATAATACTGTATACTATTTAATTCAAGGAAAATGCATATACATCTGGAGAAAGATAAATTTTGATTGTGGTGTGATAAAACCAACAAAAAATCTGCTGGTTTTTCAAGAAAATATATTGTCTAGTTTTTGTATCTTTTTTACCCTTTCGCAGCAATGTAGCATATCTGCTACAAATTATTTACCCCCCTAAAATTTCAAGGAGATTTTTTTTTTCTTTTGAGGTTCATATGTAGGTTAATTTTGCAAGAAAATATTTTTTTTATTTGAAATTAAATATTTGCCACCGAATTCGAAAACGTCTGTAAAAAGAAGTGCATTTTACCTGGCAAGTCGCATGTTTTTTTGTCAATCCAAACGAAAACAGCGTCCCACATAGCCTGTGTGGCCGGCCCTCGTTGGAAGGGAAAAGCACAGCGGGATTGAGGGCCTGCAAGAAAACCTGCCTTTCGTGAGTAAACATCCTAATAAAGGCTCATTAAAATTGACCAATAAAAATGCAGCTGGACTATAGGGAAAACCCCAAACCGAAGGAAATGTATTCGCTTGTCCATAAACATGTCAATCGACGAAGAAATGTAGTAATATATTCCTGTGTGTGTAAACATGTCAATTAATTCTTGGTGTTCACCAATTAAATTCTACAGGCCCTCAATCCCGCTACTCTTTTCCCTTCCAACGAGGGCCGGCCACGCAGGTTACGTCTCACAGCGTTTGTTTGACATTCCTTGTTGAATAATGCATGAATTCGTCCGACCACATGCTATGCTCTAAAGCGCACATGGATTTTCCTGTGATACTTTGAGTAATTAAATTATTATGCATCAAAGTTGACCCAGGATTACTCGAAGTACTGGCCTTTCCCGCTGACCAACAATTAAAGAAATTCAAAATGGACGAAATCAGTTTCTATCAACAAATATAAACATTGATTGTTTTTTAATAAAAATGGACATTTTTGAGTAAGAAATGACTACATTGGATGCTTAAAATTGGAGGAAAAACGGTGCTTCGGGATCTATCATTTCATCTGGTCGACGTTTCATGAACTCTTTCTAAAATTTTACAGGACACATTCGCCATTTGTTGCCTCTGCGACCGGATTAAATGCTCGTTGCTGGCCATTTCCATTGCGTGTTTTCGATCCTCATTCGGACTGCCAAACTAAAACGTCGCCGCTGTTTGCTTCGTCTCCTTTTCAGATGTCTACTTTCATCTCTGGCTCGAAACCCGAAATGAAGAGAAAGCAGCCACCAAACCGTACGTTGCAGGGCTTCGGGATTGCTGTCACCAAACTCGCCAATGCGGAAAAGTTTATCTCCTTCCTCTACGGTAAGTTCACGAGTAGCTTGTGGTCGATTTCCCTTAGTGTCTTTTCTCACTACGTCTTTTCTCTTAGCTGACAACGCTTCTCTAGCTTTGTTAAAAGCTTGGTCTTTGAAAACGTTTATCACATAATTTTTGTCGTTAAGATAACCTTGAAGGCTTCTAAGAAAACATGTTAAAGTGTTTGGTTCATACGCTGTGCCATTTTTCTTTTTTGCCTTTATAAAAAAAACGACAATATCTCGCAGTTCGTTTTCAGATTCAAAGAATCTTTTCCAGATATTCATATCATTTTTCAGTGTGTTCTCGGGACGCTTTGATGAAATAAAATCTTGAATGTCACTCGGAAATTCTCCGCTGTTGACATTATCGATGTGGCTCGTTGAAGCTGACCGCTGTTGACATTATCGATGTGGCTCGTTGAAGCTGAAATTGGCTCATTTTCTGCACAGTTTAACTCGTCTGGATAGTAAAATTCAATCTCACTATGATAACTATCATCGGAGTACATTTTTCTCTCACACTGAAAAAATTTACATTGTTTTTAAATCAATTTTAAACATTTGAATACCGCTTCATTGTAAACAAAAATTTTCAAAAAAATAACTCTTTGGACCGTGGTCAAATATCGTAAAAAAGCCGCCTGCTCACGCAGCCAATCAGATTGCAGGAAATCAAAAAATAACAATAGTACACAATAATATAATATGTATAATATATATGTATGTATTTCATATATGTATGTATTTCAGAATTCTCGTACGCGTTTGGACTCGTCAGCGGGGATCAGGGTTGGCACATGTGTATAAAGAAAGGGATAAAACAAAATATAGAAATGTAGAGAATAAATGTTCATTGACAGCCCTTTCAATATACCTCAAATTAATCATACAAACATTACCACACAACACCCTAATTACACACATTACATGAAGTATTATAATACAGTACGTCACTACTTGCAAACCCCTAACCCTTGTTTACTCTAATTATCCATATTACAACAATCTGCTGCGCATGACCAAACGCACACAATTTATACAATTCTACAACAAATCAACAATTCCAACTACACATCTCGTGCACTCAAAATGGCCAAACATTTGGGTTTAAGTGAAAATGATTTCGGTAAGATTTGTTCCTAAGTTATGTGGTGTGGAATTATATTAAACAAATTGCACAAATGTAATCTATAAATCTTATCCATTCAATTGGTATAAGACCATCCAGAGCTTTTTGAAAGAGCTTCCGTTCGAGAATTGCCACAAGTTATATTCCATGAATTCATTTAATAAACTAAATAAACAACACATAGGCCATCCGCCACTCCCAGAATTCTTACTTTTCGTTGCACCCACTGGGAGACCACAACATTTCTACATTATATGCTAGTGATAACCACTGCCATCATAAAACACAAATGTTGTCAGTCGGTTAACCCGCAGGTCTAGAGAAAATTGCTATTACGTATGATGACGTCATCTATAGGTGAGAAAATAAATATTTTGGAAATTCGAAAATTCGACAACACCATCAGACAGAGCTGCAGAAGCGCCAGTTACTCCTGGTCACTCTTTACTGAGATAACGCTTATTGAACTTTGAAAAATGTGCTGAGTAAGCATTTTCTATCCATTTTCAAAGTCTAATATAGTTCACTGTAACGGTTTCGTTTTCCTGTCTGCAAGGTTTTGTCACAAGATTGCCTGCAGTAGAAAGGCTTAAATGTTTCTGTCGTGATATTACCTTGAATTTAGCGCTCCAATGTTATAAATAAAAAGGTAGATATTTAATTTTCTCACCTATAGATGATGTCATACATAGGTAATAGCAAATTTCTCGAAAACTGTGTGTTAAACATTATGATGGCAGTGGATCACACTAACTTATAATGAACATATTTTATAGTCTCCGAGGGGTGCAACAAAATTTGTTTCAAGCAGCCTTTTGGCGAGTGGTGGATGGCCTAACATGTTTACGTTCAAATACAGAATTATTTTAGAAATTTGGCCAGTTTGGTTTTGGGATTGTCTTCGGTTTAAAATAAATGAAATCTTATAACCTTTTCCATTAATGAATTTGGACGCCATCTTACAGGCTGATATAAACTATAATGGCATGACGTGCACTGTTGCTATATAGATAAAATGCACACATGGTACAAATTGACCAATAAGAATGCGAGTTTACGAAAATTGAATATTAAAAACATTTATTCTCACAAATTGTGCAACCCTAATCAGAAATTTTATTTGAAAATTGATTATTCCTTTTGCATGTACAGTTATGTCAACAGCACCAACATTCGAAAACCAAACACTTTCTGATGAAGGCTCCAAGCACCGAAAAGCTCTAAACTTTAAATAAAAAAAATAATCCACATGCACAGAAAATTTAGTTCAAATTTATGCTTGTCCTGTTATTTTATGCAGCTCAATCCTGTCTGCTGACAATTGCCCTCAATAATATAGATGGCCGGCCAACACTTAAAAATGTTCTAAAAAAATAGTGTAATGGGTATCTTTTGTTACAAGCTGCCAAATAGCATTTTCTTATAGTTTAAACATTGGCGAATAAGACTATATCTGTTGACACCTCGGATTGTTTCTAAAGCCACCTATTAAAGTACTATGACTATGTTGACTAAAAATGCAAAATCTCAAGTTCACTTTTAACAAAAATAAACTATGCCACAAGTGCACAAAAAAGTATATATAAGCCAATTAAGCAGGTAGTACGGTTTTTGTAGCCTATTTTGAGATTGTAATGCTGAAAAATGTGGAAAATGCCCTAATTAATGCATTAAGTTACTATTTTGCCAACTTTAACCTTCTTTAACTCAAAACGGACTTGGAAAATCGCACTAGTTGCATATATGTCTTATATATACTTTTTGTGAACTTTCTTATGGTATAGTTTATTTTTGTTGAAAGTGAACTTGAAATTTCGCATTTTTAGTCAACATAGTAATTTATTAGACAAAATGGCAAAATTCTCCAGTCTTTGGCTGTAAAGCCAAAATCAGAAGTGCCAACACATATAATCTTGTTCACCAATGTTTAAACTATAAGAAAATGCTAGTTCGCAGCTTGTAACAAAAAATGCCATCAGAGTCTAACTTTCAGATCTCTTCTTTCGGCCGTCAAGTACTAGCAATAACAAGAAGTACTCTTTTTTAAAGGTAAAATTAACTATTATGTCACCAAGGAGACATTGAAATTAGTTGTCAAGTCCAAGTTACCAAAGAGACGTTGTTTCAGGAACGTATTGAGAAAGATGCGGAAAGAAATGGCAGATCCGAGTTGCTGATATAGAAAAAGTGTATGCTGTAATTTGAAAGTGAGCAGTTCGCAAAGCCACGAATGTTACAAAACTGCTTTTACGAGATATCATGTGGATTATGCCTATGGAAGAGTACACTTGAAAAGATCGAAGTACTATACATCATTGTGTCCTAACATCATGATATGATATTTTATTACCTTTCCCCAAAGTTGAGGCTTTTCAAAGATCATTACATTAATTAATATTATATATATATATATATATATATATATATATATATATATAGTCAAATCTGCAGACATGCATGTTTCGCCGTTCAACGGCTCGTCAGTGCAGCTTGTAACGCAGTCTAGATGCGAGTGACTTCGTATTTATACACCATACTCTTGCCCTCACCAAGCGCATGTGGTACAATACTCAGACACATGCGCATCCAGACATGCGTGAAGTGTCTATATATATATATATATATATATGTATGATAACTATAACTGCTAAAAATAACTAGTTGATCAACTAATATTACAAATATAAAATAATGTATGAGTAGAAAAACTACTTGTTCAAAAACTCTGTCAGTAACTTTTGTCTCAAAAACGTTTGAAGGAATGAACTGACTGACTAAGTTTTAAATTAGTGTCTAAAGAGTTCCACATGCTGACAATCTTGTAATAAAAAGTTTGTTAAGATTGGTGTAACATGGTCGTACTTTTGAGCTCCACTAACGATACAAGAAGCAAAGTTTTGAACTGATTGTGGTTTATTAAGATTCTTACTTGCTGTGTTGTCCCAGACATTCGAACAGTAGAATAACTTGCTAAATACTAGTGCGTTTATTACTGTAGTGAGTGATTGCTTACTCAATACATGTTTAAAACGATTTATTTGACCAAGGCGAGACATGCAAGAAGAGACTGTCTTTGTTATGTGTTCATCATAAGAGAGAAGGGTGTCAAGAATAACTCCAAGGTCTTTAGCCGATTTTGTAGGGACGATCTTCTTTCCAAGTAGCGATAAACTGAAGTCTTGTAGCTTAGCTAACGTTTGTCTACTTCCAAAGACCATGAGTTTAGTTTTGTCTGGGTTCAAGAGAAGAAAGTTATTAAAGCACCAATTTTGTATCTTTAAGAGATGGCACTGTCCTTATTTTGCAGGTTGAAAAGGACTTGGAGTTTTGTGTTGTCTACATAACACTGCGGGCTGCTTTTCTATGGAACCACATGCAGAAAGATCAAGACTATTTTGCATCAGTGACCATGACTTGGTCATGACAGCTGAACCAAATGGAAACAAGGCTCAAGTGTATAAATGGGGCATTAAACAGTACGTAGTGTTTCTTTTGGAAACTGCAGGCATGTGGAAACAAATGTCTAGATATAAATCAATATATTTTATTAACAATTTTTTATATTAAAAAAATAATGAACAACACACTATGCATTTAAGATAAATTTCATGGTTGCAAGTTCAAAATTCGGCTGCATTATAAAAGTAGATTCACTCCACAAAAGGCTATATTTGGGCAGGCTTCCAGTTTCATAGTATAATAAATGAAAACAAGTTGTAACAAGTACAAATATCAGCACAGACTGAATTCTGAATAGTATATTGGTATAAAAGGCTTCCTGGCTTGGTAATTTGGGGGAATTAAAACCCCCTTGTCCGCCTCCATGTGTGGAAGCAAACTAGAAATTGTCTTAACTAAAATAAAATAAAAAACTAAAATATTATTCCCGCAAGCACAACTTTGAACGAACACAAATGCCGATAGTTTAGATCAATCTAGATCATTTTAGTTTTAAAAGCATTAACATAACATCTTTTATCCATGGTAGAGCGATGAGGTTAGCACAAGATCGCGGAGTGTCATAAATTTGCGATAATTCACGCTGGTTCAGGTTGTCCGCCATATATTTCTATACAAATTTGTTCACTCCGTGGTCCCCGGAAGGTATCTCCGTTTTATAAAGACTTCAAAATCAACGCAACTAATTTAAACTTGTTACAAAATTACAATGTCAATGTACCTGCTATTAAAAGTCTGTAAAGATTTTTAACTGTTTAGCAATGACATCAACACATCAGCTGCATCGCTCACATCCGTATTTTCATTCTGCTCTATGACTGTTTCAGTTCTCGCATCAATGTTAATAATACTAATACTGTCTGTTTCAGACCTGACGTGTCGCATTTCATCAACTGTTCCACACTGACCCACATTACACTGACTTTCTATTTTAGTTGGATTACTTGGACATGAACGCCTGGCTCTCTTTACTACAGGGATTGAATCACTTTCGGCAGGTATTGAGCGAAGTTGTACTTGTTGCCGCATTTTAGCTTCATGAACTGGATGGTTTTTAACTGATATACCTGCAGGAGAATCTAACTCCGACACTCTTAAGTGAATTTTGGTATAATTGCGATTCTCAATTGGATGTCCTGACATTAACATTTCTTTAAATATTTCACTGTTGTTTGTACTACAAAGTGCTGCTCGTGCCTCCGCCTCGACAAAATGTTAAAAACCATCTTGGTAACATTGGCTCCGCCCATAGCAACATGAAAGTTTTAGCCAACAAACATCAAAGTTACAATTACGAAACAAACAATTGGAATTATGATTGTGACTGTTATAATTGTTTTGTGTGAAACATACCATTATTTATTTCTCAAAGCACAGAACGAAAGCCTTGCAAAATAAATAATAATTTTTTTCAAAACAGTTCTATTTGTTGCAAACTTCAGTACAAAGTTAAAAATCGAATGTAATTTTGTTGCACTATTATTCAATATTCACATTTCACAATTTAATACAATATTAATCCACAAGCAAAAATGATATACTAAAAGCAATTTGTGTGATTGTTCATTTCCCATTAGACTTTTTGAATTGTTTTCGTAGTGCTTTGGTCTTTGTTTGTTTCTCTTTTATTTTGTATTTTGTATTTTTGTTATAAAGTCACAAACATATGAAAAGGATTTTAATCTTAAATAAAGTTTGACAACATTTTCCAAGCATAACTTTTGAGTTAGCGATGAAATATCAATGCCAGATGACATAATGATATTCTCCCACAAGGACTTCACAATGGGAAAATCAAGTCAGTTGGTAAGTTTCTTAATATATCCGGCAGCTGTATCATGATTAAGTTAGCTATTTTATAGTCGTTGCATTTCAGCAGCTCGCACGATCGAGGGATCAGACCATAAAACAATTCCAGCATCTTGTCCTGGTTTCTTTTCCTGGTGAACGTTTTGTAAATCGGCAGCTAGCGTATTATTTGTTTCAGTACCGTAAAGATCTTCATCAATCATACATGCTTTAATGGCCCCAACAAAGCCACATACTGTGTCTTCATCGAGTAAAACTATGGAACTCTCCTCTGAACATTCATCTAAGTTCTCCTGCCTGACATGTTCGAGTTTTTGTGCATTGTGAGACCACCTTTTGACTTACACACTTTGTTGCATTTGTCACACAGGAAAGATTTCTTGCCTTCGATTTCTGTCACAGCATCGCAAAATTCGCTGTCTATCCCTGCTGCTTCTGTTTCAACAATGGCAACGCTCAATTCAAGGTTAAAACAATCCTCCAAGTCTGTTTCAGCAGACGAATATATAGAGATGATCCACTCGGTGAACTACTAACCCCTTCTGTTATGGCTTCTTCCTCGCTCATGCCGCTTTAAAAGTAACTTATTTTCCTTCTAAAGTACTTGCCTTGCATGCCTTAAAAATATTCGTTTTTGTCTGGCAAAACAATCTGAAATTTGATCTTTTGGCTGGAAATTCAATCCACTCTTATATGTAAATACACAGGTAAATATAATAAGACTTTTTTTCCTTTGATCCCCGACATCATTTGCCGCCGCCTTTGAAGTTTGCCAGCTAGCCTAACCATCTCATTCCTATTAACTGTGGTTGCATAGAAACACTCTATTTCTTTATGTCAAATCCCTCCTTTTTTTAGCTTTGCCTTCAGGCAACTGATTGAAAAGGCATCTCCTGTGAAATGAAATTCACAGGAATTTCCAAACCATAGCCACCACCTCTACTTACACGCTTGCCCCACACTGATTTTGACTACTGACTCAATATCTAAGACAAATCATTTGCTCTGTGTTTTGAAACTCAATGCACCGCTGCAACAAATGCAGATTGAATGCACTTTGCACTTTTCCAAATTTAAGTTGTTGGTCTTTTGTTACTGCTTTGTTTAGTTCTTGGACCAAGTTTGGAAACTCTTTTGTTAACAACTTCTTGATCTTTCTAAACTCTACTTATCACTGTAATCAGTGATTTACGATTGAATAAACAGACATTAGACCATGCCCAAGGCCTACTTATTGCATACCTCTATTAAGCGGCCACAAAGCCAATCCCAGAGGGTGGCTGCTTAATAGAGGTTCGACTGTATTACAGTAAATGGGTATTGTTATCTATTCTTGAGTGTAAAGGTTAGATTTCAGTTTCAAAATTAATAATAGTCCATTATTGCCTAGAAAGTAATTCCTTTTGTTCTATAATAGCAATCAATTAGTGTATACATGTTTAATTATTTTAATTTTAGTATAGAAGCTTTGTTAAGCTTTGGTTTAGTTAGTATGTTTGTAAATGCTGAGTATAACCACGATAAAGAACCGTGGTTCTTTAAAGGAAATTAAATGTTGAACACAAGTACTTTATTATGGATAACAGAATCAAAGTGAGATTGCAGTTTAAGGCTATATAGTTATTTATCTATTCTTGGTTGAATGAACTGGCTATATTCGATGCACTTTGGCTAAAGGCTCGGTTAGGTAAGCAACATGGAGACACATGGAGCTAGTCAACGAGTAACCAACACTACACTAGATCAACAAAAGATTGAACAAACTTTCTAGGTCTATAGCGAGCTATAGGGGCTATTTGACTTGTCTATATAGAGAGACGGATTAGCTCATGCAGAACTATGACAATTACAAAGAAGTAATAAAGAAGTAATAAAGAAACGTGACGATTTAGATAAAGGTTTTGCAGACTTTAAAGATGCAAGTGTCAATTGTGGCTGATTCCCTACTAAAGATGAAGAAAAGGAAGCCATGGCGATTCAATTGGACAATGAAATTAGGCGTTTAAGATCAATAATTTAAGATTAGTTACTTGGACTGGCTGTGAAAATCCACTCTGAGAGAAACCAACCAACCTAACCGGGTATGCAAATCTCACCGAAAGAATTTGAATTACAAACAATATCTCGTGCTCAAGCTTATGAAGCGGAACTGTAGGACAGAGTCTATCTGTTGAATCCTTTAAGTAGAAGTTTCCGAATGGCAGACAATGAAACCGCAAAAATAGCCAGAGAACAGGGTAATTTATATAAACACGGTGCGCTGCGAGTACCAATTCTGGGGAAGCAAATAGATTTGTCAAACTATTCAACTCAGAGCCCAAGAAGTAAGGACAAGGGAAGTTCGAAAAATAATTCAAGAAGTCTAATCAGAGTAGTAAGAGAAGTAAACAAAGGCAACAAGGTCGAAAGCTGGCAATGTCTCGTTTGAGGTTGAAACAGCTCAAAGAAAAGGAAGAGCTGCTCGAAAGACAACAGAAACTAGAAGCTGAAATATACAAACGAAAATTAAAGACAGAAATGGTAAAATTGGAATTAAAAGGTGAAATTATTGATGCTCAAGCAGAAGTTGAAAGGTGTGCAATTGAATCACAATACTCCAGTGATGATGGTGATTTTGGACGTGACATAGATGAGCGACTTCCATATCTAGAAAGCTGACTCTACAACAGACCATGGAGAAGTTGTTGGGATCCAGTTGTACAGAGAAGCAGGTGAGAGAATTCCTAATATCGAGTCAACCGAATCTTCCGACAATGGCTTCAGCAAGGAATGACAGAGGCATTCATCCTGAAATTCAGCGTTTACTTGAAAGACAAACTCAAGTTATTGAATGTCAGAATACTACGGCAGAGAAGCTGAGTTTTGACCTGCCGAAGCGTGAATTTCTGTGCATTGATGGCAACCCAACCGGTTTCCTCCCACAGCGAATGTTGACAGGGTGGGTTGGGTTTAACCCCCAACCGACCCTTCCACCATAGCTGTTGTCCGTGATGGCAAGCAAAAGGTGGCTGCAATATGCGTCCTAGAAAGCCTTCGACTTGGTCACGTTGAGCTGTGTCCTTCGCAATTCAGCTTAGCTCTCAGCTGCAAGTAAGGATAATAAGCACCTGCTTACTTACTGTAGAGAGTCGGGTGCCTGATGAAACAGTTAGACTTTCCTATCTTATTCAACATACCAGCAATGCAGCTAGACAAGCTATTGAGAAATGCGTAATCTACCCAGTGGATGTTGGCTGCAAGAAAGCCAAAGAAATTCTACATAAAGCGCTCTCACTATTATGGAAACATCTGTATGACAAGTTGACGGTCACTATCAAATATCTCTACCATGGCGTTATAGTTCACCGTGTTTGCCAAACAACGAACTGTTGGCTGAGAAGAGACTTCAATCTCTTCAAAGGCGATTAAAGTATGATGAACAACTGAAACAGAAATACTGGAATGTTATAAATGATTATGTAGTCAAAGGTCATGCCAGAAGAGTTCCTGAAGCTGAGATTTATCCAAGTGGTAAAGCCCTTTGGTATCTGCCTCACCATCACATGCCAAGAAGCAGGAAAGGTCAGAGTCATGTTTGACTGTTCGGCATGATGTAAAGGAACATCGCTTAATGATCAGCTACTAAGTGGACCAGATTTAACAAATTCACTTGTTGGGGTCCTACTCAGCTTCCACCAGGAACCGATTGCTATGATGTTGAATGTTGATGAACTTGACAAAACAGATGTTTCATAAAGTTCTTGTAGATGCGAAAGACCAAGATGCCTTCAGATTCATGTGGTGGCCAGAAGGTGATCTGAAAGAGAAAGCAGAAGAATTTCAAGTTTGCGACAAACGTCTGGAGTCTTTTATCCTTGTTAGCGATGTATCCTATAACACAGGTGCTATCTGTCCAGAATAGAGATGTATCAATTGGGATATCGATTTCCTCTTGTATCATTTTGTCCATCCTTGTTGCGACTACGGCTGCGGATAATTCCAAATGAGGGGTCGTTGTCTCTTTCACTTGCTGTACCAATCACGAATGAGCAGTGTATTTGGGCATTCTGGTTTGTTAATCGCAGATAGCTAACAGCACCGTATCCCTGTTGCGAAGCGTCTGAAAAATGATGCAACTGACTTGAGGCAACTTCACCAAACTCTGGAGGCTTGAAACATTGGGGTACACAAAGTTGTTCAATTTTGGGTACTTCTTGTCAGTTCTTCCAACGAACGAGGTGCTCATATTGGATAGGGTCGTCCCAGCCGAGATTCTTCCGACAAATCTTGCATAATAATCTTCGCAGGTAACACAAATGGACATACGAATCCGAGACGATCATATACCGAACTGACAATTGAAAGGATTCCTCTTCTGGTTGGAGGGTTATCTTTAACCTTGATCCGGAATCCAAACTCACCGCAGCCGATGTCCCAGGAGGACCCCAAGAGTTTGTTCAATGGATGGCTTGTCAAAACAGAGATCTTTAACTCATTAACTGGCAATGCACCCAAATGTGCCTAGGAATTGGCAAGGGGGTAACTGGCAATGCACCCGAATGCGCCCGAGATTGGCATGTCAACTTCCGGGCACGATTGCTAAGCACATGTTTGACATGTTGCCTAGCAACCAATACGATAATAGAACGCGAAACACAAGCTTTCCAATGACACATCAGGCTTTTCAAGAGTTCAACATAGAAAATTTGGTCCAAAACGAAAGGGATTAATTCAGTGTATTGAATTAATGCGGGTGCCTGCCGCGTGCAAATTCTCAAAAACTTGACAGCCGATTTCAAAAGCTTCTAAAATGTTTTTTTATGGATTTTTATATCCCCATAAAATTTTAAATTGACAAAGCTCATCATAAAATGAGTGAAAACTCGTTTTCTAAGAACTACACAATGAGCACTTGAAGGGAAATATGTAAAATAGGTAAGGACACCTGTTTGCAAAATGGCAGGTTCCTCGCTGCAATGGCTTCCTTTGCACAAAGCAATGAAATTGATGCCCTCTCCAAAATCGGTATTTACCAGCTATTTCGGACCCAATGTTCACTTATTTATCATGAAATCGTTTACACGATTGTTCCCTTTTACAACCTATTTCAAACTTTTTAGCCAGATTTAAAAGAAAAAGCCACCTGTCTGCCATTATTTTGTCTTATGAGTAAGCTACATTGATGCGCAAAACATTTTGGCCACAAAAAATCGCTGTTTTCTCAACAGAAACACAAGAAAATTGAGCTAAAGTTCTTACCTGGTATAAAATTAAGATATTTTTCACTTTGTGGGTAACTTGACTTTTAGTGCTTTGAGTAGAGAAATAAACAGCTTTTGGTTTTGTCACAGCATATTGCATTTGAATATGTCAGTTGTGGAAATCTGGTTTAAAAACACCTCACCAAATGCCCGATTTTCTCACTCTTCATCCTTTGTTTATATTAAAATATATTTTGTGTGAATTTAAAACTTTGAGGAGGTACAAACACTGTGTTTTGGCTTATAGATGTTTTGACCCTTGAACAACAACCTATTGTTCTCCATTTTTTGTTGTAAACATGAGATCCTGGACTAAGCTCAAGATAATTTAGTTTAATTAATTTTTTGATCATTTTCTAATTTATATCCTAAAAATGAAAATTAGTTTTAATACAAATATGTACCAACCCAGCAATTTAATTTTTTTTGCCATTTATGTAAGGCTATGGAGATATTGCCCTTCAGATATTAGGTGTTGTGAGATAAAATTTACCTAAACCAAAAATTCTCACTCAAAAAAACTAATGATCAATTTCAGAATGCAAGCTCATTTAAAGGTCAATTATATATCACTCTTGTCTGATTCGAAAAATCAGAAAGTTTTATAAAACGGTTTTTGAGATATTGACAATTTTGTGATTGCCCTTGAATTAAATTATGTATTCACCATATTGCTTGCCAGTTGAGGGGGTGGAAATGTTGCAACAGTCTGCCAGTTAATGAGTTAACTGAGGATGCTCTTTCCGATTCGGGTAATGATGCGACAACCTTTGATGAATTAGACACCCACTTAGTCAAATGCAATCCACCTTTGGCAAGGAGTTCACGAAGATCACTGGCCAGAACTGTTGCTTCACTGTTGTCTCCAACAGGCTTGAGGCAGTCACCACGTAAAAATTGCGTTTAAAATGCGAAGTTAGCACAGCTCGGGGAGGAAGTCGCCCCAAATAAATGGACCAGCATTTGAGACTCTTCGGGTTCGGAATTAAGATAATTTTTCAGCCACCATAGGAAGCGGATAGCATTGCAGTCTTCACAACGTACATTGACCTGGTGAAACATAGACTCAATGTCTGTCATAAGAGCCACAGGCTCTTGTTGAAAGCAAATCAAGACTCCCACAAGATTATTAGTTAAATCAGGTCCTTGCAGTAGTTGGCCGTTGAGGGATGTCCCGTGGTAAACAGAGGTGCAATCAAACCACTGATCTGAAAACAAGGACTGGATAGTGTATCTTCCATGCATAAATGAAGCCAATGGCGGCCATATCGGTGTGACCACAACAAATCTACTGTGGTGTTGGGGACATGTTTAAAGAGGTTCTAACATGTTCTAGTTATTGGTGGGAAAGGAAAAATATTGTCTCGATAAGAATTTGTCATCAGTGACCTCTCTTTCTTCCTAAATTTGCCGGTGAATAACTAATGAGGGTACACCGATGTGGCCGCCATAAGCCTCATGTGGTGTTTAAACGTTCTAAAACTCATTAGAAGAGATGTTGGAAGCTATATTTTTCACGTTGCATAGAAAAATATATTTGCTTCATAACATAACTAATTTAAACAGCTAACGATTTGACTAGTCAAGAATTTGACAGATTTAAAAATCTGATCTCATTAAAAATATTCTGGCTTCAAATTTGGCTCATTGAATTCAATAGGGATGCTCTATCCAGTTCTAGTTTCAGATCAGTGAATCAAACACAACTCGAATTTTATCTGGTTTACTCTGACTGAAAACTGGATGATCAGGCAAGTACCACAACTTTCGGTCTGATTGGTCAAGTGAATTAGTTGGCACCCTTTGAGCAAACCCCTTGACGAGATTAGCCATGAATTTAGCATACTTTGAAAATAGGTCAGAATCCTTCACAAGTCTTTTCTTTAAGAGCTTTAGGCGATGTTCAGCCAGAGGTCGACTGTTTGGTAGGTGAGGAGGGAAGTTTCTCCAAGGTAAGGCAATTTCATAGTGTCTGTTGTGGAGTCGGATTGAGTTTTCCATGATATTCAATGTGCAAGAATACTCTATAGGTATTGCAAGCTTGCTGTCGAATGTGGAGTCATTGAATTGAACTTTACAAAATATATTCGAATATAATTGGTCGAGTGACATGTCCGTGAATTCCTTCCAAGCGGTCCATTAATTGTCCACCCGAAGATCGTTCTCACAGCGTATGGACCACCCCCTTCCCATTCTTTAATTTCTTTTGGTTCCAACGCCCTTGGTGCATCATTACCAACAAGCAGGCCAATACGAGTGTCAATTCTTGTTATCTGGGTCTCCTTCAGATGTGACCATCTGTCTACGTCTGCTTGTTTGGGAATACTGAATTAATCGACTGGCAACTCGAGGTAGAAAACACATAAGGAAGATCGACGATATTATTTTCTTCTAAATCGAATACTTCAAGGTTGACTACACAACATTCGGTTGGGCTGTTCTCGTTTTGTAAGGTAGTAAGTGAGAGGGTAGTTTGCTCTTCTTTTGCACCAAGCTGTTTCAGCAACTCGTATGTACAAAATGTTATATTTGAACCAGCATCTAAGAAAGTGTATGTCAGGATGGTCTTATCAGAATTTCTACACTTGACGACACATATGGTTCCCCGCTTTGTTGGTACCACGGGCGACACTACAAGCTGTGGAGTCCGCGGGTTACGTCCGTGCGACAAGAAAAATGGCGAGTAACCAGTGGACGAGTGGTCGTGATTCATGTACTGAAAACGAATATATGGCACTTCCAAGTCCCAGTTTTCGTCCGTATCATTCACCGATTTACGTAGCATTTCCCCTAACGTGCGGTTAAACCTCTCGACTGTACCGTTTGCTTGTGGGTGGATGGGAGCTATTCGCTTTTTATCAATTCCCAATTTCTGGGCGAGAACACTTAGCGCTATGTTATCAAACTCGCATCCCCGGTCGGTTAAAATAGACTCTGGAATCCCATGCCGGCAGAACACGTCCATCACAATTGCCTTTGAAACCGTTTTCGCCGCCTTGTCAGGTATAGGAACCAGCTCGACTGCGCGTGTTAATAAATCAATCGTCACCATCACGTAACGGTTACCACGCGCGGTAGGTTTTGTGCCGAATGGTCCCTTAAGATCTATCGAGATCTCTTGCCACGCCTCGGTTGGTTGCGAGGTTAGAGCTAAAGGAGCTCGCATGTTCAGTGGTGGGGGGTGAGCTGCGGCACAAGAAACACACGACTTGCAGTAATTCTTGACGTCGTCCAACATATCTAACCAAAAATATTCTCGCTGAATAAGTCTAGTGGTCTTTTCAGCAGCCATGTGTCCGGCATTGTCATGCTTGAGATGTAAAACATTCGCAACCAGGGTATCAGGCACTACTAATTGGTGAATGTGACGCTTGTTAAACTGATACTGAATGTAAAGCAGTCCCGAGCTCTTGTCAAGTGACAAATAATTTTCTAACCCAACGCCGCACCACACGGTTAGTAGAAGATTAGGACTTGCGTCCTAATCTTAACTGCGAGATTAGCACCTCGAGCACTGGGTCCGCATTTTGCAACTCTTTAAACTCTTCTAAGCTCACTTGGCCATCCTGTACAACCGTGTGCACCGTATGTATTCGGGACAAAGCGTCTGCCTGGGTATTCTGTAGTCCTGGTCGGTGTATGGTTTCGAACTGAAATTCCTCGATTTCTTCCATCCAACGAGCGTAACGGCCTCGCGGGTCCCTTGTGTTCCTTAACCACTTTAGTCCCTCATGGTCCGTGTAACAGAAAAATTTCCGGCCAAGCAGATATAGTCGAAATTTGCGTAATGCAAAAACTAGCGCAAACGCCTCCTTATCTCGGGTATGCCAGTTCAGTTCATTCTTAGTGAAGGTCTTAGATGCAAAGAACACTGGTTGGTCCTGTCCGTCTTTATTCCTTTGTGATAAGACACAGCCCACTCCGAAGTCGGACGCATCTGTACTAAGTTCAAATGGCTGAGACATGTCCGGAAACTGAAGCAAAACATTTCCGGATACCAATGCGTTTTTCAAATCATTAAACGCAGCTTCTCTCTCTAAGTTCCACACAAACTTTGCTTTACCAGTAAGCTCATTGAGTACACGAGCACAACGCTGTAAGTTAGGTATGAAATCCGAATAATAATTACAAAAGCCAAGGAAAGCACACACTTCTTTGTTCGTTATAGGGGTTGGCCAACGTTTAATCGCTTCTATTTTCTCTGGAGCAGGTTCTACCCCCTGTCTGGACACCTGGTGCCCCAGAAATAGAAGCTTTTTACGACACAAATTTACTTTGCTAGATTTTACCGTTAATCCAGCTTCACGTAGCCGCTGCAAAACCTCCCTCAAAAGCTTTAAGTGTTCCTGGAAATTTCTCCCCCCAATAATAATATCATCAAGATAAACTGCAACTCCGTCCCAAAGAAGTCCTTGCATAATGTCGGTCATCAAACGAGCAAACACAGAAGGAGCGTTTTTCACCCCAAATGGCATTACGCAAAAGTGCCAGTGACCTGATTCGGTAGTAAAAGCTGTCTTACAACGACTTTCTTTCGCTATGGGTATTTGCCAGTAACCGCTAAACAAGTCTAGGGTGGTGAACAAGGTAGATCCTTGTAAAGAATCAAAGCATTCCCTTACTGAAGGTAAGGGGAAAATTTCGGTAATCGTTGCATCATTAAGAGCCCGAAAGTCCGCACAAAATCTGTATGACCCATCCGACTTTGGAACTAACAAAATAGGGGAGGAATATGGAGAATTTGAAGGTTCAATAACTCCTCGTTGCTGCATGTCCTGGATCTGTTTATCCACCTCAGGTCGAAGCGCGAACGGGGTTCTTCTAAGTTTAACAGCTATGGGTACATTGTTCTTGGTGTTGATTTTGAATTTTGTTCGACTGGTACGCCCCACCTCTTTCTCGTTATTTGCAAAAACATCCCTGTACTCCTGCAATAGTTGTCTGAGTTGGACTTTTTCTGATGGTGCCACATCGCACTCCTCAAAATCAATATCAACTGGTCCCACTTTTTCTGGACTTTGATAATCGGGTTGATTGTTATACATTTGCTGGACGGTTGTTCTATCTTCCACTTTAATCTGGGAAAGTTCACCTATCCTTGTGCCTGCATATAGGTGTACCGGGTATTCACTGTTATTCATGACTGTGACTGGTATAGACTGGGTTCTAGACGAGGATACAACTCCTGCACCCAATAAAACGTCCACTTTCGCCATTTTATCCATGTATGGTGTAAACAGAGCATCATTATGATTGGACAAATATGGTTGGTTCGCTTGCCCGGTAACAAAACACTGGGACCGAGCAGGTATAATATGGTCTGAAATAAGGGAAACAACTGCTGGGGATAACACCGAACCATGTCTACGCTTCTCTAAGATCACACGCTGATCCCCAAGAGTTAAAATATTTTTGGTCCAATCTATGCCAAAAGTACCAAATTTAGCTAAGCAGTCAACTCCCAGAATTGCAGGTGTATTTAGGTTCTTAATGACCAACACCCGAACATGGTTTTGAACAACATGGCCGACTTGCACTTTTGTCACAATTTCCCCAATACATCCCAGATGCGAACCATTTGCTGTAGTGGGTATACTCTGGGGTGGGTCTAGTTTTAGTTTATCAATACCTGGTAAGTTTGCACTGATACATGTTACATCAGAGCCTGTATCTACAAGCCAGTTACACTTAACTGTGCCTGCTTTGCCCAACACATGAAGAGTGGACCTACCTTGTGACCATGGTCTTTCATAAGTTTTTGGGGTACTTTCAGTAGCATTTGACACCAGTGGTGGCCCCTCGGCACTGGTGTTCTCTAGTTTAAATGTGGTGAGCTACAGTCGGCTTTTCTGTGGCCTTGGCCACCACAGTTATAACAGATCATGGTGTTCTGACTAGCCCGTCCCCGGCCTCGAAGTGTCCCGCTATATCCTCCTCCGAGCAACCCTCCTCGCCCACGGGTAGGGGGTCGTCGGTCGCAGTCCCTGAGCAAATGGGTAGTAGAACCACATCCAAAACAGCGTCGGTTTCCTTGAGCAACAGCATTTGCCTGCACAGTTTCCTCCTTGTTCTCTAGCATAACTTTCAAATCCTTTAATTCTCCTCTCAAAGCATCAATCTGGCCTTGTGCTCCATTCGTGATCACAGTATGGACCTCAGTGGACTGGGTCCGAGCCAAAACTTCCTCCATACGCTTGGCTTCTTTTGCCAAATCCTTTCCACTTTTACCTGAGTGATCTAACTGGAGTTTCTTTGATATATCCTGTGGTATACCTTGCAAGAATTGTCTAGTGACTGATTTTACAGCTGCCTCTGACAATTCGCCGACAATTTCAAACGCATCACGAAAAATTCATGATACAGTTTGTCTAAAACCGCGTAGTACACTGCGAAAGATTCGCATGGCAGTCTTTTACGTCCATACTGTTGCTTCAAGAGCTTCCTTGCAACTTGGTATCCTTCTTCGGGGTTCATGAACAAACAGCTTCGCATAACCTCCTGCACATCACCAGAAGTATACTGGACTAAGTAATACATCCTTGAACTACTAGATGGCGTCTTCGCTTCAATGAGGGTTTCAAACGATCGTATAAAATGACAGTAGTCAACAGGATCACCACCAAACGTTGGAACTTGAGCATTGGGTAATGTCATCAACAGGGCTGATTGCTGATGTTGATTCAGGAGTTGTTGTAAATGAAAGTCCCTGGATTGTTGCATTTGGAACATTTCTTGATTTTGGTGTTGTTGTTGTCATTGCATATCCAACATGTCGTGCAGAAAAATTTCTGCTAATTCTGAATCATCTGGACTTCTACCCTTTGGAATTTCAGAGTGTCCTACTTCTCCAGACCTTAATTTTTGCCCAGTTAACTTCATCTGTTGTTGGAGATCCTGGTGTGTATTGTTACTAACGCGTGAAGGGTGTGGATGTTCATCAGTTGGAAGTTGTGGCGGTTGAAGTGGTCGCGATAGATTCTCCTGATTCGGCCATAGCATAAACTCTCTTTTCCGATTCGACCTTTGCAATTTCTGTTTGTAATTGTAGCTGATGCTTTCTCTGTTTAAGATGCAGTCTCTCTTCTTCTTGACGCTGTTGTTGAGCTAACTCTTCATGTTTCAGTCGAAGCTCCTCTTCTTCTAGGGCTCGATGCTCGTTTAAAGCGGCTGCCTCAGCTTTTAACGCTGCCTTCTTTGCTGTAGTGATTGCCATACCGCTACGAGTTGATGCTTCGGTTTTTCGTGAACTTACAACTGAGTTTCTTGTTTTGCTTTCTGAGTTTCTTGTTTCTTATACACAATGTTGCTCGCTGAGTCGCCAGACTTTACTTTGTATTCTAACGTTCGATGTTCGGTCGAAAACACTTGTAATCCATTCTTCTACAGTTTATTGAAAGTTCTCAATTCTCCTAGTTTCCATCTGCAGATACTTGTGGGAGTCCTCGAGGTCGTATTCGTCTTTGACTGTATCATGATAACGTTCGTGGGCGACATAAAATTTATTCACAACATCATTAAATTTGTGTCCTTTGATTCGGGCTTCGCTTACATCTTGTAAGTTCAATTTTAATTGGGTTAGCTCCTTAATGTAATGTTGCCTTTTGCAGCAGATCTATTTCTTCGCAGTTGTTCAGACCTTTCAAATGCTTGATCTAAGCCATGTTTGGGTGTTTCGCTCGATCGCCTGTCTCCTCTGTAATTTCTTTGTCAGATTGGACCATTTTGAAGATTCAAATTTTAAGCAGAAAATATCCTTGAAACATTGAATAAAGCATAGTTGACTTTTGGTATATCGATGAGGATATCTTCGAACTTCTGTAGGAACAAATCGTCTTCTTGTTCTACAGCTTCTATTTTTAGGTCAACTTCGAACTCATACAGATAAATTTAATCATTTAATACGGTTCGACTAAATAAAAACAAATACATACAAACTAAGACACTACACTAACTAATCGCATAATATCAAAATAGAATAACTTACAGATATTCCCTCTGTTGGAGCAAAGTAAATCGTTGAGTTTAAGTTCAGACGAGAGGGAAAAATGCAGTCCGATAGCGTTAACTTAGATATAGATTCCCAATAAATTCACACTGCCAAACAAAGTCCAAACGTACTGAACGCACGACTGCCCACATGTTCCATAATTACAATAAATTACAATACTAAATTATACAATAAACCCGGAAGCAGCACTGAATCCTACATGAATCCTACAAGTGTTACCTGGTGAGCCGAAGGCAAAACTGATAACACTTATGTACTGATAACACTTGCATACTTTCAAAGTCAGCATTGTTGTTTAAACACTTTAATACCTTTCAAGGACAGCTGTGCCAGATTTGTTTTCATGTTGCACAGCTGGGAGATAATTGTCATGAAGTTCAGTCAGTATATCAACCATGTCATCTGTCTTGTTTTCATTTTTAAACAGTAATCCCAAAGGTACCTTGGACAGAGCCCTGATAAACAATCCCCTTAAAATTGTGTTCAATTGATTACACATATAATCTCAAGTGGATCGAGGTGCATAGCCCTTGAACCCATATCATTGACATTAACCATTAAATATGGTCTACAGTCCGTTCTGCGCATGTGCAGAGTTTGTTTATTTTCAGGGACCCCTGCTGTTTCTCTCCACAGTCTTATTCCCGTTCCATGCTCGTGTTATTTATATTACATCTTGTCCGAATTCTGAAACGATGAGCAAGCCAAAATCTTCTTCGTCAAATTCTTTATTCTTCTACTTCGGGCAGTAATATTGAGAAAAAAGCCAGCAGGAGAGAATATTATGCTAAAAGGGATGTTTCTAGGGTGTATTTGTTCGAGAATTTTACATTACTATTACATTAATTGTTATTTACACGGGTATTGCATATTTTCAGCGACGTGGAAACCCAGGCTGATGAAGCTAAATTTTCTAGTTCAAGGTATGTATATAAAATTACTAACAAATAGCTAAATATTCCCCACCACATTAGCCCATAGGATTCGTAACATTTTCATGATCAAACTGTACATTTTCTATGATGCAGTTCACCCTCAAACAAGATTTAGCCACCGATGAAGAGTGTTGTATTTAATATGTCAACACAATATTAAAAATTAAAGCTGTGATCAAAGCAATTCCCCAGCTTACACACTGATAACTATTTCATATATTATTCATTCACACACACACCAGTAATGAAATGTTTCTAAAATGGTGTAGATAATTATGTCTGCTGTGTGATTACTGTATGCCAATGCATCTTCATCATTTTAACTTACAAGTGTCTTCATTTTAGATCTTTATATCCTCTTGAAGAGAGGACATTGACTGCTAGTAGTGGAAGTGAAAGTGATCAAGATGCAGACAGGACAATGACGGCAAACACAATTTTCCCCATCAACAAAAGGTAAAATTGCCTTGCCATGTATCAATTATTGCTGTTACACCCCCCCCCCCCTGGCAAATCGTATTCCAGGGACCGGGAATTGGTTTGATGATTTCGTCCTGGGGGTTTAGGCTGGATATATAACATATTAAATGTTCGATATATAACATATCCAAAAGATTGTTGACAATAGAAGGGCTGCTGAGAAAGCAAAACAAAGAAGCACCTTGATTTTCTGTTGAAAGTATCGGTTTTTTATGTTAAAGTCCTTGCATTACTTTTTCACCTTTGCCCGGGGGTTGAGAATTGTTAATTTTCAAATACCTGGGGGCTGTAAATTTGCAGTGAGCTTTAAAAAATGTACAAATCCTTGGGGTGTTGCCCGGCAGGGGGGATAGTAACAGCAAGAATTGATCCATGCATTAATGGTAATGAAGAAAAAGCAGTTATATTAGAGACTTGGGTCTATCCATTCATGTGATTTCTGTGTATTAATAGTACGAACCTCTATAAACCACACTCACAGTAGTTTGGTATTTATATTGCTAACATGTGCATGCCAACCATGGTGAAATAGCTGCAAAATTGTGTGCTGTAGAAACTTGGTATGCATATTTTTGCAGTTGCCAGAAAAGACTAAAACTCCATTTGAAAATGTATTTAGTTGTGAATGGATATACAAAAACATATCTGTTCGAGGAATCCACCTGACAAATCAGTTTCACATCACTTTCACTTATGAGATTATCCTCAGTGAATCTAATTTATTTGGTGTTCTCCTTTCATATATCTTGTATCGGGAATTTGAGTACATTTCATGAATGGCAGAATGCCAGTTAACCCATTTTCTCAGTTTGCTTGATCGCGGTACAGTAAGTACAGATATTAATCAAGTACTATGTAATGGATCAATATTTTCGCAAACGTACAGTCAAGCATACGCTGGGGGGAGGAGGGGGTTATACCCATGTATGCTTTTTAAAATGTCAATAATGGCTTTGAATGCACAGCAATATTTCCAGATCATTTACAGCTATTTTTGGCAAGAAAATTATTCTTCAAAAACTAAAACTGGACATTATTGTTTGCTAATGTTTAGCAGAGTCTCTGGTCAACTTTGTTATGGCATAACATCTAGATTGTATACAATATACATAATTATGCTAATATTTGGCTGTTGTCCTCATTCTTGAGGTTCAGCATTTAAGATTACGCTCTGAGAGGGAGGTAGGGGTTCGAAAAGGGGAGAGTACGCTCTGCATGCTTATGGAAATGTTAATAATTGTGGATGACCCTTGGAATAAAATTATAATTTTACAACCATGGAGGCTGATAACCTGTGCACATTTCATTAGGAGAAGGGTAACGATTACATATATCAACTATGCAGCAACTTGGGACAACTCTTCGGTTTCGCTTCGCTAAATGTCCATGCTGCCATAATATATATTGCCTATAGGCTGCATTATTTCTGTTGTTATTTAGGACCAGAACATCTAGGCAATAATACATATTGCCTATAGGCAATATCCAAAATATTTCCATCAAGGACAATTTGTTGTAAAAGTGGTGTTCTTGAAATGGTCTTTTTGTTCTGGCACAGCATTTATTGTCCTCCTGAGTGGGTATTGCTATACAGTGACCACATCTTTTGATAAGATCACATGGGGGGTCGTGGTACACGTTCATGAGGTAGCGTGTCTGCTAAATTTATGAAAATATATACTTCATATCTCTTTGGAATTATATCATTTTTGGGTCAATTAAATATAAAGTTCTTGTGACTCAGTGGATATACATCTCGTGTTGTTTGATTGTGATTTTATGTAATTATTTGGAACTACTATCGTATAAGTCTGTCGTGTTACAGTGTCTGTCACAACCAATCGGGATTTTATCTTGTTGGTCATTGTCTTGGCTTCTCCTTATTGGATTTATTTTAAATCTACTCTGTATCCCACGTACTTTGGTCCTGTGATCGTGTTAAGTTTTGGTATATTGGCGATAAATTAAATTTTTATAATACGCGGTTTTATATATTTGACCGTTGGGATTTTTTTAATCATTTGCGTCTAGCGTCGTTCGTCATGGCAACACATTCATGTTCTTGTAATGGAGTCTCCTTCGCCTAAAAAGAAGTTCAAACTGTCGAATTGTATTTGTCTATTTACTCGTAACAATTTGGTGGATTATTCTTCATTATCGCTGTTTGTTGTACAGTTTGATTGTGATTTTTCTCATTTTTTGATGTTGTACTGTCCTTTAGTTGACCTTTGACTTGCCTAACTTCTCCAGTTTCATATTTGGGAATTTCCCCCACATAACATATGGTTAGATACATTCGGAATCTTTTAAACACTTTTCTCATCTGGCTTCTTACTGTCATTGTCGTTGTTTGGCTATCTACTCGAGCTAAGCCACAACTTGTTGTTTTGGACGATGTTAAAATATTCGATAGCGTATTCATATCTTCGGAACTAACAACTTTACCCGACAATCTTATTTTCATTTGGACGTCAATGCAAGACACTTCTGTGCGGAAATTGAACTATCCTTGCAAGCTTCGTTATGGTTTACAGTTCAATATCAAACAAAAAAGCCTGCATTTAGTGTTGTGGATCCTCCTTGCTGGTGACATAGCTACGAACCCTGGTCCCACTACTATTGCAAATGCACAGTTTGGCAACTTATCTAGGTCACATATACAAGCTCCTGTGATTGAGCGCTCTAAAAATGAGTTTGGTCCATCCATCGCTCTCGCTAATATGATGTCTCTTGCGCCAAAGATTGACGAACTGAGATGTTTTGTTAACGATACAAAGCCTGATTTGATTTCACTAACTGAAACCTGGCTTAATGACTCTGTTAGCGAGCATCATATTAACATTCCTGGTTTTAATTTATTATTAAAGAACCGTAGCTCTGGTGTGCATGGAGGTGTTGGACTATACGTTAAATTCCATCCAGTTTAAGGCACTGACTGACATCTACCACCCTGAGCTTGAGGTGCTATGGACATACGTCAAACCCGCGCGACTTCCCAGAGGTATCCCTTGTATAGTATTTGAAACTGTGTATCACACCCACTATCATGTAGGTGCCAGTGACAATGCGATGTTGGATTACCTCGCTTCATCGCTGATAACTATCGAAGGACGTTGCCCTGGTTGTGGCATATTGCTAACTGGTGACTTTAATCGTTTGAACTTAAGTCATCTCCTTAAGCAATTCAAGCTAAAACAACTCGTCCATGGTCCAACGAGAGGTGGGCGGACTCTCGACCTCATTATTACGAACATGCCTCAACTGTATGAGACAAATTTCAAATGTCTGATCAAACGCCAGAAAGCCTACGCTGAAGGTGCTCAAGTCAGGTATCGACAACTTCGTAACGTGGTTAATCGTGAATGCCTGAAAAATACCAAACCAAGCATGTGGTGGAACGAGGTTAAAAAGATCTCGGGGATGGTCCCTGCAACGCCGAATGCTGATATTCGCTCGCAGCTTCACATTGGCGACATTGATGGAAAGTCAAATAAATATGTTGCAGACTTTAGTAACACCTCCCTCCTCGAACCCATGCAAGCATACCAACCACTTGCCTGTCTTCCTCCATTCGACGAAAAATCCGAGGTATTAAAGCTTGATGTTTATTCTGTGTATTCGAGATTACTAACGTTAAACCCCCGCAAAGCGTGTGGTCCGGACGAGGTGCCAAACTGGCTACTTAAAGAATACGCAGAATTTCTTGCAAACCCTGTTTGTAACATCTTAAACAGTTCTTTTGAGGAACAAGCGCTTCCAGCATCATGGAAATATGCCAATATCACACCACTGTCTAAGACGAAACCGGTTACAATAATTGCCAAGCATATAAGACCCATCTCGCTAACATCAGCTCTATCGAAGTTAGCTGAGGACTTTATTGTTAAGAATTATGTTGGACCTGCTGTTCTTGAAATCATCGATCCCAATCAATTTGGTGCCATCCCGAAGTCGTCTACTACTCAGGCTCCATGATGCATGCGTGGACTTCTGCCACTGATGGAACAGGTGCAGCAGTGAGGATCATATTGCTAGACTATAAAAAAGCCTTTGATCTGATCGACCACCGCATTCTAGTTGACAAAGTCCTTTCCCTTTGAATGCCATGTGGTGTAGCTCGCTGGGTGTGTGATTTCCTATCAAACAGATTCCAACGTGTAAAGTTGTCAAATTATTGTTTCTCTGAATGGGGTGCTGTTCCATCTGGTGTCCCCCAGAGAACTAAACTAGGACCCTGGTTGTTCCTGTTAATGATCAATGACCTCAATCCATCTGAAGCGCATGCATGGAAGTATGTAGATGAACACCACGTTAGCAGAAGTTGTTCCACGGAATGGCAAAACCTTTATCCAGAACGCCGTTACCGATGTCGAGAGGTGGTCTAACGTCAACAAGCTCCAACTGACTGCTGACAAGTGTAAAGAAATGGTCATCGACTTTAAGAGACAGAAACAACAGTTTGACGCAATCACAATCAACTCCAAAGAACTCGAACTGGTGAGCAGTGCCAAGGTGTTAGGAGTTATCATATCCAGTTCACTCCAATGGGTTGACCATGTTAACGAAGTAATCAAGAAAGCGAATAAACGTTTGTATTTCTTGATCTTGCTCAAGCGTGCTAACGTCCCTGCTTGTGATATTGTTAATTTCTACTGCACTGTTATTAGACCGGTTCTCGAGTATTGCGCTCCTGTTTTCCATCATGCTCTCCCTGTATACTTATGTGATGACCTTGAGCGCATTCAAAAGCATGCGCTGTCCATAGTATCTCCGGGGTTATCATATACGGACAATCTTAGGAAATTGAATATCAGTTCCTTGAGAGACAGGCGGCTGAAACTATGTAAGAAACTATTTCTGTCAGTTGTATCTGATACCAAACACAAACTTCACCATCTTCTGCCTCCCAAGAATATCTCAGCATATAATCTGAGAAGACAGCGACCTTTTGACTGTCCGACCACACGAACAAATCTTTTAGGAACACTTTTGTCGTTTCTATGTCAAAGGAGTAGTTTAAAAGGATATGGGTGGGGTTCTGATATGACTTCCACCACCATTGCCGCTGCCTTGCGTTAACCTTTTGCTTTTATGCATGTTTTTGGGTTTTTAGTTGAGCTGTCAACCTTGGTTGATCTCTATTTTAGCGGTGGTGGTGGTGGGGGGCATATCTGAATTTGCGCTGATATCATATAATATGTAATATTATTACATTCAGTAATATGTAATTGTGCATGTGTTGTTTTTAAGTTGTTTGTAATATGTAAGTTTTGTTAATTTTACGCAATTCAGCCAATTAGGCTGCCATGTAAAAATCTATTAAACTATCTATCTATCTATCTATCTATCTATCATATGCATCACTGAGGAGTATTATCATGATCAGGGTTTGGTTCCGGAGCTCCATTCCCTCCTGCCAGTTCTCCATTTACTATATTAGCAAAGGTGGCTGGCTGTCTATGTAGTAATTCCAAGGCCAACCTACGTAAGACAAGAACATTCATATCCTCCACTAGGTTCTGAAAAGTCGATATGGGTATCATTGGTAAATCAATCACAAATAGGTGAAATATGAACTCTGGCATTAGAAAGGGTAAAAGAATGAAGTAGGGCAAATTGTACCTTAATAGGTTAAGAACATTAGCAGATAGTTGACTAATTAATTCACAAGACACTTCTTCCTGAGTAAAATTGTCTGGCATTAATTAGAGCAAACGAAAACAGTTTGCCTCCTTGCAGCTTAATGGGTTATTAACCATTATGTACTTGGGTAATATGTACCCGAGTTTGTTATCCTACTCTGTCTAATGCCAGACAATTTTACTCATCAAGAGGAGATTCTTGCACCTTAATGGGTGAATATACCACAATGATGGTTGAAATACACTGTACATTTTAGGGGTTGATCAATATGAACAGATAAATGAGATATGGTATGGGAAGATTGTTAATAATGGTATTTGTTTGCATGCCAATTTTTGTAATAAAAAATCTATGCTTCATAGAAGACAACCAATTGTTGTTATCAGTTAATATGAAATAGAAAATTAAGATGTGGACTGTTTATTGAATATCAGTTATTATAATAGTAAAACATTCTAGGATAGCGTGCATTGCACATTTTCGATTCTGACCAGGTAATACTGTGTATTTTCAATATTCTAAAGCACTTTTAGCTACTGTTACTGTCATCAAATTATAACCCTGATTTAAGCCAGGTAAAATGAAATGAAACTTTATTCTCATATACCAAAAAAATAGGAAAGAAAACACACATAGGAATATATATTATGTTACAAGTTACGTATAATGATAATGTGTAATGTAATATTAATGTTTTGTATTAATAATACATCAAGCTCTAATGAGTTTGTGAAAACACCAATCACCAGCATCATAAGTCAATGGAAGTATAGCAATATGATGTTGAAGAATATTTGTAATACAAACTAGATATGCAGATTGATAAGCAATGAGATAACTCTAAAACGTACTTAACTTTCATTTAGTTCGGTAAATAATAGTGATTTTAGTTTTTTTTGGAACAATTTCAGAGATTTCGATTTAGTAATCTCGTCAGCGAGCGAGTTCCATAACTTAGTCCCACTAAATTTAAGAGTAATTTTTCTGGTAGTTGTTCTGGCTTTTCTGACATGAATCTTGTTGACACTTTTGGTATGGTACCCGTGCACCTCACAATTTAGTAAAAAATAGTTCCTCGAGGTAGGAGGTAAGGATGCAGAGTTGTTCAGACACTTGTATAATAAAGGATCCGACTACAAACTTGTTTATATCAAATATGTTTAATAATTTTACTTTTGAAAACAGGGTTTTGTGTGGTCCCTATATCCGGCATTCATTATTATTTGCATGATGCGTTTTTGCAGTTTGAATATCTTTCCTAAATTGGTGGTGTAACATTGAGTACCCATTGTGCCCACACAATGTTGCAGTATTGAATGTAAGGTAAGACAGACAAGGCTACAGTATAGTGCTCGTCGGGCAGTAAGAGATATAAACCTTAAGAGATTTTACCTTATTAATAGCTCCAATAGATTTAGCCATTTTAAGAGCAATACTGTTAATATGTGGTTCCCAGTCAAGATGGCAATGTATTTGAACGCCAAGAAAAGTAATTGAGTCTACCAAATCAACTGCAGTGTTGTTAATGCTGATAGTCTAGAATAAACAACCTTTTCAAGTATTTTTGAGAAAACTGAGAGAATATAAATAGAGCGATAATTTGAAAATTGCAGTGGGTCATTGGTTTTAAAGATTGGGATTACTTGTGCAATTTTCAGTTCATCTGGCAAAATACCAAGCTCCATCGACTTGTTGATGATGTGTGATAAAATAGGTGCAAGTGGTTTAGCTGTCTGTTTAACTACAGTTGGATATATGTTATCAGGACTAGGTGATTTGTTGGAATTGATTTGAGACAGTAAGTTAAACACTTCATTTTGGTCTGTGGGAAAAAAGACAAAAGAATTTGGGTAGGAACCTGATAAAAACTGTGAGTGAGTAGAATTTGTATGAGGTATTTTTGAAGCTAAGTTAGGTCCAACGTTAACAAATAAATCATTAAAGGTTTGGGATACCATTTTTTCGTCAGATATATCTTTGTTGTTGTGTCTAAATGAAGTTGGATAATTAACCTTAGTTTTAGTTTTGTTCATTAGGGTTTTTAGCGTTTTCCAAGTTACTTTTAGATTATATTTAGCTGATTCGAATATCAGGTTATAGTAATGTTTTTTTGCTAGTTTAAGAAGATGATTAAGTTTATTTCTATACACTTTATACCTGTGCTCACAGGCTTGTGATTTCTTAATCAAAAATCTATTATATAGCCTATTTTTAGTTTTGATACATTTGGGTAAGCCAGGGTTTGCGTGGATGTTCTTTTTTGAATTCAATTTTTTTAAGTGGAAAGTGCTGGTTGTATAAATTATTAAAATTTAGCATGAAATGCTTGTAGGCGTTATTAGGGTCAGTGGCTTCATATACAGCACTCCAATCTAATGTGCATATCTCTTCAAGTAAACTCAGCCACCTTATTTTTGGTTATTTGTCTTTTGTAACAGCTGTGATTATGTGAATTGATAGCTTTAGAGTGTAATAAATCTGTTACATGAAACAAAGGTAAGTGATCGGATATGTCAGTAAGTAAGATTCCTGATCAAGTAAAATTATCATAGTTATTGGTAAAGCAATTGTCGATTAAAGTTGCAGTATGAGAGGTTATCCTAGTCGGTCTGAATATAGCAGGACAAAAGGAATATGACATAAGAGTTTCAAAGAAATCACTTGTAATAAGGCTAGATTCAATCTTAAGGAGATCAATGTTAAAATCTCCCATGACATAAGCCGAGTTGCTTTTAGCATTTAAAACGTTTTTTCAATATAATCACAAAATAAGTTAAGTAAATCACTCCAACAATAGTGCTCTTATTTCCAAGTTTAACTTCAATAAATAAAGATTGACAAATGTTGTCATCATTGATTTTGAGATCCTGGAGGCTCTATGAAGTCAAGATTATTTTCAAGATACATGGCCACACCACCTCCTTGTCGGTTGTTCCGGCTGCAGGTCAAAAGTTTGTATTGGTCCATATGATACGATTGTAGTGTCTGAAAACCATGTTTCAGTAATTCCAACAATTTTGTCGAAAATTTGAGGAATACTTGGAGCATTTAAATTCATCAATGACAACGTCTCAGTTAAATTGGAATATTTTGAAATGAAGTCATCCTCAGTAAGATAGTTTGATTCATTTTTATTTGCATTAAAAAAATTGTCAGGATCGAGGTTGTTAGTTGTTGTTAAAGTATGGTTTAGGGAAAATGGGTTAAATATAAGGTCTTTGAAAAATTCATAATTGAGGGAAAAATCCCCGTTTGGTTTGTGAAGTGCCAACATAAATTCAGTGTCATAAATTCACAACGCACAGCGAGTTAATAGCTGTTGTTCATTATTTTCTATAAATATCAACTTAACCCATGTCAGCTTAATCTATGCCCTATGAGAGCATACCAAATATAGGTAACGTGAGTCATGTGTAGCATTAGTCACAAGTTTAGAAAAGTAGACTTATCAGAGATTAAATATAAACAGCGGTTACATTAAGTAGTTTCTAAACTAGTGCTACTGTACCTGAGGTTTGTGGGCTCTTATTTTGGATCTTTGTTGTGTTCTGGCCCTAACTGTTATGGTGGAAAAGTTAAAGAAAATACAAGGTAATCATTTAATCCTTTGCAATCCGACATGAATATTGCTGTTTCCATACTTATTGCTGTTGTTTTTAGTTTTGATGTGTATATTGATGAATTATATTGGAAATAAATGCTTTTAAAAGTTCGCTTAAATTTATTATTTGATTTGCTTTATCATAGTTGTTGAACAAACAAAATGCTGCTTACTCCTGCTGAGAAGCAAAGGAGAAGATGCCAAAAGAAGAAGGGAAGTATGAGGAATACAAAAATCATCATCGTGAAATTGTTCAGAAAAGTCATGTAAAAAGAAAGACAAGTTAGAGAAGTTATCTCAAGTCTCAACAAAGGCGGGAAATTGTGCAAGGAGAACAGAGAGCAGCTACGAGGAAACGTGTAGCAAAATGTCAAGCATTAAAAAAGGAAAAAGAAAGTTCAGTTGCTTATTCTACACCACCATTCAGTAGTGCAATTGCTTTAGCTAGAGCAACAGCTAGAGTTACAAGAGCACTTTCGAAAGCCCTACCAAAGTGTCCGAGAAGACGAAAAGCTGTCCACCGAAAGCTGTATCAAAGTGAAGTAGGTGACAGTAGTGCATCACCAACAAACGACTCGCCAAGTCGATCTGATGCTTTCAGTGACGAAACAGTTGAACTGGTTAAAGATTTCTACCAACGAGATGACATTAGTTGACAGGCCCCTGGCAGGAAAGATGTCATCAACGTCCGAGACAACCGTCATCTCACCTCATCTGTCATGGAGATTTATGCTCTTTTCAGCAAGGAGTACCCGAACAAAATTGGAAACTCAGGCCAAAGCATGTTCTACTGAGTAGCAAACTACCTCACAATGTATGCTTGTGCAAATCCATGAGAACTTTATAAATGGTGTCAATGCTTTGCATAAAGTCTTCCCAAGCGTGCCACTTTATACACACGAGTTGCTGCAAACATGCCTCTGTGATCCGGTGAAAAGAGAGTGCTGGATGAACCAGTGTGAAGTGGTTTTAGTAAGTCTTATCCACTGGAAGAAGGACAGTCGTGGTACACTTATGAAAGTTTTGGCAGAGGGCATCACTGAAGAGCTGTATACCCATATATGCTCAATTATCCCCCAGTTCATGGCACACTGCTTTACAAAAAGAATGCAGGAAGCAGCCTATAACAAAGAGCGAGAGGATGCAGGCTCAGAATCGTCTAATGCTGCACTTCTTCAAGTGGACTTCTCTGAGAACTACACGTGTGTTTCTCAAGATGAGATTCAGAGTGCACATTGGAAGCAGAGTCAGGTTAGTCTATTTACTGCTGCACTGTGGCACTCAGGTGTCCTTCATCTTATTGTCATAGCATCAGACAATCTGAATCATTCCAAGGATACAATAGTGCCTTATATTGATTATCTGCTGGATAATATACCATCTACAACCCAAACAGTTTCCATTTGGTCGGATGGCCCATCCTCGCAGTTTAAAAACCACTTTATTGTAGCTACTCTGAAGTCCCTCCAAGACAAGCACAAAATCCAGATTACATGGAACTTCTTTGCAACCTCGCATGGGAAGGGACCCGTGGATGGCATAGGTGGTGCAGTAAAGCATCAAGTGTGGAATGCTGTAAAGACAAGGAAGCACATTGTCAGTGATGCGAAGAGCTTTGTTGTCGCAGCCAACGAGTCTAGTAATGTAAAAGTTGTGGAGATGGCTACATCAGATATTGAGGAGAGGAACACATCTCTCAATACTAAGGGAGTAGTAGTAGTATAACTTTATTTATACACGCTAACCCCGTCAACCGTAGCTGATTTCCACGGGGGGCGTGTGCCAAAAAATAATTTTACATGTAGAAAATGATAAGCTATTTACAAAATATAACTTTTAAGAGATATGGAGTAATTAACAAATGAATGAAGGTTTTAGACTATTTACAGGTAAATTATTTAATACAATAGTTTTTTACGCACTGATGTGAGCAGCGATTTTATTACGAAAGGAAGGAAGTGATTTGCTTTCCCTAATTTCTTTTGGAATAGAATTCCAAAGGTGTGCTCCGTCGTACATAAAACTATTTTTCATGTTATTTGTATGCTTTTTTTGTAAAGAAAGACCACTTGAAATGTCCCGAAGGCGATAATTAGTTTTCTCACTCTTATACGAAAATAGATTTGTGAGTGATTTGGGACCCATTTTGTTTAATAACTTATACATCATTTTTGCCTTAGCATTTTTCCTTTCTGTTTGGAGTGGCTCCCAGCTCAAAGCACCCAAAGCAATTGTATGATCTACGTCATTGCTTACATTCAGAATAATTCTAGCTGCTCTATTTTGCAGTTTTTGGAGTTGTTTTGATTGAGTTTTGCCAAATACATCCCATACTTCACAGCAGTAGTCAAAGTATGGACGAACAATAGCGTTATAAATAAAAATAAGTGTATCTTTGTGAACAAATGGTTTGATTTGATGAATAGCAGAGATTCCTGCTGTTACCTTTTTGCAAATATTTTCAGTGTTACTTTTCCAAGATAAATGCTGGTCAATTGAACTTGTTTAATTAATTTATTTTCAATAAGAACATTCGGATGATAGTCAGAAATATTTTTTATCATAGGTTTTGAGCCAACTAACATAAACTCTGTCTTAGCTACATTGAGGCTAAGTTTATTGGCTATTAACCATTTTCTTAGGTTCTCTAAATCAGAATTTACTGCAGTCTCTAGGTCAGTCAAAGAATTTGCTGAAGCAGTCAAATTTGTGTCATCAGCAAATAACCTTGGTTTTGTTTTGCTTAGACAATGAGGCATATCATTGATGTACAACAAAAAGAATAATGGCCCTAAGATAGAGCCTTGTGGCACACCACATTTGATCAAACGGTCAGATGAAAAGGAGTTTTTTATTTGGCACTTCTGGTTTCGGTTTGTGAGATAAGATTTCAGAAAAGTTAGAGCTTGACCTTTTATTCCATATAGCTCCAATTTGCTCAACAGAATTTTATGATCAACAGTATAAAAGGCTTTCTTCAAATCAATTAAAACTACTAGGTTAAACATTTTTCTGTCTAGATTCACATACCATTAATTAGTACAGTCTAGTAATGCACTAGCTGTGGAGTGATATTTTCGAAATCCAAATTGGGAATCACTGAGAAGCTCAAATTTTGTTAAATAATTATACAGTTGATCATATAATATTCGTTCCATAATTTTACTAATGGCCGGTAAAACTGATATTGGTCTGTAGTTTCCAGGAATACTACGTTGGCCATTTTTATACAGAGGCATTACTCTAGCTACTTTCCATTCATCAAGAAAAGAAGATAGAGTAATAAGCCTGATTAAAAATAAGTGTCAGTGAATCTGAGATGACAGGTGCAGCTAATTTAATAATTTTGCAAGAAATATTATCAATGCCAGTGGCTTTATTGCCAGAAAGTCCATGTAAAAGACGAGAAACACGACTGACAGTAACAGGCTGGAATGCAGCAAACTCTGATTTAGTATTTTTGACATATGTTTCAAAATTGCAATTTGAAGAATCTATTTTGCTAGCTAGATCAGGGCCAATATTTGAAAAATAATTATTAAAACCCTCTGCAATATCTTCAGCAGGACTTGTTAAATTATTTTGACCTACATTTAGTTCATTTACCACAGTTTGTTTGTTTTGCCTACCTAACAAGTTGTTTATACTTCTACAAGCTTTCTTGGGATTACATTTTTAACCAGCTATTTTCAAGGAATAATAATCTTTTTTGGCATTTCTTAGTTTTTATTTACTTTATTTCTAGTTGTTTTAAAGTTTAACCAGTCATTTTCATAGTTTGTCAAAATGGCTTTTCGTTTAAACTTTTTCCTTCGTATTTATCAGTTTCTTTATATCACTCGTAATCCAAGGGACTTTTTTCGACCTTATCTTTTTGTGCTGAAGTGGTGCATGTTTGTCTAGGACTTCTAGAAATATTTCTTTCCAAATTCCCCACATGGCATTTGGATCTTCCGCAAGGAAATACACATATTCCCAGTGTTGATTTTGCAGTTCTTCAATAAATTTTTTTTCATTAAAATTTTTCATGTTTCTAATTTCAATAGTATTTTCTTTTCCTTGTTTGTTTATGACAGAAATATTCCTGATTGCAAATACTAAGCTATGATCACTAATACCTGTGTGAATGACATAGTCACTCATAGTCACTCAGGGAGCTTCATCTATCAGTTGTGTTAACTGGTATAATTCATATGACTTTATTTTCTTTGTTGAGTATATACATTTCTTTATTTTCATTATCAATACCTTTGATCAATTTTTCAAAATTATCAAAGAATTCTGATAATGCACTGGGTGGTCTATAGACTGTAGTAACAAAAAATGGTTTGCTATGCGGCTTGATAATTTCAACACAGCCCGCTTCCAGTTCAGAGGGAACTAGATCATGTCTTACTTTATAATTGATGGAGCTATGCAAGTAAATACAAACCCCACCACCATTTCTTGATCTATCTTTTCTTACAATATTGTTTCGCTAGCCGCTTAACCCGTTCAAGGTAAAACCACCACTCCAGAAATATGTAAAGTCTCGTTTAATAAATAACAATACAATAGTTTAGAAATCTAAATGAGATAACGAATAAACACATATAAATATACAATATCGGACATATAAGCCATAATAATTACAAAGAATAAAGAAAATGTCAAATGTTTACCCGGTAGTCCCTTTGTCTTAAATCACGGCTGCGAAATTAACATAAAAGTACTGTAGATAGCAATATCTTCGATAAACCATGTTCACTTCAACTCGAACTCACCTCCACGTTTTCTCCTTAATTTTCCATCGTTCAAAAGATGTCGAGTCTTTCCGATCGCTGGTCGACCATTTCGTACGAGACGAAACACTCCACCTCCGAAACAATAACTAATAAAGTTTAAAATAAATGTCATAACAGTTAATATCAAATTGTCAACTTCAACATCGCTACATGATTCTTGTGACTTCCTTTTCATTTATCTTCGTGATCCACTGGCAGAATCACCACCAACCGATGAACGGCTCGTTCGACTGTCACGTAATCTTGTCCGCCACATTTATCCACTGGTTCCCCACTCTTTAAATTCTTGTATTGTACTTCGACGTTCCTAACCTTGCCGTCATCTCCTGGTTTGACTTTTGAGACTCGCCCGAGTTTCCATTTTCCCCTAACTTGATTCGAGTCTTGTATCATCACGATGTCATCTACTATCAGGTTGCGCTGAGCTGTGTGCCACTTTTGCTGCACGATCAGACTGGGGAAATGATCACGAGTCCATTTCTTCCAGAACGCATCCACGATTTTCTGAACGAATTCGTGACGATGATTCGGGTTGTCTGTCTCTCGGAAAGGACCGCTTGGTATTCTGGATGTCGATCGACCTAACAGCAGATCGTTGGGGCACAGGTAGGCTCCATCTTCCGGTGATGTTGGGCTTCTTCCAATCGGTCTTTCGTTGACCAAATTCGCAGCTTCGAAACACACCGTTTGAAGTTCCGAGAATGTAAGGACGCTGTCACCAATCGCCACTTTCAATGCTTTCTTGATGGACTTTATCAAAGCTTCTGAACATCCATTTTGCCAAGGTGCGTCCGCGGATGTGAAGTCCCATTGCATTCCTTGGGTCACCCAAACTCCTTTAGTTCTTCCCAGTTCCATGCCTCGTCACGGACTGAAGTTCTTCGTTAGCGGCAGTCAATTGCGCATCGTTGTCGGATCGAAGCTTTGCGGATATCCTATCAGTGCTACGAATCGTCGTAGGACCATTAGAAACTTTTCTGCACTGTAGTCAGGTGACAGATCGACATGGACGGCTCGTGTTGCCAGACAGTTGAATATCACTCCAAAGGCTTTTCCGATCGTCCTTTCTTTACTTCGTCCCTGATCTTAAAGGGTCCAAACAGGTCGATCGCTGTGCATGACCAAGGTGGTGAAGGTTTCAGACGTTCTTCTGGCAATTTCCCCATGACTTGACCTGTAAGCTCTTTCTCTAATTTCTTGCACCCCACACAGTTGAACTTGATTGACTTCACCATCTTGTGTAGTCCAGTGATCCAATACCTCGACCGGACTTTACTTGCGGTTGCTGCCACTCCTTGGTGAGCTTGCTTATGGATGTGCTCGGTGTATAATCTTGAGAATCTGTGATTGTGCGGTAGGAGGACGACTTCACGCTGGTTATAGCTCATCTGCAACCATTTCTCTGCTCGACCACCAACTACAATGATCCCATCCTCGCGTGTTCTTGGGCACAAGCGCTTGAACTTTCCTTCGCTCATCTGTTGTTTCACTGATTCTTGGGCTTTCTTGATCCAGAATGTTTCAGCCTTTTCAATGTCCCTCGGCGTCAATGTATTAACAGCATTCTTGAGGCTCGGTTTGGGATTCTTTTGAGCTATGGCAATAACCCTTGCTGTAACTCTGATCAACTTTGTATATGAAGAAAACCGGGTGATGTCGATTTCCGCCGATGTAGTGTTGTTCACCGTCACCCTGGTTGCCATTGCTGTCTTGACTCTCTCTGGTAGTTCTTCTTCATTGAAACTTTGCTTTATAGGCCATTCCGAAACCGGTTTCGTCAGAAATTCTGGGCCATTCTGCCAAGGGCTGTTGGGGCCGATCTCATTTGGTTTCTTTCCTCTTGTAATCCAATCTGCGATGTTGAGCTCCCCTTCTATCCAATACCAGTCAGCAGGGTTTGTTCCTTCTTGGATTTCACCGATTCGTGTTGCTGCAAATGTGTTGAATCCGTACGTTTCCTTTTGGATCATCGCACGAACAATTTGGGAGTCGACGATATGATAGAACTTCTCGAATTTATATCTGCATTCCTTCTCGATGAATGCTTTTAACCGCTTGTTTAGCACAGCTGCACACAACTCTAATCGGTCAATCGACATCTTCTTCACCGGGGCAAGGCGATTCTTGGACGCTATCATGCTTTGGTGTCTTTCATCACTACTCTTCCATCTGGCGTAGGCGCACGTTCCGTAGGCGTCTTGTGAGCCATCACTAAAGGTCACCAGAACAGGATTGCCGACAGCTTCGGCCGGTTTTAGGCATCTCTTGAATTCGACTTTTTCCATTTCGAAAAGATCGCTGAAAAACTCTATCCAGCTGTTAACTTGCGAGAGGATCATTCGTTTCGTGAGGGGGTTTGGGATTTCCCTAGGGATCTGTTCCCTATTTATATCTGGTCCAGTTCTTTGCTTTTTCTTCTTCAGAGAAAAGTTAAGTTTTACTTCAAAGTGGAAACAGTCTTCACCAGGGTTCCATGCGATTCCGAGAACCTTTTCCTTGTCAGTTGCTTCTTCAATATGGACGTCTGCTCTGCCAGTACATTCGCCAGATACGAGCCAGCTCTTCATCTCGAAACCTCCGGTGTTAACCACAGCTTCTATTTCTTTGGTCATCTGGTAGGCTTTCTCCTCTGTCTTGACGCTATCTAGGATGTCGTCCATGTAGCTGTTGTTCTTCACAACTTCGGCTGCTTCAGGGAAATCCACCTTACTCATGTCAGCTGTCTTCCTCAAAGCGACTGTAGCAATGGTTCCTGCTGGCTTGTCTCCGAATGATACAGTTTGGACGATGAATGTGTCTGGGTCTCTGTTAGTATCCATGTCTCGCCACAGGAATCGGTGCGTATGTTGTTCGACCATTCCAATTTTCACAGAGTGATACATTTTCTTAATGTCCCCCATCATTGCAACTTCATTCTCTCTGAAGCGTACCAGAACTCCCAGAAGATTGTTGAGCAGGTCGGGTCCTTTTGCCCAGTATTCGTTCAGGGTGTGTCCCATGTAATTGGCGCTGCTGTTAAAGACAATTCTAACAGGTGTAGACTTGGAGTCAGGTTTCAGCACTTCATGATGAGATATGTAATGGACGGGTCCATCGTAGCTCTCTAAATCTTCGTAAGTTAGCTTTTTCGCGACACCTCGGTGTACCATATCTTCTATCTGCTTTTGGTATACAGTCTCGTGCTCGGGATTCTTGGCTAGTCTCTTTTCCGTTGATCTTAGCATCCCCATTGCTGCTCGTTTGTTGTCTGGTAATTCTTTTGGGTTCCTTATCCATGGGTATTCTGCTGTCCATTTCTTTTCTTCACTGTCGAATACTAGTTTGCTCTCAATTAGTTTCAGTTCTCTTTCTTCTTTCAGGGTGTAGTCGCTGCTCCCAATTGGACATTTCCCACATTTGCAACCCCCGCAACGTGGTGAACACGCTACTCCAAGACCTTCAATGTTGTAGAAGTCTTCAACATTAACTGCAGCAACATGGACCCGGGCATCTGTCAGCTTGTTCTTTGGCTGCATCTCCTGGATACTAGGATGCTTTCCGCCAAGGCATTTTCCAAACTGGTTTCTCAGCAGCAGGAGGTGTCCTTTCCTTCTCTCCACTTGAGGGTGGAATCCGGCATACTCGTAACCAATCAAGAGGTCGACTGGTCCAGTTGGTCTTGTGATTTCTCCTACGCTAACTCCCTTGAATATATGAACCACCCCATCAACATTAACACTTTGAATGTCCGATGTGATTTTATCGATTCCATAAGCTTCAATTAACACAGTTTTGCCGTACTGGTTTATCAGGGGAACCTGGTACCTGTGTGACATAAGTTTTTCAACTATTCCCCCAACTTTAGTAATTGTGAGTTGGACTGAACTTCCACGAAGATTCTCCTCTTTAGCTTTACTGTACGTGACAAAACATAGAGATGCTGCATTGTCCCACAACACATTTATCCGACCTTTGCCCGTTTTGACTCTCTGGATTTGTAGAAGACATGCACTGTTGTTAGATATTTTGCCACATGCTGAGGCGGCCCCATACTTCCTTTCGGTGTGGATTGTTTTGTGGTGGGTTCCTTTGCATCCTTTTTCGCCACAGATTCTTTTCCGATTGCATTCAGCCAATCGATGACTCACTCTTAGACATGACCAACATGCTGCTTTCTCTTTTAACATGCTAAATCTTTCCTCTGCTGATTTTGATATGTAAAGACTGCAAGTGTCAGTCCAATGATCACTGTTCGGATGAAATAAGCACTTGCTGCCTTGTGGCTTATAACCATTGTCGTTCTGCTCATTTTCGGTTTCCCCAGGATTCTCGCTATCTCTTGTTTTCTCGTTACCAGTAAGGTGAACTGTTCCTCCCACAGATTGAGTATTGTTAGATCGTAGATTGCTAGAGTCATACTCCATAGCCCTTTTGTGGTTGAGTAGAAACTTTAGGAGGCTTGGAAACTTATCCTTCTTGTCGACTTCACTCGTGTCAAAACTGACCTGCTTGGCCCACTCCTTTCGAATATCAGGTGGCAATGTTTTCTCTATAATGCTGACAGAGCTGGTTGTAGTGATTTCCTTCTCCAGTCCAAGCCTGAGCAGATCTTGATAAGCATCTTCAACAACATCAACAAATTCAATAAATCTTTTATAATCTCCTTCTTTTATCACCTTCACTCTCTTGATGCTATCGATAACTACATCTGCAATCTTTGCTGGGTCGCCGTATTTCTCATCTAAGCGCTTTAACATCTCATCTATGTTATCATCTACACTTCTAACAACTTTGAGTGGCTCTTTGGTGAGACATGACCTCAGTGCATAAGGCGCAGACTCTTTAGGTATACTTTGCAACACTTGTATCTCAAAGTCCTTCTTAAATCTGGGGTATTGTCTAATATCTCCATCAAAGGTTGGCACTTTCAGCTTTTCCAATCTTACGTTTAGTTGCTTACCTTGGCCACTTGATTCCTCTTTTGGTATTTTCTCATTGTTCTTTGCAATAGCTACTGCTATCTTGGATGTTATGTTATTATATTTCCTTTGAATGTTTCTCGTCCAGTCAATCTCTACGTCAGCTTTGTCTTTGTCTAGAATTTCAAGATACTTTACGTTAGCCTGCTTGCAATCTGCCACAGCTGCATCCAATCCATATTGTGATTTTTGCAGAGCGGTGTTAACATTTTCCAGTTCAATGATTTCTTGCGCATCTTCCATTAATTGTTCAAGGACAATTTCACTTGTTTTTCTCTTGACCAATGCTTGCTCTATCATTCTTTGGAATCTTTCTTGGTCTTTTTTAGCTGTTTCTTGTCGCCTCTCATCTTCCTCTGCCTTCTTATCAGCTGCTGCTTTACTTTGTGTATATCTAATTTCCTTTTCCATCGCGTTTCCGAAATTCCGTTGGAGTTCTTCAATCCAAACATCAGCTTCTTCTTGGTCATCGTCCTTGATGAATGTAACATATATGTCATGTTTGGATTCCACATTACCCCACGCTTCATTCAACTCTTTGTATGTTCTGCTCACAATCTCTAGTCCCTTGTCCTCATCCACTGCTTTTAGAAACTCTTTAAGCTTTCTTGTAAATTTACTTTTCGCACTTGTCGTCGGTCATTTTTGCCAAATTTTTATCAGTGGTTCCACTTTAAGATATTTTTAAGCTATTTTTCTCTAAGGAAATTTCAATTTGGGAAAATGGAAGCACCGTATTTATTCCACCAAACAACTTCTAAATACTTTTCCACTAGTCCTTGAAAATATTTACTCGTATATCTTCTCCTTCGCCTTCAGAGACGGATTTCGAATGTTTCGCTAGCCGCTTAACCCGTTCAAGGTAAAACCACCACTCCAGAAATATGTAAAGTCTCGTTTAATAAATAACAATACAATAGTTTCGAAATCTAAATGAGATAACGAATAAACACATATAAATATACAATATCGGACATATAAGCCATAATAATTACAAAGAATAAAGAAAATGTCAAATGTTTACCCGGTAGTCCCTTTGTCTTAAATCACGGCTGCGAAATTAACATAAAAGTACTGTAGATAGCAATATCTTCGATAAACCATGTTCACTTCAACTCGAACTCACCTCCACGTTTTCTCCTTAATTTTCCATCGTTCAAAAGATGTCGAGTCTTTCCGATCGCTGGTCGACCATTTCGTACGAGACGAAACAAATATCATAGCCATCAAGATTAATCATGTTATCAGTTATATTTGCATCAAGTCGTGTTTCATTAAATGCAATCAGATCAATGAATGTGTTTGTCATTGAAAAATTAATTTCATCTATTTTTTTTGGTAAACTAACGATGTTCAGAATAACCATTTTGAAACCTCTTTCATTTGGGATTGAGCTGAGAGTTCCTAAAAAATCGCTGCTCACATTGTTGCTTGACATATTATCTACTCTAACTTGTGTTTCATCATGTGTTACACATGACTGATGTACATTGTTCACTCCTTCTGGCGACCAGGGTGTGGCCGAAAAAACTGGTTGTTGGTGTTTATAGTGCTAATTCTATTTGACTTTAAGTAGGTGCAGAAAGCACTTCCCAAAGCTCTATCACCATCCCGATTTAAATGTAGGTTTGATCTATTTAGTAAGGATTTTTCTATAGAACTATTGTCAATGTATGTAATCTTATGTTTGGAGCATAAACCATCAATTAATTTATTATATTGTTCGATTTTAAGATTGTTTATCTTGCCATCATAGCGTTTAATACAACCAGACACTGCTACCTTGTTGGTGTGGGCTTTTGCTTTGTTGATAAGACTTTCCATGTCTGCTGCGACCTTCTCTGGTTCTTCACGTACCAAGTCATTTGTTCCAACATGCAGGATAATACTGTTGTACTGTGTAGTTCCTCTTCCTGGTTTTCATCAAATTTCTTTGCAAGATGCTTCACAGTGGCTCCACTGTAGGAATGGGAGATTGCCTTGCTACGCGCAGCTCTGCCAATCTTGTTTCCGTCGATATGTTTAACCATAGAGTCCCCTATCACCATGGTGTTTCATGGTGGATTTCTTGGTACCGGCAGAGCTACTGGGACCATCTCTTGATTCCTTATCCTCGAACTTTGGAGGCTTTCTGCGACGATCTGGGTTATCCTTAGACGGTCCCCTTCTTTGGTTGGCTTCTTTGTGGCTTTCGCAAGGACTCAATTCTTCCACATCAAGCATTTGAAATGCATTAGGTGTGAGAAGAATTTTGTCCGTGTTGACAGCAGGTTTGGTTGATTTCTTGGCCTTTTCTGGTTGTTTTTTTTTCGATTGATTATTTGCCCTGTAATCATGAATCTGGCTATTTATGTTCGCACTCAATTTTTCGTTGTTACTAGTTCTGGCGATGATATGTTCTCACTATCCCAGGCATTGCAGCAATCCATTCAATCAAGATTGACAATGTGGAAAAGATCGTTGGACATGCCTTGACAGAAGATTCTGACGTGCCTCAATGTGATAATGAACCAAACAATTAAAATTAAGCTGGTGGGAAGTAGTTTGACCAATGAGGAACATTTTCATATTGAAGTTGGAGATTGGTATGCTGTGGAGTACGAAGGCAAAGTTTATCCTGGTGAAGTAAAGTCTGTTATGGCTGATGATATCCAGGTGTCAGTGATGGTGCAAGCTGGGAAATTCTGGAATTCCAGATGAAATTTTTTATCAACAAAATAAGTTTGTGAAAAAGTTAAATACACCAGAAGTAGTAAATTCTTGTGGTTAGGTTATGTACATATTTTACTTTCGTACATTAACATGATAGCTTAATATATTATTTCATATAATTTGTTGTTGATTCAAGTTAAAGTAAGATGAGACACTTGGGTTGTCCCAGATATTAGTGTTCATGTTTCAGAAGCTATTGGAAACAATTCTGAACTGAAATATTAAGATGTACTTTATATGTAACGGGAGTCACATAACATGAGTCACATGTATTATGTAGCAATCCTTACTATTGTAATCCAAAATATAAAATTTATTTGTGTTGGTAGTTTGCCTGACATATAGTCCATTACTTGTTAGACATTGTATGTTTCTCCTTCCTATGGTTTCCAAAGAAATTCAAAAGTTGTTAGGTTGGTGTTACCTCATGTCACTTTGTCGTAACATGAGTCACACACCAATTTACGGTCATCAATATTATCATGTTATAATCAAATGTTTAATTTTTACTATGAATCAGTAGCTTACTAGTGTTTGTACCTGCATGCAAAAATGTGACAGGAAAAATATATTAGTTATTACACCAGATCAAAATTTCTCTGATAGTTTTGTTCAGAATGTAACATGAGTCACCATGGAATTACCCATATATGAACCGGAGTCAAATTATAATGAGGTTTATAACAACTAGTTCTTTGTGATTAGCTTGGTTTGCAGCAGCATTAGGTTCTTCCTGCAATTGTCTTCATCCAACTCCTCCCCTTCTATTTGCCCACCTCCCCTTGCACCTCGTCCTCCCCTTGCACCTCGCCTCTTCCTTGTCCTTTAGCTCCCTTTTCTGGTGTGTTATTTTCTCCACTTTTTCCTCTTCCCCAAACTTTAGTCTGCCTTTTCTCGCTTCTTTCACTAATCCTAAAAAACAAGAGAATATGAGCAAAGGGCCAAATTTTCCAATGGTATACAAGTTAATTTATTAGGCAGTTGTGATATCCAAGCTAGAAGTATACTGTTGAAGACCTGCTGACACTTCTACCTGCTGATGAGCTGATCAAGCAGAAGTTATATTAAAACTCATTAACTAGAATATCAAGTATTATTGCATTTGCATACAGTTAAATTACCTACATTAGGCAATGCTGGGGCTTGTTCTGTCTAGCATCAAGAACTACTCGCTTGCGTCGTCGGCCATGATGGATTGACAGTGAAATTTGATCTTGCGAAATGTTGTGTAATGCCCCCGACGCATTCCTCTTAACAAAGCATTCTATGTGTCCTTATATAGTGACTATAATGCCTTGGAAGGACCATACTATTCATACAGTCTTCATAATATTGCTAAAAGTGTACACTGTTCAGTGTGCACTGCTGTATTAAAATGTACATTGTTGATTTCAGTTTGTACAATTTGAAGAACTTCAGGTAAAATCTTTGAAGTGGCATTTGATCTTCTTAAATTTTTCCCATACAATCCTTGGCAGACCGTCTTATTTTCATGAGTAATACACATATCTGAAATTGGACAGGACCACGACCAAGTCATTTAGTCATTACAAAATCTATAATGTAGCTTGCTGGATTTCATCAATGTTTTCCCCAGAAATTTAAAATACTGACACATATATCGATAGATATGGAGCATAAATAATAGTCTTCACAGCATTATTCTGTAGATTTGCAGTTGGTCCATAAGAGACGAGTTATTCTTGTCACCCATATAATATCTGCGTAATCGAATAGTGGGAGGACTAGAGCATGTAGATGGTAAGTTGGGCTTTGATTGGAATGAAGGCTTTAACTCTTCTTAACAATCCGATATGTTGGTTGATTTTTGTGGATATATTGTTTACATGGTCATACCAAGTAAGGTTTTCTGAAAAGTACGTTCACAAGCAAGCAAGTTGATGTTCATGGATATGTATGGAGATATTAGTAAATGTTTTTAGATGCTTGCTACTACCGAATAGGAGTAATTTTGATTATGGTATGCAGGCCAATGGGTTTCTGACTTTGTTTTTTAGCATTCTTTAGATGATAATCCCAATCTTGCATTGCCTTACTTAACCCTGCGACTCTCCATGGAATGCCGACTCCCTTAACTTTCATTTCCTTAATTGGCACGTGCTGATCTGCTAAATCAGTTAAATGTCGGCACCAGTTGTCAATGGTGGCATCGATATCATTGTCATGTACTAAGGCAAACCAAGTGGTGTCCCCTAAGATCTTGCAAGAAGGACTCCTTATTGTAGTGTTTGTATGAATAGTATTCAATTGTATGCGGTGGGGCTTTTAAACCTTTAATCAAGTACTCCTCAAACAGTTTACACCATACCAAGAGTTAAATAAAGATATCTAAATACTTACAATAATACGGTAATATACATATTTGCTATAGTTAAAAAGATAAATTACGATCTCATGAAAGAAGTTGCTTTCTCCTTAAAAACATTAAAACTGCTAAGATTACTGATGTCAGTGGGATATTGCTCCATGCAATAATATGTCAGTGGGATATTGTTCCATGCAATAATAGTTCATGGATAAAAAGAATACCTATATACATTAATGCTAGTTTGCAAGTGGTTATAGGGGAATTCGTTTGGTAGTCGTGAAACATGTCCGATATAAAGGGGAGACTTCTGATGGAAATTTTTTTTTATAAAACATAGTTGACTGAGCTAAAAGTCTTCTATTCTCAAATTAGTCCCAGCCCAATTTTTGTATTATTGGGGTAACATGGCTGTATCTAGCATAATCGTTTTCTACAAATCTTGCAGCTGGGTGCTGGACCATTTCGATCTTTTTGACATTCCTTTTTGTGTACGGATTCCACACCAACGACGAATACTCAAACTGAGGACGAACTAAGCATGTGTAGGCTTACTTATTATATTGCAGTGTTTACTCCAGCTAAGATCATTTGTTATTGTGATGCCAAGGTACATGGTTGAAGAAGTACTGGAAATGGCTTTACCATGCAAAACATACATATAGATCAGGGGCCAGTTGTACGAAAGGCGTTTAAGTCGCTATCCGCCGGATAAAATTTAAATGCTTGAGAAATAGTGTTGTACGAAGTCCGTTTAGCGCTATCCACCAGTTAAATTTTGTTAAACGGTGGATAAATTTAAAGTGTCTTGAGGTCGTTTAAATCCCTATCTGGCTTTTATAAGCCAATCAAAACTTGTGAGAAAATGTTCTTAAAACTACTTTGAATCTAGTGCAAGGTCAAGGAACAAAATATTCAGTCGCAGTTTCTGAATCAACATAAACAAGACAACGCAACTCACATGCAGTATTTGCTATTGCATTCGCATAAAGAAGCCGAAAGTCTTTGAAGCGAAAATGGATACGAAACTCCTTACTTCCACAACTGAATGACAAATTCCACCCAACAACAAAAATCTCTACTGTATTTAAAGCTTTGTGGATTTCACAAGTTGAATAAACCTTCAAAGAATACAAATTAAGTTGAAATGTTCAAAAATGCCTAGCAACAGATAATGTAGAGGTAAGAAATTTCAGGAAAATCCGGTTTTCCCCGGTTAGTTTTAAGGTTATCCGATGGATAACCACACAGCGCTAAACAGGCTTTGTACAACACAATTTTACTTGCCGGTTAACTAACTGTTGGATAGGAAAATCCGCTGGATAGCGGCTAAACACCGTTTAAGTTAAACGCCTTTCGTACAACTGGCCCCAGGGGTTTCACCTTTTTAGTTATTCCAACATGATAGCATTTCGAGATTAAAATTTAGTTGCCAGATATGGCCCCAATTCTGCAACATTTCCAGATCCTGTTGTAGTAAGATCTGGTCTTGGTGACTATGAATCTCTCGATAAACAACACTGTCATCAGCAAAAAGCGCAGTGTACTATCAGTGTTCGTTGTAATTCATTGATGTACAGTCGGAACAAAACTGGGCCCAGCACCAATACTTGAGGTACACCAGAGACTACGTCTACCGGATTGGAATGAGTGCCGTTAATAGATACGACTTGGGTGCGATTTGACAGAAATGCATCAATCCAATTAGCGGTTTGGTCACTTATACCATAGTATTTTATTTTGTTAATTAATCTTTGATGTGGGACTGAGTCAAAAGCTCTAGAGAATTCTAAAAGGATAACATCTGTCTGGATATTCTCATTTAAACCCTTGGCCCACTCATTGGTCACTGTGATTAACTGGATTTCACAGGAAAAATGGCTTCGGAAACCATGCTGTTGGTTGACGAGTATATCATTCACAGAAAGATGCTTTGCGATGTGACTTAGGACAATATGTTCCATAACTTTGCAGCAGATAGAAGTTAAAGAAATTGGTCGGTATTTTATAGGGTTACTTTTGCTATCCTTCTTATGGATTGCACTAACCAAGGCTTGGGTCCAGTCCGATGGCAATTTACCCTCGTTATAAGATCGTTGAAAGATAAAACAAAGCCATGGCTCAATCGTAGGAGCAAGTTATTTTAAAATTCTGGCAGGGATTTCATCAGGGCCGCAAGCTTTACCAGGGTTTAACCGAGCTAGTTGATTTACAACACCTTGAGTAGTGATTTGCAATTCAGAAATGAGTTGTAAGGTGATTGGCTGGAGGAGGAAGGGATTCCTTAGTGAAATCTGAAGCAAAATGAGAACTAAGAACTTAAGCTTTATCCCTGTCTGCAGAGCAGAATTTGTTCCCTGCTCTTAAAGGAGGAATTCCAATGTTTTCTGATTTGCTGGTATGTACGTATGACCAGAACTATTTTGGATTGTGAGTTTCGGCTATCTCCAATATTCTCGTTAACTGGAAAAGGAATTAAGAATCCGTACAGGAAGTTGAGAACGTAAAGAAGCGGTTTTAAGTGGTCGAGTCGAATAATGAGGCTATTAGGCATGTAAATTAGGCACTAAAACCATAGTGCACAAAATTTGGCTCGTCTGTTAAAACTAGAGCGTGGCACAACACGTGCAAATAGAAGACTTGGGAGAAAAAGTTTTTAAAGCTCGCTGTGGGCCTACAGCCCGTATTAAACAATCCAACTATCTTATGGCGGAACGGCAAGAACCGGCAGATGTACCTCCAGCGCCAGCTCCATTAATGGATCCACTGCCGGCCGCTGCTGGTGAGAATGTTGCTCCTGCTGCCCCTGCAGCCCCGATTTGGCAGGTTAGTTCAGTACATTTCTCTTGTGTGTGTTTGCCATGTATCTAGTATGTTCAGTGGCGTTTGGTTTTCGCACGTTGCTCGTTTTAAGCTAGCAGTTTACGTAATGTTGTAAGTGAAGGCAAACTAGGAAATTGGGTACTTAATAGCATTCCACCCACGCGGGAACTATTTTGCTGTAAAGATATAGTTGAGGGATTGTATCGGTATAGTTGCATATTTAGGTGAAACAAAAAATTTTCTTGGTAGCAAACCTGTGGGTGGTGGTTTTATATCACGGGTTAGGCATAGGGCTATGGATCTGTGTGTTTTGGTCAAAATATTATGAGACCGGACGCGAGTTTTGCCGTCTGATGGAAATATTAGGAGACCGGACGCGAGTTTTGGCCGTCCGATGAAAATATTATGAGACCGGACGCGAGTTTTGCCGTTCATTGAAAATATTATGAGACCGGACGCGAGTTTTGGCCGTCCGATGAAAATATTATGAGACCAGACGTGAGTTTTGCCGTCCGATGCAAATATTAGGAGACCGGTCGCGAGTTTTGCCATCCAATGAAAGTATTGTGAGACCGGACGTGAGTTTGGCCATCCGATGGAAATATTAGAGACCTTAAGATTGACGTATTTTTGGAAATACCTCAAACCGCAGACCGCTAGCGGTCACATGACCAGCTTCTCGCCGTCACGCTCGAAGTATATTTTGACGTTTTCAATGCTATTTTGCTAATATTTCAAACTTCTGTTAGATATTACCAAGATAAATGCTTGAAACATCATGTTAACTTTGTACTGGGTTTAATTGAAAGTGTGAAAAGTACAAAACTAAGGTTAAAACCAAGCGTAAAGTACAGCCATCACAACAAGTAAACAAGATGGCTGCCAGCTTAAATACAAATATCCAGAGTCTGAGTATACTTCTAGCATTTATACTTAGTTGTTATGTCAGCAATTCAAACGATATTTATCTATTTATGGTTTAGAATTATAGAGGTGAGTCCATATAAATACTTGTGTTTCAGTTGTTATAATATGAATTTAACTAGTCTTTGTCTCTGCTAACCTCGTACCCAGGCTTTTTCCTCTTGGGCAGAAAAAACCCTGAAGAACGCTGGTCACGTGGCTCCCAGATTTTGGGAGCTAAATTCAAATTGTACTGAGGGAGGGGTGGTTGAGGAGCTTGTTGTCTTCTGTGATATTGTTGCATTTGGAAAATAGTATCTTGGGGCAATAAATTGAAAATTTGCAGAAAGAAATGGTGACGAAACTTTTTTATATGTATTGGTATTTATCATGACATCACTTGCTACAATATCATCGAGTGTTGAGTTACATTTGAAGTGAGAAGTTGGATCATATCCAGATTTCAAAACAAACAAGGCGTGTCAAACGAAAGCAGGCGTCAGCGCTATAAACACTATCAACAAAACATAGGACATTTCTTCGATAAACTGATGTGATTGTTAACCTTTGAACCTTAGTCCTTATCCTGTTTGGTACTCTAACCTCAAACAAAATGGATATATTTAATGCTGTGATATGGAATTGCTTTAAAATATCGGGAGCCGATCGAGACCCTTTGCCTTTAATTTATATCGCCTTTGCCTACAGTCTGTGTGTAAACAATGCTATCTCGATGGTTAAAGCTTGTTAAAGACTGTAAAATATCCCGTCTTGGCATTGCTGAATCTCAACGATTACAAAGTATGTCGAAGTATAACTCTCTGTTAGCAAATGTACTGTAAAATTATCCGATAAAGGCAAAGTCAGCGACTCTTTATACATGCATGCGGTACAACTGGAATATTTACGATCAAATATATGTATAATACTTCATATTTTTAGTATACACCTGGTTTTAAATCCTAAATAGTTTTCATTGGTTTTGTAGATTGATCTACCATAATATACAATAGGGATTTAGCATGGAATAACAGTTGTTAGTATTGTCTAAAATTACTCATATTACATGCTGCTGTGTCACTGCGCCAATGCAAATGAATGGTCTGAGACATCAATGTCCAATGAACAATTTTACAATATTTTGTGTATAACTATATCATAGACTGTTTTTATTTTGCTGTACTACAGGTGCATGATTAAACGAGAACTCTAACTCTGAAAGACTAAATGCTATCTCATATAATTATATATATCTGTGGGAATGCTTTTTAATTTTATGAATTATGTACCGAAATAAAACGTGCAGAAATAATAAAAAAGAAATGTATTTTGTAAACCTGATCCGTTCTATAATGGCTTTGCATGCGTCTTGGGGGCAAGATAAAGGTTTATATGAAATAAAGACGATATTTACTACAGTTCTATATACTAACTCTTAATGTAAAATGCTTCAATAGATTTTAGATTGGAGATCAATCTCTGCATGTTAGCTAGAGTTTGGTAGAAGGCGCTGTGTCTATCGGCTGTGATGCTTTAAGATATATCGTGACTCATGAACATTCAATATTAACTTAGTGTTTAGAAATAGCAACAATTCTAATGGTATATTTCAAAAATATTATAAAACCAAAATTATAAGGTAGTTTGAACTATATATGATTCCCAAGATCGATAAATATGATATCCCACTCCTTGCAATTGAACTGTATAATTTTCAAGTGGAAGCGTGTAATATGATACTTTCCTACACCCCCTTGTAGAGCCATGTGACCAGCGTTCATCAGGGTTTTTTCTCCCCAAGAGGAAAAAGCCTGGGTATGAGGTTGTCTGCCAGGGTGGGTAGGGTGTACCTAGTACCCGAGACCATATAAACAGCCCCTAATTAATGAATAATGCAAATATTTATATTGTGGAGAAATAAATTATTTACTACTGGGTGTAGGAATCCTTAGGAATGGCTAATCTTACTTGCTGTGATTTGTCGAATAAGCACTTGTAAAGTGACTGCATTTTAAATCTTGCCATAAACTAAAGGTAGATGAATTCTGGAATAATATTATGCACTACAAATTGTAGCATGTAAACATGCCCACAAACTAATTGCACACTGATGCTGCCTACTTTAATACAATATTCACTCTGTGAAGGGGAGACCTTGGTGGGTTGAGGAGAAACAATCAATTATAGAAGTATGCTTGGGCTTTTAAAAGTGGGCTGACTTTGTGAACAGAGGTTCCTCACCAACGTTTTTTTTTGTCTGACAGGTCAGGAACTGAGGAAAACTACACTGAGTTGAATCAACTACTAGAGGATATTTCAAATTACCGCAGAGATGTGGAGTTTGAAAAGGCTCAAGCAAAGGAGGCAAAGCAACATAAAATAGAAGCTGAGAAAAAGAAAGGGGCAGATATGAGGAGGGCTGCCATGAAAATAATATCAAGTATGCTCAACATCAACCGATCTGACAAGTTGCACATGTGTTATTTTATATACTAATTCATTATTTTTTCATTGTTAGAACGAAGTCATGATTCTTCTTCCTCAGAAAATGAACTAAGTCTTCATGATGATGATGATGATGACGATGATGACGATGATGATTTGAATAACTTTGAAGTCAAAGGTTGGTATAATTTAGATTTAAACAAATTACAGTACACACTAAACAAGGGCTAAAACATTCTCAATTCGATACTATGGATTTAATTAAAGGAACTTCAACATTTATTTAGCAGGGGGTAATAAGGTATCACATCCACCCATCATCAGCGATGTTAGGATTATGGGTTGGTAACATAGTTCTTCCTATAAATTGACATAGATAAACAGAAAGCTCCAAAAAAGAGAGTTTCAAAGCTATCTGCAATTGAGATGCTTACTCAGAAGTATGAGCAAAAAGCTGGACTGAAGGAAAGAGAATTGGAGTTAAGAAAAATTGAGTTAGAGCTAAAAGCAAAGAAACAAGAAGTAGAGATGGAAGAAAGAAGACAGAGATTAGAGCTGGAAGTTGAAGAAAGGAGGGCAATGATTAAACTAATGCAGAAGCAAGTTTAGTTTAGGTCTAAATAGGCACAATTTTTTAGTCAGTTGCTGTGGTGTTTACTTAATACTTATAATTGCATATTGCTTTTTCCACAATTGTCGATATTTAGTGTTTTTGTATAAAGTTGTATATTTGCATATCATAATATATATAAGTTGTACTATATTTACAAATTGCAATAAATTTATTTACAAAGTTATAAATGTACGAGTAAAAATGTATATTAATTGTTCAAAAGGTATGTTTCCAATGATGGTGGTTCCAATTCAAAGTATTTACCAGTAACTGATCCATATAGGCATGTGTGGCAGTTTATCAAAACAGATGCAACCAACTGGCTGAAGTAGTACTCTTTGATTTTTTCTAAAATTTAAGTAAGCAAGGTATTGAGTTCTTTTGCCAAAAGCCCATTCAACCGATACCCGAACTTGACTCATTTCTTTGTTAAAAGCACGCTCGTCTGCAGTCAGATCTGCTGCTCGGAATGGGGCTCCAAGACTAAAATTATTGATATCATCGTCGTCGCTTGAATCCGAGCTACTGCTACTATCCATGTCATATTGAAGAACGTCCAAAACCTCTTCAAAACTTCTTCTGACATTAACAAATAATATAAGTATAAACATTAAATAACGCTGATATCCGAGATAGTTATACTTACTTTCGAGCGGCCGCCATATTGGTTTCAGTATAAGTTTTCCATACTGCTTTGCGATTTTTTACTGTTGTGCATTCTGCATTTCTGCCGTACACTTCAGAAGCTACACAAACTTCATTACCTCTGACGTCAAACCTCAACCTGCAGTTTGACGTTTGAAGTAACATTTTTAAGCGTCAATTCAGTGTTAAAGCAAACGAGCATCAAAAATCAAGTTTGGAGCAACGTATCTCAATTTTTGTCGCGTTGGTGAACCCACTACAGACATTGGTGTTCATGCACTGGGGATGACGTTGTCAATTTTTTTATTAGTCTTGATGCGGGAGGGAAGACCGTAGATCACCAACATTCCTGTCTACGGGTCTCTTGTGCATGCCCTACTCCATTGGCCGCAGGAACCGTGTGAAGTATGGTCGGGAAGTTGCGGACCATCTTTAGCATGCTCGGCCGTTTGAATCACGAGAATCCGTCTCATCTGGAGGTCAAGCGTTATCTGTCTTTCATGCTGGAGGAACAGGCAGTGGCGGCAGTAATTCCGCGTCAGGCAATTTCTCTTCACCCATGAAAGTTTGAATTCCTGCTGCGCTCCATGTATAGTGAATTGTTAGAAACCCATACACCCGCATCTACAATGCTATTAATGGGTGTGAGACATTGCCTTCTTTGTGGTGGATTTTTTCACAGCCGCCTGCGCTTCGGATTTAGGGCGTTTAGAGTCGCATTCTGTGTTTGAGTTATCGGATGCTTGGGGGTTTTCTACTCAATTTTACGTTTGGCAAAACCCTCCGGGGGTCTGGCAATCCTTCTCGGCTGTTTGCTTTATTGCCAGCGCCTTCTCTGGTTATTTGTCCAGTTTTTGGTTTAAATATTATCTGGATTATTGCATCATGGGCATCAGTCTCCATCCTGGCTCCATCTTTCGCACGTCTGTGGGCCAGCACTATGTGTTGGACCAACCGTTTGTTGGGGCTGCTGTTAACAATCGTCTGCGTGTTCACCTTATGGCAGCAGGAATTCATTTGGGCAAAACTCCACACAGTTTTTGCACGGGTATGGAAACTACTCGCAGTTCGGTGGATGATATAGCCTCGTACGTGGGTTGGAAGTCTCTGTCGGTTCGTCCCCATCGTTGACGTTGTGATAACTTTCTGAGTTTTGGGAGGAACAAGTAAATTTATTTAGATATTTGCGTGAAGTGTATGTAAAGGGGAATGTTTTGCAATATATATGTATATCTTGGATGGCGGCAAGAACTGCATCGTCATCTGTAGTGTGTTCTTAGAGATAGGGCGAAGCCGGGGTTTGCATATTTTGTTCCCATAACTTAGTTCCCACTCGTCTATGGTTGAATTTAGACAACAGGTAATGAGATTGCGTTAGTGTTGTTGTTCAAATATTGGCTGTGGGACTCCTTAACCATCTTAGAGACAAGGTTTCTCTCCCAATGGCACTGTTTGTGTGATTTCATAGCTAGTTTATGTAATCTATCCTTCTTCTGCATATGTCTCTTGATGGCCACAGTTATCCATGGCAGTTTGTATTTTGATCCAGACAATTTCTGAAGGATGTGGTCATTTACAGCTTTAAATAAGGAGGAATTAAACATGTTCAATTTTCATTGCAACTGACGAAAGTGATATAGAGTTAGAAATCTTAGTCCAATCTGCTTGTTTATAGACGTACGTCTTGTGAGGTGGTTCAAAGGATGTGATAGGTTTAGTATGAATAGCAAGGAGAACAATAAGATGATCATTCATGCCAGATTGTGTAGACACATTTGAAACCGAGTTTGGATATGACAAAAACAGTAAATCCAAAGTTTTACCAGAGGCAGGACATGTAGGAACTTTCACATGTTGGATGAATGAGGAATCATCCAGAACTTGTAGTAATTTGGTATGCTGTGCTGCAGTATTGGGATTAGTGGCATATGGTACTTCAGCTTCCCAAGCAATGTCACCAAGATTGAAGTGCCCTCCCATGATAATATGGGATAGTGCACTTTGGAGTCAAGTACTTTATTGATGGAGTCCTGAATCTTATCAATGATGCCGGGAGAGGAATTTGGTGGTCTATAACAAGTAGCTAGGTTGACAGGCTTTCGATTGTCAAGCTTTATAGATGTCCACAGAATGAATGATATGAATGATAATAATATTTATTGAGGGAATTCATATCACCCGAAGATGTTTTTCAATGAAGCCCTCCTACAAATACATTATGATACAATACAAAGCTATAATAGTAATTAGTAATAGTTAAAAATTTAGGTATAAACTAACCTATGTTTTATAAAATCCTTAAAAATTAATGGAATATATATAGTATCCATATTAAAGTTAGCTAAATGTTAGGAAGTTATTATAAGTTAATAGTTTGCTATGTTCTTGATCTCACAATCCAATTCATTCCATTCAATTTTGACACATCGTATCTGCCATTTTGAAACAACAAAGGAGCCTGGTGACTACTCTACCGTTTCAACCTCTGTCATCTGGCAAATGCAGATTTTTCATCCACAGTTTGTCAAAGTTTGTGACAAATACATATTTATGTAAATTCGAGTTACTACCGGCACCTACCACAAGTGAACTAGTGAAGTGCTGCCTCAGTCTTGCTAATAAATATGCAAAATTGCATCACCAGCATTCTATTTCATAATTTCATTCAATACAGCATCGATCCGCAGCCGCGACTCCCGCGAGGCCCGAGACCTTCATATATAAATTATAAAACGAGTCTTTGCGTCTTTCATAGAAATATGGTGACTCGTTTTATATTCTATTTTATTCAATTTGTTTAATTTTTTATTTTTATGCAAGTTAATGGCGGTAATTGACCTCACACCATGCGTTTTTCGGGTCAACACATCTTTTTGGAGATTCAAATTACAAATCTGAAATTTATGTTATAAATACGTTTTTGAGCTTGCAAATCGTGACAATTTCTCCATGCAAGAATATGTAAACAAATACGAGGTGAATACTTTATAAACTTTTAAATTTAAATGTACTATATTCCATTCAATGAAAATGCGCAATCTACCCAAAGTACTGCTCTCAGCTGATCAGCCTGATCTTTGTGCACAGGTTACCAGCTTATGGTGTAAAATTGCCATTGAAAGGCCCACTTTGCAAGTTTGTGATTTATCACTATCAAAGTTTTGCTCCTACTTCCAGTGCTGTTATCATGAGCAATGATGTCCGATGTCAAAACAGTTGATGTCGAACCAGCAGTTGCAGAAGACGTAGCTCTGTCTCTGGAAGAAAATAGCAATTGTGAAAGTAGGAGTGTCCACAGCGAGGAAGAGGTTCGCCCAGCTAAACATGCGAAAATGGGGAAACCAGCGCAACCCATCTAGAGCCTTGCCTTCAATGATCCGGAGGTTTATTTAATGTGTAAGCCCAACAACGCTGTATGTAAACATTGCAAGCAATCGTATCGACATCACCATAAAACTTTGTCAGTGGAAAGTCACCTCCGTAAGTGTATGCCATTTAGGAAGTTGATGTTGGACAAGCCAGTAAGTGACTGCCCAGACTGGTGGAACAAAACCACAACCAAGAAACCGAAGATGGCAGCTTTCACATTTTCCTCTGCAAGTTCGCAGTCTTCTTTAAGATTGTTTGTCATCCCACAATTTACTGCTGCCCAGCAGAAGAAATTTAACATGGAGATGGCCATGCATTTCTATTGTACTGGCACCAGCTTCGTGCGCATCGAAGATCCCCATCTCCTTTGTGCCATTCAAATCGCACGACCAGGTGCACGATTACCGTCACTAAATCAACTGGCAGATGATGGTAGCGGTGGTTTGCTCATGATGTGCTACCAGAATGTGAAGGAAGAAGTTAACAAAATGTTATCTGTCAAGAATAGATATATCTCCATCACAAGCGATGCATGGTACAGCATTCTGAATGAGCCGATCATTAATTAAAATGGCTGTAAGTCCAAATAATTCACTCTTCCTTGAAGCTGTGCACACTGAAGAACAGTTGCACGATGCGGACTGGCTCATCAGTGATTTAATCCATGTGATGGACAATCTCGGTGACAATGTGGTTGGCGCCATAACAGACAATACGTCGACCAATAAGGAAATTGGAGGAGAAATACCCAGACCGTTTCTTCCATGGGTGTGTGTCTCATGGTCTCAACCTTCTGGTAAAAGACATCCTTGCAGCCACGAAGAAGCAGCCTACCGGTGGGGGCCGTGCATCATATCCAGTTAGATATCCTTTCGAAGACTTGCTTTTGTTCGTGATCGACTGTAAGGAAGTCGTTTCATTTTTTCACAACTACCATGTTCTCAGGGCGAACCTGAAGAAAGCCCTGAAGTCGGAGAAGTTAAACTGCCTTGTGAAACCCACGCCTACACGTTGGGGCACAATGCAGGCTTGCTTTAAATCCTTGCAGGCTGCAGATGCTATTTTTAATGGTTTGGTTTCGCAGTGAGATTTTCTCTCTAGGGGTAACGCAAAGCAGAAGGAGAAACAAGCTGCAGTAAAGGCGATAATCACTGATCCCGGTTTCATCACGAAGCTGGACGAATGCATCAAGATCCTGGGGCCCATTGATATGTTTATTGTAATGTTCCAAAGCGATGAAATTTACAGGGCATTTATCGAAATGGAAGACAAGATGATCATGTTACCCAACATGGATGAGGACAAGAAGACCTACCTGGTTGAGCTGGTAAAGAAGCGTTTCGGATTTATGTACGGGGATGGGCTACCTGCTCGATACTTGGGCGATAAGATGTTGCACAACATTCGCAAGGATATAGAAGAGTTTATCTTCAACTTCCCAACGGTAGACGTCACCACATCAAAGGTGAGAAAAGACCAGTTGACGCAGGAGTACACAGCATTCTGCATTGACGCACTCGGTGACAGTGTTTCACGTTCAAATTTTGTTACTAAAAATTCAGATGTTTTGGAGTTGTACTTTTTCTTTTTCTCTACAAAAATGTACTGTTATTTTTATCTAAAGTTCTAAACTGTTTCCAAATTTTCCTGCATAATGATATAAATTATTTGATGTTACACAAAAATATGTAACGTTACCAAAAATTACGTCACATTGTGATGTCATCATCGTAAGTAGTACTTAAAATATTATTTTAGTACTAAAAGAAAAAAGAAGATTTTTTCATAAAAATCTTTTATCCAACCCTGCAACAAAGTGGTGCAGTTCTGATAAAAGGCACTGGTAAAATTATCCTCTTATTAATTGTGAAATACATCGATTATCAAACATCCTCACATTTGTCACTTCGTAAAAGCTTCAGTTGGATTCTGCCTCCATCTTTTTCTCACAGTCGTCAATTTGTTTGCAACCCAACAGATGGGAGACTTTCCATATGTGCGAGTATTTTGGTTGAGGAGGTAGTAAATTAAATATCCCCCTCAATAGTTGGGAAACTAGTGGACGAGACCAACTTTCCAGGAATCAACCAGTGGTAACACTGCAGATAAGGCAGAGCGATAAACATTAATCAATCTATGTGCTCTACCATCCATATATTGTCCTGTAAGAAACTATAGGATAGATTGTATAGGTGTTGAAAGTCGATTAATTTTTCGTTGATCACACCAGCTAACCCACTTACTCCAGGCAGAGGCATAGGCACTACTAGTGTTTTGTCTCCAGGCAGCCAACAAAATGTTTCTAGTTTCTTCTGAAAGATCTGTTGTTTCATGGCACTTGCCGACAGCTGTCACCCAGCTAACTGAAGATTGGTTGGAGGGTGGACTGTTCCCCCTTCGTTAGAAGCTGAGGAGACATCGGAAATAGTAGTGGAAGATCCACACAAAGTTGCAGTAGCAATGGGTACCAAGGCTGAGTGGGCCATACTGGTGCTACAAGAACTAATTTATCCACTTTCTGGGTCCTCACCTGTCATAGACAACAACCTATTAGAGCAAACAGGGGAAAGGCATACCCCTGAATCTCACTCCAATTCACGGAGAAAGCATCCATGTAAGATGCCATCACATGAGCACACACTCATGTTTTGGTCACCAGACTCGTTTAGTCTGCACTATTTCTGGTGACCTGTGCCATAATATTTACATACATAATCATGTAATGTTATTTTCTTGGTGGTGCGAAATAAATTGTTGCTGTTGTTGTTGCTGTTCTGAGGTTTGGACACAATTTTTGATTTAGTATTTGAAGAAAAGACCGTAAAAGATCGTAGTTTTTAGTGCAAAGTTTTTAACTTTGCAGTATTGTGATGAAGGGCGAAAATTCACATGAGCTATCATACATACATAGATAGATAGATAGGTAGATACATAGATAGATACATACATCATAGTGTAAACTTTCCGGGGGTGTTTACGAAGATTCTCTATTAATACTGTATCTGTTAAACTTTGGGGTTGAACTTTTTTAAGCACTTTCAAGTTATCATATAGCTCAATTCAGTTGTATTCATGCAGTGTTTAATTAGCTTTACGAACAACATTTGGGTTGTGGTATTAAACGTCTACATTATAACAATCGTTTTATATATAATATTGAGTTGCTAACTCCCCCGGTAGCTATGAACACGTGCGTTCAAGTCCACTGATCTAATAATACACGGAACGAAAATACGAAATTTCGAAATATTTACCGCACAATGGTGGCAGCTGGGAGTGGGAATGTGATGGAAATACGATCAAATTTATAAATAAATGTTTTCGTTTTGGCCTTTGGGATTAGTAGTGCGTTTTGTCATTTATATATTCAATAGACAATACTGAATGGGTCGAATATTCATTATTGCAATATTTTTTCTTGTATTCATTTGCCGATTTGATATAAATATTGACTAATATTGACTATAAATAACTGCCGTGCGGACTGCCTGCATGTATTCCGTAGAGTACGTAGACGGTAGTAAATATTTATAATGTTAAACAAACAAACATTAAACAGGGCTGAACAAGGAATCTCAAACCAGCTTGAACAACATAATACCAAAATAATACCTTGTATAAGTAGTAATTATTTGATGCAAAAATATATTCAGTAATTCAATATGAGGCCAGACAAAATGTTTTGTTCACGCTGTCGCTGAGCCTGATTTTTACTTATACATTCTTATACATACAATAACATTGAAATCCCTGAGTTAGGCAAATAATTAATAAAACAACCTTCGACGCTAAAATTCTCACAACTATACATTCTGCACAGATTCCGGTAGTAAGATTCCAGGTTTATGTTAAAGTGTTGCATCAGCCATTGTTTATATTAATGCGCAGCTAAGCAATTCTTGGTTTCACTTTACAAATATTTTATCAAGTGTAATATTTGTGTCTTATATATTCACTTTTTTTGTCGAGAAGATGGACATTTTTTCTGTGAGATTGACGACAATCCCTTCACTCGTCAGGGAGGTGATGGAGCTTTATTTAAAAGCGAAAGACGAGGAGTCGAGGAGATAACCCACGCGTTATCGACACAGACTTTGATCGCAAGTCTAGCATCAGTTGGGTGCAAAATTGTGATCTCTTGATCGAAGCAACCTAACAAGCAATCTTACAAGCAAATCAATACTTATCAATGCCAAATCAAAACCTATAATACAAACGAGAATCTAGTATTTCTAAATATTAACAAGGAAGTCGCGATTTTGAGGTTGACCTTGGGAAATATAAAACAAATGTCAACGAGACAAAATATGTCACAATCTTTACAATACAAAATCATATGAACTTATATTAAAGACAAGAACGCATATGACTCGCCGTTCATGCATGCATTTTATACGATGGTATAGTCTATAGATGTCAAATACTGATTACAAATATTAAAAGGGAAAATAAAGAATTCAAAATTGAACAAAATGTATTTGGCTGTCTACAGTGTTGACATACTTCCATTCAACCATGCAGTGTTTGCTGACTTTATATAATAGCTATATAATTTCATTTCAACAGTGTTATGAACCGCCGCGACATACATGCACAGCAATTACGCATGTACAGACCACGCTTGTCCTCCAGTTAGTCGATATAATGTGACATAGATTTTTTCCCTTTGAAAGTGAAACTTTGCACTATCCTTGGATCACTAGTTGTGTTTTAATACCAATTGTATTAAATGTTGCAATTTCAAGTTTGATCTCACATAAGCAATTGCTTGTGCAATAACGGTTATAAATTAGAACAAATTGCAGCCAAATTTCACAACAAATTAGAAAGGGGTGTGAATATTTTTTTAAAAACGTCTAATAAAATATAGAAATTGTGGAGAAAAAAAAGTGCTGACTCATCAAAAAAAAAGGTCTCTACGGACTAGGGGAGCTTGAGCTAATTATTGATTCAAAATGGCTACCAAATATATTTTGTTAGTCTTGTTGACGATAATTGGTGTAATTGGATATAGGAACAGGAATTGAACCTGTTACATCAGACACACATGGGTGCCACGACAGTGCCTATAGTTGATGTGTGGGGTGTTGACCCTTTTTTTTTTTCAAAACATTAGAAAGATTGTCTACAAGAACATGATGTACACACGTTGAAATAAAATAATGAAAACGATTTACGTTTTTTGGCTATTTATACAAAAATGAATCTAACCTGTTCTTTTTAAAAAAAGCACAACAGTGTGTATATGAATGGAGGGTTTGTTAAAAAAACCCTAAAAAATTGAAGAGAATAAAGAGTATAGCAGTAGAGCAAGATGTAGTGATGTTGCAAGTTATACTAATGCACGTACTGATGTTGTGAAAGAGAAGCTTACTTATAGAAAGAAAAGTATATAGCATTTTTTTAAAAACCATTTTTAGTGCAAAGTTTCTTTGAAACTTTGCAGTATTGTGACGAGTGGCGAAAATTCACATCAGTCAGTCAGTCAGTCAGTCAGTCAGTCAGTCAGTCAGTCAGTCAGTCAGTCAGTCAGTCAGTCAGTCAGTCAGTCAGTCAGTCAGTCAGTCAGTCAGTCAGTCAGTCAGTCAGTCAGTCAGTCAGTCAGTCAGTCAGTCAGTCAGTCAGTCAGTCAGTCAGTGAAATTCTTTATTGCCTCCATATCTGAAGATACAAGAAAAATTATTTAACTAATAATTGCCTATTCTAAAATTGTCCATATTTTTGGTATTTTTTACAATTAAGAAAAATTAAATATTTAAGTAGTTATACTAAAAATGTTTCAATGTAGCAAACAGTCTTGACTGCATTTGAGATAAATTCAGCCCCAATGGCACAAAAACGTTTGATCAACTCCACAGTGAGCACCTGCTGCACCGATTCAAAATTGCCAAATAAAGCATACAGAAACATATCATCATCCAAGCTGTTCAGCTCCCTTACAAATGCTATTGGGAAGTAATCCATTGCACAGTTCCAAAATGTTTCTCTCGACACCACTGTATCACGACAGTACAATAGCCCATGCTTTACCGGATGTACGCAGTCACGGTTACAAGACTTGCAGAAAAATGGCTCATCTTCATCGACAAACCGCACCCCATTTACATAAAATGAGCCACAGAGAATCCTGACAATCGTTAAAACATGATTAGCCATTTCGAAATTTTCCTGACTTAGAATAAACCATGCGTTGGGTGTTGATTCTCGAATAACGTGATTGTATAATCGCAACTGTTTATAACCCTGGATTTTTCCTTTCCATAATGAATTATCTAGGCGTTTTATGTTGTCAATAACTATTGTTTTCCACAGGTGCTTGCTAGGGAAACTCCCAGTTTGCAAGAAGGAATCCATATGCTCCCACAGGTCATATTTCTCCAAAATTTTTATGATATCCGGTATGAAACCAGTCATTTTGTCTGGGTTCCATTTCCATCTGATTAATCGTAATATAAATACTCTGCGATAAATGATATGTTCACTTGCGCATATCATTCGTCTGAGGAACATAAGTTTACGTTTGTCAATCTCAGCTTGAATAGACCAGAGTCCAAGAATTCGCGCGCAGCAGAACCCGAGGTTCCTCCCAGTAATCCCAAACAAATACGGAGAAATGTATTTTGTACCTTTTCTAGTTTTTGCAACTTCGCTTGATTAAGTTTCCAGAGCTCTGATCCATATAACAGTTTCGGTAGGCCAATCCTTTTCCATAACTTAACAGCTACCATTGGACTTATTCCATTTGTCCTGCAACCCAGATTGGCTAAACCTATCCCAGTTGCCTGGCCCTGTTTAACCGCCTCCAAAATTGGAACTAAGCTTGAAGAATCTGTGTGCCAAACTTTTCCAAGATTATGCCAAACTTCTTTCTCTGCAACTTCTTTATTCCCGATAAACCATTTTCTGTTTGTTTCTCCTTTACGCCTTTTCTCCCCATATGTTAGAACTACCGTTTTCCTTCGTTAAACGAAAGTCTCCATTTAAGGCTATATTCATGTAAATGAGAGAGCATACGATCAAGTCCTCCTTTTAATCTCGACATTAAAGTTAAATCATCCGCAAACATTGGGGATCCACATACAATTTGTTAATTATTATTCCAGCAGATAAATGATCCAGTTCCTTGATCAAATCGTCTATAAACAGAAGAAATAACCATGGTGACAAAACACCTCCTTGTCGCGTGCCTTGTAAGATGCTATAATGACGGAACGTATTCCACGGTAAAGACATATTCCTCCATGTTTGAGTACCAGTTTTTAATGAGTCTCCAACACTTTCCCTTGATTTTTAAGCGTTATAATACAGCTTGAACAGCATTCCGTTTATCCATAACTTGTCGAAGGCTTTAGAGACATCAACAAAACAGGCGAATAATTTGTCATTTTCTTCACAGCAATGTTTAATTGATTCATCGATTACAAATGAAGTTGTCAACGCATCACGTTCAGATTGATAGGCACCTTGTAGTCCATGAGGTTGACATCGTGGCTTACTTTGAATTCTGTTAAGCATGACGCGCTCGAGAACCTTGTTGAAGCAACAAAGCAAAGTTATGCCTCTGTACTCATCAAATTTTGAAGCAGAAGGTTTCCCCCCTTTCGGTATTGATATCTTAATTCCCAGTTTAAATTGTTTGGGAATATGCTCAAATTCAACAATCTTGTTATAAAGTATTACTAGTTTACTCACAAACATACCGCCAGAATACTTAAAATGTTCATAAGTTACTCCGTTATCGCCAGGTGCTTTGTTGTTCGGCAATGTTGCAAGAACGTTTTCTATTTCTGTTGAAGTTATGGGATCTTGGAGAATATCGTCAAAATCATCCACCGAATTATCTGCTATGTTCTTCACCTCGTTATTAATGTATTTTTCAAAACCATTATCAAAATCTGCATTTACCTGTGGAGTTAACAGTTCTTCATAGTATGTGGCCCACAGATCAGCAATCTTTCCTGGTTCTGAGACAGACTTATCATCGCCAACGTGGAACACGTTTGTCGATTGCATTTTCTTCTTTCGACGTCTATTAACATATTTCCAGAATTTGACGTGGTCGATTTCAGAAGCATCACTAAGTTCTTTAAAATCGTCCTCCTCTGTCTTTTGCGCGAGTCTACGTTGCTCTCTTCAAACAGGCGCTTCGCTTCTTTATACTTTCAAAGCTCTCATGATGGTGTCCTCTTGGCCGTCCTTCTGCGATCCATTTCGCATGAAGATCCATACAAGCGGTTTTTAATTCACTAAGTTCATTGTTCCAGTATGGCTTCAAGAACTTTTTAAATCTCGCACGAGGCAAACATTGATCACTGTTTTTCATGCTGGAGCAAATTCTGCGATAGTATTCTTCTACGTCATTAGGGTTATGTATGGCAGTATCATCTATATCCGCTTAACGCTTCGTTCAATCTTCTCTGAAACTCTAAAAGTTGTTCTGAGGTGCAGTGCTTCCATGCAATGCGTTTGTATTCATTTTCCGAAGACGAGTCTAAGTAGTCAGTGTTGGCACCACAAGTCGTTTCAATATTAATAATCAGCGGTAAGTGGTAGGATAAGTTACACGGGTGTTCGTCAAGAACTTCGACTTGCTTTATACTATTCTGCAAACTTATGTTCGTAAATATATAATCCACCACACTGTTGCCACAACTTGAAAAGTAGGTGTAATGTGGTCCAGTGCAGGCCAAATTCAAGTTTACCGGAAGCATATCAAGTTTAGCAAGCATTGTAGACACAAGACTGCCTCGTTTGTTTTCCGACTGTTTCGAGCGTCGTCCAACAAATGTGCGTTAAAATCCCCAGCTATGATAATGTTTTCCCCACTATAGTTAATTTCGGTACATATTTCTTCAAGAATAGATAGTGTTTCTGAAAACACAGTCAAACTACTATTTGTAGAAGGAAAATACACGCTAATAAAGACAAATTGTTGATTATTTGCTCGCATTACGAACGGCAACAATCCTATCATTCCCAGGGACAACGGCTGGACTTTGAGACCCTTTCTCCATAGGACTGCAACGCCTTGACCCCTTTTCCACCTTGAGTTAATATCGTTTAATGCGCTAACCTTTGCGTGATAAAAACTCATTATGTAAATTACCTAGGAACGGCAACTCATCTGAATATAACCAATGTTCTGAGATTGCTACGATATCGACATTGTCAAGCAGATTTTTTGCGTAAACAAAATTTGATTTAATCCCCCCACAGTTCCAACAAGCAATTTTCATGAAGGACGCTGTTTGGAAGAACCTGTGTTTTTAACTGTTCGTTTTTCCCACTCAGTTTTCGACAGCCATTCCCTAGCGTATACGTTTTTAGGCCAGAAATTGGGTTCAAGAACTGTCCTAAGATCTGCAGCTTTGATGTTAATTCGCACAGCAACTGTGCCAGTACGCTTGCTCTGCATTAACCGTATAAATGTTGGATAAATGTCCTTTCCCTCTACAAACGCTTTAATAGTATTCGAATCAACCCCATCCTTTACACCCCCTAGATATATGCGCTTTATGTGGTGCCGTTCCACTCCAACGAAATCATAGCTGCTGTCATTCTTGTTTGAAAGAAATGGATTAGTGTGTGTATCTGGGCTACTTGCGTTGGCGCTGGTATTGTTCTCTTCAGTAACAATGTCATAACATCAGTCAGTCAGTCAGTCAGTCAGTCAGTCAGTCAGTCAGTCAGTCAGTCAGTCAGTCAGTCAGTCAGTCAGTCAGTCAGTCAGTCAGTCAGTCAGTCAGCCAGTCAGTCAGTCAGTCAGTCAGTCAGTCAGTCAGTCAGTCAGTCAGTCAGTCAGTCAGTCAGTCAGTCAGTCAGTCAGTCAGGTCAGTCAGTCAGTCAGTCAGTCAGTCAGTCAGTCAGTCAGTCAGTCAGTGAAATTCTTTATTGCCTCCATATCTGAAGATACAAGAAAAATTATTTAACTAATAATTGCCTATTCTAAAATTGTCCATATTTTTGGTATTTTTTACAATTAAGAAAAATTAAATATTTAAGTAGTTATACTAAAAATGTTTCAATGTAGCAAACAGTCTTGACTGCATTTGAGATAAATTCAGCCCCAATGGCACAAAAACGTTTGATCAACTCCACAGTGAGCACCTGCTGCACCGATTCAAAATTGCCAAATAAAGCATACAGAAACATATCATCATCCAAGCTGTTCAGCTCCCTTACAAATGCTATTGGGAAGTAATCCATTGCACAGTTCCAAAATGTTTCTCTCGACACCACTGTATCACGACAGTACAATAGCCCATGCTTTACCGGATGTACGCAGTCACGGTTACAAGACTTGCAGAAAAATGGCTCATCTTCATCGACAAACCGCACCCCATTTACATAAAATGAGCCACAGAGAATCCTGTCAGTCAGTCAGTCAGTCAGTCAGTCAGTCAGTCAGTCAGTCAGTCAGTCAGTCAGTCAGTCAGTCAGTCAGTCAGTCAGTCAGTCAGTCAGTCAGTCAGTCAGTCAGTCAGTCAGTCAGTCAGTCAGTCAGTCAGTCAGTCAGTCAGACATTCAGTCATAGTGTAAACTTCCGGGGGGTATTTGTGATTTATATTCTTCGTAAGTTCGTGGACATTTAGCGATTTTTTTCTTTTTTGAAGCTTTGAAGTGTAAAGGCACAACTACAATTATTTATTTGATCGTCTTGATGTTATTTCCGAATTTACACGCTTTATCCAAAGACGTTGTGAAAGTGAATCTTCCCCCGGAATTCAAACATTTTGAGTATTTCAGCATTTTAACACCTTTGTAATCTGATATTTAATTATCGTAACTAATTATATATTCAGTACTTTTGGTCGATTATAACTTCTGTTTTAAAAACCGTGTGATTTTCGCTAATACACCCTTTATAGAGCTTTAGTTCAAAGAAAAACAATACAAATTGACAAAGTTACGGCGAAATTTGAAATGTAGCGTACGGGTCAAACCGGATGTCAAAACTGGCCCACCTACAGTATCTTTGTGCGTCTGTATATATAACTATGATGTATGATGCATTCTATATACTTTCTAGTTTTGCTTAGCCTTTATTTTAGTAGTCTGCGTACAACGGTACAACCGTACTCTCGAAATTTTATATACACGATTAAATAATAAATAAATAAATAAAATTTGAAATAATCGAAGTTGAGTTGACATATTTGTAATTAGTTGAATAAAACTGATCAAATATTACAACCGTAAACAAAAGACAATTTTATCTGCTTACTATAATATATTGGCAAAAACATAAATCACTCATTGCGAATTTAGAATTACGAATGATGAAATGTGACAAGCTTTTCATTGACAAGTGCACTTGTTGAAAAACTGGCATGCTAGCTTTTCAAAAGTTTGTCACATTTCATCAATTTTCAAGGGCAAATAAAAATAGTAAAGGTAAAAATAATTGCCAAATAAAAATTGCTCGTGTAAATACGTAATATGCAAATATAAACACAATACAACATGGATGCACAACAATTACGTACGCACTATAAACCATGTAACATAGCATTTGTGTTTTAAAACTTTGCACTATCCTTGGATCACTAGTTTTAAAAACTGTAATATTTTTTTAAACATTGTAATTAGCTTAATTAGCTGAATGAAAAATATATAAATATATGAAGGATATATGAAGAGTGGGAGTAAAAATGAATTTGAAAGAAAGAACCGATGGTTTTGAAATTATACATTGTTTATCATAACTCCTCGTTGTTTAAAATCGTTACGTTTATAACGCCATCCATACCTCCATAACCCTCCTCATTGACGTTTTTTTCTTCTCATATCGAATACAAATAAAAAAAATATGTGACTAACATATTTTTTTATATTTGTTTTTTAGATAACCGAAATGGAACGGGAATATTATTATACTAATGAAAAAAACGATTATACATTAGAACAATTAAGTAAAGATATAGATAGGATGGAAAATAGTGTAAAATTTAAAGTAATCATGTATGAATTAAAATGTAAGATGAAATTAAAATACATGCACACATGCATGTTTTAATCGTATAAAATGATAAGGTTTGTAACATGTAAAATAAAAGTATTCATAATAATATTCCATATCATGAAAAAACATTTCTTCATCATCGTCATCAATTATATCTAATTCTATTATACATACATTTTTTAAACACATTGTTAAAAAAAAATCACATATTTCTTTTATATTTTTTCTTTTTTAAATTCTATTAATCCTTTCCACCAATATTGTAATATTGGTTTTTGCCAACACCATATTTTTAACTCTGCAATATCCTTATTAAAAACATAGCTACAGTCATTATCAATAGAATGCGTATTTAGAGTTAATTTTTTTATATTAGTCTAGGACCTGTATAGTTGTTTGTATGCGTTTCATTTAGCACAGGCAATCTCAACTGTTTTAGGGTAAAATGACCATGGCGGTCAACATGGCATATGTGCCAAAACCTGAATCCGGGACGAAAGTCCTGAAAATGACCCCGCCCTGAAACGGCAGTGCCGACATAGCTCTACCTTCCGAAAAGCAAAAGCGACAGCCTTTCTGAAGTACTTATAGTGTTTAGAAGGGTTGCTTTTAGGGGTGTTATTGGAAGGAAAAATTTGTCTAAGTATAATATTTTACAAGAAAATGACCATGCACCACCCCAGGCCAACTGCTAATTATGCATGAAATAACTCATATAACTGGCAGAGATTAAATTTTCTTATTTCCTAAAAATTTTTATCATGGGATGAAAAACTATGCTTAATTTAATATAATTATTGTAGATTTCATAAGGATTGACATTGTTTTGTTTCAATATGATACATTTTATTTCACTTACCCCCCACCAAAACACGATTTCAGCCATATTTTGCCGTCTTGTTTGCTTTTTATCGCCGAGTCTTGCAAGTATCATCCAATTGTTGTACTTTTACATATTGATAGATGGCTAAAGAAGATTTCAACTAAGTTTCGTCAAGTTTTGAAGCAGTGCAGTGTATTTTATCTTCGATTATGTGTCCTTCGATATTTCGTCAAATATGCCGCCATTGCAAGCCTCGCAGCTTCTCTGCCCGATAAATGCCACTTATTCGTCTTCATATGTATTTAGATTACAGTATCCAAGAGTGCTTCATTGTAGAATAGTCCCAATTGAAAAATTGAAAACATTAGTTGCACTTGAAAGGCAAAAACCTCCCATGACACATTTAGGACCAGAATCAAGAACACAAGTAAATATATTATATTTTATGATTTATGATAAAAACAATAGAAAATACGGCAAAAAATTATTGTTTTTATCATAAATCATAAAAATACAATAAATATAATATATTTACTTGGGTTCTGTGGTGGCGAACAAACGTTTCGTGAAAATATCCCCCCCCTGTTAAGTAGCCCACGAGGAGTTTTCGCGAAGATTGCGCGTGACTTTCAAATTATTTTTAAACTTGTGTTTTTGATTCTGGTCCTAAATGTGTTATGGGAGGTTTTTGCCTTTCAAGTGCAACTAATGTTTTCAATTTTTCAATTGGGATTATTCTACAATGAAGGACTCTTGGATACTGTAATCTAAATACATATGAAGACGAAGAAGTGGCATTTATCGGGCAGAGAAGCTGCGAGGCTTGCAATGGCGGCATATTTGACGAAATATCGAAGATAAAATACACTGCACTGCTTCAAAACTTGACGAAACTTGGTTGAAATCTTCTTTAGCCATCTATCAATATGTAAAAGTACAACAATTGGATGATACTTGCAAGACTCGGCGATAAAAAGCAAACAAGACGGCAAAATATGGCTGAAATCGTGTTTTGTGGGGGTAATGAAATAAAATGTATCATATTTAAACAAAACAATGTCAATCCTTATGAAATCTACAATAATTATATTAAATTAAGCATAGTTTTTCATCCCATGATAAAAATTTTTAGGAAATAAGAAAATTTAAACTCTGCCAGGTATATGAGTTATTTCATGCATAATTAGCAGTTGACCTGGGGTGGTGCATGGTAATTTTCTTGTAAAATATTATACTTAGACAAATTTTTCCTTCCAATAACACCCCTAAAAGCAACCCTTCTAAACACTATAAGCACTTCAGAAAAGCTGTCGCTTTTGCTTTTTGGAAGGTAGAGCTATGTCGGCACTGCCGTTTCAGGGCGGGGTCATTTTCAGGACTTTCGTCCCGGATTCAGGTTTTGGCACATATGCCATGTTGACCGCCATGGTCATTTTACCCTAAAACAGTTGAGATTGCCTGTGCTAAATGAAATGCATACAAACTCCTATACAGGTCCTAGACTATATGTATAAATGATTTTAAACTATCTTGTTCAGGCAATCCATTATATAGAGTATCTTTTTGATATATTTTCCAACATAATTTTTTACTGTTTATATTTGTAGAACCACAAATAAATTCATATAAACCAACATCGTTTTTATCATAGATTTCTTTAACAGTCTTTGCACCAGCAAACATCATTTTTCTTCTTTTTATTTTTTAATAACCAGCTTTTCTTTTAACAGTTTTATAGTTTTATTTTGTTTTTCTTCAGCATCTTTACATATTTCCATTACATGTTGCATACATGTCGAGCAATCGCATCGACCGCTGATATTACTTTCTATTCTTTTACCTATATATACACCCCAAGCTTCTTCTATATTATCGAAGTAAGACTCATGAAAGTATCACCGACATTGGTTTTGTAATAATATATAGGCTTGTGAGTAAGAATGGGCGATACTATCGATAAAGTATCGAAATCATCGATACTTACAAAAGTATCGATACTTCCGATACCACTTGAGCCTGCATTGTTTTTGGTCAGTATTCCTGACCAATCACTTAATACTTCATGATGCACAGTTGTATGAACTCGCTCTTCGAAGTTTGAAAACTTTTCACCACGAGGTGAAAAGACAAAAAATATGAATTATGGATGAAGGTATATCTTAATCTTTACTCACAATATGCAATTTTAATAAAGTGATTAAAGCAGCCGTATTTTGAAGAGTAATCTGCAATTTTGTCATTTTTAGAAGGTGAAAATTCAAATGAAATTGGGAGGTACTCCAGGTAGAGTATTCTTTCACTTGTTAACATTAATGTTCTTGTTTTAAAAGTTCTTTTAATAAATGGAAAAAATTGAGTATCGATTTTGGTATCGGTATTGACCAAAATTCATGGTATCGAACTGGTATCGTATCGAAACCAAAAAAGCTGGCATCGCCCATCCCTACTTGTGAGTTGATTGAGAAATAGGGCCACTTTTTGTGATAAGAATTTGAGTGAGTTTATTTGGGGTTTTTTGTCTTATATTTATATTAAAAAATATGGTATGGGTAAGATATTTTTTTATAATTTTATGCATGTTTTATATTTTTACATTTGGAGACTGTGTAAAATATCGTTTTTTAATTTCTACATTTCTACATATATAAGCAACCGATTTAACATGTTTTTATATGCAAAAAAAATATGGCGCAAAAAATGAATAAAGACAAAATGTGTATAATGGTATATGATATGGCATGTAAAAAATATGATTCATATTTTGAACAAAAGTGTTCTATAAAGAATATGATCATTTTTCAAGGTTAACACATGAAATTACAAACAAAATTTTTTATTGCGATAGTATTTTACGTTATTTAAATTAAAGATTACCTGAAATTTGTTCAGTAGCGTTTCATAAAAAAAATCGTAATATGTGTCTATATTATATTTCTAGGGGTAGTGAAGAGATTGAAACATATGTTGATAAAGATTTGCATGATTTGTATGTTAACGCTTATGGATTGTATGTAAGCGTACCACAAGATGTTATATCAAAAAAGAATTTTAAAATTATTTTATCAAAAATTATACTGTATGCTAATGATAATGGTACGATGTTAACGACAAATGAAAAAGATTATTCTCGTTATGAAAAAATACTTAACGATTATTATGAGAATTTTTTTTAAACGTGATTCAGGTATGTGTATGCGTATGTATAAATATAGAGCATGAAAATCAAAATGAATAATCAAAATGGCGGGTAGTGTTGATGTTAATACGCTTCTTCCATTGTCGGTCGTTGTCAGTTCAACAGAGTGGGGATTTTGATTTCTATTGATCAAGAATTGGTTTAGAAATTGCTCGAGATGTTAAGGTATCGTTATATATGAAAAGATCGGTGTTTGTTCTACATGCTGGCGAATTTTCTTGGAGAATAAAGCAATTTAAGAGGGAGAATATTCGTATTGGCTTGTTTGTCTCAACGGATCCGGGGCTGCGAATAATTAGCCTTTATAACTCCTATTAAGTATTCGGCGTCGACCGCAGGCATCAAGCTAAAACTTTCAATGAATTCATAGCTCAACAAAGTAGGGATAAAAGGAGAACACAAACAACAAGTTAGGCAAGTAAATTTTATTTAAAATATATATTTTCATGACATATTTTTACCATAATACAATCTTTATATAGTATACTATAAATATACAACTCTACCCAAGATTGGGCCGCCTGTGGCAGAACTTATTCACAAAAGGCTCGATTACGAGTTAAAAACCTTCATTTTTCCTCATGTGTTAGCTGGCAAAATCCGCCATCTTTGTTATAAAATTTTGCTGACGTGTTTAATTATCTCAGCCCCAGATCTCTACCATATAAGGGGGTCATATATGGGACTCTGGGTTAAAAGAGTTACTATTTTTTATAAATAAATCTATTAACTGCAGTGGGGAATTGATGTAATTAAGAATATTTACCTGCCAAACATAATAAAATAAGATACTGTATATGCACCTGTTAAAGTTTGAATAAGTCTTTCATGAATGCTTGGAGCAATGGTTCAATGCCATATGTCTTCAAATGGTGACTAGACATCAAGCCTAGTAACTGAATGGCATTCATATGTGAGCGATTACCAGGCCTTATATCCCCAAGGCTATACAGAGCAGCTAGAAATAAATAAATAAAATAAATTTATTAGTTTGATTAGTATAGGTTATCATGCGATGGCGAGTACAATTAGGGATTAATAGTACGAGTGATGTTTGGAAATTTTGTTTGGCAAAATTTTCAAACATCACGAGTTTGAAATGTTTATTATATGACAAAATGTCCGCCATTTTGTTTGTTTTGGGAAAATCATTAATTGTACTGCAGTACAATTAATGAAATAATTGTACTCCTCTCAACCAATCAGCATCCAGTAATTTTGTCATGCTAATAATAACACTTAATAGATACACAATTGATAACATACCAAGTTTATGTTTGTTTGCCCTTGACCCCAATGCATTGCAAACCTTCTACTTCATCAAATATCAACTCCAAAAAGAGGATGACATTTAAAATGGTCAGTGTCATATTTATAATGTTGTATCTGTAAATATTATTAATAAAAGAATTTAAGCTATGCTGAACAAGTGAAATACATTATTGTGAAATGACTAGGTGGCACTAGGACCAATTAAAAGGTACAATACACAGACAGATAGGAGGAAAAATTTGTATTTGAGTATGGATACAGTCAATTGGTTTAATTAACAAAGCCATGCCACATCAAATCAACAAATATATTTAAATATATTACTTACAACACCATCATACATACCGCTTCCCAAATTGATTCATTGTTTAAAAGTTGTTCTAAACTTTAAGTAGAGGTACATAAATAGCTTCATCAGTTTTTTCAACTTCTTTTAGTTTTCTTCCTCTTCTCACTTTGACATGATATCTGCCCAAAAATATTTTCCTGGGTTCCTTAATAAATAATTTTTTTATTAAACCTAAATGCACCCTGAAGGCTAATGCTCTGTTTTTGTCAAGAGGAAAACATACAGCAATAAATAATGTATTATTACATTTATCATTGATGCAAAAATCATCTGGCATAAGACAGATCAAGTAAAATTACAAAGAAAGGCACCAGCTCGCTTTCCCCAATTAATTTCAATCCTGTGTTTGCATGAGACTTTTGAGGTGGGCTGGCTCATCAAAACACCCCAGGTACCAAGGTTCCAAGTTACTCAAAGCGGCATCTCACCTAGCCGGGCCATATGGGTTCCCATGTAAATGAAATTTATTAAAAATTTATTCTTTTATTTCACTTCTATATATGAGTAGATAGAGAAGAGGGGTTTTGCGTCGGGCAGTGCAGGCAGAGCGCCTTGTTCTGCCCATGACATCTTTTAGTGAAATGGCGCACAGGAGCGTATGTATCACTGATCTGAATATAGGCTGGATAACGCATCTCTTAATAATTTGATGGTAAAAAGTGAAGCCGGAAGTCAAGCGGCCGATCAGTGCCGCCACCCGATTCTGAGGCCCTACTTTATTATAGATAGTACTAGAAATACATGCATGCAGAATCCCCTCGCCCATTTGAACCAAACAATTTACTCCCAAAAAGTTATTGGTAACACGCAACATTGCATATTTTTTATATTTTAATTTGTACAAAATATTATTTTGTTTTTAACTATAAAATTATCAATTGCCCAACTATATAAAGTGGGTATATGCTATTATGTACTCTTTAAGCTTTAAGTGTGAATGCGGTACGTTTTTAAAACAGGAATTAGGAACAGTGCTACACTGGTTCAATATTCACGCACTGAAATGAACACATATTAAGTTTCCAATATTATTCAACAATCAAATATACTTGAATACTTGATATATAGTAATTGTAACTAATATAGTAATTGTAACTAATATAGTAGTAATTATATGATTGGTGGTCAAAGAAAGGGAAGTTTTTCTTCAAGTGTTGTGTGGCTTCTTCATTTCTTGTCCTGGGAGTGCAATTTTGTTAACAGTGCATTTGATGAAGTTGTGGATATAATTGTCTTAAACTGTTGTGGCATGCATATGATTGTCCATAACCATGATTAAGTTATGACAGGAACCGCAAAAGATGCATGCTTGGAAATGTTTTCTACAGAATTATAGTGTGTCTGAGTGTCCAACTCAAGCATGCTATGTCTCAGGGCCTGTTTATATGATCCCCGGCTAGGTGGGACGGAACAGTTGCTGAGATCCCACTCGCAATATAAACTCTGCTGAGTGTTTATATGATCCTGCTTCCATCCCGCCTAGCTGGGATCCCGGCAATCTGTTGTAGGCAGGATGAAAAATCTAGGTGGGATCCCATATAATACTAGGCAGGATGACCTTTTATTGACCTTGCCTTCTGAGCATGCATAGTATGATGTGAACTACTTAACTGGCAATGTCTTTGTCCATACAAACACACCATCCCATCTAGGCAAGTTTCCCTGCTAGGCAGGACGAAAACGTCCTGTCCCGCCTAGCCGGGATAATATAAACAGACCCTGAGAGATAGCATGCTTGAGTTGGACTGTCAGACACCCTATAATTCTGTACAAAACGTTTCCAAGCATGTATCTTTTGCAGTTTCTGTCATAACTTAATCATGGTTATGGTTGTGGAATGCATATGATTGTCTGTTTAGTTTCCACGTCACAAAGGCCATTGTTTACAGCATTCTAACAGTTTAAGACAATTATATCCACAACTTCATCAAATGCAAATGTTAACAAAATTGCACTCCCAGGGCAAGAAATGAAGAAGCCACACAACACTTGAAGAAAAACTTCTCTTTCTTTGACCACCAATCATATAATTACTACTATATTAGTTACAATTACTACTATATTAGTTACAATTACTACTATATTAGTTACAATTACTATATATCAAGTATTCAAGTATATTTGATTGTTGAATAATATTGGAAATTTTGTTAGGTTATATTAACTTAATATGTGTTGATTACTTCATTTCAGTACGTGAATATTGAACCAGTGTAGCACTGTTCCTAATTCCTGTTTTAAAAACTTACCACATTCACGCTTTTGTTCATACTGCAGCTGAGCTGGTTCATTTCACCAAATTCCTTGAGTGCCTTCGTCCAGTAGCAGTAATTCTATATTTTGAGTGGATTTTGAATTGAAATATCATAAACAAAATATCCCTAACATGTGGCTGTTCACTCCTTCGAACTTGTAAATCCAGTTTCACAGCGTTATAAAGCCATAATACTCCAAATTTTTTGCTCAAAATTCTTCTCGTGTGCTTCGATCTTTGTGATAGTAAAACTGGCCTGGCCAGACCGGCCAGAAACGTTTAAAAGGCAAAAGAAAAGTGAAAAAATTAGGATTCTGTAATACTATCTATAATAAAGTAGGGCCTCAGAATCGGGTGGCGGCACTGATCGGCCACTTGACTTCCGGCTTCACTTTTGACAAGAGATGCGTTATCCAGCCTATATTCAGATCAGTGGTATGTATAGATTATCCGAGAGTATAAATTGAGATTGCAGATGCAACTCGACATATTGTTCACACAGCTTTCACAGAAACAACATTGCTGGATATATTTTTTTGGACGTATTTGTTGAATAATTTCGAGAGAAATCTTGCTGTAAAAGGTAGGCATTTAATTTTACTAAACAATGTAAGTGTTAACAAGAGCATTTCTGTCGGGTTTAGTTGACCACAATGACAAAGCCTTGGATCTCATAGCAGTTTGCTTACGTAGAATTATATTAAAGTCATTGTTCATGACAGTAAACTAACAGTTTACTCTGTTTGTAGAATGGATTACACTTGCAAGACTTGTTCGAAAAGGTTCACTCAACTGAGAAATTTAATTCGCCATGAATTCGTTCATGGAGGGAATGTGATCAGTGTAGTGAGTCTTTTACACGGAAAGATGATTTGAAGTGACATAAAAAGGAGGATAAAGGGGGTTTAACGAATACGAAACCGTACCGTTTTTGGAGCAAAATATGAGTAATTAGTGACGCTTGGATGCATGCATAAATTAACACAGACAAGGATTAACATTTTAAACAATTTATTTCTAAAGTATAACAATTTTACACAAATAAACAGTAATTAAATATACTGTCCGACTTTTACACAAATAAACAGTCCTTAAACGTGTTGTCCAGGTGAAACTGTGTTTTCCAGCTTCTATCGTTTGACTTTGTAAACAGTACTGTCTTCCGTTAGCAGGAATTTGCGTTTATGTACCAGCAGAGAAGACACAGAGTGCAACCAAAGTTTTGGATGTTAAATCGGTGGACTATGGTTATAGTCAGACTATAGTCCATCCTAAGATACTGTATGATATCCTAAAATGATATCTTACGATACTGTATGATATCCTAAGATACTGTATGATATCCTAAAATGATATCCTAAGATACTGTATGATATCCTAAAATGATATCCTAAGATACTGTATGGTATCCTAAAATGATATCCAAGACACTGTATGATATCCTAAAATGATATCCTAAAATGATATCTTACGATACTGTATGATATCCTAAGATACTGTATGATATCCTAAAATGATATCCTAAGATACTCCATGATATTCTAAAATGATATCCTAAAATACTGTATGATATCCTAAAATGATATCCTAAGATACTGTATGATAGCCTAAAATGATATCCTAAGATACTGTATGATATCCTATGATACTGTATGATATCCGAAAATGATATCCTAAGATACTGTATGATATCCTAAAATGATATCCTAAGATACTCTATGTGAAAATAGATATTTAAGTGTGTGTAAAAATAGATATTTTCAAAACCACATATCTGTTGTCTTTGCATGGGCGGGGAGCACCCCAGCAACCTAGCGTATCGGGACTCCCGGGACGATAAAAGTCCTGCCGGGACATATTGAATTATTCCAGTAATCCATTCTACAAACAGAGTAAACTAGTTACAAACAGATGAATCCCATGAACGAATAAATAAACTTATTTGCGAAAATAAAATTCGTGCAGTTTATGATGAAAACAGCAAACTTAGGTATGGTACTAAGGGATGGTGGAAAACTGTAAATAAGATTACTGGCAGGAATACACGTAGCGAAAATATTAGCTCTTTAATTGATCCCGACCTTATTAATGAGTATTTTCAAGAAATTAACACCGATACTCAGTATACGCCTCCCGTACCAGTATCCATCCCAGTAGGAACTTATATCCCCACAGTTGATGAGGTTAATGTAGAAAGATCTATGATAAAGCTTAAACGAACAGCATCAGGACCGGATGGGCTTCCATACTGGCTATGGAGAGATTTTGCGAAATACCTTGCTCCGATACTCACCCATGTAATGAATGCTTCATTAAAACAGCAGTGTGTCCCTATGCTTTGGAAACTTGCGAACATTTCTCCAATACCGAAAGAAACTCCACTATCCGAGCGTAACCAATTAAGACCAATTTCACTTACGAATGTTATAATGAGACTATTTGAAAAGCTTGTTTTTAAACGGGAAATATCGTCATATATGAATACTATTATAAGAAATGATCAATTTGCATACAAAAGACGTTGTAATACCACAACTGCTCTCTTAACATGTCAATACCATTGGCTCAAATGGTTAGAAGATGAGAATGTTGAATTTGTTCGAATTGTATCTTTTGACTTTAGCAAAGCTTTTGACTCCGTCCCCCATGACATTGTATGTGAAAAACTTAAATTGACTAATCTTAATCCCTATATCATCAACTGGATAATTAATTTTCTCATGTATCGAAGACAAAGAGTTGTTGTGGATGGAATTGTGACAGAATTTCTTGACATCAACAGAGGTGTACCGCAGGGTACGGTCCTCAGTCCCTTCTTCTTTTCTCTTATGGTTGACAATATCAAACCTCTCAAACCGAAAGATAACTTACTGATTAAGTTCGCTGACGATATAACTGTTAGTGCTCCCGTCAAAATGGGTGGTGACACAGCTATAGTTGAAGTCAACAACATTGATAACTGGGCAATGGAGAACAGAATGTCGCTAAATTTATCTAAAATGTGGGAAATGGTCATGAGTGGAAAAACACAAAAGCCCTTACCACCACGAATTGGCGAGATCGAGCGCAAAGAATGGTTAAAACTTCTCGGGATGACATTCCAAGACGACCCTAATTGCTGGGACATACATGTTGATAATCTATTATCGAAAGCTGGAAGCTGTATGTATATTTTACGAGTATGCAAGTCGTATGATTATTCCAAGGATCACCTTAATAAGTTATTCGAAACGTTGATCTTATCGTTATTTTATTACGGGATTGAAGTCTGGGGTTCCGCCTTGTTGAAGAAATATCTAGAGCGTATTGATAATTTTTTCAGACGAGCCTACCGATACGTTTTAAAATAATATAAAATGCCTGAACTGAAGAGCGTGACAAAACGTTATTTAATAAAATTGTGAATGATCCTGATCATGTCTTATATGATCTACTCCCGGAGAAGAGACACAGGATTTTAAGAGAACGAGAACACCCATTCACTCTTCCTAAAGTTAAAACTGAACGTTTTAAACAGTATTTTTTTAATAGATGTTTATTCAATTATTTTTAATAACTAGGTATTGATGTAGTATGTAGGTTAACCTAATGCTCTAATTTTTATCTATTTTTAACTTATACTAGTAGTTACTATCGCAAGGAAAGTGCTGCCTAAGCATGTTTTGTACTATTAAACGTACTAAATAATAAGCATGTTTTGTAGTATTAAACGTACTAAATAATTATGTTATGTTTGCGTGGCGCAATAACAAATTTTCGCAACGTATATATTATCACTGTATAAATGTTGACAAAACTTTCGGCGTGAAAAAATCTAATGAAAAAAATTTCCTGCTGTAGGAAATAATAGGCTGTTGTAGGCTAATAGGCTGTTGTAAAATTACTCATGGAAGTCACGGGGAAAAGACAGTAATATTACAACACAGGGGCCCAACAAAGGTTTATGTCTGTGAACAGTAAACCATAGCATAGTGATCATAGTTAACTATATATATGAAGTACTTCACACAACCGGAGGGAGTCAAAGAGAAATAAATCATTCATTTGCTTTATTAAGGCCATCATATAGCCCTATAATATTAAAATAGCATGAATATCATGGTAAGGAAATTAAATTTCCCAATCAGTTATAACAAGCCCATGAAGCTCCTTTCCATAAGTCATAAACCAAATTTGTTCTTCTAACACAATGGGTAGATCAATGTTATTTTATGCCTCAATGGGCTCCACCGCAATGCCCAATGGGTAGATCACTGTTTATATTTTGACCTACCTCCACAGGTAGATTGTTTATATTTTGAGCTACCTCCACGGTAGGTAGAGAGTCAGGCGAAAGTTCCATAAGGGATTTAATGTGTTGAAAATGCTCGCATGAGTGGATTTCCGAGCTTTCACGTGTGCTGTGTTCTTTTATTCGGGTGTTGTATACTGTTTTACCAATATAGGTGCTTCGACAACCAGGACACGAGAATTGGTAAACTACGGAGCTTTTATATTCATCCGGTGTTTTGTCTTTGCAGGACAGGAAACAATTCGTAGTTCGCCAGTTTAAGATAAACTTACACGGACCTTTCACTAAGCGGTGAGTTTTCTTGATGAATTTATTAGTGAGAATATTGCCATATTTGCCAATAAATGGCAATCTTATCTATATTTAGAGTACGTTCTCAGTGGTTGTGTTCTCTGAATGATGAACATGTTACTTATATTCAGTAACTGTAAAATAATTGATAGGTCAGACCACTGGTCTTTATGTAATATATACAAACCGCGCGAAAGGTCTTTATCAGATACTAAAACACGAGTGCGCAGCACGAGTGTTTTATATCTGATAAAGCACGAACTGTGCTTAAATGGCTTAAAAAACGACCCATATTATGAGTTCATTGGCGAAGTAATTTTAAAAATAAACATTGTCTAAGACGAGAAAATCAAAGCTAAAGTTTATGTAAATTAACATGATTTTTTATCACATATAAAACCACCGACACGTAGTGATTTTTCTTTGTGTTTTCCTCATGAATTATTAATGAGTTTTTTAATGTTATAAAAGAGTCTCTGGCCATACGCAGACGTAAACCAGAACTTAACCATGGCGCTAAAGTTTCTAAAGAACTTATCGATATTATATTTCAATGACACCAAGCTCCGCTTTCTTCATTATATAAATACTTGCACTTGTAATTTTTACACTAATCCTGATGATGACTACAATCTAGTCGAAACGTCGATTCAATAAAATAACAACATGTTATTCGGAGTTACTGTTCTTTTGTATTTCATTAAAATACTGAGTTGCTCCCGTAATAATTAAGTACATATTGTCTCCTTGTATTAAGACGCTATTAAATGTTGTAAACGACCATGCGGACAATGGGATATTTCGGGCTGTAAGAAGCGCCGATAAATTCATAAAAGCATATTGCTTGCCTCTAGAATGAACGCTAAACAGTTCATCGCCTTGATGGATATTAGCAGGAAGAAATAAAGCCATACTTACACAGTGGTTTGTTCGGGAAGTGTTCGTATATTTTGCATCAAGTCAGATCCAGAATAAAAAGCTTGCAAATTTGCGCACGCAATTCAATATTTTTCTCTTACTCCCCCCGGTGCCCCCCCGGAATTCTGACATCTTAAATATGGACAGACGCGAGATCGAAATCTCGACAATACATAACTCGGCCCGAAAGACTGGGTCGAGTGAACTCTGGAGAAACCTTAGCATGTCAAAATTAGGAGTGCTGCCTGCGGCAGCAATAAAATAATTTAGAGTCAATTACTATCTTGAAACTAATTAGTTTGTAGGTACAATAGAATTGTAATCTTCTTGCCTTTCTTATTGACAATCTTGTAAAGCCACACGTATGTTGTGATGCTATATTTTACAATATATATTCAGTACCTTTGGTCGATTATAACTTCTGTTTTAAAAACTGTGTGATCTTCGCGAATACACCGTTTTATAGAGCTTTAAAAACAAGTACATACTGACCAACTTGCAAAGAAACACAATAAAAAAGGTACGGCGAAATTTGAAATGTAGCGTACGGGTCAAACCAGAATTTCAGACAAAAAACAACCGGAAAAGGCCCAAACACAAACAAAGACTGTTGCTATGGTTTTTTAAGTGGCCGGAATGAATTCCCCAGGGTTCAATACCCTATATAAGATCTTTTAGTTGGGACTGAAGCGCGTGGGTAAACCATATATAGTCAAACTACGGCAAGCGTGTGCATGCTGGAAAATTCCCGATAAATAAAAAAAAATTCAAAATAAATCTTTCTTTTTGCTGTATCGCAGCCAAGTTTTACCAAATAAAGACACAGATAAAAAGCTAAATTTCGACTATTAGAGGTCTATCGATATAAAGATTGTTTGAGTTGAACTGAAGTATGACTGGAGGTATGTTTGGGATTAAACTTTTAGTATTTTTGATTCTGTAATGTTTAGTCGCCAAAATAGCCCACTGTTAAAAAGCTTATTTTGTAAGGATTCCAATGGTGTTAATTGCATTGCCAGGGGGTAAATATTTTGCAAAGGAGATCGTACTCAAAGTGCTCTTGCGACAACATAATTAAAATGCGACCGACCAGAAAGAGTTAAAGCAATGTGGTGTGAAGGTTGGACAAATTATTTGCCTGCATAGTGGTCTTCAAATGTATAAAGGGAACATGTTGCTTTCATGATAATAAAGAATATCCTTTCCTTGCTGACAAAACTTAGAACTGGGATTGTAAGTAAAAAACTTTAACAGCACAATTAAGTAATTGTTTTCATAGGTCGATAAACTGTTGTCATTACAGGACTTCGAGCACAAATGTTTTTGAAAGTGTCTGAACAATATATATGTGAGCATCCGTTATGCATGGTCATAATCAAGCAATCATCCAAATGGTTTCTTTTGAATATTCTCCATACACTATTAGCTACATATAATTTTAAGGAATGTGCCTGCGACCATCCTCCTCATAGTAATATATGTCAAAATATGTTAAATAGGGGTATTTAAATCAAAGAAAGTGAAAGTAATGGTGGGTGGAATCCCAGAAATGCCAGAAGGAGAAACAAAAGAAATGTGCAAGTCAATGAACAGGAATATGAACATGATAAAGCACCTGATGGGAATCACATTTCCATTCAGAAGGTAGATGACTGTCAATGAGCCATTGTCAGTGGAAGGCATTTTCAAAGAATACCCTGGTCTTCGACTGGTTTCAGAAGTACATTACATGTACTTATTCTGGGAATATAATTATAGCATCTTATTTTCTGAGAAAAGGCCCTTTGACGTGTATAGTTAATGAGTAACTTTTCTTAACTAGCTATCATGCAAAGGTTAGGGTCACACTGCCCCCCCCCCTGTTTAAATAATTGCACATTTGCTCTTCAGTTGATTCCTTTACTTGAGGTATTATGTATTTAGGTTATGGATGGGTATTTTATTCTATTTGACAGGGATGTTTCTTTTATGGGCATATATTTAAAACAATTATTATTTTTTAAATTCCTTTAGAGATTGAAGATACTGCAGCAATCAGGTTAATGCCACATTTGTTGAACAGTAAAAAAACTGGCGACCTCCTAAAGATTTGTTTCGTAACTGTTAGGTTTAGTTGTATTGCTATTAAATTGTATCTCCACAACACTTATATTCTGAAGTGCGGACAAAAGCTGAACCCACAGGTTTCAAGATCATTGTGGTAAAATTTATAATACTTGCTTTTTTATTTAGAATGATGATGTCATCGAGAATGCAATTGCCCCCAAACACTAATTGGAGGAGGACATGATTGGAGGTGATGTTGTGTCATTGTATTTGGCTGCAGAAGGCAAAGTTATTTTAAAGGTAAGCTCCTCGGTTCCAGTGTCTCACACTTTGGTCCTACTAATGGCTTCATACTACATTTTCAATATGGAGTATGGCAACAATATGAAAAAAGTATTTCTGTCATTGGAGGCCACAATCATGAAAAAAATGGACAATGCAAAAAAAGAGAGTGTCAGTCAATAAATTTCTACAAGAAGTGAAGTACTGAACTAACGGCATGTATAAAGAACATTATGTTATTGTAAATATTTTTATATGTGAACAATTGGTTATTGTTGTATATATGTTATATAGGGGTATTTATGCTATATAAGGGGTATTTATGTATAATTATTTAGAAAGGTATATTGATTTTTTTCCTAAATACATGTCAAACTCAATATATTATTGTTTTAGTTCACAATTTAGGGCATAATTACATTTACTCTATAGGAGTTATTTTGACTCCAGAAGTGGAATTGAAAAAAAGGTACACAATTACTCCTTTTTTGGAGTAAATTGTACTCCAGTTTTTAACTCCATTTCTGGAGTAGTTTTTACCCCATTCTTAGAGTAGTTTTTACTCCAACTTGAGTAAATTTCACTCCCCTTGTGGAGTACAACTTACTCCAAAATTGGAGTCATTCTGTACCTATTCTTACTCCACTTTTGGAGTTAAAATAACTCCTTGAAATTAACAGTGTCATGTTTTAATTCATACCAATATTTCAGCTAATTTCGTTTAATTTTTCTACAACTTGCAAAACTGGTGCAAAACTGGTGCAGAACTCTCATAATAGTCTATTCTTATATACCATATCAAGAAGCAGCTAGGTTTGGGGTTTACATTAAACAATTTTTTCCTGATATGTATACAGTTGTTTTATATAGCGTATTCGTAAGTTATGCGCAAGTTCAAGACAAGAGAAGACTTCCATTTTGCAAACTTTTTTCAAAAATAGTTTTACACTCATTTTATAAGTAAGTTTATATGTTAAGTCTCCAAAACAAGATAAATGAAAATTATTTAGAGGACAAAATAACAAGAGGAAAAACAGTCGAAAGACCGAAAAAGGAGCGTTGTAAAGAGGCAAGTGTCTAATTTTGCATGCTCGCTTTGCCGATTTTTTAACATAGCATGCAGTATAGTTTGTGAATTTGAAAATGTGTAGATGATTCTGTGTGGTCAATACAACATTGATTAATCTTTAAGAGTATTTTAGTATTGATTCAAATTTGTTATAGAAAAATAAAAAAACATTAAATCTCAAAAATGTCATTGCAAAAGCATGTGCGAAGTATAAAAATAATCCTCGAAAAGCAGTTGATGTTTTTTGAAAATTTCGAAACGTGAATGTCTAAGGTTGAATGTTACAGTAAATCAAAGCTAAAAGAGTACATAATAGCATACCCACTGTATATAGTTGGGCAATTGATAATTTTATAGTTAAAAACAAAATAATATTTTGTACAAATTAAAATATAAAAAATATACAATGTTGCATGCTACCATGGTTACATTCGGTTACCATTTGTTTGGTTCAAATGGGTGAGAGGATTCTGCATGCATGTATTTCTAGTAGTCTAGTATTTTTATACCATATCAAGAAGTGGGTGGGTCTGGGGGTTTACATGGAACTTCATATTTTTCCTGATATTTATCCAATTGTTTTATAATATAACCATTCGTAACGTCATTCCTAAAATTTCAGCTAATTTCGTTTAATTTTTCTACTACTTGTGCACTTGGCACAGATTTTTTATCATTCCCATAATAGTGTATTATTGTATACCATATCAAGAAGCCGGTCTGGGTTTTACATGGAACGACTTGATATTTCTCCTGATAGATATACAGTTGTTTTATATAACCATTTGTAACTTCATACTAATATTTCAGCTAATTTCGTTTAATATTTCAGCTAATTTCGTTTAATTTTTCTACTACTTGTAAAACTGGTGCAGATTTCGTGCAGATAACTCTCATGATAGTCTATTCTTATATACCATATGAAGAAGCAGCTAGGGCTGGAGTTTACTGCACCTCCTAGAAGTAACTTAACTCTGCAGTTTGGTTGCGCTTTGTGCGGTTAGTGGCTGTGGTGCGCGAGGTTGGTGGGTGTGGTGGGGGCGGTTAGCGGGTGCGGTGTATGCGGCTAGCGGGTGCTGTGCATGTGGTTAGTGGGTGTGTGCGGTTAGCGGGTGTGGTGCGTGTGGTGCGTGTGGTTAGCCGGTGCGGTGCGGTAATCTCGTTCCAAACAGAAAAACCATAGCGTTGTGTTCTGACGGTTTCCGACACAACTGCTATTATGCGGCAAACAGACATGTCCTTATATGGATTACTGTAATTTGTTAACTATATTCCCTTTTAAGCAGTAGAACACACACCAGTGATATGAATTTTATGTTATAAATATAGAAATAATGAGATGCTAAGGCGAAATATAAATTCAGACCAACATATGTATATGAATGACCGAAATGTTTTGAGCAATAAGTTTACAAATCTATTCAAGCGCTCTTTTTACTATTAACTTTGTTATAAAATATGACACAACAGCTTGATAAAATCACTAGCCAACAACTTGTCACAATAAGATGTGAAATTTGTACGTGTCTAAATAAACCCGGGTCAGAGGGTCTCGTTTCTGTCATACACCTATTTTGAAGGTCTAAAAACGACTATCCCATACAATACATGCCGAAGTAAACAACACATTCAACTATAAATATATATATTGTGGGCACATAGCTTTATCTTTTTGCATATTTGCTTACATAAGGATTTCCTGCTTTCCCTGGATTTCGCTTGAAACTATATATATACTGTATATATCCATTAACGTCAGACTTTGCTGAATCCTTCCATGTATTGTAGTTATAATAACAGAAAAAGAGAGGGTCTTATACACAGCATAAAAATCTCGACTTTCCAACTTCATATCATACAACGATTATAAATCGTAGTATTCGAAAATTAATTGCCGGTTTTGGCAAGTGAAGTATGAACTCTGTTGATAACAAACTGTTGCTATATTTACGTGATCATAAACAAACTTTGACACTGAGGCTATATATTTACGGCATTTTCGTTAGTGCCTCCGCGACAGTGTTGAAATGGGAGTTTATAATTTAGGAATACCTTCCCGAAGTCCTAACAAAAAACTAAAATTAATTGCAAAACATCAGTCTTTCATCACAATTAAAACTATAAAAACAGTGAAGAAATAAATGAGTTGGCAGAGAATCGAACTTGAGCATTTGCTTTGGCGTGTCAGTGCATTACGGCTAGACTACAAGCGTCGCATTACGAACAAAATGCAATTTTCAAACCTTAAACCTAATGTGAATACACAAGTGTAATTATTGATAAATTCTGTAATATATGTCGTAATTCGTCTCGCTTTGTTTTTCAAATCTGCGGGTTAAGACTGAGAAAAATAACATATTCTTGCAATTGCATCTTCAAAGTTTCAATTTAAACTATTTTAAAATTATTTCCGTGTTTGAAGGGGTTTTTATTAGCTGAATTCATATTAGAACAGGAAAAACTCGTCTGATATGAATTCGGTAACAGAAGACGAGTATCCCATCTAAATTTATCTGTTTTAACAGACAGGTAAGTTAGACAAAGTCAGACCCGTCATTTCCCGTGGGAAACTCGTCTCAGAGGAGAAACTAGTCGTCAATTCATATTCAAATTGATATTCAGACAGATAAGTAGAGAAAATGTATCTATTCAAATGGATTCAGTAAAGAAAGCCTAAGTTAAGCTACAGTAAAATACTTACTCCAATGTGTCCAATGGTAATGTGTATGTTTAATATCTTCAATAATCTCTACTGTATTAGGAACTCTGTAATAATTCTATCGAAAGACTTAGCCGTGTGCATTACATATTCTCTCTCCCAAGCTTCTTCGTTATTAGCCATTAAATCCTTCGTTCTCAATTACCAAACAATTAACCATATTTTGACTTGACTATTATTAGCAACATTGCTAGGATTTTGGCCACATTTCGACATATAAGTCCAACATGATTCCCATTATGAATAAATTAACACATTCAAATTATCATTAAAATCGACTTGGAATGGAACACAATGCCATCTATGACTATGTACCCATAATAAATTTTATGCTCACATAAGCAATCTAGTAAGAAATTGCATATAGTAGTGGTTTTCAAGCTAAGGTCTAGCCATTAGATGAATTTGGGCTCTCGCTCAAAATGTCAAACTTCTCTTTGTATTTTTCAGGTAGTTTCACAACACTCAACCGCTAATTCGCCTGCAGTATACCGTACTGGTCAAAGTCAAACACAATCTGTATCATGCCTAGCGAAGACAGGGTTGTTGGGTTGTATCTATCTATTTGATATATGAAAAATACAATAAGAACTCGGAGCCGTATATAATTGTATATTTCGAAGAAGATAAAAGCACTTGCATACTTGGGACAATGTTTGGTAGGCATCAATAGCTAAATTCATATTAGAGTGTGAAACTTATGACTTTATGTCAGACGGAAACTACTGTATCTCGTCTGAATATAAATACGAATTAAAGATACGTTTTTCGTCTGTACGGGATTCTCGTCTATAATGTTCCTGAACTGTTTCGTCTGTTTGGCCAAGAAAGTTAGATGGGAAAGTTAAACGTTTAACTTGTCTGTTACCGGATTTATATTAGACGAGTTTCTTGTTGCCAAATATTTTATGGCAGATCAAAACGGGTGGGTAACATTTTCATACTCCATCAAAATATCTTAATTTACATCCGTAAATTTTATGCTTTATAAGAACATAATGGCCTTCGGATCTAGAACTATCTAGAACTAACCATTATAAGCCGCATGTTTTTAGCCAGTATTTTGAAAGAGGGTGTTCAACTTCAGAGGAAGGTGATGCAGACATGTCGCTCTGAAAATGCTAGAATTTTAGACCACTAAAACAGTATTTCCTGCATTTCACCTTGGGCAAAATTTCAAGGTATAGACGGAGTATATCTTGTGTATTATGAACCAGTAAAACGGTTAAACTCTTCTGGCTAAAAGTTTCAGCATTTAAAAGAAGCAATGATTAGCTTACGTTGATATTTTACTCTGTCTAACAATTGGCGGACAATTTTACTCAAAGGGACCTAATGTTAACTCATGAAAGCCATTACTTCTGTTAACCATTAACCTGCTTAATTTTACTCTAACTAATGCCAGACAATTTTACTTGTAAATGGGAAAATGTTGGTACAGTATTATTGGGTTAACCAGACTATATCTGCAATGCACCAAAATCTCCTTTGTCAAGGAGACAGTGTTGGGTATTTAACAAATGAGTATGTTAAGTAGAGGTGTGCATTGGATCAGATTGGACAGTTCGAATCCGACAATTGTTGGTGATTAAAATCCGAGTCCAATCCGATCCGACACTAAATCAGCATACTGATCCGAAAAAATCCGAATCGTATTTTGATCAGTATACTTTTGAACTATGAATACTAGAGACTTCTGTACTCTGTAAATTTTGATGAATAACATGCAAGAGTCGAGACTTAAATAGGCTATTAAAATAATCTAATATTAACTCGTAAATAATATATATATTTTATATTTTAATATTATATACCGGGATTCCATTTAATACAATTTACTGTTTTTAACCAACATTTTAAATCATCCAATCCAATTTGTTTTGAACAATAGCACAATATACACAGTGAGTAAAATAATACATATAAAAGGCTCACAGCTGGGCTAAAAATTTATATACAAGTCAGGATATATTGGGATATTTTTTGTACCCTCTGGGTACAAGTCAGGATATATTGCGATATATACACATATTTTTTTAATTTCACATGCGTTAAAAGGCTTTTAAGCGAAATTTACAAAATTAATCTATAGATTAACATATATATGCCATGTCATGAAAAAGGCTGTCATAAAGGGACTACATCCTTTCTGTATTATTATATCCTTTCCTGTACCAAATTGTACTATAAAATGTCTAAATCATGGTCCATGGAATTTATGTGTTGAAATTAGCATTGCAGTAGGAATTCACCTGCATGAAGAATGTTGATAAAGTATAGGTTATTACTGTAAAGTATTGCTGTACGATAGCAAAATACACACTGTGCATATCAAAGTTTCCCCTTTGAGTATGTTGCTTTGAGTCTATTAAGGAGAGCCTTCCTTTATTAAAATAGAGATGGGGACAGAGGTATTAATGCACCCAGATGTGCACTACTCTGTTTAATGCAGACTATTTAATGGATTAAATCTCTTGTTTCCACAACCCATCAGCTGGCAATGCACCTGTTGATATGTGTCATACTTTAACCCTGTTCAGACAATTCAGTCTCTTGTTCCTGGTATTCTTAATACCTGTTCAGACAATTCAGTCTCTTGTTCAACTAACCCGTCACTGTCTGTGTAATGGGGTGATGTTTGGAAAACATGGGGCATTGTCTGGGTATTGCTGTTTGCACCCTGAAAGAAATCAAATGCATGTATTAATATCCTTTTTAATATTTTATAGATTATAACCATTGAAAAGGAAACAGGTGCTAAGGAAGAAAAAGGTGTGTTACAATTGAACCTTAAAAACCAATACCAGGGTCCCTTCAATTCCTAACCCCTGCTGAAGAAGCAAAAGTTCAGAAATTAATGGTAGAGTATTCCAAAGGTGAAGGAAAAGAAGCTGGTGTGCAAAAAGAAGCTGGTGTGCAAAAAGATGCAGAGCCAAGACATTGTCAATGTCATGAAATGCTTGGTGATATTCATGTCAAATTGCACAAAATATTGTCAATGATAAAATTTCTGGAATATAAGCCAACAACATTTATATACCTGGATGCTGATATTCTTCCTAACTCACCAACAGCATCTCCTCTCCAACTAGCTTTTCCTTCTGATCCAGTTTTTGATATCTTCATGCCCACAGTGTCTGATGATCACACCATTACCTTTTACCCAACTACAACCCCATCTCATGAATCCATAATCCCAGCTCATGCTCCTGCACTCACAACCTGACCCTTGGATCCAAGACCCCAGCTCCTGCACGCATGACCCCACTAGCTTTTGCATCCACAACCAAAAATCCTGCACTCCCAACCCCGATTCCTGCATCCATGACACCAGCTCCTGCCTCTATGACCATGTTAGCTCCTGCCTTCATGACCTCACCAGCTCCTGCATCCATGACTCCACTGTCTCCTGCATCCATGACCTCAGAAGCTCCTGCATACATGACCCCAACCTCTGTATACACAACCGTACTCCTGCATCCACAACCTCAGCTCTTCCATCCATGTTTCATGAGCAAACCACTCCTCCATTCCATCCGACAACTGCTATTTTTGAAGACACTTTTAAAGAAAGTGCGTCGATCGGTAATTATGCAAAGAACCTTGTGTTCAAGTTATTTGAAAAAGATGAACTACATGGTAGTTATTGTATTGGGGCAAAAGATCCTTGAAGCAGATCAGCAAATGCGATTGGTTAAAGATGCTGTTTTCAAAAAATATTTTGTGAATGATAAGAAGAGGTCTTGGGCTGTGTGCCACAAAGCTATCGACTGTGCTGTAAGGCATTTAAAATAACATTTCTTATTTTCTGTATGTAATTTCTAACATCAGAATAATTCATTACACGAGTGTTTTGCATGCTCGCTACCTTGCAAACTATTATAGAGCATACTGTAATCTCTCTAGTATGCCCCTATCTCTAATAAGTCCATTCTCCAAAGGTGTCTGAAATATAAGCCCTATCCTGCAGGCTTATTAGAGAGATCACTGTAAGCTTAATTAATTACTAGTCCACTATGTACATGAAAAAATACATTTACAAAAAATAATTCCCAATATTCAATTATTAGGAAGGAAGAATCATTATAGCTTTAAGAACATTATGAGCAACAATGTCATTGCAGACCAACAACGTTTACATCATATTAGCATCTAATTAGATTTGTATATATTTAGTAATTTTACACATTTGCATGCATGTATTAATAATAGTATATAAGTAGTATAGAGTAGTGTTTTTTAAATATTAATCCTTATTTATTGTAATTTTATGTATTTGAGGGCCACTACTATAGCTGAAACAATGTCAATGCCCAGTGCCAATATTCTAGTAACTTTTCAAAATTGTCTAGTAAAACTAGAAATTTACACAATTATTTAATTAGTTTTTATATCCAGAGTATTCAAGGTAATAGTAAGTGCAGTTTGCCAAAGGTTGATAACACTTACAGAGACCTCATTATACATCGAACTCCTTTGGTATTACTTGGATAAACAACAAGGGAATACAAATCGGGGGGGCAAATACTTATGATTATATGTATTGAAGTTTAATATTCTGTAGGACCACCTTCGCTCGCAACCACAGCTGGTATGACCTTGTGCACATGATTAATGTATCATCATAAAAATGCGAAATCATCATGTGATGAGCCATGAATTGCTGTAGTCGGCTGACTTCACTCTTTATAGTTTTTTAAACTAATGTACTTTCTCTACCATCATCCCGGCGGTCCTGATGGGTTAACATTGCCAGCTGATGGGTTAACAAGAGACAATGGCAGATAGTTTTGTTAACCCATTAACTGGCAGTACTCTAGCACTGACAAGCAAAATCGTCTGGCATTGGTGAGTAAAATATGAAAGTAGGGCGCATCTGGCCACATTGCCAGCTGATGTCACATCCATATCCCTATAGAATGTTTGACTGCTTTAGTAGGGTTGTTTTGAAATGTTGGTTGAGTCCATTTAACCCATTAGCTGACAATGCACCCACATGTACCGTACTTTAGTGTTTTGCTGTCCAACACAAGATGATTTTATTTCTCAGTGGTGGAGTATGGGTACTGCCAGTTAATGGGTTAAATATGTAGTGTTTGCATATAAATAATATGGACCCTTTTCTGATAGTAATGACCTACACATATTGAACACAGTAAGAACTTTGTAGTAACCGGTGATTCAGGTGGGGTTAGCCAGTGATTTATCCCATTATCCTTCATCCACTGTTTGTTGGCATTACTTGTGTGCTTAGGATCATTGTCCTGCCAAAGTCGGTGACCATCCAGAAATACCTTCTTAACAAATGGCAAAATATTTCGTTCCAGAATGGTTTGGTAACCCACACTTTCCATTATACCAAAAAAAACACAAACTGATGTTGCACCATGAACAGATATGCCTCCCCAGACATGAACCTGCAGAATAAAATTGATTGATATTAACCCATTAGTTGGCAATGCACCCAGAAATTTTGAAAATATGGAGTTCCTAAATCATCGGAAATCGCCTCTACAATTACCTATATGTTCTCGGGTAATAATATTATGACAATTAATAATGTAGAGAAATGACTAGTCATAGCAGAGTGTTCTTTTATAGATTTATAGATTTTTTTAAATTTGACAAAAGACATTCCTATAAGCCAAAACGTACAACATGTGAGAACTAAGTTATGCTGTTCTCGAAATCCGTCAGAATCCGTTAGATATTTACAAGGTGTGAGGTCACTGTGAGATTTTTATTAAAATCTGTGAGGCTCAAAGTGGATCCATAAGAGTAGGCAACTGTGTATTATATATGAAAAAGTACTTATGATACTATTCCTGTCATTCTATTAAAAACACAATGATCTTTATAATCAAGGATGAGCACAAATTTATGTGACCCTCCCTTTTCCATTGTCTATTTCTTATGACCCACCCTTTATCGTACTGGCCTAAGGTTGATAGAGAAAATAAATTATTATTAATATAACCGATGTAGAGAAACTCAAATGAGAGTTACCACTAACCAACCATGGGTTAAAGTGACCTGCTTTTGAACAGCCACCATGAGGATATTAGCAAATAACCTTAGGGAAATAGACGGATAATGCGTCAAGTGTAAAGACGGGACGAATAATCAGACAATAACCAGACGAATGAGCTATCTTCGTTGTGCGTTTTCAGTATAAAGACGGGCACAAGACGCACAATACTTCTAGACGAACTATCATCGATTGTGCATCGCTTAAGACGAACTATCGAACATAGTTTGTCTAGATGCATAATGCCTCTTATGCCCGCCTTTATAACGAAGACGCTTAATCAGACGAACTACAAATGCTTGCCCAAGATGCGTCTCTAGTATAAAAACGGCCAATATTACTAAAATTAAATTGCATTCAACAAACTTTTTGTATTTATACACAATGCAAAGTTTGTGATAAAACCATTATGAGATAAGTTTCTATTTGAATGATTTTTGTGCTTTAATAAGAGTTCATTGCAAAAAAAACATTAAATCATGTCCCTTGTTCCAAACGCAAATTTATGCAATTAGATCAGGGAATTTAACCTTACCACACTATCACTTCATCTAACCTTAATCCTGAAAATTGGGGAATTGAAAACACGGAATCATAACCAAGAAAATTTCCCGATATAAACACAGAGACAACACGAAATGTACAAGGCGGGATATCATCACAGCTCCATAGGACGTATCTGCAGAAGCCATTTAAGATGAGCACTTATGCATTAACTCTTAAAATTCTCTACTTGACAACACAGACTTTTAGAAAATAATATCAATATTACGGTAATATCAACAAACGAAAAAAGTAAGAAAGAACAATGTTTGCATAACACAAGCTACAGTTCGTAATAATCTATATAACACTATTTCTATTTTCATTTAAATCAAGGAATGAGAATTATCTTTAATACTTCATGTTCATGTTCATATACATAATAATGGTTGTGTTATTTCTCACAGTGCATTCGTACTAAGAATTTCTCTGTCTTCTAATGTTATCCTTCTCATTTTCTCCAGCATGTTCATATGGAAAATTAAAAGACAAAGAACTACAATCCTAGACAATAAAAATGCGGACGCTGATTAAAAATGGCTGAAGTTTAAGTCAATCAACTGTTTATACGCATATACAATCGAATCCCCCCCTCCCCCGTACCAATGTTGTTGGTACAAATATCGCAATAGTCGCAACAATGACTGAAGTGTTCACCAACATTGTTTCAGGGGAGGGGGGATCTAATTTATGAAGGATATATAAATATGTTTAAAAAAATATTTTCTTTGCCATGTTAGTCCGAGTAAAATTGTCTACGATTGTAGTTTCCAGACTAAAGGCCAATCGTCCCCTGCATCAATAGGGGACTTTAGATTTGATGATGGCTACGAGAACGACTACGACTTTTTCCAGTTAAATATCTGCTAATACAAACTTGTTATCACCCTCTCTTTGGCACAGCATATCTTTATAACAACAGTTGAGCCAAAACAAGCACAACTTTGAGTTTGTATTAGCAGATATTTAAGGGGAAAATCTCGTAGTCGTTTTCGTAGCCGTTGTCGAATATAATGTTCCCTATAAAGGGCAAGTTTGGTATGAAAACAAACAAAGTTTTCATTAGTTAGATTTCTTTCTCCTTTCATATTTTATCTGATTAAGGACCTGTATAACAGACAGTTTATCTAACAGTTTTCCAGCTGCTTGGCTAGCAGAACAGCACTTCTCAATTTCAAACCTACAGATTTTTCTGTTTTCAGTAATCATGTCTCTAAAAAGTTCATGTAATGTACTTATTTCATTGTCTGCAAAACTACTATTTCTTTCAGTAGGGGCAATGATGCTTACTGACAGTGGGTCATCATTAGATTCTGTTTCAGCAGTCTCTTTTCCTTGGCTTCCCAACCTTGACAATTTATCCTGCAATGAATCACACACCTTTGGTAGCTCTAACGTAGATATTTGTTCATATCTTTCTTTATTTTATCAAACTCTTCTGGGTGACATACCATGAAGCTCTTCACTCGTTTCAACACGATTACGAACAATATTTCAACACGATTACGAACAATATCCATTGTTATTGTTTTCTTTATTATTTCTTCCTTGAAGACTTCATGAACTTTTTGTAGCTCCTCCTCACTCCAAGACAACTTTTTGTTACTTTCGCCTCCCAAGCTGCGCCGTTGTGATTCACCAGCTTGACTTTCTGATATCACTTTTATTTTTTTCTTTATTGCAAGCAGGCTCGCTTTCTTCCCTGTCAATCACATCATCGGATCTCATCAGCTTTCCGAGTTTCTTCAAAGCTTCGACTGATTCCTTTGCTGTCACTTCATTATGAGCCATAAGGCCAGCCAATTTCCTTTCTGTTTCTCAGTACTACTATTATTTCCCAAAATCTCAGATGGTTTGCATTTCGCTTGTGTTTCTCATTTCTTCGTTTTTAACTGTTCTTGCCAGAGAATCATGGGATGTTTATGATCAGGCACAACAATGGCACTTTGCATCGCATCAGTGTATTCTTTGGATGTTTTACTCAACTTATGTACCTTCTGCAGATGGGCAGGGAACCATTGCACAATTGAATGGCAATCACTAACTGGGCAACAACGGTGGGTGTGGAAGTCATTCCTTTTAGCTTTTTTGTCTTTACGTTTATGCATGTTGTACTGCAGCATCATTTTTGAAGCCTCCTCTTTTGTAATTATGGTATACCTTATATAGTTGGTAATCCCGAGCATGCGCAGCGCCAATGCGACAATAATCCGGAGATTTACACCGGGTATGTGAAAACATTGTGGAATGCAAAGTCGTCCGCCATTTTTTTTTGTCATGGACTGGACTGGACAGGACCTTTTCGTAAGTTATGCGCATGCGCAAGTTCAAGCCGAGAGAAGACTTCCATTATATTTTGCAAACTTTTTTAAAAATTAGTTTTGCACTCATTTTATAAGTAAGTCTCTATGTCTCCAAAACAAGATAAATGAAAATTATTTAGAGGACAAATTAACAAGAGGAGAAAAAGTCGAAAGACCGAAAAAGGAGCGTTTTAAACAGGCAAGTGTCTATTTTCCATGCTTGCTTTGCCGATTTTTTAACACAGCATGCAGTATAGTTTGTGAATTTGAAAATGTTTAGATCATTCTGTGTGGTCAATACAACATTGATTGATCTTTAAGAGTATTTTAGTATTGATTCAAATATGTTATAGACAAATAAAATAACATTAAATCTCAAAAACTTCATTGCAAAAGCAAGTGCGAAGTATAAAAATACTCCTCGAAAAGCAGTTGAAGTTTTTTGAAAATTTCGAAACGTTTTGTAGGCGTCTAGTTAGAAACGTTTTGTGAACGTCGTCTAGGGAATGTTACAGTAAATCAAAGCTAAAAGAGTGCACAATAGCATACTCACTTTATATAGTTGGACAATTGATAATTTTATAGTTAAAAACAAAATAAAATTTTGTACAAATTAAAATATAAAAAATATACAATCATTACAATGTTGCGTGTTACCATGGTTACATTCGTCGACTCAGTACTTCATGTTACAATAACTTTTGGGAGTAAATTTTTTGGTTCAAACTTAACTATGGTTCAAATGGGCGAGGGGTTACTGCATGCGTGTATTTCTAGTAGTATGATATGAGTGTTTCCAGCTATAGAGTATCACACAGCACCTACAAGTTTTGATTTCACTTAAACATTGTTCGTAAACCAAAATATTAATAACCTATCATTGAAATCAAATGCTGTATATCAAATAAAATAGCTCCAGTAAAACTTGTAATCATTCCGGGAAACCTCCATCGTTTTCATTTCGTTATTACTTCGGATTTTGTGGGAGGTAACAGACTACCTTACATGCTGTACTTGATCACTCTATAGGTTACAACCTTTACCAAGGCTACTTACAATAAAAATACTACACACTTGTATCACTTACATAATATATCTATCATTCACAATATAATCCCGAGCCGGTGTGAGGGTACTAATTCCACTCGAGCCCAATGCGAAATGAAAGTAGTCCGCATATTTATATTTATCAAAAGCTACTATAAACCGTCATGTGCTCATTTGTTAGTTTTCATTCCAAACTAACAAATGAGCACATAGGTGAGGAGAGATATTTTATACATAAAATACACCATCTACTGTATCTACCATGTACGCGGATAACCACATAAGTGCAACAATTTTAATCAAATCTAGTGCATGTCGCTCTATAGTTAATCTTTATTTTGACTGGTAATGGGTAATTACCTTAGATAAACAAGAGAAGTGCAAATGTAATAATAAAACTCTGTATCTATAATACTAACCTGTTCTAAATCATTGCGGTTTTGTTGCCCATTACCAGAATGTTTTGCAATATCTTCATCAAGACATCTATTGATCTCTTCCACACGTGACTACAAAAACAAATTGGAATTTTTCAACTGCACTGTTCCTGCGTAAGAAGTCGTTTTTACTGTAAATGTCTTTCTGGATTGAAACTCTATAATGTGCCACCACTGTAATGTACTGTAGCTACTCTCCATTGAAAACAAATTACATTATTTTGTTTAGAGCGCAAGATAGAAATTCATTTTGGCAGAGTAATATGTAGTATCTCTCCTAGTCAAATAAATTTATCAAAATTTGTTTTTAATAATCATTTTCAGGGCAAAATTCTACGAAAGTATTCATATAAATATTTTCAAATTTTGAGACTAAATGTGAATTCCTTCTTGTAATTCTGCATTAAAAAAGCAATTTTTTATAATCATTTATAAATTAGAATTTGAAAATTGTAGTTGGGAAAACCAAACATAGAAACCAAAAGATCCTGGCTTATATAAATGACAAAAACCGAACATAAAATAACAGATTTTGCAAGTATATATAAACTTACTTTATTTGGCAATTCAATTCTAATTTCGACATTCCTTACATTTTTACCATCTTGCCATTCATTAAAATATTCTCTGCTAGCATCCTAAAAAGAATATTAGCTCAAGTTATATGCAATTTTAACGAAAACATGTTGAATTGCTGATTGAAACTACTTTTCACACAGACCCTTTCTATATCATACTAAACATAGTTAAGAAATTGTACAAATCAGGTAAAATAGCCAAGTCTAAAGTTCTGGTCAATGCTACAGTATTTTGGTCAGAGGTACTGTATATACAACGACTTTTACTGATTTTAGGTTGTATATACCTAATCAGGACAATAAGGTTATTGAAATAGCACAATTTGTAGTGCTTTTCCAACCTATTGGCTCACAAATGTAGGATAAAAAAGTAAGAAAATAAGTTAACCATACATTAATTAACATAGATGACAAATTCATACATGTAGAATCTACAACTCAAAAAGGCAGTTAAAATGTGCAAAGTACAGACAATTATTAGTACTTAAAGTTGTTTTTTTAAGTTGAGTGGAAAACAAGGTTGACACTAAATAGCATCCATACAAAGGGGCTTCTCAAAACAATTACTACTCTTAACTCTTTTGAGTCTTTAGATTGTTCTTTTTTGTTGTACTGTATTACTCAACACTACTCTGGCCTGTGATATTTGATATTCAAATGCACTGATGCTAATTTCGATAGAATTAATAGAAAACAATCTTAGGAAGTGAAGTAGATGTATTATTGAGCATTAGAGTATTATTGAGAATACTCCTCACTGTAACAGACTCAGAGAAATTATTTATTATTCTTCCCTAAAACAAAAGCACTTCTAGAGCAAGCTTTACTAGATCTTCAGTTTTACCAGTAGGGCAGATATGTGCAGTTCATTCCCTGCATTCCTTGAATAGGCAAAATCTGCAGTAAGGATGGTGCTCATGTTTTGTCTATTTCACAGTTCCTTTATACCTGCATAGTAAAAATGATTTAGGAAGATTTTTAGCAGATAACTACATACTGTAAATTATTGACTTTAATGAAAATAACAAATTAAAATAATACATTAGGATAAGTGTGTATTAACTTTAATCTACAGTAACATGTATAATGATTGGGCTTGCAGCTATTAAAAGTCAAGTTACAGTAAGATGGTTAAATACAGTATATACTACAGGTATGGTGTGAGACAGGTCAAACTTGAAAACTTGAGAAGATTGAATTGTGTATTATATTAAAAGTGAGAGCTCGACTTTAGAAACTCAGAAAGATATAATTCAAAGGGATAACTGGCTCATGTGAGCAGGGTAAATACTGCAATTGATTCACTAACGGTAACATTCTATTTTAATTAATTAAACATTTAATACTCCAAATTATTTTATTGGAAAGTGTGGGTTGTATTGGGAAAACACCAGATGCAGGCATTTTCTTATCTCTTTATGCCATCAAAAAGAATATTCCTGCTTATAGCATTTACTGTACATCTACCTACAGGTCAATTTTCTATGTATGCACCAGATACTTGATTTAGAAATGGAAAAACAAAAGGGTTCTCTAAGGCCTTGTGCAAAACCCTGACCATTCATGATTATTATTAAATATATTAGTTCTAGTTAAAATAAAGTACACATATTAGGAACCATAACTAGGACATACACAAAAAGCCTGTAAAGGTTTCTAGTAGGTCATAGTTCAACACCATTAGCTATTTGTAAATAATTTTCAAGTTATAATAATTATATAAGTGAAGAAACGAAAAAAGAATACCAAGAGAGTGTACTTGTGCAGTGTTTGTCTATTCATAGTGTCTGCTTTGGCAAGGTTATGGCATAACTTTGCAAAATCAGTTATATTGTACACTAAACTCTTTCTAGGGTCAATACTCATTGACTCATTAAAATTAGTCTTGCATAATAGCAAACATTATTAACATTAAATGACAAATCATTCTAATGGTCCATTGTTATACACTGTAAGAACATCAGTGCAGACTGTTGTGAGGTGTGCCAGTTTTCGAATCCTGAAAGTGACAGGTATATATATACCTAATCGGCTATCTTTTGTTTTTGTCTGTTGTCACCCATTTCACTGATATGGATCATTCTATTGCTTGGTTACATTTGCTTAATGCTATGGTTAGGTAAACTGAGACAATTGTCACTAGGCAGGTGAGTTATCCATAAGTGTGAAATGGGTGACAATGGCTATAAACAAATGATAGCTGATTTGTTTTCTATTCCAATTACCTTGGTCACTGAAAGCAACCCAATTAACCAATTTGCTCATCAAATATTTGCACAATATTTAGCATGTTGAAAAGATTATGACTGTGTGCTTTCCAGTTACAAGTCGAATGACTCAGTTGACTAATAACTGGTTACCAGTGTGATGTGTTGAATGTGGGGCCATCAATTATTAGAACATAATTTATCATGGTTTACAAATGCTCATGCACAATGAGAAAATGACATGCTGTGGACAGAAATTGTGTTGTACATGTACTGTATATCCAAGAATCCAAAAGGCATCTATTTAGATCTAAGGACCAAGTCAAAGCAAAAATTTATGTAGTTAAAGTTTAAACCACAATAAGAGAAATTTGAGCAACCATTGCAATATAATTTTAACCAGGAAATTCTTCCAAATGATTTGTGTGATTCAAGATATCAAACATAATTTAATCCTAAGTATTTGTAAAACATTGCTTAAGTATAAAAAGCTATTGTAAACATTGTTAAAGTATATCAAACTATTGTAAAACATTATTAAACTACATCAAACTATTATAAAACATTGCTTAAGCATACAAAGCTATTGTACAACATTGTTGAACTATATGATATCAAACTATTGTAAAACGTTGCTGTAGTATACTAAACTATCATGAACAATGTCGAAGTACAAGTATACTAAACTACTGTAAAATATGCTATATTTTAAGTATACGAACCTATGCTAAAACATTGAAAAACTATATCAAATTATTGTAAAACATTATTACACTATATCAAACCATTGTAAAACATTGCTGGAGTATACTAAACTATCATGAATAGACAATGTAGAAGTACTACACTGTACTATTGTAAAACATTGCTTAAGTATAAAAAACTGTATCAAACTCTTGTAAAACATTGTTAAACTACAGTATATCAAACTATTGTAAAACGTTATTACACTATATCAAACCATTGTAAAACATTGCTGGAGTATACTAAACTATCATGAATAGACAATGTGGAAGTACTGTACTATTGTAAAACATTGCTTAAGTATGAAAAACTATTGTAAAACATTGCTAAACTACAGCATATCAAACTATTGTAAAACATTACACTATATCAAACCATTGTAAAACATTGCTGGAGTATACTAAACTATCATGAATAGACAATGTAGAAGTACTGTACACTGTACTATTGTAAAACATTGCTTAAGTATAAAAAACTATATCAAACTCTTGTAAAACATTGTTAAACTACAGTATATCAAACTATTGTAAAACATTGCTGGAGTATACTAAACTATCATGAATAGACAATGTAGAAGTACTGTACACTGTACTATTGTAAAACATTGCTTAAGTATAAAAAAGTATATCAAACTCTTGTAAAACATTGTTAAACTACAGTATACTGAACTATTGTAAAACATTACACAAAATCAAACCATTTTAAAACATCGCTGGAGTATACTAAACTATCATGAATAGACAATGTAGAAGTACTGTACACTGTACTACTGTAAAACATTGCTTAAGTATAAAAAAACTATATCAAACTCTTGTAAAACATTGCTAAACTACAGTATATCAAACTATTGTAAAACATTACACTATATCAAACCATTGTAAAACATTGCTGGAGTATACTAAACTATCATAAACAATGTTGAAGTACATGTATACTAAACTACTGTAAAATATGCTAAAGTATACAAATCTATGGTAAAACATTGTTAAACTATATCAAATTATTGTAAAACATTGTTACACTATATCAATCCACTGTAAAACATTGCTCAAGTATACTAAACTATCATAGACAATGTAGAAGTACACTATACCATTGTAAAACATTGCTTAAGTATAAAAAACTATATCAAACTCTTGTTAAACATTGTTAAACTACCAGTACATCAAACTATTGTAAAACATTGTTACACTTTATCAAACCATTGTAAAACATTGCTGGAGTGTACTAAACTATCATGAATAGACAATGTAGAAGTACACTGTACTATTGTAAAACATTGCTAAGTATAACTAGTGATCCAAGGATAGTGCAAAGTGTCACTTTCAAAGGGAAAAAATCTATGTCACATTATATCGACTAACTGGAGGACAAGCGTGGTCTGTACATGCATAATTGCTGTGCATGTATGTCGCTGCAGTTCATAAAACTGTTGAAATGAAATCATATAGCTATTATATAAAGTCAGCAAACACTGCATGGTTGAATGGAAGTATGTCAAGTTGTCAACACTGTAGACAGCCAAATACATTTTGTTCAATCGTTTTATTTCCCCTTTTAACTCCTTAACTGGCAATGCGCCCGGATGCACCCTAGATTGGCTTGTCAACTTCCGGGCACGATTGCCAAGCACATGTTTGACAGGTTGCCTAGCAACCAATACGAATATAGAACGTATCGGAATTATTTGCATTTTCGATCCTTAGCACTGGCTATGGCATTTTTGTAACCTCTGCTACATTTTCTATCATTGTGAATTTGTATTTCACTGAAAATGCCTCAAACTTTGAGAGGACTTGAATATCATATTATTCTTCATTTCTATAAAAAATCTGCATTTTTTGCTTGAATTACCAATCACATTTTAAGATGGATAGGAAATGTTACAAAAGTGCTCCACTTTTCATAGATAGATAGATAGATACTTTATTTAAAGAGGGTGAGTTACTCTATGGGGAAGCAAGCAGAGTACATCTATAAATAATTTTCGCTTGAGGAAAAAGAAAAGGAGAAGTATGAAGCGATTCTGGAAAGATTTCATGGCTATTTCGTGCCAAAACGAAACATAATTAACGAGAGAGCCTGGTTTTATCAACACCGACATGCAGGAGAACCTGTCGAAGCGTTCATCCGTAGTCTATACGAATTAGCAGAGAACTGTGATTTTGCCAATACATGAGACGAACAAATTCGAGATCGAATAGTTATTGGACTATTGGATAAAAACTTGTCACAGAGTTTGCAAATGAAAGCTGGTTTAGACCTACAAATGGCAGTAGGAATGGCGAGACAAGCAGAGTTAGTCAAGACCCAATTAACTGAGCGAGAAACGTCAGAGACAAAGCACATTGATGAAGTTCAACCACGAAGAAATTATCGCTGAGGGGATTGGAATAAAAGACAGTTGCCAACGCCTCAACCTCAGCAGCTGTGTGGTCGATGCAGTGCCCAGCAAGAGGTAAGAAATGTAGAAAGTGTGCTAAAATAGGCCATTTTGCTGTGTCATGTAGAACTAAAACTATGCAAAGGAGAACTGTTGGTGAAGTTTAAAAAAAAACTGATGACGATGTCCGAGAGTGGGACAAAGTAAAGTTTTTGGGCTCAGTAATGTCAAGTAATGGTGACAAAGATCACTGGCATGTTGATCTCGAGTTAAACGGGAAACTAACCAAATTTAAGATAGATACTGGGGCAGACAACAGTTATACCAGAAGCTACATATAATAGCTTAGCAGAATGCCCACCACTTCAATCAACAACCGCTGTCCTTTGCAGTCCTGGGGCTGCAATTACATGCATGGGTGAGTTCATGGCAGTTATGTCATATAAATCAGTGAATTATACAGTTCGTGTTTTTGTTGTTCGTGGGGAAAATGTGAACTGTTTGCTGGGTCGAGAAATTTCATGTCAGATGGGGTTAGTTAAGAGGGTGAGTGAAATTACCGATCACAACGTGTTTGGTGATATAGGGTTATTGAAATGTGAGCCCGTAAAGATAGAATTAACAGATAATGCCAAGCCCTATAGTGTTACCACCCCAAGGCGTATACCCTTTCCCCTACTACCCTTAGTCGAAGCTGAATTGAAAAGAATGAAGGACGAAGGGATAATAGAAGAGGTAACTGAGCCAACTGAGTGGTGTGCCCCTATTGTTCCGGTCCCGAAGAAGAAAGGTTAAGTTAGAATTTGTGTTGACTTAAAGAAATTGAATGAAACAGTGAAACGGGAAAGATACGTTTTGCCAAATTTAGATGATATTACCCCATCCCTCCAGGGGTCAAAAGTGTTTTCAAAATTAGATGCTACTAGTGGATTTTGGCAAATTTCATTGCAAGTTCTAAGTTGATGACCTTTATCACCCCTTTTGGTCGATTTTGTTTCCGACGACTTCCATTTGGGATATCGTCTGCACCAGAAATATTCCAAAGATTGATGACCGATCTTCTTCAGGGTAAACCTGGTACAAAAGTCATGGATGACATTTTGGTTTATGGGAAATCAGATACAGAACATGGTTCGCATTTAGAAGAAGTCCTAGATTCAGTCCTACAATCTGGGCTTAAGTTAAATAAATCAAAATGTGAGTTTCGTAAAGAAGAGATAGGGTTCTTTGGTCATTGCGTGGGTAAGGATGGTATTAAACCTGATCCTGAGAAAGTCAAAGCAATTATTGAGTTATCACCCCCAAGGGACGTGTCAGAATTATGTAGAGTTCTGGGCATGGTCAATTATTTGGGAAAGTTTCTGCCGGACCTGTCCTCGACATTACAGCCTTTTAATGATCTTCTGAAAGCAAATTCTACCTGGGTTTGGGGCCCTGTTCAAGCAAAAGCCTTTGAGAGTGCGAAGCAGTTGATATCTACCACTCCCATGTTAGCGTTTTATGATCCAAACCGCCGTACAGTAATCAGTGCCGATGCAAGCAGTTACGGAATAGGTGGCATGTTGCTTCAAGAAGGCGACAATAAATCTTTGCAACTAGTTGCATTTTGCTCTCGAACATTGACACAATCCGAACAGAATTACGCACAAATCGAAAAAGAATGTCTTGCAGGTGTTTGGGCTTGTGAAAAGTTTTATCTCTATTTGTGTGGTCTTCAGCAATTTGAGTAATTGAGTTGCAGACCGATCACAAGCCCCTCGTGCCATTGATAAATCAACAAACTTTGGATAAAGTTCCGATCCAATGTCAACGCCTTTTGATGCGCCTACGTAGGTTCAACGTCATTGCTGTATACATTCCTGGTAAAGATCTTGTTCTCGCGGATGCCTTGTCCCGAAGTCTGTTGCATTCCAACGTGGCATTAGGAGAGAAGATTCAGTTGATAGAAAAGGCAACTCGTCAAGACGAAGTACTCCAAGAGGTAGCCAAATTTGTTCTTAATGGTTGGCCAAGGTATCAATCAAGCACAAGTTCCTGAGGAAGCATGAAGTTTCTACCCTTATCGTGGCAAACGTTCGTATGTTGGAGGGAAATTAACTTATCGCGACCAGATTGTCATTCCAGCCGTAATAAGATATGAAATCCTCCAAAGAATCCATGATGGTCATCTTGGCGTGTCAATGTGCTTGGAATGAGCGAAGTCGTCCGTTTGGTGGCCCGGTATTTCTAAGGAGATCAAAGAAAAAGTTTCATGCTGTGATTTCTACTAAGTCAACCGACCGTCACAACAGAAGGAACCATTAAAACCATCACCTTTACCCGAACGACCCTGGCAAAAAGTTGGTGTCGATGCATTTGATTTGGAAGGGAAGAAATATGTTGTTGTAATAGATTATTACTTGCGGTATCCTGAGATCGCTTATGTACCAGACTTGACCTCAAGGACGGTGATAGCTAAGTTGAAGAATATCTTTGCAAGGTGGGGCATTGCCTGATTAGTGATAATGGTCCATCTTTTTTCTCAGAGGACTGTAGGTCCTTCAGTGTTGAGTATGGTTTCGTCCACACTACGTCTAGTCCACATTATCCGCAGGCGAATGGAGAGGCAGAAAGTGCAGTTAAGATATCCAAAAGAATCATGAAGCGACAGGAGTGAGTCCGAGCCAATTGATAATGGGGAGACAGATTCGCACAATGATGCCAACGTTAAGTCGGAATCTGCTGCCAGCCTGGCCGGATCTTTCGTCCGTTCGTGAAGCAGATGAGAAGATGAAACGGAGATATAGTAACTCGTATAACCAGAAGCATGGCGCCAGGCCCCTGTCTGAATTGGAACATGGTGAAACAGTCCGAGTTAAACACGATGGTCAGAAGTTGCAGTTATCCGTGGATATGGATCTACACCGAGATCATATATTGGGGAAACTCCAAATGGAAAAACGTTGCAGAGGAATAGAAAGCATCTCCAAGCTATACCTGCAGAAGCTCCTGATGGTGGTAGTCTACCCTAAAGTTCGATCAACAGTTGGAATTTTTTCAATAGTTTTTTCTGGCTTTACTGACATCTCTACTTATTATATTTTCACCCCCTGGCCTTTATTTCCCGGTATTTGAAAGAGTTACTTCAAAAAACCCATTTTTATGGAAGGATTTCGTAAAATTTGGCATAGCAACCATTTCGAATGATTTATTTACTTTGGTTGCTATGGCCTTTGTACACCCCAGTTGCATAATTTTTTCGCCATAACCCCTTTGCTAGACAAGAGGCATCTCCCCCTTTTTCCTGCACTAAAATGAGGCCTGATTGCAGGTTGTAACAACGAATTCTGGCCTGTGTTTACATTTGCACTGAAGTTGTCTGAAAAGCAATAGTGGGTATATGAAAACAATCTCTTCCAATCGAGTTATTTATAAAGCGTTTATAAGTTATTTTTTGACGTAAAATGGTGAGGGAGGATAGAAGGAAGAAGGGATCAGTAAAAAAGAGAAAGAGAAGGGGTTTTTTCGGGAAAAGACCGCAGGAGAAAAGACATGGCGCCGCCATTATGGACGCGACTGCTGGAAGTTTGTCTGCTGTTAGCGACATTCCAACCGCTGATTCAACTGCTGCTTGTGAAAATATGTCGACCAAGAAGCTTCTCAATACTTCTTTTGAGAAATTCGAGAGCGGCACAGGAATTTTGACTCGTGAACAAGCGAAAAAAGTTGGTTTAGGATCGGCGTGTAATGTTGAAATTGAAACCGGTTTCAAGATACAAGATGCTGTTCTTTTGAACGATTGTATATCAACCGCAGCAATATGTAGTTCCTGCCGTAAAGCTACATCAAAACTTGCACTGTATCAAAGAAACAGCGAAAGAGAAGGTTTGTCAGAATCTCTATTCTTGCAATGTTCATCTTGTAATGTAGTGACTCCATTGTCAACAAGCAATCGACTGGGTGGCAAGGGTGGTGGATCTCGTGAGGTCAACCGTAGAGCAGCTTTGGCTTCTCATCAATTTGGGCATTCCGGACTGACCCAGTTTTGTGCTGTAATGAACTTCCCTCCCCCTGTGGCTAAAGAGGCATACAATAAGCATCTGATTAAAATTGAAAAGGCTGCCAAAAACCAATGCTAAAGAAATAATGCAAGATGCCGCCCAAAGGTTACGGGAAAAAGTTTCGTTAGAACGGCCCAATGACATTGAGGAAGACAGCGAAGGCGAGATTGCTCAAGTTTCTGTGACGGTTGATGGTACCTGGCAGAAAAGGGGTCACTCATAAAAAATTGGAGTGATCTTTGTTATTTCAGTGAAATCCTTGATTATGAAGTGAAGTCCCTCTTCTGCCACGAGTGTAAGGCTCATAATAATCTTGATCACGAATGCAAGGAATACAAGGATTGGCAAAAGATTCATGAAGGTTCATGTGAGATAAATCATGATGGATCATCTGAAGAGATGGAGGCTGTGGCTGCTGTTGAGATATTCAGCCGAAGCATTACAACAAGACGGTTGAAGTATACAACCTTTGTTGGTGATGGCGATAGTAGCAGTTTTGGTCGGGTGAAAGGGGCACTGGAAAAGAAATTTGGTGCTGCTTATGAAATTAGGAAAGAGGAATGTGTGGGCCATGTTCAGAAGAGACTAGGAACTGCTTTGAGAAAGTACAAGAATAATATGAAGGGAAAGAGACTTTCTGATGGCAAGTCGGTTGGAGGAAAGGGACGGTTGACCGATAAAGTAATTGATAAGATGCAGAATTATTACGGCAAAGCAATTCGGGGCAACAAAGGTAATTTAGAAGGCATGAAAAACAAGCATCAAAGCTATCCAGCACCACATGGTGAAGAATGGGAAAATAACACTAAACAAACAACATCTATACTGCCCCAAATCAGCTGATACTTGGTGTAAATACTGGAAGGACAAGGCTGATGGGACAAATTTGTACAGTGAAGATAATCGGTTGGCTGATGTTTTTATGGAAGAACTTGATCCAGTATTCACAAGACTTTCAAAAGATGACCTTCTAAATAGGTGCTTAAAAGGGATGACACAGAACCAAAATGAGGCAGCAAATGGCATACTATGGTCGAAGTGTCCAAAAACTAAGTTTTATGTGCAAGAAGAGTTCAGATTATGGCATGTGAAACAATTGCACATTTTAACACTGGTGCTGCAAGCAAAGCAGTGGTCATGGATTTGTGTGGTGTTACCCCTGGAGTCAATACAATGAGAGCCCTAAGGAAACAAGATGATGTCAGAATGAAGACTGCGGCTAAGAAAATAAGCGCGAAATACAGAGAGAGAAGGCAAAAACTCCGTGCTCAGAGGAAAGCTAAAGGTGATAAAAATGCTTATCAACCTGGTGGATTTGGTTTAAGTGCCAAGCCTATTGATGCTGGCAAAAAGAGAAAAAGAACACCCAAAGAGACAAAAAACAATTAACAACCTCAAATAAAATTTGTTATGCCAAAATTTGAAGTCGTTGGCAAAAAACGACGAAAATGATATTTGGTTTTGGGTATGTAGAAACCTAATTTGTATTAGTTTTGGAGTGGATAGATAGTTATATTGTATATATGTATCTTATTACACCTCCTTGAATACACAGGTAAACTTTTCCTCAAATCTGTGTGCTCTTCATTGAAGAAAGTTAGTACTAAACATTAGTTCAAACGAAAGAGTTTTGCTTTATCAAATTTGTGGAAAGTCTAAAGTGAAGAGAATTAAATGTATTGCCTTCATTTTTGGACTGCAAATGTATCTCATGCTACTTTATGGGTTAAGTAGACAGTTTTTCAAACTTTGCGGTTTTGTCATCGTTACCATGGAAACAGTGATTTTTTAGCGTTCGGACAGAACTATTTGGCAAGATGAAATTCTGTCTACTTAATCCATACTCTACGACATAATAATTAACCACAGCAAATTTGGAGGTGATAGCTATTTTTGCTCTTGAGATATTGTTTCCGCAAGTTGTTGTATATGTCGTAGTTTTCGGTTGTTACCATAGCAACCATTTAGTTAAGTTCACTTTATATAATCTTAAAATTTGTATACTAATTAGTTCTTGCTTTGTGCCAATTTTTGTGGTGATTGATTAAATTGTTTTGAAACTAGACTAAAAACAGTGTTTTGGCAAATTTAGGGTAGACTACCACCTTGAATTCAGTTCCAGAAACAGAGGGATTAGAAGATGGGGTCACTGATCAAGAAACTCCGGAAGAACCAGTACAGAGTCAGGTGAACCGTTCTTTAAGAGGACGAGTTATACGGAGACCAAAACGATATGTTGAAGAATGTTAAATTTGTAAGAGTATAATATTACAACATATTATACTAGAAATACATGCATGCAGAATCCCCTCGCCCATTTGTACCGAGTCGACGAATGTAACCATGGTAACACGCGACATTGTTATTTTTTATATTTGAATTTGTACAAATATTATTTTGTTTTTAACTATAAAATTATCAATTGTCCAACTATATAAAGTGGGTATGCTATTATGTACTCTTTTAGCTTTGATTTACTGTAACATTCAACCTTAGACGTTCATAAAACGTTTCAAAATTTTCGAGGAGTATTTTTATACTTCACACTTGCTTTTGCAATGAAGTTTTTGAGATTTAATTGTTGTTTTTATTTTTCTATAACATATTTTAATCAATACTAAAATAGTCTTAATTAAAGATCAGTCAATGTTGTATTGACCACACAGAATGATCTACACATTTTCAAATTCACAAACTATACTGCATGCTATGTTAAAAAATCGGCAAAGCAAGCATGCAAAATAGACACTTGCCTGTTTAAAACGCTCCTTTTTCGGTCTTTCAACTGTGTTTCCTCTTGTTAACTTGTTAATAAGTTCATTTATTTTGTTTTGGAGACAAACATATAAACTTACTTACATAGAGACTTACTTATAAAATGAGTGCAAAACGTTTTTGAAAAACGTTTGCAAAAGTTAATGACAAAAAAAAATGGCGGACAACTTTGCATTCCACAATGTTTTCACATACCCGGGTGTAAATCTCCAGCGGATAAGGGGATAACATAAGAATACAAGAACATGTTGGTTATTATAATATTAGGATTTAGGTTGGGAACATTTCATTAAATAACTTAAGAACACTTAGTTAGAAGAACACTTTGTTTAGTAAAAACAAAAATAAGAAAAAATGTCGAATGTTGTTGGTTATTTAAATTTAACAGTTTGTTTAAGTACTCAGGAGTAGAATTAATAGTACGCTTGTAGATCATAATACATTTTCTGATAATCGACTCTACGTAAAAAGGCAACCAACCAAGCTTATTAAATAGATCAATCAGGGAGTGGCGTGGTTCAGCGTCAAGGATAATTCTGGCACAACATTTTTGAAACTTTAATATTTTGGTGATATTGTTCTTACTACAGTTTGTCCAGGTTATACTACGATAGAGAAATACATGTTTGATCATAGCATTATAGAAAAGTATACGTCCGTTTCGAGGCAGGTAAGATTTTATACACTTTAATATGTTTCTTTGCCATAACTTCAACATGAGTGTCAAAGCTTAAATCTTCATCAATATTAAAAAAGCCCAGTAATTTCACAGTGTGCGCTTGTTCTAATGAGACATCATTCAACTTTATGTTAAGAATTTTATTATCTGGAGTAAGCCTTTTACCATAAAACCTTTACTAGTCTTAGTTGTATTGAGAGGCAGTTTGTTGGTAATGGCCCAGTTATCAACATTGGAGACTTCCTGAGATAATTTCACATTCAGTTCATTAATGTCATTGTAATCAGTGGCAGCGAGTAAGGTAGTATCATCAGCGAATAAATCTACTTGAGTGTTGATATATAGAGGCAAATCATGGATAAAAACAAGAAACAATAGAGGCCCAAGGATAGAGCGCTGAGGTACTCCGTCCGTAATTACTTTTGTTGTTGAGGACTGGCCTTTAAAGTTAACATATTGTTTACGGTCTGATAGATAGGATTTAAACTAATCAAATGAGTTATGATCAAGATGGTATACACTAAATTTATCAAGCAGAATACAGTGATCAACCAAATCAAAAGCTTTTTTATAGTCGACTAGGACCATGCCATTGACGAGATTATTGTCCAGGTTGAGTAAAAGAGAATCAACGATAAATGGCACAGCGGTTTCTGTGCCAAATTCACTTCGAAATCCATATTCATTGGAATATATAAGATTATTTATGGTGAGATAGTAAAATAGGCAGTCGTGCACATGACGTTCAATGATCTTTGAAAGCACTGGTAAGATAGAGATAGGTCTGTAATTGTTAGCATCAGATATTTCGCCAGCCTTAAAAAGCGCAGTGACTCTAGCTATTTTCCATCTTGCAGGAAATTGATTAATAGTCAAAGACATATTGATTAACCTGGATATTGATGGTCTCAACTCCTTGATGCCTGCTTTAAGTAGTTTTATACTTATGCCATCAGGCCCAGTCGCTTTATTGGATGGTATCTTCATCACATAATTTTCAACAATTTCACATGGCAGAGGTGTTAGGTGACATATTCGATTTTACAAACTGTTTCATTTTACTTAGATCAAAGTTATTGATAGGAGAGAGTGAGGACTTGATTTTATTGGCGATCGACGTGAAGTGAAAACACTTCACACTTTATTGCATTCACCAATAAGGAATTCTGGAAGGCGCAATGGTTTATTACCTCTGAGAGATTTAATTAATTTCCAAATGGACTTTGCGTTGCTCTTTTAGCCTTTTCAAACATGTTTGAAGCTAAATTTCTAGCGACACGGTATTGTTTCTTGTGAAAGAAAGTTAATGTTTAAATCGCCTGTTAATATAACTTATTTATTAGTCAAGTAGGCAGTTTCTATACACTGATCAAATAGTTTATCATAGTCTTTGGAGTATGATGGTGGACGGTAACAACCGGATATCAACAGTGAGCGTTTGGATCAACCTCGTACCCAGGGTACTCAGGGAGGGGTGGTTAAATGGTTATAAATACGCT